>JAQOTA010000015.1:0-1200000 GCA_029532415.1 Marasmius tenuissimus
TCAACAATGGGCGGAGCCTCGTTTAAACGTAATACACTCGGGCGGGCCAAGCCCGTTAAACGGTTCAATCACTATCTACTACATGTACACTATAGACTACAGACTACTTCATAGGTAAAGTAGGTAAGGTAGATGAACGTACATAAGTTTCAACCGATAAAACGTGAAGACCGATAAACGAGGAATGAAGAAGGATGAGTCGTTAAACCACTGAAGAGAAAAAGTGAGAAATTAGCACGGCGCCGAGATGAGAAACGCTATCATAAGGAGAAAGGGGAAAGGTCGTCGTTAAGCACCGAATAGGGGCACCAACGGCGGCGCCAATAAGACATGTGAAAAGCTCAACAGGGAAGAGAGTGGAGAAGAGATATGTTGAACAGGGAAGATTAAGTGGCAGAGAAAAAGAAAGAAGCTAAGTCGTTAAACCGTCGAACGAGAGCGCAGGTAAGGATAGAGTTGAACAAGTGGAATCCGAGTGTTGTGATCCATCCAAGAAGAGATGATGGTGAGGGAAGGCTGAGTTGAACGAAGACACCAGATCGTTAGACCGGCGCACGGGAGAAGACTAAGTCGAGAAGACGAGGAAACATCGTTTAACCGTTAAAGCGTTGACCGAGGAGTGCTGGGTTAAACGAAGGGAGTGAATGTTTGAAGGGAAGGGGGAGTCGTTAAACCGCTAAGACGTTGGCCTAGGAAGGTTAAGCTAACAAAGGGAACCTGTTGTTTAACCGTTAAATGAGAGAGGGCAGCAGTCATCTGTGCTGAACATGCGGGATTCCGTTTAACCGTTAATCACTTGCGAACCACCTTTCCGCTGCGCGACGAGGATATGAACACTTCGGGCTCTTGCTCTAGGCTTCCCTTCTTATTTGCCGCCTCAACCACATTGTCCCAAAATTTCCCGTCCCTGGCGCGCCTGCCCGTAATCTGACGTGGCCTGAAGTCCATTATCAGCACGTAAAACCGCAACGACCAGTCTGTGATACTCACTGTACGATCTCTGCAGCAGGCGGAGGCACGACCCCTTTCTTCCCTTTCTTAGGATCCGGCTTCCTGCAGAAAGAACATTAGCGGGCCGTCGGCGTGCACTAGTCACAAATTAGTAGACGTACTGTTTCTTTGTTGCAGCACTGGGTCCAGCTACCTCCTCGACAGGCTCGCCGCTGACAGGCCGTTTCCTCCTTCCCAACATGCAATCAGTAAGCGCCCATAATTTCTGCTGATGAAGGACGATTACTCACTTTTTCGAGGACACCTTGCGGAGGTCATTCTCATTAGTCTTCTCGCCCTCGGTCCCCTCCACTTCCTGCATGTTGCCACCGAGGGTCGGTTGGTTCTTCTTGCTGGATTTGGCGCGTTTGGGGACTCGGATCTCCGCTGACTTCTTTGCATCGGGAATCGCACTACGGGCTGGTTAGTGATGTGGGCCATGAGGTAAGTACGTAGATCTCACCGATCATGTTCGAGCCGATGTTCAGTCTCCTCCTCAGTGAACACCGCCAAGGGCTCCGGCTCCGGGATATCTGAGCCGTCTTCTTCCGAGATCGGCTGGTCGCCCACAGCATGCCCAATTCTGGCTCCACCAGAGGGTGATATTGCGTCTGCCGAGTCCAAGTCCATCGACGGTTCTCCACAGGAGCCAGGGGTCTTTCCCTTGTCGGTATCCAAGGCGGAAGACAATTCGACGCTCGAACTGCCACTTGCACTCACACCGGGGGTAGGCTGCAAGGCTTTGAGAGAAGAATGGAATTGGAAGGGAGAGGATAGCCCGTGAAGCTGTTCAGCAAGAGCTATGACTTGCGCCACGCTGCCCTTGCCTTTGCTGTCTCTGAGGTTCACGATGGGGCAGGTGAGTACCGTGGTATCGTAGAATCTCTGCGGCGATGCCACAACGTTGGACCACGGCAGTTCTCTTCCATGCTGTCGTTCTATGTGATTTGTCAGTAAGTGACCGCACGGAGGTATATCAAACGTAGATAAACCTACCGAAGACCAGTTCTAGGTAATGGACAACCAACTTCGCCACTTCCCCGGGCGGCGTCTCCAGAACATCGATTGCGGGGAAAAGCAAGTGGCCGTCGTCGTTCTCGTTGAATCCCGTCTCGACTTGCTCTTCGTTGCTCGATGCTGGGAAAGGCAGAACTTCCTTCGCCCATCTGTCGAAGACACTACGAAACACCTTATGAGCTTCCTCCTCGCATTCTTTGGAGGTTCTGCCCGCCTTCCACGTTTTGATGAATTCCGTCTTGCTCGACCCAGCCTCAACCCTGCAGGAGAACACGATTAGACAACCCAGAGGAAATGGGGTAGACGAGACCACCTACATTCCCGTGTCGACGTGTCCGTCGGAGTCCCGAGTCGAAACGATCATGAAAGCTTGGACAGGGCCAACGTGACCAGAAGTCGCGAGAGCATCCAGGAACAGTTGGAGCAGCGTCCGAAGTTCCGCTTGGTTCCTAAGTCAGTTCATGTAAGTGTCCAAATTGAAGGAGCAATGGCGGACAGCTTACTGTTCCACATTGTAGTGCGCCTTTGCCTTCGTATCCCATTCCACTTTATCCTCTTTCTGCCACATCTGGGACTCTGCCACAGACCATCGAGTCGCCTGGTGTAGATGCGTAAGCTTCTTCGCCTCCTTGTTGATGGCCTCGCTTCGTTCCTCTTGGAAAAGCTTGCGAGGCTTCACCACAGACGAGAAACGCATCAGCTTGTCGATAGCGTCGCGAGCGTCCTGACGTGTAAAGCCGTCACTCTGCTTGACCAATTTATGGAACCGCTGGTTGGTGAACCAACGGACACACCGCTGTGACAGGCATCAGTATTTGACCGTTCACACGAGAAACATCACGACTTACCTCGACATGAGTCCTCTTTTGATTCGGGTCGAGCTTCTGGCATTTGTCCCAAGGAGCAGTTCCGCGTTTGATGAGCTCCATGATCTCCTCAGCCTTCTCCGTCTTCCAATCGGCAATGGCTGGGATCCGTCGACTGTCTCCACCTTCGGGGTTGACTTTGTGAACGAATTCTTTCCACTCTTCAAAGTAATGATCGTGGAGGATGGCCGTATAGGCCCTGTCGAAGCCTCCCTCCGCATACTTCGGCTCAGGGACTGGCTGGGTGAGGTCGGTCGGAGCTGATTGCGTGGCCGGGGTGGGTTTAGATGATTTCGATTTCGATTTCGCCATAGATGAGAGCCGAGGGATTGGCAGAGTTGAAGATGGTGGTATGGAAAAGGGTGAGTGAGAGGTTGTGGCACTGAACGGCTCTCAAGAGTTCAGTATGGTCGGTATTGTGTGAGTGCCACATCGCATACCTTGTTCGGATTGACAATAACGATGGCATGGCCACGCACTTCCTTGTTCCAATGCAGCCACACATCCCAAAAAGGAATTATCGGTGAGACCTTGGGCCTCCTTCATCGAATCCCCGATCTTGCGCTCGGGCCTTTCCGTGCTTGGTTTCAGGACGGTTCGGTCAAATTGACTACGCATTATCTTGTGTTCCGTTTTTGCTCTCTTCCGATGCCACAGGATGGGTCCAAGCTGATCCTACTATAACGGTTAAATACGGGCTTGGACAGTATGCGTTCAAATCCACTCACCCGATTCAACAACAACATCCTTCATTTCTTCTACCTCTCCAGTATGGTCACCGTTCTCTCGTGGGGTCGCGGCACAAAGGCAAACGACCCGAAAAAGGCCCTTCTTTTCGACGCGGCATATCCAGGCGCCAACTTGAAGACCGGGGCTGGACTGCCGCCTGGTACCTGCACACCTTGCCCAAGTGGAAGGGCTCACTACCTCAATATCGCGGTCACCACCAAACCGGGGTATATAGAGAAAGTCGGTACGCTGAGCTACCATGTGAGTGCCCACGAAATTGTCATCAAGAAGCTCAAGACTAACCTTCATCATAGTGTCAGCAGTGCCAGACGGGCAGAAGCAACGTGTGGTTTGGGACTCGCTTTCCCTTCGACCGTGCTCAGCAACTTGCTGCAATCGTGGACTCGTGGGTAGCCAACCAGTCCCATCAAAAGGATATCGAGAAGGCCCACGAGAAGGAAATCAAAGCTGCGATGAAAGAGTCAGACAAGGAGTTTCGAGCTATCCAGAAAGAGGAGATGAACGCGATCAAAGAGGCCAAGAAGGGGAGGAAGAAAGGAGCTGGGAAGCCCAAGAAGTCATCTGCCGCGGGGCGAGCAAGCAAAGGCAAGATGCGGGAGGTCCAATCTTGTGAGTCATGCTCCATCGCGACACGGGGTTCACTTTTGACATCCGTTTTTAGCCCCTGTCATGTCATCAACACCCATCCCCAAGATGCGAGCCACGCCGAAGAGCGCCCCAAGTACCGTCACTCGCACCTCTACCTACGCGAAGGACAACTTCAATGCAGCACTCGACTCCGACTCCGATCTCCCAGAACTGGCCGACGTGTTGTTGTCATATCGAAAGGGGCTCTCCCCCCAGACTACGCCAATCGCTTCCACTTCGACTGTCAGGCTTTCGGACGCTGCAGGCCGTGGCAAGAAGCGTGCCCGTGAGGCAGAAGGATCATCATCTGCACAGGGTACGGCGACGAAGCGAGCCAAGGTATGCCTGGAGTTCAACAGTGATGGGGAGGTTGTCGAGTATGAGCTTCCGAACAGTCCTCGCGATGAACCCTCTGCCTTACCACGAACTGGTAACCAGCACAGTGATGAGCGATTCTTTAGCCTCTTGCGAATGTAGCCACTCTGCTATTAATTGTAACTTATCGCGTTCTGCCCAATGAAATTTCAGTCCCAAGTTTTTTTCGACGTAGATAGCGTATCATGAACAAGAGACGTTGAGCTAAGACAATGTGTGTGGGACAGAGGCTTCACGACCAAAAACTGATAGAAACGAAGATGTGTAAAAAGACGCCAGTGCACGCTCGACGCGATTCGCTGTGACAAGAAAATTATGGGCGTCTCGACTTGGAAAGCTGTCCAGTAGCTCCAAAGGCCTGTCCCCTCTCCAGGTCGACATGACTCGGTGGAGGCGGGTGAGGTAGGGTATCCTCGCCTCAAGAGTGCGACTTCCCAAACCCTCCGACCCGTTGACCCAGTCCGCACGCCCTCCCTTCCAACAACCGTCTAAGAGGTTCTGGCGCTCCCATTTCCCAACGTCGCTCGTATCGAGTTCCCCATCCAGTGCCACCAACTCCTGCCTAAAGCTCAACTCTGTCAACTCCCACAAGATTTCTTGCACAACGGTCGTCCCCGGGAGCTTCTCGTCCGAGATTTCGACTCCTCTCCACTTGGCGGCGATACCAGGAAGTTCGTCATATTTCAAAGAAAGAGAGTTTTCTGTGAGGAAGTCCTTGAGTAGCGTGCGCATGGAATCGTGTCGCTTGCCGCTCCTGGTGTCCGAAACCTTCTTACTATCCCCGCCGCTGATAGTGAGGAGGCTTCGCCAATCCTTGACAGACAGGCGAGAGGCCCCTGTAGTGGCTCGGAAGATGATTACTTCGCGAAGCCTCAGCCAGTTACGAAGGAGTGTGAGCTTACTCTCGTCTCTGTCTGGGGTAACAAAGAGGCGAGCAGGAGGAACCCAATAGCCGCGATCGTGGCCAGGCGGCGGTGGTATCGTGAGGTCATGATGAGAGAGGGTGCGGAGCGCGTCCGACCAGGCGGATACCGATGGCGGAAGGAGTGGACTGGTAACCAGAAAGGGGTTGATGGCACCCCCCTTGTTCGTCGGGGCTTTGGAGGGATCTGTTGGTAAGAAGTTAGATAAAATGTCTGATTGGATAGTTTGAGACTACAGACAAGGTTTCGAACTGCTTGTGCGCGGCGGGTTTTCGTCGGAGAAGGCACTGAAAGGCCGTAGGGTCCTAGTGGGACGATTTGAACGGATGATAGATGTTGAGCTACGAGGGGCAGCCGAACCGAGCAGACGAGGGTAGTGGAATAAGGAGCGAATGAAGTTTCCCATCGCAAGGTATCTTTCAGGCTTCCCAGCAAGGTGGCTGTATACAATCCGATACGGGGGGGTCGCGTCAGACGTGTCAAGAACATCGCCGAATCGAAGGGCGAGGCTAAAACTATTGGTATCATGAATGAAGTCGACCACGGCGTCGATGCGAACTTCGGGAGAGGCGGAGATGGGGCGAATGTACCACACCGGTATCCCCGCATGATATAACGAATCCAGAACGTCATAATCCTCTGTGAAAGCACCCATAACGTTCATGTTGACACTCAGAGGACAGCCCCGATCCTTCCCCATATATTTACTGCGGTAGACAGTGACCCACTCGAAGCGTGCGAGCAGTTCGAGTACCTGGCGCTGGGCACAAGAAAATCGCAGAAAGGTGTCCTTCTGAGAGGCCGGGGCATCAAGCTGGTCCAGTAGACGCTGAAGGTGTATCGTTCCCTCGCCAACAAGACGATCTGTTGTGTGCGCGTCCGACGGAAACTTGGCGATGACGTTCAGACAGAGAGAAGTGAACTGGTTCCTGATTCGAAGATCAAGACGTCCCAGCCCTCCACACGCAGGGCACTCCACAAAATTGCTGGCTTTCGGTATCAACCACGCCGTCTCGAGCAGAGGATCGTCGAGTACACTGCCCTTTACACGGAGGACGGCGAGATGCGCGTGCTGCCGATCGAAAGGCTGGGGGTGATACAACGGATCATCTGGCCCAAAATGGTTGTCTCGACGGAGCCGTACCCGACAGAGACCGGTGGGAGGCTTGTAGAGAAGGTCCATGTTGGGGGATGTGACTAGCACATCGTTCGGCCAGACGTTTCCAACGCGGCCATCAAGAGGTTTGATAGCTAGAACAAAAAAAGATGTAAGTATCGCGCGCGCAACATTTAAATGACACGTACGAGCTCCGGGATTGGCATGTTTGATCAAGAAAGAGGGATTTCGAATCGCGTTCACAGTAGTAAGCATCCAATCTTCCTGCTTGGGCGTGACTTTCGAGCATTATCAGTTCGCAACAAGAGTTATGCAGCAGAGGAATAACCTCACCAGGGGAGGTAGCTAGCGTATAAGTAGGTTCAACTTGAAAATAGGAACTTGAGGGAGTGCGGTTGGCGTTGACTAGAAGAACCCAGCCATTCGATCCAATCAGCACAAAACTGAGAGGATAATCGTCAACTGCCAGTACAGAACTGTCAGCGTCAGGTCCGGAAAACGAGCGAGGAAGGGCGTCGAGAGGGATGGCGGCGGTAGGGGTAGTTGGAGGAGAGAAAGTGATGAGCTCTGTCAGATGTAAACGCCCAAAGTGAGAGGTTGTTTGTACATGGTCCGCGTGCAAATAAAAGAAAGAAAGTAACGTCATTTATTTGTACGCCAGTCGTGCACAAATTACTTCCCTTTCCAGGCTGGCCTACATCCGACCTCACACCGCACCTTCCCTCTCCCTCAACCACCACCGCCGCCTCGATTACCACTGGTGTCGATTATGTCTCCTTACTCACCTCCACGACCTAACGCTGACAGTTCTGTGCTGGCAGTGCTAATGATCTGGTTTTGCGCCAGATTGTCTACGCCTTTAATTTCGAGTTACTGGCTTCCCCAACCAACGGCGCCATAGGACGAGAAGCGATCACAAGACATATTCAACCGGGATTTTCAATGGCAGCAGCAAGCTTGCGCTTCAAGGTTTGGTTCATTTCGTCTGGGAACGCCTATCCGATTCTGATTCTCATTACCAGATCGACACTGACCCATTTGGCAAACGTCCACGTACTTTGACTGACGTGCAATCCCCAGAAGAGCCTACACAAATTGGCCCAGGCGAGGATGCGTTCACTTTTTGCTCATCGCTCACAGAATAACACGCTATTCTAGGAAACTCCTTCTGGAATTGGTCTCGGTGGACTGGTGGATAAGCTCCAACCGGCCCAAGCCACCGTGAGGCCTGTTGTGGCATCAAAGACTTTCCCGATTCCGATTGGCTCTATTGTTATGGACAAAGCCCTTGTTCATGCCACATCCGCTTTGCCTCTGGACAGGTGTATAAAATCTGGGATCGAGCCGGTAGGTTGTCTCGCTTCGTTTCCTCATCCTCCAGAAGCACTCAGAACACGTTCCGTTTCAAGCGACCACAAGATCTCAACATGCCTTACATTCCTCCACATCAGCTCAATGAAAGTACGGTGGCGTTCTTCTTACGCGCAATCATACCGTTTCGCTACGAATCCGTGACTCAGTTTGAGGAGGAGAGCAAGTGTGCTTTTGGAGATGAACCACACAGGCTTCGTGTTCGCGAGGAGACGAGCAACCCACTGAAGTTTGGGGAGCAGTATTTCGAGGTGAGTTACCATTTCGTTTCTTCTTTCACCGGACTGACATTCTCCAGTGCCGCAACGATATGTGCACCGGTACACACCTACCTCCTCCACAACACCTGGAAGCCGATGAGCGCGATCTCATTGTACGCCTGCACAGTCTCTTTCGGCGATACACTCTCGCCGAAGAGAATCACAGGAGAACGATTGAAGAAGAGAACATGGATTGTTCGATCCCGCATCACGACCCCAACAGCTGCCTGATGTATTGGCTGTCATACATGCTTTACATCCATCGCAAAAGCGAATTCGACGAAGCGTTCGATAGTAAGTTGCTCTTGCTATTCCGCCATCGCCGATATTGACACGTTGTACTTAGATGCGGAGGACCAACTGGCTAGGTACTTCCAACGTCGCAACGGAGGTTGGTATTTACATCCATAATCACACATCTGTCCTCAAACTGACCTGTCATTTCGCAGTGGCCATGACGCGAGCAGATTGGCGTATCATCGAAACAGGTGCGGTTCCTATCTCTCCCTCTCGATTGTCTCTCGCTCACTGCTTCCGTTCGATACGGCATGTAGCCGTTACTCTTGCCCAGCTTCCCGACTTCAAAGCTCATTTGGTGGTCAACGAGTCTCAATCCGAGACAGGGGCGTCAGATGCAGAACTTCCACCCCGACTCAAGCGCCACTCTGCGGACGAACCGGCATCTAACAAGTCCTCTCCGGCGAAGAGACAACGGATTGACTTGATCAGCAAAGGTATGTGCTCCTTTCACCACATACAGATTCATATTGAATACTCGCCGTTTCAGCGCTTGCTGAAACTGCAAGTCCATCTCGAAGCCAAGGAACTACGTCGGTTTCTTCAGAGGCTGGACCATCGACCCCACGGCGCGTTGCCTCTACCTCAACGGCCACGACTCCGGCCAGAGGGACTCGTGCTTCCACTCGTGGCACACGTTCCCACCCGAACTCTACGCCGCGTCGGGTCTCCACCAAGAAGGAGGTCTCGCGCAAGAAGGGCACAGAGACTATCAATATCTCTGATTGACGATTGAGCTTCACATGTGTTTTAGCTTTCTGTCTACTCTACCTCTCTCTACTCTACCTCTCTATCTTACCTGGCTAGCTTCATTTCTCCCTCTTTTTTCTCTCTCTTCACACCAGTAATGCACTGTTTATGTTCGATTATCTGTTGATAAAACTTTACGATATCTCTCGTCCACAATCAAACCCTCTACATGAATCGATCTCTTTGCTATGACCTCACGCGGAACGTCCGAATGATTACCAGTAGACAACAAGAGTTGGGCCGCAGCGGCGTTGTGGTTCCGATCCAAAGGCGAGTGCGGCCGCTGAACGTGAACCCCTGAATGTCCCTTTTGCTGACAACTCCACAGCCTTTTGGTCCCAGCGTACGCAGTAGGGGCCTGGTAGGGGGCTGATTCACATGCTTGGTCCATCCTCAAGCTGAGCTGACTTGGATTCAAGGTCTGTGTTCTCGTGCCACATCGGTTGATTCGGGTGGCTCACGCTCGACTTTGCACCGTAGCTGCCTCCACGTTCCTTGCCCTTCTACTCCTTCCCACCATGTTCAAAATCGCCTCTAACAAAACGAAAGCCGGTAAACGTCAAGCTCCCACCGTCAAGAAGGCTAATGAGCGTGTTCACATGCCCGTAACCAAGAAACCTCGCCTGGTCTACAAACCCATACAAGCAGGATCCAGCTCCAACATTGTTCCGATTACTGAAACGTTGTTCGAGGCCGGGACGGATTTCATCACCGAGAAAACGGTTGCTGAAGCAGAGGAGGAGGAAGAGGTTATGGATGCTGAGGTGAGTGCTCTATGCGCCTATCAAGGAAAGCTACTCACCAATGTCGACAGGAAACCAAAGTCATGAACCAGTTTATCGACGCTACCCCCCGCCTACTCTCCCTCATCCTCAATAGCGAAGCCGACCCCATCGTGGACGCTGAATGCCCCTGTGGTTCTGGACAGCGGCGTTATTACATGTGTCGCGACTGCGTTCAATACGACCCCTCTTGCGAAGAGTGCTGGATCAAACAGCATCAGGGCAACCCATTTCATTGGGTACACCAGTGGCAAGCCGATGGGTTCTATCATCGTCTCGACATGGCCTGTCTCCGGGGAGGTACTCACACACTGCAACTCGGCCACCCAGGAGGCATCTGCCCCAGCCCCGACGGTCCTCAGACTATGACGGTTGTGCATACCAATGGCGTCCATGGCACACGAGTCCGGATGTGCTTCTGCAATGGCCGACCGGATCCTGTGGAGCAATCGATGAATGCTCGTCTCTTTCTGGCAACCCTCCAAGCTCCGAGAACATTCTTCACCTTCCAACTACTCGACGAGTACCTCAACCACCACCTTGCGTCTGAGAGATCGGCCTTCGCGTATCTGGGTGGACTTCGCCAACTCACAGATGGCGCATTCACATCTGCTGTTCAGGTGAGCTCAAACGTTGCCTAGATCGAACTCAATTTGACCATGCTCCCTACCTAGGATCCATACAAGCAATTCCGGCGTGCTACACGTATCTGGAGACGTCTCTGTGCAGACAAGTGGTCCGGTAGAGCGCACGATCTAGCGCGTTTCTTTCCACACCGAAAACCCGACAATATTGTTGTGTTCTGTCCTTCTTGCCCGGAAGACGGCATCAACACTGAGGAAGGATGGGAACGAACCCCCGAGGAACTTAGGTACGTTGCACAGTGATCCTTCATCTCCGATGTCTTTCACTCACATCGGTTGACTATCCTATTAGGCATCTCGTACAACGACAATACACCGCTGATGGGAATTTCCACCTCAACCGATACAAGAAGTCTGCCAAGGACGAGAAAGGAGATGATGTTTCCCTACTCAGCGACTGCGTTAGTGGCTATTTCCCATCCAAAGAGAGCATGCAGAACCACCTTGCCAACGCACCGAAGACTATGGAGGTTCGTTCAGTTACTCGATGTGCTCTTTCGCCTTCCACTGATTTTTCAATTTGTTTAGAAGTCGACTTGTAACTACCTCAAGGTCGTCAATAATCAGGACAAAAAAAAGTTCAAGAACATGGCTGTCACGGGCATCGTCAGTGTTCAATGTTCCCACGTCTTCATGTTGTCTGCTGTTGACCTCCTAGCTGGCGAAGGGTGCGTCTGAACAGCATCCTCATTCCCCTCTGAGTGGCTAATACATTTTCAGCTTTATATTCACAGACAAGGCGTACACCCATGCATTGTCACACACGCGTCATAGTCGGGACGATTCACATTTCGGGAGTTGCGATGACTGCCTCGCATATGACTGCAATTGCCAGTATTGCGTGAACATGAAGACTCGTTTTGAGAAGACATGTCCCGAGGTCCTCCACATCGTCCGACGTCTACGTTTCGCCATAGGACCAATGCATCTTCCTGACCACAAAGACGAATGCATGTTCCTCTTCTCCGCGGCATACATGATATGCATGGGACAGTTCAACGGCGACAGCGGCGAGCAGGTCTGGGCGGTGTCAAATCGTCTTGGCCCGTTCACCAGACAGATGAACGAAGGCCATCGACACGACGTTATATCAGGTTGGTTCCTCTACTGGAACTGGTGCAAGGTCATCGCTATGGCTCAGCGACTTTCCATCGATATGGTGGATGCTCGCGAGAACCTCAAGGTCTGCCGCGCGACCTTTGTATCTCTCTCGGTTCTGTATTCGCCCAACATACCAGAATGGAAAGCCTTGGAAGAAGAGTACAACGAGCATAAGGAGACACCGGGCCGGGAGCTAAAGCTTGGCCTATACAGGCACAACGTCACCTCAAGTAAGCCTCGACTCTCCTTACTCACCTTTGTCTACTTGCTTATCATGCTCCCAGTTCCGTCCAGAACAGCCATATATCGCCAGATTCTTACAAAGGAGGACAAGACAGCATCCAAACCCACCTCTCGTTCTATCATGGCGGCGTTCCTCCTTGAGGCCTTGCACATCCAGCATGCCCAGTGAGTCGTGTCCTTCGCTACTGCCTGATTTCTCATTAGTCTGACTATTGTTGTTTACCCTATAGGCGACGGATCCTTGGAAAACTGACTCTCAACCAAACAGAGACAGTCAAGCGTGACATCGAGGAGAGACGGGAACGGCTCAGGGCACGAATTAAAGCCTGGCGAAAGTTGCAGAGCGAGTTGGTGCTGACAGTGGAATGCGACGTGCTCAAACAAAGTGCTTGCGACATCGAGAAGGAGATGCTATTTGTCCCATCGGATTACAACGAAGCCCAACGCCAAGAAAAACGCCTCGAAGGCGCAGCGGAGCTAGAGAAGACGCTGCGGGAAGGAGAGTTGTACGATGCGATAGAGGAAGTTCGACAGGCAGCGAAGAATCAGTCCATCGTAAGGGATCAGAAAATCAAAAATGATAAAGGTACTCGCGCAAACACTCGTTCGCTACTCCAACTCAAGACTATCTACGTCGAACTTCTATGCTGCATCCATGACTACAATCATGCGCGGCAGTCACTTCAGGCCCTGGGCTCTGGTCTTGAACTTCCGGAGATGAAGGAGGAAGATACTTATCGCAAGTCAACGGTCCATAAGCGAGGGCTGGGGGATTCATGGAGGACAGACGGGCAGCTCTACACAATGAACCTGATGTCTTCTCCCGGTATGGAAGAGCATGTGAGGACCGAAGAACGAGGGGATGTCAGGCTCGAAGCGGGGACACAGGTCGTTCGCAGGAAGCGAGGTGCGTAGATAAATATGATTTCAAGTGTGCACTGGAGACCTAATATATCATCCAGGTGCTCAAAAGCGAAAGAAGAAGGTGAAAACGCGAGCCTCAGGGAAGAAAACAGTCACAAAAGATGGTTGGATTTGGCAGCCGACAGTCCTATTCACTCGGATAGACTTGTCAAGTAAAGGTCAACGGGACTATGAGAAAGAGAGTGAGTCCTCTCCGGGTTCTTGGCATCATTTTGTTGACTGAGCGAGGGTTGGCCAGGTGACCGTGTTCAGTGGTTCCGTGCGCGTGCAGAGCGGGACCGATGGCAGGAACAGGTCGAGAAGCTGGAGGCTGAGTTCCGCAACTGTATCCGGCACTTCGCGAAGATGAAGGCAGTCTGGAAAGCAACTACGAGCTCTGCGGATTCCTTCGGTCACCAAGCATATGCTCGACGGCAAGAGCGTATGTATGAGAAGCTGCAGACCGATGCGGAAATGTTGTTCAAGAATCTTGGCCTCGAGTTGGAGCTTCCACCTGGCGAGATCTTGGCGGATCGTGTCGCTCGCGATCGTCAGCAGGCTCGAGCTGAAGATGACGCTACAATCAGCAAGCTTCTAGAGGATGCAGATGATGAACGTGAACGTTTGAGGGAAGTTCTCGGAGTGAGCGAGGGTGATGGGGAGAGTGACGAGGAGGACGGGGAGAGCGACGAGGAGGACGAGGAGAGTGACCAGGGGGACAATGTTGATGAAAGAACGAGCGAGAGTGGTGAGAAAAGCGAACCGGATGAGCGTGAGACCGACACAGATGAGGTTATAGTGGATACCCCTGGGCTCATCTCGGGGCGTGGTCGAGGTCGTGGTAGAGGTAGAGGTAAAGGTCGAGGTCGAGGTCGAGGTCGAGGTCGAGGTCGAGGTCGTGGTCGTGGTCGTGGTTGCGGTCGCGGTCGAGGTGGGGCAAGTAGAGATGGGGATAGTGAGAATAGTGGTATTATGGGTGGTAGAGGTGGCCGTGGACGAGGCCGAGGCAGAAGGCAAGGATGACTGGGCAAGTGCTTCAGCTGCAGGTACGAGCCAATTGAACCCCGTTGAACCTATCACTTACGTTGTCGCAGGGATGTCGGTTGTATACCAGGAAGAGCCCCATGTATCTCGTTAAACCGTTAACCCGACACTCTTTGCTCAACGTGTCGGCTGAACTATGGTTCGGACCGTTGAACGATGAATCGACTGTTAAACGACGAATCGACCGTTAGACGATGAACCAAACCGTTAAACGATGAATTAACCGTTAAACGATGTCCTCGTACTGGTAGTGGTCAGATGGATGGGACTTGTGGAGGAGCCGCTTAAACACTCGTTAAACCGTTGGAACTATCTATGTTTCACGCCCTCACTTCTATAGTTCGTACTAATGTGTAGAATACTGGTCCTCTACAATGTACAGTACAAGTATGAATGGCACAACAAGATTGAGCCGTTAAACGGGCCCTGCCCACTATCCTGTGGGGTTGTTTAAACAAAGCGCAGCTTATTTTACCCTGTTCATGACGAGTTCCTGACCAGTAGGGCAGCAGCAGAGACTACCCGCCCGAGTAGATGCGGTATAGCAGTCAGGGTCGTTTCGTGCGTCCTAGGGTTGCGGCTCACCTCGTCAACGTATACCACCGCCGAGGCAGTCGATCGTTAATCTTTGACAGAAAAAGGTTCCCCATGGGTTTTCTACGAGATCATAGCCTGGTGGGCACACTGATCCGTCGTCCTCGGCCCGAGCAATAGCGAGTAGGAGGGGGAAGAAGATAGCAAATTAGCAATGATCGGAAGATAGCGCATTCTTGGGTTTGGGAAGCTGAGCAGAGGATAGGTGTCTGTGGGTAAGTATCAGTGAACACTGGATGCGTATTTGTACCTTGGTATACGCATATTTAGTTGATAGTAGATACTGCAACGAGCAGGGTGAAGGCCAGAAACAGATGTCGACGTATAGAGGAACCGTTTTACAGAAGGGAGAGGAGGTTTGAGGATATTGAGCCTTGAGAAGCATTGATAACTCGAGAAGTTGCCGAGGACAACTATTGAGGCCTAAAGAGATGCACCACTCGGAGTTGGAATATTTGAATGCTTACCCACGCGGGTTCGTCGCGCGTCAGGCGACCTCTTGTCACCTTCTTTTTTACCGTCATCACCCAAATCGTTGGCCTCTTCAGGATTCTGCTCTCACCCTTTGCTTTCAACCCCATCCACGACTGGAGCGCTGTTTTGTTACCGCCCCGTACTATACTCGGATCGCTCGGACTTGCGGATTGTGACGACCTTTCGAGACTGTTCACCGAGAGAAAAACCCTATTTCTGCGGTACGAGGTCACCTTAAGTCAGATTATTGCGTATTGACACTCGATCTCGTTCTTCCAGATCACCGTAATGATAGAACACGACCGTGAACCTGATACCTCTCGCAATACACCCCAGAGCCACGATAAACATTCTCTCGATCCTCGTTTTCGCCATTCCGATTACAACCCATCCGACGTCGAGCGCTACGAGCTAATAGAGATACACAAGCAGTGCCGAGAAGAGCTTGGGATTATTGAGCAGGAGCCGGTAGCCCTCGAAGAGCAGAAGCGATCTCTTAAGATCACCGCTGGGATGTGTCTCTCAGCCCTCTCTTCTCAGCGTTGTGTACCCAACGAAGTCTGGGAAATCATCTTCACCACACTTTGTACAACCCTACACGACTATTCCTTCAAACTCGATTATTACTATGGGATCTCGAACCAGACCTATACATACAAAACCATCCTTTTGGAGATACCGAGTCTTGTCCTAACGCATGTATGCTCTCGTTGGAGAGGTATTGCGATGAGCTTGCCCCACCTATGGTCATCCCTCAGTATCAAGTTCAACGAGCTTCCATTCGACATCACGGTTCCTCTCGAGTTGTACCTCTCCCGGTCACAGGAATCTCCTCTCAGTATTCGTATTACCAGGCTGGCCCAGTACCCTCTTTGTGGTCTCTCAGAGGTCGGCCTTGCTGCTTGGCAGAAGCTCGCCTCAGGCTTTCGTCGGTGCAAGAATTTGACCCTCGCCGTCTCCTTCTTCGACCTTCCGCGACTCGAAGACTTATCATTTCCCCAACTCGAAACGGTTTACGAGGAACCGTTCCAAATTGACACCGTCGGATGGTTTTGGGAAAGCATGATGGCATCGCCAAAATTGAAGACGGTCTCTCTTCACTACTTTCGCGACTTCCTCCCATTCGCTCGGCTTAAGAGCCTCGAGCTTCGAATTCTGCATCCACGCGAACACCAACTACTTCTTGCAGCACTTCCAAGCTGTCACAGTCTCGACGCATTGACGTTGACTTCCATGTATCATTTCGTCAACATGCCACCTCTCGTTCGGGAGGTTGAAGTTCCATCACTTCGAAAGCTCAGCCTCGGCATGAAGAGATGCGATAAGGACATATCATGTCTAGTCGGCCTGTTGTTATCCCTTTCTCTGCCCTCGCTCGATTCCTTTGAGTTGTCGTGTGGCAGAGGCTGGCCCGTCCAGCTTCTCACTCTGGCAGCTCGAGCACCGTTGCTCACGAATGTGAACCTCTCCATACACTTCGAAGATAAAGACCGTAAATCCTGGTCTAGCGATGTGTTCACGCCGCTCCTCCATTCGCATTCCTTCCCCAGTCTCACTCATCTCGGACTGTACGTGAGCAATCCTGGTACGGAACGTTGTGCATTTGGGGATAATGTCCTATCGAGTGTACTTTCTGATCTTCGGTCGAGACCAGACTCAACTGTTCCATTATCCGGGCTCGAACACGTTCATCTTCACGTCTCTCAGCTGTCCCTCGATCATGAATGTATTGACCAGGTACTGGGCGTCGTCTCGGAACGACATTCAGCTTCTCCGGCTCTCACATGGCTTCGTGTATCCCGAGATTCATCGCAGGTGGAAGAGGGGGCAGAGAGGTTGATGCATCGTCCTGAGTTGAACGAGAAAATTCGAGGAATTGAGGATCGTCTCGGGGTGAGGGTTATCTTCGGCGAGTATGACCGAAGCAGGTACTACTCGGAAGAATATGAAGAGTTCGAATGAACTTCCTTAGCCGTAGCCCCGCGATCATGTTAGATCTTACACTGACAGCTGCTGCATGTCTCATCTGTGACCTGCCAGCATATATGAAAGCGTTATTATATGGGATACGAATCAGAATGGCATACGATATGAATAACTTCATAGGACTCGACATATCCAGTAGTCAGGCTTTTCACCTACGTTTTATACCACGTTCTTGACACCTTCACTTTGAAGCTCCCGAGTCCGGTCCTGAAGAGAAAGAAGATCAAGCTCCGGCTCGTGGCGTGCTTCAAGATTCCTCGGAGGCCACCCAAGCTCGTTACAAAGTATATGGCCGAGATTCAGACTTGTCAACGGTCGACGCTGTGCACCAGCGATATCCTCCTCCTCCATCGCCAAACCCAGGCGACGCAGGGCTTCTCGCTACTACACCATCCAACACGACATCCAGCACATCGTGATTCCGGCAGAAAATGAGTTCTTATCCATACTCCGAGTGACTGAAAGTAATATCAGATAAATGCATCAAGATCCTCGATAGCTTGGGAGCAAGAGTCAAATTCCTCGGGCTTCCCCAACTCGTTGAAAAGCGTTATTCCGATCGCTACCACAATAATTATCATCTCAAACCCCACCAGCACATGCGCCAAACTATTCCACAACCAACTCGAATGAGATCAGGTTTGGTACCTGCCTCAAGAGGGACGAGTAAGTCCGGCGGAGGTTTGAGTGGTACTCGGTACAATTGCCTATACGAAGAGAGATCCTCGTCAATGTCCCTGAGCAACGATGTAACATTCCCAGTGGCGAAGGCGACCATGGTTCCTTCCTCTCGAAATCTGTGCACTCGAGCTTGAAGGCTTCGAGAGACGGGGTCGTCTCTTCATACGGAACAGACACAGGAAGGTGTGGCCAGTAGCGCTTTGAGTCGAGCGATTGCAAAGTGTTCATGAGTTGCAATACTGCAGGGAGCAAGAGAGAAAAGACAGTAGGCAGAATGCCTCATGCGGTGGTAACAAACCGCTGAGGTAGTATGGTATTCCTAGCTAGCTTATATACGAGAGTACTAGATAGCTAGAATATGGTAGAATGGAGTAGAATGTACTGTGCATGATGTAGGTCCAACTGTGCATGATGTACGTAGGAGTAAGTACGATCAGTAAGGCAAAGGGTTATGGAGTACGGAGGATTATATGAGTAATGTAGGGCAAAGGGATAATGATATCATACAATGTGTAGGGTCAGGTAGGTGCAATGGTTAGCTAGGCTGAAGTTGCCATACCTAGAATATTGACTTCATGGTACTGACCTATTTCAATCAATTCGGATGGGGTTTCCCGTGTGACCGAAAAATTTTCTGGCATGAATTCGGATGGCAGGTCGGTGACTGGTGACACCGGTGGAAATTTCGTATGGAACAATGAGGGATAGGGCAGGCTGAGGGAGAATCACGGCGGCTGAGAGTCGCCACCAGTCAAAATTTGCAGAATGCACCAGATTCAGGCCAAAAAATGGCAGAAAGTCCAATTTCTTGGCCTTTTGGGCCGCCCGAAATTATGTCACATTTGGGAACATTTCGGATGACCCCCCTGTGACCTAGTGACCATCCGAAAAAATTTCGGATACTGGGGGGCGTGTGACGCGTGACATCCAAATTGATTGAAATAGGTCAGTATTCACTATGCATTTCAAGCGAACATTTGCTCGTAGAGAGGACCATCAAAAAACCATTCTCCAAATCTCGACCAGGACTCTTCGTTGTGCAGACATGATTGAGCACCGTCGGTGGATGTTACTTGTCAACGCCCTCTCTCTAATTCCTAGCTCGTCAAGCAGCCCACGTAGCTCCAAAACTCCTTTCATGTATGACTCGCGCTCACACTCCTCCTCATACAGAACGCTGGCCAGCTGCGACATCTCCACGATAGACGGGACATAGGTGATACGGAGGAAACAGCGCTCGATGGGATGAATTGACGGTTCCTTGAATAGGCCTTCCAGATTCGACTGGCCCTTCTCGAGCGAAATTGGTGGATGGGTAGATAAATCTTTAGAAAGATCCGGAAAAGACTGACGTCGCCGTGTTTCACGTAGTGTTCGTCCAAAATGTTGATTGAGTGAGTCTGGTACTATGACCGTGTCTTTTCCCTCATAGCGGGAAAACCATGAGCCGCTTGCAGCGTCCTCGAGCTTATGACAGAAATGGGCGGTAGTAGGATGTTTCTGAGAGTTTGGGACGAGTGAATGATGCGGTGGTGATGGTAACAGAGAGTTAGTATTCAAATAGGGGTCACATCAATGACGTCGATCGTCATCCAAATGGCCCAAATTCAAGATTCGTCAACTAAAGGCCATTTTCGGCAACATTGCGGCCTTTGGATTGCAGTGTACACAAGGTGGATTTGTTTTGTACGTGTGAACATCGTCGATTCTTTCTCTAAATTTGAGGGGCACCGAGCGGCCGAGTGGGTTGAAGCCTTTGGACATTCCCCGCCATAGTGACCAAGTAGCATGGCGAGCTTCCATCGCCCTGAAGAACCACCGGTGAGCAACGATCACATTTTCAAAAGAAAAAAGACTAACGATAATCCTCTGTGGGAAGTCATGTTCGAGCGGAACCTGGCTCTCCAAGAACTCCATCTGCTGAGCGCTCAGAGTAATATCCAGCGCCTGCAGGTTCTGCTCGAGATGTTCAACTTTGCGACCTCCCAGGATGGGAGAAACGTGTGTGGTCTTTTACATCACATATGCAATCGCCACTGTTCAATGAGAGGATGTGTCGTCAGTTGAGGACGAATGATTTGAATAGACGTTGAACTCGAACGAACCAGCAGAAATACTCTGCACGCCGACTTCTTGTGCTACTTTCTCGAGTGCCAAAGCCATCTTGACCTCATCAGGTTTTCGCTCCAATTCTACCAAGAGTTTGCGTCCTTCCTCTCCCGTCTCTCCTCTGCTGTTCTTCCGCGTCGGTTCGGATTTTGCCCTGGACGAGAACACCCCCAGGTGCAAGTGCCATTCCTGGTGAGGGAAACTATGAGGATCGGACTCTTGCTTCGGAGAAAGTGAAATACTGACCATACTCGCGTGCCAATGGAATAAAATCCCTCTCAAACGCGTGTCTCCTCATGATACTCCATTCACCCTGATAAACCGAGGACTGGGTCTTCCCATTAAACTTGGCATACTCGTTCGCCTTCGCGACAAGCCAAGCTAGCATGCTTGATGCTCCCTGAAGTGGTATTTAGTAGCATATCGTGGACGAGTCCACACGGTACTTACTAGGTAAAGGACTTTTCCTTGAACGACGAGGTTGTGCAAACCGTCCATTACCTCTTCAATCGAGGTATCCCAATCCCACCAGTGAACGTATAGGAGGTCAATATACCCGGTTAGAAGTCTTCTGAGGCTGTCATTGACACTGAGGTTCATGCTCTTCAGGTTGTTTCCCATATAATTGACATATTGCCTGATATTGGGGTCGCTTCTTTTATACCCAGTCGAGTACTGAGAGAAATGGGGCGAGACGGTCAGCCGGCTTCAAATCAAACAGAGCGTCGTATCATGGATACCTTCGTGGCTACAAAAAGTTGATCCCGAATCTTCCTCGTCTCTGCCCACTCCCCAGTGAACTGCTCCGAGGTCTCATCCTGGCTGTAAGAATATCCAGTCAGTTATCATTCACAAGCAATAGAAACATAAATACCTACTAGACATTCGGAGTATCAATGAAGTTCCCTCCTCTATCAAAAAACGCGTCGAGCAACTTGAAGCTCGATTCTTTGTCCATCGAGCCCATTGTTTCCGACCACTTGTCCCCAATGCTCATACCTCCAAGGCAGAAGGGCGAGACACGAACACCAGCGCGTGGCGCAAGGACTCGATGGATGCCAAGCTTCGATGGTGGAACTGGTGCGAAAGGACCTGTTTCTCCGGGTTGTTTGTCGGGCATGTCGAAATAGTTTGGAAGGATGAACGAGGGAGATGAGCTATAGGAAAGAAAGAGATGCGGCAGATACCCAAACTCCAACTAGAGCTTTTTGTGGGGAATGCCAATCGCAAGTACAGCCGGATGAATTCCGAATTGGAGGTTTGTACGTTGTGATGATTATCCGAGACGACGGGTCGAGGTGGGTCAACCCACGGTGGAAGAAAAAACCCACTTCCTCAAGTCGGGCGGTGGAGCCCCGACTCCAAATTGATTACCCACTCACGATGACTGAGTCTATCCATCTATCTATCCGTGAGTACTGAACCAACGCCAAGAGGGAAGATAGGCCATTGTACATCACATCAAGCCCGGTTTTTATAGTATGTGACTCGAACTTGTATAGCAATGCCAAGACTTGGATAGTTGAGAACGGCGAGTAAGTTGGAGCCTTAAACAATTTGGGTCACCGAGGTAAGTGTGTGAACGTTCTTGACTCAATGGCGGCGATGTTGAATGTGAGGGTAAGGTATAGAGAGATGTTCGGTTTGGTCATGCTTGTTCGGGTCAGTTTCGGTCCGGTTCCCAGCACCGGACCGGCTATGCTCTCTCTCGCAACCTTGCACCTACACAGACCCACAAGATTCGGAGAGGTCGGCATTCTACTCGTATTTCATGACACAACTGAACAGTCCTGTAATCCATTGCTGAATCTTATCATGGTTCGAGCTATATCTGGCGGGATCTACCCTTGACGCATGAGCAGAAAGAAAGATGTATCAATCATATTGGATGAAATCATTTACTACGGTATAGTACATATACAAGTCAAAAATCAGGGGTCTTGAATAGCAGCTCCATGTCTAAAATCATGCATTGCATAATCAAGACTATCGTGTTGAAGTACGCTCTTTGTCCCGACTGCTGAGCGCTCCTCGTCACCGTGAGATGACCGCGACGCCCTCAATGGCGCCAATCGCATGATGCCACTGGGACGGGCATAGGCAAGTCGCCGACTGCAACGACTGCATCCGTAATTTTGGATGCTTCCTATAGACGCCCCGCCGCTGACACTTACGACATTTGGCGACCCGGATCCATGAGACAGTATGATCCTCGAGTTCATCATCATGAGGAGAGTGTTTCCGTAGAGGCTGGGGAGAATGAGGGAAAACACGGTAAAGTAATTCTAGTTTTCTGTGCCTCAAAGTAGGGCAAGTATCACAATCGCTATCGCAGCTAGGACTCGAGAATAAGCTCGTCACACTCGAGGGAGGAAATGTATGGCTTACCTGTAAGTGTGTTGGTCTCGATGGTAAGTAGGACGACCCTCGCTATTATGCGTTTGGTATCCTCGATCAAAAATCCGTCCCTAGTAAGCTGAAGGAGGTATTAGCGAAGGTTAATCTTCCAGACGAGATGTAGCATGTACTCACCAAGTAGGTCATATAAGCTGCGATTATAATATCACACAGGGCAGATGTGGAGCACTTGATCTATCAAACAAAAGTCACCAAAACTGGTATCCTAAGGAAAAAGGAAAAGGAAACTGACTGCGTCAGCGACTCTTAACCCTGGAGAGTTGCGTAGGTTCTCCACACTTCCCGCTCTCGCACCAAATACTCCCGACGTGATTGCCGCGGCACAACTTACCACAGAGAGCTTTAATCAGGATCCGATGAGACCGGGTTACAGCACTAGCACGTCGAAAGCGAGTCGTACCGCAAGTAGCACTGGGGGCCCTATTCTGCTTTGCGATAGCACGAATATGCCCCAAGCATAGAAAACTTGGACAATGAGAGTGGCTACCGTAGATTGATTGGGACTTGCAGAACCTAGATCATCGGAGACATACTCACCCACGCCGCCAACTATCGGTATGAAGAACCACCCCAGCCAGATATAGGAAGCACGCCGAGTAACGAACCTATTATACCCGTCCTGTCCTTGCCATATCGTTGGAGCCGTGAGGACGACGTAGAGTCCATACACGACAGCCTTGATGATACGTCTGTCTTTAGAAGCAGACGCAAGATAGTAGATGTCTAGTAAGAACCAGTAGCAAGGGTATAAAATAACTGACAAAGAGAGTGAGGGTACATGACGCACACATTTGTGCCGAGAGAACGGCGAACAGGCAAGGTAGGACGGCGTTCCCGAGAGAGTACCTTGAGCACATTTTTCACCAACATGGGCGAGAACGCTTCATATACCTCAGGACCAATGCTGGTCCGAGAAACGAAAGTCTTGATTAATCCAGTTTTGGGGCAGCAAGAACAAGTGGGTTCACGTACCTTCCAATGTCATCCGAGAGCTCGGTCTGTGCGGATCTTCGAGAGGCTGACGTCAATGTAGGCACGGAGGACATAGCGGTATGGGGCTTTTTGAAAACACCCGGGCCTGTACTGACTACTAAGGCGTCTCTCTATAAGAAGGTTAGCCTATAGGTGAGGTCAATCACTTGTTGGCCGGTCAAATGTGCTGGTGGTTGTACCCACGCCCCCCACTTGAAAGTCACAAATTAATATTGTGATGCCCATCAGCGTTCACGCGCTCCAATCACAGCCAATAGCAATGTAGGAAACATCGGTAATTAGTACACCATTGAGACAAGATGGAAGACATCAGCCCCCGCCTACGAAGAGTCTTCTGATACGGGCTTCGATAGAAGATGGAGGGGTATGGCTGTTGAAACCTAACTTGGGGGCAGCAATCTTCTCACACGAGTGGCGAGGATCAGGTTGAAGATGCGCGCTGTGTTGGAAGTCTAATCGATTTCGTAGGCTGACAGGTAGACCAGAACTCACCGGTTTGGAGCTTTGCATTGTCATTGAGGGATAGGAAACATAAATTCCAAAGCTTCCGTAGTGTCCAACAACAGTTGTGAGCACAAAATATAGTCAAAGAAACTAAGAAAGTGACCATCCTGAGAGTCTAGAAATAGAATGTCATGTTAGCGCCGGTGAGCCTGTACGACGGACGCAGCCGGCAAAGCGACATTGTACCCCATAGTTCATGCTAAATCTTGTATCATAAGACCAGTCAGAATCTTCGCCCTAGCCTGAGGCTATCACGGGTGGTTAATGTCAACTATGGCTCCCGGGGTGTCGTTCACGAACGTGGAGCGAGAAATGAGAGTCTCAGAACGACATGCGGTAATTTTCACTATTGGGAGGCCTGAGTCAGAGAGACAGTGCATAGCAGTGATATCCACCCTTCGATTGTTCACCGTGGATGTAAAGTCACCATCACCGTCGTAGGCCCCAAGTACCTGCGAGAAGCCTTTTTTCGTGTCGACACTCAATCTTCACTACCTATACCGTCCGGAGGGTAGGGCTCAGGGCTGGTTGACAGCGAGCTGAGCGAAATTCAGGTGCGTGAACCTGTGCAACATCAGAGGATTCGATGTGGAATTACCATAAACGGAGCAGTGCGTGGCTTCAGGAAGCCGGCAATACCAGTGGCCAGTAGCGGGGTTTAAGTGCATGAGACTCTATCCCTAGGAATGAGCCGTCTTGAAAATGAGGCCAACTGGCGGGCGACATTGAAGCTCGGAGAATAGACATCGTCCTAAAAGCACCGAGTTCAATGAACCAGAGACCATCGACGACGTGTAGCTGGCGGCTGGCGGCTGGTGAAATGTTTTTTTTCGGCGTATCTTGGAGGCAGATGCAGCAAGGGGGACAGCACGGAGGACTAGAATGTTGGCGAGGGAGGTGTGTCGTCTGGTTGGTGTGCGATGGAGCATAGTTGGTTTTGGGTAGTTGTCAGGATTTGCCGAGGATCCATCAGTGGATTGAACGGGGCGAAAGAGACTGAATGTAGATGTAAAAGTGGTGTCTTCGTTGAGAATGGATGGTTGGCAGATGTTTAACATGAGGCCCAACCGGGTGCTAGTGAATATTGGAGAAAAGAGACCATCGAAGACGTTTAGCTGCCGGTGTCTTGGTCGATTTTGGGGGTAAGTGCAGTAATGAGGACTGTAGGGGCCAACGATGGGTCGTATGGTTGGTATGTGATGGGTAGGCGATAGAAATCGTCGATGTGCTGCGGTAGTGATGAAGAAACAAAGCTATAGAGGAGAATGACGAATGGAACGAGAAACTAGCGGATGACTATTTTAGTTGAAGGTGGGGCCATGAAGGCATACTGACTCGTCAGAGTGCAATCAATATGGATTCGAGCGACGTGTAACAACCTGCACAACGGTTTCCTCGACGGAGATCTAGCAAAGAGAGCTCAGGTTCGAACGAGATGCTGAGTGACAAACTTCATTTGAAGGGTGAGCATAGGACATATCGACAGACAGGCGTACCGGACCCATAAACTAACAAAGTCAGCATCCTCGTTCCCAACCCTAATACCCCACTACCGTCCAAGTTCGAGTCGGCAATAATCACAGTCAATAGAATGTTGAACGACACTTGAGCTTGAGCCGGCGTTAGGCGAATCACAGTAGCAAGGAAAAGAAGCTGCGTTTGACGAATCGCAATTTTCCGATGTGCTCGCGGCCCGGGCCGGCTGTCCTAATTCGTAATTCACCGCCACATGTGAAATTTTGAGTTCATGTCTCCACCTGTTTCCACCACCGTCGATGACTTCATTACCACCCGAGGAGATTGGGGCTCCTCTTGAACCACGATAATAACGGTCTCTTCAAGACCATGTGCTTCCACAGCTACCTTCAATGACAATTGGGAGATCCGTCGTACTGCCGCCCAAGACCTAGATGGAAGAGGGCGCTTGTAAGTCGCATTCTTTTGACCTCACCACAGGCTTCGATTGTACATGCTAAATCCTGTTTAGGTATTAGGTTTAATGTAGTCTAAGAACGTGTGGGTATGCTGTGGCAAAGGTTCAAAAAGGGCGCCTCGGATCCTACTGAAAGGTCGGATGCCACACCTATCCAAATTGCCCTAACTCCAGACTCATTAGTACCTTCCTAATTCTTCCCTCCCCCCTACGAGTCGACAAAAACATTCCAAAAACGATAACAAAACAATGCCGATGTTGTCCGAATTCTTTAACGGGGCAAAGAACACTAGTATTACGAGCGGCAGTGGCACCTTCAGCCACGTCCAAGGAGACCAGTACAACCACACGACGACAATTGTCCAAGCCAAGGAAAAGGAACGCACGGAATGGGACGATGTAAGCAGCAAGCGTCGTATTTGGGAATTTACTCTGACCGCGCACCAGTTTTTCGACGTGAAGAGGGGCGCTATCTACATCCTTAGGGACATTGGGCGCTATACTTACCCACGACGGTGGGACCAAGATCAAGAGTGGTCCGCGGAAGAGGGGCATCCTCGAGCTGATAAGATTATCTGTACGGCAGAAATTGTGGACCGACCAGGGATGGTCTTCACGGTGATAGAATACAGAGGACCAGAGGCGGAAAAGGTACGCCACTAAGCTCCGATCTGAGACTGCTGTTTCCGCGATCGTTGCTAGAACTCTATTTACTTTCCAGGCATTTGGAGACGATTTCGCTATGTTATTGAAAGGACTTTGTGGGTCGGGCACCCGAGACGTATGTCGAATGTATGGGTACAACAAGTTGAAAATCCCCTCACTCATATTGTACAACGGTACGTGTATGAGTTCGAGGTGATCAAGTCGAGTCATAACTAACGTTCTGCTGTAGAGCTGATGCCAGTTGCGCAGTCGGGCGTGAAAGTGGGTCGTTTGGGTGCGATCTATCTCCGTTGCTTGAGTGTGAGTATAGGTTGTGATTACTGCGTACAGTCTCACGAACTATTCTCAGTACCAACTAGGCTGCGAGGGGGAGGAACTGTGGCTGGACGCGGGGCGAGGAGTGATTTGCCGTGGTCCACCAGGGCCAGAACCCATGCTTGCTGTTGGGGGCATACATGGAATCGGGGAGCTGCCATTGGCAACGGAACTGCTTCGAGAAGACGTTTTGTTGCGTTTCTTGGCCAGCCTCAAGTCGAAGAAAGTCTGGAAAGTTATCTTGGCATCAGTTATTTTGGGTACACAGGGCGCCGCTGAACCTGGACAACTCTCTCGCCCAGTCGTCATTTCGACTTTGACAGATACGTTTATTAGCATCGCAAACAATGTATGGGAGAGCGACAAGATTAATCTTTCGGGCAGGAAATTTTTGGATAACGGCCTCACCAGGTGGGTTTGCAGTGATGATCACGTACTTGTTGATCTGATGTCTTGGCTAGGTTTACGCTTATTGGTGGATCCAATATTTGGTTGTGGTTAGATTGGGATGTGTGGGAGGCCTGGTTGATGCAAGCATGGTCCGTTTTCCGTGCTCATGGACTGTCATTAAAGGACAATCTGAGTCAATACAGTGGGTTGGTGAATGCCAATTCATTAATACCTTCTAACATTCCCTAGAGCTCGTCTATTCTCGCGCCTCATTAGACGGCTACGTCTCAAACTCTCGAGCTCAATGTGCGCGACGATCCCGACAACCAATCTACCTCTTTATTCGCACCCCCCCCTCTTGACCCGGTCAACTGCGGAGCCTCCCAACTCCACTATTGGTCCTTTCATGACGATGGCCACTCCCCGCTGTCACCCAAGATCTGTCGCAGCTTAGGCCTTCCAATTCAACTCGAATTATGTGCCAACTTATCCTCGTGGTCTTGGTCCAATGATGACTACAGGCTCCTCCACCAATATCAACTCCTCCGGGGTTTTGATCCCGCCACTATCGATTTCTCTCAGCACCTCGGATACGATCACGTTTTCCAGCCTGTGGGCGAAGATGTTGAAAGAGGTAAGCTCCAGTGATTTGTCCGGGCGTCCACCTTCCACAAACGTTCTGACTTTTTGGCAGAGTCTGGATGTAGTCCCACGACCTCCTCCTCCGTCCTATCACAACGTAAGTTCCCTATCTTCCTATCTTTGAGTCCAGACTATTGAACTTGACCATGATCAGCGTCCGGAGCTAGTGCGCACCTTGACGGCCTTTTATCTGCTCTACTGTCGCCACTCTCATACACAGTCCCGAGCGGTTCGGATATTCTCACTGTCAGTTGTTAGTTTGTGACTTTTGGACCCCCGGTACCGGTATCATTATGCACACCAATCCGCACGTCTCGTTAGCTAAGTTTCGTATATGTCCGATAATCCTCTTTCCCGCCGAGAATACCCTCACAGTCAGAAATACAAAATGAAGATTGGATAAACCAGATATACCCTCCAGTGCTACTGACGCGGCTCATACCACTTGGGCGACCCAGAAAATGCTGCAGACTAGCCGTCACGACGGTCATGAGTGCCTGGCACTGATATATCTCATTTTCAGCGATCCGGATGGAACCGAGGCCATCCAAGTCGGTTTCCGGGTTGTCCTTGTCTTCGCTACCCAATGTCGACTGAGTTATTGTCGTAGACCTGAGTATTCGGAAGATTGAAGTTTCGGTTGAAGAGAGGCTTGATGTGGGACCCAGGGTCGAGAGCTCGCAGAGCGAGAGCCAGACGTTCATATATATGCTCGTTCAGTCGGGCCAGCAACCTTCGGCTTTAGATGGCGTGAGTACCTCCTCAAATTTTGTGGCAAGTGGTTGTTGAGGATATAATATTTCGGATGTCCGTAAGGCTGAGCAAAGGACCAAAATTAGAGGGATACGGGACGAGACCGAGCGAGATTCACTTATCGAAAGGACATGCTTGTTTCATCGTCTATGTCAGATCGAGGCGGTTTTTGAGGAGAGAGTTGGATCGATAAGGTGAACACAGTCTCGATGAAGGTTGGCTGCTGAAGGAGTTCGTGTGAGGATGATCTCGAACAATCTGGAAAATCTGCGTAAGCCTGGACAGCAACTGGCCGATGTCGACGTTTGTCGCTGGCAGGAGAACTCAGAGTTCAAGCTCTACCGGACTCGGTGGGGACCTCTTTATCGATTATCCTCTGCAGATGAGCGTCAGCAACCCGTCCCTGGGAGTGGTCCTATTGATGCACCATCCGGTCATCAGTGATCGCATCGGTAATGGCCAACAAGAAAAACGTACCCGTGGGGAAAGAGCTGTTGTCCCCCCTTCGTACCGAGGTTTTTCAAAAGTTTGTCCTAGAATACGGTCGACATGTTAGTCAGACTCGCGAAATCACACCTTCCGTCGAAAGCACTCACCACATCGCAAGTATAAAGGTAGTTCTCCAGATTGGGGACATCCTTCAGAAGATCACCACACCCGTACTTCGAAGCGTTATTGAACGCATAAACCGGAAGAGGATCGGTACGATTGGTCAATGGGTAGACATCGTAGTAGACGATAGGGTCGACCGTAGCCTCATCTCCAATAACTACGGTAGCAGATTGGAGGGGTACAACAGGCCTATCAAAACACATGTCAGTCTAGGTGGGACGAATGCACAATTGGTTAGGCTGACGACTGAATATTCGCAACGGAAATGGCGCCTTCTGCACCTCCAGGTGTTCTGGCGTACCAAGAACCCTCGGCACCTTCGTTACCGGCTGAGGCGACGATGATCTGTCCCATATTAGCAAGTCGGTTGATAATCTCCTGCTTAATGTTGGTAGGATCCCAAGCCCAACCGCCCGGACTGCCAAGAGACAGATTGACAACGTCACACCCATTCTCGTACGACTGGGTGAGAGCCTTGACAATAGCTGAAGTATTGTGATAGGTGAGTCCGAACGAATACAAAACATAAGAGGTGATATACTCCTCACCATCGGTGGGAAGACCACCCTCGCAAGCACCAACTTTATACGCGTGCAACTCGGCTCCGTACGCGACACCAGTGAGGTTGAAGAATCCTTTCCCAGGTAGAGCACCAATGATACCGGCGACATGAGTCCCATGTCCTTTACAATCGGAGGGATCAAGATCCTCCTTGGGATGATCAGGATCGTCCCCAGCATAGTCGTACCCTCCTGCAACATGGAATCCCTTGCCTAACCCTCCACCAAGGGCAGGGTTTTTATAGTCAACTCCAGTATCGATACTGAAACCATCGTCGAATGAGTAACTCCAGATCGCGGCGAAACGTGTCGGCCTCCTACTTACATGCCTATTTTAACCCCCTTCCCAGTGATACCTGCCGCGTGGAGCTTGTCGACGCCCTGTGCATGTCGGGATGTCCCTTAGCCACTACGAGACAAAACAAGAGATTGTGGCATAAACTTACAGTCATGTAATGCAGTGTATCGGTAACCGGCGCTGTCTTGGGATCGTAGGCTTCATAGCGAGTGCGTTTGTTGAGGGGTCTGTCGGTGAAAACGGCACGAGTCAAAACAGGTCCAATGCAAATTCGTCTTGGATGGGGCGTACACTTACACTGGTCTTTCTAACCGGGTTACTGGCGTGATGGACCTAACCCCGGGGAAGGAATGTAGTTTCTCAAAATCCTAGAGGGTGGGGAGTCAAATGAATACCGCGATCTCATTTGAGTTGGTCCAAAATTGCCTTACCGATGGATTCTAGGGAAAGTCTAAGATAAGCCTCATATCTGACGCGTAAAAAAAAACACGTTCAAAAACTACGCGCCTCGAGTGTAACCGACATACCCACCAATACTCCCGGGGAACCGTACTCATGGTGTACCTTGTAGTCCAAGCCTCGTGATTCGAAGGTACTGTATATCCGTTTGTGAATGTGGGTCTACTAGGGGAAAAGCTAAATCACTAGACATTTGATAGAGGGCTAAAGACGACTCACCGGCGAAGCGTCACGAGCGAAGACATCGTGAGTCTCTTCCAGCTCCAAGATATACCGATTGGGGATGGTATGCACGAGGTTGGCCAATACCTGTCCCGTTGCCAATAATAAAAATGTAGAAAGTGAAGTGAACCTCGCCATCAGGCACAGGTCGTGACTTGAGACGTCAAGTAAGAAAAAGGAAGGAAGAGGAGAAAAAACGACGTCTCAGAGCGAAAGGAAGGAAAGGAAGGGATGAGTTACACGGTTCAGAACCAAGAGACTATGAGTCCAAATACCAAAATAAGAGTCTCCCACTGCTGGCGTGGGCGGTGCCAGCGTGCAGGGCTCAGTGCGATGCAAGTCCATTTAGTTTTCCCCCTGGAGCCCGAATCCACAAGCAACTTAAAGATCGGCACCTCAGAAAACTCGGCCCCACTCGGGTAATACGGTTGTCCGTTGCTGTCCTACCAGGTGCTGCTTGTCATTGTCTCTTCGTGTATGTACACAAGAGTTGAAACATAGTGTCGGCAGTGGGAGGTCTTGGACAGGTATCGGTAGCGATTGCACACCGCCGACTCAAAAACCAATACTTGACTCAATCATGCACATGGCCTGGGTTTTTATGCTGCAGAATGGTGAATGTCGCGTGAGGATTGAAGGAAAGGGGAGAGATGTCGTCGGGGCTCGTGGTGGTTTGAGAAGTCAAAGCTTGGGCGGTATGTAATGGGCGCTTCACAGGAAATTCTGACTCAGTTCCGGGCCGATGCCGATCTATGCTCTTTGTTTCACGACATCCGCCGCTCCGAGGCTCGATACACAGAAGATACAACTCCGTCTGCACTCTCTGCATACTTTCAAGGTCGTTCTCGCATAAATTAGCATACAACCAGCATAATATTCAACGTATCCACGGATAAGGGCTACAAATCTGATTCGTTACCGGAGACTGGACGTCATTAGAAGACTCAAGAGGGTGTTTATCACAGCAGTGAGTAGCTCTATCGAGACCCAATCGCGTTTGTGATAGGACTTCATATCGATAACAACGGCACTGGGTCAGGCTCAGGAGCGCCGTATGGGCATAGTACGGCGGAGGGCTAAAAGAGGAATTGCTGTCGAATGAAACAGCGTGTACATCGCATGTTCTGAACGCAGCATGGATATAGGCTGCCCTTGGGCTGTCACCCGGGTTGTCTTCTTACCACCATCTTCCACCACCACCACCTTCCTCCCTCTAGCATACTGTACCATTTCGAGATGATCGTCAGGTCACGCGTCACAGGGGACCCAGAAATGGTGAAATGTCACACCCTGTCACGCGTTCCAGACCTGACTGTCGAAAAATTTCCGAGGTTCACACCCAAATTTGGCCCAGAAATTGCCCAAAAACGACGAATTTCGAAAAAATTTCCGGTCGGTCACGGCGGACCGACCTTCCTGTCGAAACCAAAAAGTGAAACTTTTGGTCACAGGTCACACCCCCTGACGAATATCTCGAAATGGTACAGTACCCACTCACTCACAAGTCCGATGATATCTTTCTTTCGAAAGGCGAAGAAGACCACAATTACAAGCGGGAGTGGGAGCTTCAGTCATGTTGAAGGAGATCAGATCAACTATACAACAACAATCGTCCAAGTGGAGGAAAAGGAACGCACCGAGTTGGACGAGGTAAGTGGCTTGAGCTGTCTCTGGGGGGTTTGCGTCTGATTGTTCCTTAGTTTTCCTACGTGAAGCGGGGCAATATCTGCAGGCTAAGGAGTATCCACACAAACCAGTACCCGCAATGGTGGGATGACACAGATGAATGTTGGTGGGGAGTTCGAGCTGATAGGCTAATTTGTGCGGCAGAACTTGTGGACCTACCGGGCAGAGCCTTCACAGTGGTGGAATACAGGGGCCCGGATGCAAAAAAGGTATGCCAGGAATCAATTTCCCATGTGTTTGACGAATGTTAAAACACACTCCAGGCCATCAAACAGGATCTTGCTATGTTGATGAGCGAGCTGTATGTCTCAGCTATCTTCCCATTGCACAGATGCTCAAGTCGCTCTAGAACGTTGAATGGACCTCAAATGTACGGTTACAACCTGTCAACGATCCCATCAATACTATTACACAATGGTAGGTACCGATTAGATGCCAAAGGATGGGTTTTACTGATTTGCTCACCCCATATGACCATATACCCGGTGCTGTACAAGGTCTGATCGCATCACTGTTGAACATGATGGATATCATGTGATACACTGTTGACGTGTTGTTTACGCGTCACACTATTTATAGAGCTACGCCTCTAGAACACTTGCGTCCTCATGCAAGTACTACGTCTCTGTCTACGTATCTTACTACGTACATCTAGTTTCATCATATATGACACTATAGACAGTAGCTATCCAATAGCATAAGTAGAGCCTCCAGTACATGAGGCAAACACGACTATGCTCACCAAGCATACTACCATTCATGGTAGAAGTACTTACACAGTACTAATGTCTTTTACGCCTCTAGGGCCGAATACCTACTTCTAGTAGTAGTTTCAGTTAGTGTAATACTCATTACATGTACCAGAAACTTATGTATAAAAGACTGGACGAAAGGCCTTAAGCCTTAGGACAATCAACTCGATTATCACCTCTTCTCAAGCATCTCAAGACTACAAGAACACTCTGTGTATTACCCATGTGAGGTTTACTTCGTTATACCCACTGTGCACTTTAACTATGCTGGCTCATCAGGTTATGGGCCCTGCAAGCGGTGGTCAGGTCGATGTTATGATCGGAGTAGCCTAGCTCCCGTGTGTCGCCACCATCCTAGCGGACGACCTGTAACCTACATGGGTTATGGAAGTCTCTAGCGATGTCGGGCTTGTCATCGTCTGGTGTCAAGGTCAAGGGTTGTTAGTTCCCTTTACACCTATCCACAATGTCCCTGTACTGTTGCATGTTGCACGAACGCATGTACATACTGTCTTGGCTTCATCTTCTTCGGCATAGACCTATCCGCGTAAGCAGCTCTGTCTCCCTGCTGATAACCCGGATTGGGCTTTGATCTTATATTATCACTGCCTAATGCCGATGAAAACCAATGGTTGGCGATGATCCTCACCATGAGGCATCGTTTAGGGGTCTATGGGGTTGTGCTTATAAACCAACTTGCCATGATTCCTGACGGTCGAAAGACCGGGCATGACATACATGCTGGGAGATTTGATCTCCTTACAACTAGGTTTTGATACTATACAATTTTACGGTATCTAATGGCCATTTTAGTATGTACAGGGACTCCCCTCCCGATGACCCCTCTCTTCTACGTTATTGTTAAACTCTAACTCACCTATGATTGCTTTCTGGACACCGACATGCCTAAGGCAGAGGGTGCATGAACTCAATTCATATGGATGATTAGGTTTAATAATAACTTTCTATGGGTCATTCGGACAGTATGAGCTGATCACTCATACTTTTGCTAGTCTGGGGTTGAGACCAGATAGCACGATGGGACACCAGGCACCGATACACACTGGGAACGTTGTAAGACCCTAGCAATTGGGCAGGGCTTCGTAACCAGATTAACTCCCCTGCACTACCTGCACGCGGTACACCCCATGATCTGCTTGACGCATACAGCCTGTTAAAAGTCCTAGACCTTTGGAGCATTTCTCGGTGTGCATCGAGCCCTATTTATTTATGGGTGCTTCTTAGAAGCCTTTGTCGATTGACACTCTCTTGGCTCCACCCTTCTATATTTGAAGAGTATGCTCACGGGACTTTTGGCAGACCTCAATATGTCTCAATCAGGATCAAGGTCTGCTTCTCATTCCCCAAGTAGTAATCCCCCAACGACGTTTGTTCGCAATACGCCGGGATATACTCTAGGAACGGAAGTAGAAAATTCTGTAGAAGTTTTTAACTACAATACGGAACTGTTGTACTCTCAGGTTGCGGACAGCAACTTTCCTGCTGGGTCAGGAGGAATCAGTATCATTCCAGTTTTGCTAGATGATGGTTCAAATTTCGAAGATTGGTACCAATTACTTGAGGGTTACCTCTTTACCCAAGGCATACCTCAGGCCCTGGATGAAGTAATGCCTGAACAAGGTTCTCCTGCTACTTCAGGAGAAACTACCGCTCTAGCTGAGTGGACTTCTAGGCGTAACAAAGTAATTGGTATTATCAAAATGCGCACTTGTCGTGCCCACGACGCGCATGTTGATAAAACTTCGGTAGTTTCAACCTTATCCAAACTCAAATCTACGTTTGGGGTTCAATCCTCTTCAAAGATGATGAATCTATATACGGACTTGCATAACGTCCAACTCCCTGAACACCTTAATCCAGTCCCGGGTATCAGTTACATGTTGACTGTTCGGGACCAACTTAAGGATCATGGAGTAGATATTTCGGACGACTTGCTGTGCCTTATGATCACAGCTAAGCTTAATGAAAAGCGTTGGCAGCTTTTCAAGCAGCAAGTATCCCGTATGAAGAAGGAAGAACTTAAACCTACCAATTTGATTGCTGCAATTACGAATGAATGGAATAGAAGGAATGGGATTCATTTTGGTCCTGCTGCCTACACCGCCCATAACGCCAAAATTTCTGGTGTTAATAGATTTAACTCTCCTCCTAAATGGTCTGATCAGTCTCGTTCTGGTAGTTCTGCAAATCAAAAGAGAAACAATAATAAAAACAACAACCAGAACCAGAACAATCAGAACCAAGGTGGATCTTCTTCCAAAAAAGGAAAGAAGAAATGAGGAAAGGGCAAAGGAAAAGGCAAAGGAAAGAAGAAGGATACTCAAAAAGGGGGGGCAACAATCGCACACTGCGGTACTTGAACCTTCTGAGAAACTTTCTGAATACCAGAATCAAATTAATGCAGTAAACGAGCAAATCAGCTCAGTTTTTGAACGTGAAATGGCTGGGCCAGTAAACGTTCATATGTCCTACCACTACCCCACTGGTAGCACATCTGCACCAAACCCGTTCCAAAACACATATGATCTTCAACAAGCACGCCTAGAGGAGAGAATCGCTGCTGACAGAGAAGGTCGTTCTGTACGACACATTTCTGTTCAAGAATGGAACAATAGACGAACTGTTCAACTAGATGAACAGGTTCGACAAGTAGAAGAAGCTATCGCTTCAGCTACTATTTCCAATTCAAACATAGACAGCGATGGAGACGAGATACCATCTTTGGTACACATCTCCGATACTCTAACAGAACCTGATAGTGACTCTTCATCTGATCATTCATCAGATGATAGTCATACATGTTCTGCATACTCTTATGGTGCGCATAGTAATGAAGAAATTATCTTCACAATGCCACGACGAGAGGCGACACCTAATCATACTTTGCCTGCAGACGAAGTTGACCAAGGTGAGAATCTCGAAGTAGCATCACCCACACAAGAAGACATACGTGTAACAGTTTCAACACCTCCTGACGATTATGGACCATGGGCAGATTCTATGTTTCCTAGGAACCACGCCGATCTTGTTCATTTGTTCAGACCAGAAAACTATTCTCAAGATGGAGATGACATCACAAAGCCACCTCTCATCAATAGAAAAGTTGAATGGCGATTCTTACAAGAATACAAAGAACAACATGACAACATGATGCGACGAGTTAACCTTAGGAATAATAGACCACATATAATAAATGGGATTAAACTCCAAATTCCTGTCGTCGATGATTTTCGAGATTTTGGAGATCAGGCGACTAACGACATAGCATTAAGGGAATCCATGATCAGAATGCGTGACAAATTAATACGCAACACACCAGACCATAATCTTTGGATCTGGGTTCTGATCAGGACCAGAGAATATGTCGTTATGTATGCTATCAGAAGAGATGCAGTGCATAATATGACACCTCATCAAGCTCTTCATGAATTACGCATACAACAAAGGATATTACATGTGGAAACAGTAGAAGATACCAAGTTCACGCTTCATTACGAATACCAAACCTGGAACCTTCAACACCTTTCGACGGTTATAGCTGAAATCAATAACAAAAATTGGATCAGCACTGTTGAAGACTTTGTTCAACGAGTGAAAAATCCTCGTTCAACTTCGGTGGATGAAGCCTTCCGAGTCAACAAGAAGAATGTCACACTTCCTATACAAGTGGTGAATCCTATCTTCTGGCATTCGTTAGTCAAGCTTGGTCTTGAAGGAAAATGGTTATTTGGAACAACAGATATAAGAGCGAGTCAATTTAGAACATCTCAATGGAGACAACCAGGGTTTAATAGGCGCTGGGTTCGCTTCATCCCTCATCTTAGTCTTCCAGATGTTCGTAATTGGCATACGCACTTGTATAAATGGATGAACAACATTAGAATGTCTGTTCCCATGACTCAGGCTGATATTCCTCGAAGAGAACTCGAGGGTAGTCGCTTCAATGAACGACCAAGAACATACCCTGGAGATTTCATGGAATTAGCCGAGTCACTTAATCGTTCCAAATCTCCACTCCTTACAACCCATGAATACATAAATCGCCCCGCAACTACACCACCTTGAGTACGACAATGGCAGGACCAAGTTGTTCACACACCTCCAAGCTCTCCTGAATCTTTTTATGGCGTACAATCCTTAGAGGATGATTACATTGAAGTACCTTCTCGCCCAACCACTGCTCCACCAGATCAACCGGAAAGACTTAGTCCGGTAGATGAACAACCTGAGGTTGACCCCTGGGTTACATCTCCAAGTGATCCCCGGAACTCTCAATTCGAGAATTACGGACCTGCAGTAATTGGACTAAGGACCAATGGAATGCCCTTACATGTTGCTAATGGCACGAGTATTGGCAATATCACTATGGTTGTTAATGACAATCAGCCATATCAAGCCACGAGATTCGTTCAATGGCAGAACTATAAACGCCAATTGGAAGCTTGGATAGAAGTTGAAGACGCCGCTAATCAACGTTATCAAGAAGAACTCAGAACAAGACGAGAGCATCTTGTTTGTCAAGCATTCCAAGATCAGAATCAAGAACCGCTTCAATGGCATGAACGGTACTTTGATGATAGTGACTATGGAGATGGCCTTGAAGGAGTTGATAACGATTGGGCTGAAAGCAACGATCGTGGAGACTGGCAAGTTTTTCAAAGTTCTAATAGTCAAACTTTCACTAAATCCTCGATGCAGAACTATCATATCCTAAGGAACTCAGTACCAAGGAAATGTAGTATTTCTTCTGTATATGCAACGACGAAATATAAGTCGTTTTCTGCTGCATTTTCGAGTGATTGTGAAGTGAGAAATACGCAAAATGCCTGGCTACTTGATAGTGGGGCATCAGCACATATGACTCCGTATAAAACGGATTTCTCAGACTATCAGACTTTGGAAATGCCAATAGGTCTTACTACATCAGCGGGTGATAAAGCAAATGTGCAAATAGTAGGCTATGGTACTGTCCTCATACGACACACCAATAGCGCAGGAGTGACGCAAGTCACAAAGTTATACCCAGTGATGTATAATCCCGACAGCCCACATCGTTTAATCTCTAGTGGGAAGTTCCGGAGTATAGGTTACTATACTATACTGGATTCTCCAGAGACTTCGATCCGGAGCAAGAAAGATGATTCTCTTTTAATGAGCTTTTACCCAAGCCATAAAGATGATCCTTTACGATGGATGAACGCAAAGGTTCTTGTGGGAGAAACTTCCTTCACATCTGTTGTATCTTTCAATACTTCTGAATTATGGCACAGACGTATGGGACATTGTGATCCCAGAGTCTTAGGAAAATTAATGGATAATGTTAAAGGGCTTCCAACGAAGTTGGTTACTTCGAAGGGAGAAACAAAACCATGCCGAGGCTGCGCCAAAGGCAAAATGGTTGCCAAATCGTACCCTTTATCTTCTAAACGAGCTAAGGAGCCTCTTGAGCTCGTGCACGGTGATTTGATAGAATATCCAACTCGCTCTTACCATCAAAACGAATATGTATTAACCTTATTTGATGATGCAACATCATTCGGATGGGTATATCCAATTCGTAAAAAGAGCGATACAGATCAGAAATTGCGCAATTGGCTAGCTCTTGTAGAGCGCCAGACTAATAAAAAAGTCAAAAGTGTGCATTTCGATCGAGGAGGAGAATTCTTTTCAAATGAACAATGGGATTGGTATAAATCTCTAGGAATTTTTCCACAAAGAGGTTCTCCCAACGTGCATGAACAGAATGGACGAGCAGAAAGATTTAATCGTACACTACGAGAAAAATCTGAAGCCATGCGCTTTCAGGCTTGTGCGCCTGAAAACTGGTGGGGATTTGCAATTCTCACAGCCGTCCATATCTACAATAGAACTCCTATTCGTTCGAGGAAATACAGAACTCCAGTTGAGTTGTTTGAGAATAAGAAGCCTGATGTTTCATACTTCAGGACGTTCGGTTGTGGCGCATATGCATACATACCGAAACGTAAAAATAAGCTTGCTCCACACTCAGAAGCAATGATTTTCATTGGTTATGAGAGCGGATCAAAAGCTTATCGATTCTTTTGAACAACCAACAATTCTGTATACATTACTCCACAAGCAGTTTTTGACGAAAACTGGTTTCCTAAATGTCAGAAAGAAGTACCCGGATCCATAGAGTTTGATAAAACCGACAAACCTGTCCGGTCTATACCCTTTCCAACGTACCCATATGATGGCCACGAAGATCATCACAATGATGATGATTTCTTCAATCCTCCACCTCCACCAGGATCAGATGATGATCATCATCAGCCTGGGGGAGATCCTCCCTTGGATCCTATCCCGGATGATAAAAGCGATGATGTGCACAATGGCAATCATCCAAATACTGATGGATTCGGATCACCGAAAGGCTCCGATCACAATCCTAATCAGTATGGTCCGGATCCACGGTCTGCTGGTTCTTCTGGATCGACAAATCCATTTGGATTTCGCCAAGCTGACTATGATGAGTGGGAGAACTTACGAGCTCCTCCACCAGCAGCTGCCAGAAGAAACCCTCCAAGAAATAGAGTAACTCCCAATCGTCCGTTTAATGTTTACGGAAATCGACATCCTGCTGAGATCGAACGCGATATCAAATCTCAAGCACGCTGGCAAAGTCAGATTAATCCGACAAATGAACCTGAAACAATACCAAATAGGGTTCCTGATCCAGCCGCTCCTATGGACACGGATGACGATATGAGCGATCTTGCTCAGCAAGGGGGAGAAAATTACTTGGTTTACTTGCTGAATAACGGTCATCAACTATATGGTCTTCAAGCCAGTAGTTATGATAACGTTCGTGAATGGACATACAAACAAGTCCAGAAGCGTCCTAAAGATGAACGACCATCTTGGGAAACAGCATGCAGACTGGAATTACAATCACTCAAAGATAGAAACGTCTTTGATGTGGTCACACTACCCAAAGGCCGAAAAGCGGTGAAATCCCGCTGGGTATTTGACATCAAGTCTGATGGCCATAAAAAGGCAAGACTTGTTGCGAAAGGATTTTCGCAGAAACAAGGGATAGACTATAACGAGTTGTTCTCTCCTGTAGTACAATTCGAAACCGTACAACTTCTATTGGCACTAGCAGCGCTTGAAGATTGGGAGATCTCTGCGCTAGACGTTAAAACAGCATTCCTTTATGGTGCCTTAGATGAGGAGATTTACGTGGAACAACCTGAAGGCTTCGTTACGGACTCCAGCAAGGTTTGGAGGTTACGCAAAGCATTGTACGGATTAAAACAGGCTTCTCGTGCCTGGTGGCGTCAATGTACTGAATCCATGAAACGTCTGGGATTCAAACGATGCTTATCCGATGCTGGCGTATATGTCTTCAACAAGAATGGCAATATGGTCATTGCCGTCGTCTATGTCGACGATGCTTTATTTATGGGTCCTGATCGCAACCTTGTCAATAGACTAAAAAGCGAATTCATGAAAATCTGGGAATGCCGAGATCTAGGCGAGCCAACAGAATTTCTGCGAATGCGAATTACTCGAGATCGGAAGAATCGCAGACTGATCCTTGATCAGCGAGACTATCTTGAAAAGATAATTCGTAAATTCGGAGTTCTGAACGCCAAGACGGCATATACGCCTTTGCCAGAAGGCTATAACCCAACCCAAAACCAAGGGAAGGTTAATCCCGAGATTAGGCATAGATTCCAATCAGTTATCGGATCATTACTTTACTTGGCTCTCGGAACGAGACCAGACATATCCTTTGCTGTAATCAAGATGTCACAGTATGGAGCTAATCCTAATCAGGAACACCTCCAGAAGGCACTTTACATCGTGAAATACCTTGTTCACACTGCAAAGTATGAGCTTATTTACGATGGTAGATCCAACCAAGGACTACTTGCCTTTGCTGACTCTGATTGGGCAACTGATAAAGATGATCGTCGATCACAGACTGGATATATCGTAAAGCTTGCCAATGCACCAGTTTGCTGGGTCTCTCAGAAACAGAAAACGGTTGCATTATCATCCACAGAAGCAGAGTATATGGCTCTATCTGACTGTACACGTCAGGCTTGCTGGATGAAGTCGTTAATGAACGAATTGAACTTCCCTATTCGATCAGTTCCATGTGTTAGTGACAATCAAGGTGCTATCTTTCTCAGCAGCAATGAAGCTACTGATAAAAGAACAAAGCACATCGACAATCGATACCACTTCATCAGGGAAGCAGTAGAACACGGAAAGACTCAAATCTATTTTGTTGAAACTGCTAAACAACCTGCTGATCTTCTTACGAAGAATCTTGGGAAAACAAAGTTCGAATTGTTCAGGCAATCTTTAGGATTAACATTTCACTAGTTCTATGATCGCATGATGAACTTAGTGAGGGGGAGTGTTGAACATGATGGATATCATGTGATACACTGTTGACGTGTTGTTTACGCGTCACACTATTTATAGAGCTACGCCTCTAGAACACTTGCGTCCTCATGCAAGTACTACGTCTCTGTCTACGTATCTTACTACGTACATCTAGTTTCATCATATATGACACTATAGACAGTAGCTATCCAATAGCATAAGTAGAGCCTCCAGTACATGAGGCAAACACGACTATGCTCACCAAGCATACTACCATTCATGGTAGAAGTACTTACACAGTACTAATGTCTTTTACGCCTCTAGGGCCGAATACCTACTTCTAGTAGTAGTTTCAGTTAGTGTAATACTCATTACATGTACCAGAAACTTATGTATAAAAGACTGGACGAAAGGCCTTAAGCCTTAGGACAATCAACTCGATTATCACCTCTTCTCAAGCATCTCAAGACTACAAGAACACTCTGCGTATTACCCATGTGAGGTTTACTTCGTTATACCCACTGTGCACTTTAACTATGCTGGCTCATCAATCACTGCGTAGGACCTGTACAACTGGTTTGCATCGTTTTCCCTTCGTCTCGTTAAACCTGGTCAAACTGTAGGACTTGTACCGTCCCCTCACCAGGTCTCCGTCGGTAGTATATCTCCGAAGGTCTTTACGGCCGTTCAGGGCGGGCATGAGGGCGGTGCCTGTCGGGTTTCTCGTGACTGGCGGGTCCCTCCAAAGCCTCCCGCCTTACCAACAGCCGCCCCGCCCTCTCTTCCATCGTCTCCGTTGGTTTCTCTAGCATAGATCAAGATGTGTTTATTACAACAATATAACTGACATGTATTATCTATGATACACTATGATACAGTGTCGTATGCGACTCCGAGGACAGCGGCAATGACATCGACATCGTTGCCTTCGTTGTCATCGCTGTCATTATCATCGTCCTCCCAGCTCCCCTGCTCTTCAGGCCTCTCTTTGCTGAGATTGTCCCCAACCTCCTCCCAGTCCTCCTCTGACTGTCGTTTGAGTCCTGTCCCAGGTATAAAAACCTGTATGTTATGCCGACTGAAACCGTCAAGCTTGTAGATGCTTCGTAGACGTGTTCGGTGAAGGTCGTTGAAGCAGGCTCGCTCCCATCGATACATGGAAATCTGCTGTGCAAGATGGGGGTCGTATTGAGAGACTTGCGCTTTTCTTGCCTTCAAAAAGTTTCACTCTTCCTTCATGTAAGTTACCAGTCTCTTGATCTCGACGTGAAGGCGGTCGAGTTCAACATGCGACTTCCAAAGCTTGAAGTACTTCGTGACCAGTTCACGAATATGGGGCTTGGCCCAAATCTTCTCCCGCACATCGTTTCTGGTCTCCCTGAGAAAGTCGAGGTCCGCAAGGTAAGTCTTGTCGACAATGTCGTCGTAGTCTAAGGGGTCTCGTGGGGGAGTCAGCCGCGAACCAGCCTGATTGACCTTTTGGACCGCAGTCTTGATAGCTGCTGAACGGGTCTTGAGGGCCTTTCCAAGGTGCTGCCTCATCTTGTAACCTGAACGTTGCTTAGGTTGTAATAATACATATATCATAGAGTTCCTTACTCACCTGTCCCTGCCATGTGCATCTTGCTCAGCTCGAATATCCTCGCAACGACCAACGCTTCAAGCTTATCCACTGCGGCCTGGTAATCCTTTATCTCTGCCATAGCCTTCGCACGATTCCATTCCTCTGAACCCTCTTCCCATCTCTTATCAATGCTGAGCCTGGTTTCATAGAAATGAACCTCTCCTAGCAACATCAACTCTGTCTCATGGGCCTGCCTCACTGAACGTTCGAGATTGAGAGTACTCTGCATGCCGGTTTCCATATGGTTGATGAATACTGATCGGCCTGCAGAGATACAAGCCCGACATTCCTTCAACAGGACGAGTTTCTTGTAGAGCTCAATCACATTGATATCGCTGTCGGGGGTTTCGTGTCTCGACTCGAGGTACTCCTGCTCCTCCCTGATCCAACCGTACACATCGTCCCCTGACTGAACTCCCAGCTCCTTCAACTCGTCCAACACATCGGCATTCAGACGTTGCGCTTCCAATGCCTGCCGGTAGTTATTATGTATGAACTTGCTGAGGTTTGCATAAGACTCGAAGTTGTCGTGGTGGTAGAGGAATTGGGAGATCATCTGTTGTCAGTGGAAGGTGCTGGCGTGTCGGGTTGCTGGCGCAAGGGAGTTTGTCAAGGAGAACAGCCTTTCGAGGGTCTCGAGATCCTCAAGTCCTACCCCTACGATGTAGAGAAGGAGGAATTCCAACTGGCACAACCGATTGTGGCCATATCCGTGGAGGATACCTATGAGGATTCGAACCCTCTCCTCAACAGAGAGGGACTTCAGGGGGCTTCGCCGAAGGGTTTCTCGAAACTGGCAGCCAATATCGTAGGCCCAGCCTTGATCGCTATCAAGGGGAGGAAGTCGTCTCTCCTCTCGTTCCCTCTTGGACACGCGGAGAAATCGATCCATGACGGCCAATGCGAGTTTCCGACTTTAGCTGTAGTTAGTGATATGGATTCAATACAAAGTTGATCAACGTACCCTTCACCACTCTTGATCATATCGGCAATCCATAGAACGAAACTGTGTCTGCACGCCGCAGCAAAAATTCCCGTCTCCTTAAACAGCTCCTTCTCCTTCGAGATATGCCCTGCCTTCATATTATCCCACTTCTCTTTGCAGGGAGTTCGCTTGATTTCTTCAGGTGGTGTCTCCTCGTACCCAGGAAGATTCTTCCAATTCGATCGCTCCCATGAGTCCACTTCTTCGACTGAGAGGAAGTAGTCCCCACCGCCTTCTGTGTTATCTGGCCTTTCCTTCACTCTCCCGGGCTTTCCATCCTCCGACGCTTCTCTTCGCTCAACCCTCTTCAACGAATCATTGCCATCCATAGCAGCAAGAAACCCGAATTCAAGTCTCGGTTCGTTTGCCACGGGGTATTGGCAGCATGGGCAGGTATTGAGTGATTGCCAATCAGGGTCGTCACGGTCGAGGGATTGTCGCACCTGTCGGCGTGCCTCCTCTTTGACTGAGATGAAGACGTCGTATGCCTGTGAGAACTGTATGCATAGGTAGTTTTTGAACCGATATCCTTGAAGGTCGCACAGAGCTCGGATGAATGGTTGGATCGAAAGACAGGGGCAACGAAGGAACAAGGAATGGAAAAGCTCGAGAGTTTGTGTGGTGATGACGGATGAATGCACGAGAGGGTTACAGGGGAAGTACCCCTGGCGTATCAAGCTAGCAGACTTGTACATGTCACAGGTGTATTTCCCGATAGCGACTATACTACAATCTAAAAGTATGTTACAGCAGAGTGATGAACGAGTGATGTATAAACTCACAATATACATCGTTAACAGTGGTGAGCTCAAATTTCTCCATCTCTCCTTCGAAGCGATGTTGAAGCGGGCGTCGATAGCAATAATCCATCCCACCATCCGTCATCGCTGATAGTTGCTCTTTCCACCTTTGTTGATCAATCACAACCTTATTCCTACGGTTCCTTTTGTTTGTGCTGTAGAATCAGTTAATATGGGTTGTTCGTGAGAGTACGATCTCTAACGTACGTTTTCCGGTAAGCAGCCTGGGCGTTAAGAAAGATGTTGAGCTCTTCGGTCTCTTCGTCCTCTTCCTGGTCAATCCAATCTTCATCAACATCAAAGCCGGCTGGAGAATCGAAGGGCTCATTCCATTGCGGTGATTCAGGAGCTGGGTAATGAATGTCGCCACTCGATTGACAGGACACGTTCAGCTCGTTGAATGTGTCCAGATCCGTCTCGGCCATGGTTCTTCGATTCCGTGCTCAATTCTTCCTCATTCTTTGCTGGGCTTCCTCTTTGAGCTTTGATACTTGAACCAACGTGAGTTCGCGGACTTTCTTTCGGCCATGCTCAGAGTCTCCAGAGCTACGTTTCGAGGGTGCGAGAAAGCTGCGGGCAGCAAATTTTTGCCTCATTCTGAGTGTTGAACAACGGTCAACATCGACGCGCGACCCACATGTGACTGATCATTGCGGTCACCTGGCTCGTGGGAATTGTGTGTGTGACTCATTTTTTGCCGCTACCTCATCGCCACCACAATCAATTCTTTTTTCCCTCCAATTCAATGTCGGAAGCGAGCGCATATGCCAGTAAGTCCGCTAAAGCCTATTTTTTCAATCTTGTTTTTGTATATACTCGTCGCAGCCCCGACCTTGGGGCAGTCGACTTTCTCTTTTTTGTTCAGTACCTCTTTTTCTCTCACCAATTTTAAGATAACGAGCGGATGAAGTTTCATTTGAGCTTCATCAGCTTTGTTATGTCTTTTCAAGAGTAGCCCTGACCTTGGGGCTGCTTTTATTTCTATCAGTCGTCAGCCCCGACCTTGGGGCAACGAGCATTCTCTCTTTTTTTTCTCTCTCTTCATATTCATTGAACTTCTTGTCGTTTTCGTTATACAAACTGACAAACTGACGGCTTTCTATACATCCCAGCTCGCACCCTCAGGAATCGGAAGGAGTTTGGCGGCATGAAAGCTGATGTCGCTGAAATCATACTCGACAACTTCGACACCTCTGCGCTACTTCGCCGTCTTCAACAAGAGCAAACAGAGCAGGAGGGCCTTATCGACGATCAGCCCACCCTTCAGGAATCTTCACGTCCAAAGCCATGCCAGTCCAAACCGGCGATCCTGACGCCTCTCATCCAGCTGGCGAACCCACTGATGTTCCCGAGCTTCATTCCTCCAGCCCCGTTACCCAAGCCAGTTGTGTTCATTCCCGATCCATCCAAGACTGCCAAGCAAAACAAGAATGCCAAACGTCATTCTGTTTGGCGGGACGGGCGACGCTCTGTACGTCTCATTATACAGGAGCAGGTAGGCACGACCTTGAAGGCCTGTGCGATCAGGAAGGCCACTCGGACGTTATTGGACAAAAAGATGCACCTCACGATTCCAAAAAGCCTTACCGAGTGTCTAGAGCAGAGGAAGGGAGGAAGTTGGACGGGAAGGAAGGTTGTGCGTAACGGGAAGACTTACACACTGGACAAGGTGCTCAGCCTGCCAGGTATGCAGTCCATTGAATGGGACGGAAAGTGCGTGGCCAGTTTTTTTCCTCGACGGTTTTTGCTGATCAACGTATGTAGGGAGACCGTCGTCATCCGGGGCTCGGATGGGGGACATGCCACTACGTTACTCAAACCGCGCCCGGCAACTTCGCTCAGAGTGACGTTGAGCAGGAGATCTGGGCGAAGGTCTATGCACATCCCTTCTATCAGAGGGTTCTTCGCTATGCCAATCGTGCGTTACATTCTCTATGTTGCTATACTTTCTAACCTTTAATTTGAAGATGGGATGAAGGTGTATTACCCAAAGCTCGAGCGGCTCTATGCGAACGTGAAGGATAAGCTACGAGTCGACAACCCCAGCCTAGCAGACCCCCTTCCAGGCTGCTGCTTCTCAGCATGCAACCTCAACTTGGGCAGGGCAGTTACACTTCGGCATACCGATTTCCTCAACTTACTGTTCGGGCAATGTGCAGTCCTTGCACTTGGAGACTTCAAGTACAAGAAAGGTGGAGACTTAGTTCTATGGGATCTGGGTCTCGTCATTGAGTTTCCGCCTGGCGCCATGATCCTCCTTCCCTCCGCCCTTCTAGAGCACTTGAATGTCTCTATTGCAGGGGATGAACGTCGGTCTTCTATCACGTTTTACTCCGCGTCTGGTTTGTTTCGTTGGGTCACAAATGGCTACATGTCAGATAAGGAGTTCAAGGCTCGAGCGAGTACGAAGATGCGCCAACAATGGGATCAGCACCGAGTGAACCTCTGGAAAGTTGGTGTAGATTTACTATCTAAGTAACATGGGCCTTGTACCTATAGTACTACTACGAAATATGAACCTCATGTCCTGAATCTTCTGATGAATTTGAACTTGAGCATTCCAACTGTTTGAACTGGGAGGTCTTGATGGCGATGTATCAACTTCGAGGCACCTGGCATGACCCGAGATGATTAAGCGCCCGTCAGTTGGGATTTTAATCGTGAATTTTCAGTGCGCACCTCTGAATCACGCTTAAAGCAATTCAGGTTAGTACAGGATACACTATACGAGTATCGCATTGAAATTTTGTGTGGATTGAAAAGGTATGGAAATAAACCCAAGTCTCAGGCAGAAGTACGAGTTTCGCATTGTAGCTCGCGCGCATCAACTCCGATTCCAACCCTCACCATGGTTCGTCCTCAAAAGTATAAAACCAAGGCCCAACGGCAACAGGCCATGCTAGACAAGAATTGAAGAAATTATATCAAGTAAGTTTAATACATTATTGGCAAACCTAGTCTGACGATGATACCTCAGACATCGAGAACAAATTCTCGCCCAAAAGCGAACTAAGCGAACAGCACTCAAGGCAAAGCAGGAGTGAGTTCATCTAGAATTTCGCCTTGTTCTGCCTCATTATGAACTTCGTTTCTCAGTAAAGAGCTGGTCAAGGGCCTCTTGGGATCAATGCATAAGGTATCAAAGGAAGAGTTGAACAGAAATGAGGAGAAGCGAGCTCAAAGGTGCGTTTCCATTCTCTCATTTTAACTCAGCACCTGAAGTTTTTGACTATAGATATTTTGACTCAATTCTTGATGGCTACCGCGCAGAACTATTGAAGGTCTTCACCAAGAATCCACTCGAGTTCTACCACTCCCTTTACCAGCGTACAATCTCGTGGCTTGATGGGGGTTCCTCTGGCACGAAGCCGTTTGGACGGCTTGAAACCAGAATACAAAAGCTCAACACCGACCTTGCCCTTCACATGAACAAAATACGCAACCTTTTCGGCGACAACAACCTCTATCAACGTTTCAGATCCCTTCAAGAGCTTGTACGTGAGCATGTTACCTGCATTGACAAGTTAGAATATGGCCGATTAGTGGATGGTCTGATAGACGAGGTGCAGCTCTATGAGAAATTTAAGGAACAGAACTGTGCGTACCACAACCCGTCCCTCGTTCCTTTTCTTTCGGGAGCAAAGAGCCTATTGTAGGTGTAGCTGGTACTTTTACAATCCCACACAAGTCAAATATTATTAACACAGTCACAGAACGTTCATCAACAAATGTAGATTCAATGATATAATCTAATACAAAAGGTACGAAACAGGACACTAGTTACCTAGTCAATCTGCTGAGGCTGGTGAGTCACTCTAATCTCACCAGCTCCCTCAGCCTGAGTGAAACGATTCCGTGCCCATGCTGCACATCCCGACCCTGTGAATATTTCGACCACTCCTCCTCGGAATTGAAGTCCTTTCCAGAGTAAGGTCTTTCGATTGTAGTAAACCCCAGGTAGGACCCCTTCCAGAAGAACAAAGGTTTCGTACTGGCCAATGGGGGTTGCCAGCGCGGTCGCAGCAGAGGAGCTTGCAAATTCACTGTAGAACTCCTGCGCTAGTTCGACATCACCAAAACCCTTTACAAGGTGATGGTCCAAGGTGACATACTGCTTAGCGCCCTCGAGACCTCTCCTATCGTACCTGACATTGCTCACATCAGTACGTTGGCTTTGAAGATAGATCAAAACATGTACCAGGAATAAAAAATCCCTGTCACGCCATCTTTTCCACAGTATACGACGTATGCTGGATAGTTGCCTTGGGTCGCGGTGGGTGGAGATGGCTGAGATGGTGTGGTTGTAGAGTGCCCTGTTGACAGTGGTACATTGGGTGACGGAGAAGTTTGCGTGGGCATTGGGGTCCGACGAGAACGGGATGGTGTTGAAGGTGGTACCATTGTGGACGTTGACCCAAACGGTTGGCAGTTTTCGGTAGAAAAGGCGAGCTTCAAGTCCGCTGGGTCACAATTCAAGTTTCGGTGAGCAAAGAGTCACACAAGCAGTAAATATGCGCATACCGTATGCCTTGGCCATGGCATCAAACCGAGCATCTAACTCGTCGACTGTCGTCTGGACACGATTTTCCGCTGCCCGTAAGTTCTCTGCTGCGCTTTGATGGTCTGACTCTGCTCTCATGAGCCCTAATTTCATATCAGTCAGCATCAGCTATGAACTCTGGGGAGTACCAAGGGAGTTACCTTGATTCGTCTCCAATACCTGTTCGTGATGACCAACAAATCGAATGATTGCCTGGCGTCGTTCACTGTCAGAAGTTGAAAGTGGTGAGCCTAAAAAAAATCTATGTCAGAGAATTCTACTGAAAAAGTGACCGAAGAATAAATCTTACCCGCCATGATCTAAGGACTTGTCACTCAAAGACAGGGTTGGAATTGGGACCCACAGGAGGTCTCAGAAAGAGAACTGTGGGTGGTGACAGTAACAGGTAACATTGAGTGTCACAGCCCCTCATGTGTGTCCGCGTTTTCTCTGTTTACACTCGAGCCTGACCTGGTTGACCAGCGTCCTGATTTTTTACACGCCCTACCAGTGACTATGGACCCCTTCCAGCGACAGGACCCACCATTTAACAATGTCCCCAGCCCCTTTACGTAGGTGATCTTCGCTCCTAACCATTCTATTCAAAGCTAACATTCTTTGGTGCCGTCAATCAATAGAACCCAAGTCAATGTCAATTCATTCACGCCCCCGGATTCACGCTCAACGTCATTGCCGGGAATCGCACCTCAAACATATTTTCGGCCTACTTCCGCTGCAGCAGCTCTCAATGCGAATTTTTTGGGTCGTCAGGCTTCTGTAGGCCTTCATGATACCGGTACGTTCATGATAACGTTGGCCTCATTTTTGCTACTAAATGACTTGTAAATCAGGAGGAAATGGCGCGAACCAGAGATGGCCTCTGTGTCGCCTTCAACCCAACGAAATTCCAAGAGCCCAATTGGTTCAGCCACACCTACCGCACTATACCCAGCAACACAACCTACTCAGCAACCTACAACCCATCCACAACCACCATCAGAACAGGGACCCTCGTCCCTTCGATCAACACTGGTCAAGAGAACAAGTAAGTCCACGATATACCTTGTATGTATGTAGCGCTAATGGTTATTCTTGAGACAATGTTCGCTCATAACCACAACATGCGACCCTCAGGTTTGGGTCTACTGAATAACCCATCCTCCCAACACCAGCAGGTATGTTCTTCCTCCTACTCTGTCTCTATTACAATTCACATTTCCGTAGAGTCACAGTCATATCAACTCCGCCCCAAGTCATTCTTCACGACCGTCTCAGCAAATACCACACCAACTCCTGCCGTCATCTCCAGCCCCTGATATCCAGTCTCTGGGAACTCCTCGTTCGACAATGATGCCAGCTGCTCGCACACCTCAACCCCCGCTGACGTTGTCTCAGCTACGTCTGGCCGTCAATTCATCTTTTGACCGTCGTTCAGTGGCACCGGTGCAGGTGCAGTGGCAGACCCCGACTGTGGTCAATAATGTGGACGCCCTTGCTCTTCACACGCCTCAACCACCTCCTCTGTTCATGCCTTCTCCCCAACTGCCAGCACCTGAGCTTCCCTTCAACCCTCCATCTGCGAGCCTCGGCCCTTCCACAATCGATCCAGCCAATGTTTGATCATCCTCTCAGGAGCTACTGAGCTCAAGTATAGCACGTCCAACCTCTCCTCAAACCCAACAGCCCGTTCCTATATCCCTTTCTCGAAGCCATATCTTGACCCATGACTCCCACCCAACTAATACTCGGTCCAATCGAGTTGCTCCGCAAGATCAATCAAAAACACCCCCACCGTCTTCCATGGGTCCTGCTGTACAGCAGAATACACAGTGGTCAAGGGATACCCCAGCCCCATCCGATCCAGTCTCACGTCCTCGCATGGGAAAAGGAGAGAAGGCCCTGAAGGCGAAGGTCTCTGACACCGACGTGGTTCAGAACGTCACTGAAATGCTCGATCAACACGATGAAGACCGCCGGAAATTAGCCCAGAAACTCGGTGTTTCAGAAACGCGCATACGGAATCTCATCGGTGTTCACGAGAGATATCGAGCGGACAAGAAACCTAGCGCATACAACGCTGCTGTGCATTGGAAGGCAGATCAGTTGAGTGCCGGTGAGTTCTGCCCTTAATCTCTCCCGGGTCCCCTATATTCATGTATTCTGCTTCCAGGCAGGACCGTGAATAATAGGGCTATGCTCGAAGAGCTTCACATGGCTGTCAGGGAAGATACTGAGATGTGGTTAGCCTTGGAAACATGGCGAAGATGGAAAGAGGAAAAGGCCCGGAAGAAAGCTACCAAGAAGCGTGCTCAAAGGGATGGCGGTCATAACGAGGGAGGTGCAGAGGGTGAAGAGAACAATGATAGTGACGATGAAGGCTACGATGACTACGATGAGGAGGATGAAGTTGACGACAGTGGCGAGGGCGAGGGCATTGAAGGCAAGGATGGAGGGATGCACATGAACAAGCAGACACGTGCGCAGTTGGCCGAGGTCAGGCGTTGGTTCAAAGCATTAGAGGTTAGCAAGGCAGAGAAGTTTGTTGGAAACCAAGGATCAATGAAGTCGGTGAAAAAAGAGGGAAATGTTGGTGTGAACCACCTCAATCGAGTTGTATGTTTGCCTTTTCAGACTTGTCTGTCGATTCAACTGATATAGCTTTTTCAGTGCAAGAATCTCTCTCAGAAGACCAGGGGAATGTTCTGGGGATTTGCGTGCTGGAATACCTATAACACCGCCATTGTACCTGGGATGTATGGAAACAGCCAGGCATTCGACGACTATCTTATGGAGGAACAAGGCATATCCGCCTACGAATTCATCTCCTCCGTCGAAGCCTTCGTCTGTGAACAGGCCCTACATGGGACCAAGGCAATGACTGTAGAGAAGATGAAGATTTGGATTCGGTCAAAACTGGAACGGTCCCTTTGTTAGTTTCACTCAGATCTATATTCCAAAGTGACCTCGTTCTGATCAAGTAGTAGGTGAGACCAGTGGTGACTTCAACCTCACGATGAAGTACAAGAACTACGAGGTTCTCATCGAGGAGCCCTACAAGGTCCAGCTGGTTGGCTGGCCCGACCACATCCCCTTCATCAACGGTGGAAAGCTAAACAACACCCTCATCCGCGACCTCTACAATCAACTCAAAAGTGAGTCCATCAAGTGGGTCAAGATGCGACCGCAGGAGTACCAGCGATGGAGGGACAGCTTCGAGAGACGCCTGAAGAACGGAGAACTACAGCGGCCGAAGCGTGCAGAGCGGTCAGACAAGGGGGGAACTCACAACACCAGTCAAGCGAACTCAAAAAAGCGACAGCGGGAATCAGCTGACTCGGAAGAGCAGACAAACCGAAACAAGTCAGCCAAAACCAGTACCCAGCCTAAGCAAAAGAACAGCAAGAAGTCGTCTTCCACCAGCCGGAAATCAATCAGCAAGACGCACAAGAGCCGAGCTGTCATTAGTGACAGTGACAACGACAACAACAGGGCAGCTGGGGAACAGGAGGGGGGTAGTGCGGGTGCTGGAAGACCCGACGACCAGAGGGGTAATAGTCGTATAGGAGGTGAGGATGACGAGGACAATTTGGACGATTTGGATGAGGAAACTCGCAGAGAGATTGAGGCCGACCCTGACGCCAACGTTGACGCCGACAACACCAACAACGCGAGTAGTCTTGATGTTATGCCCTAGGTTACTGTTGGTGTGGAGTAGTCTATACCATGTAGAAGCTAACTAGGTACTCTAATATCGTCTTATTGCCTGGAAATGTGTTTATATTCTGTTCTATTAAGGAATACAACAGCTATTACCCACAAAGCATTATAGAAGACCGAAAGTCATTAAACAATGAGCAGAACAGGGAGCAGTGCTGAGAGGGCGGGGAGGGCGGGTCTGCGTCACGGGAAACCCAACAGGCACCGCCCCCATGCCCGCCCCGAATGGCCGTAAAGACCTTCGGAGATATACTACCAATGGAGACCTGGTGAGGGGACGGTACAAGTCCTACGGTTTGACCAGGTTTAACGAGACGAAGGGAAAATGATGCAAACCAGTTGTACAGGTCCTGCGCAGTGATGCGATCAGACCTTGTACAGCACCGGGTATATGGTCATATGGGGTGGATTTGCTTCTGCAGAACTGGTGCCGGCCGCGCAGTTGAATGCAGGGATGTTTGGAAAGATGTATCTCTTTGGTTTACTTGTAAGTACTCAGTATAATATCCGGATAAAGTTGAATAAAATGATTACAGAACCAATTGCGTTGCGAGTGGGGAGAGTTGTGGGTGGATCCGGGGAGTGTTTTGCCGTGGTCCGCCAGGGCCATACCCTGATCTTGGCTGGGGGCATCTTGGCGATGAGGAGCTGCCCTTGACCGCAGAGCTTGTCCAAGAAGACGTTCTGTTGCGCTTCTTGGCGAGCCTCAAGAGGAAAGAAGTCGATCGCGTCATTGTTGATGGAGCCACTTATTTGGGTGCCTTGACTGTGCCTGAACGAGTTTTTCAGCCGACGGTCATCATCAGAACTTTCGGAGTTTGATGGTGATGGATTGTCCCGGGTTGCCGCCCCGCCAAATTAGGCCGAAAACCCGGAATCCGACAATCCAACAACCTAAGTCGCTTTTTGCACAACCTGAAATTTCTACTGGTGTGTAGGATATCTGATCACTTGTTATTCTTCTATTATTCCATTCTTTCATGTACTAGATACATCCCCCAAATATAAAAACCAAATATTTCTTAGCCGTTCGTGGTAGACGGCGCCAACGGTGTCCAAAATTTTGGCTGGGACCATCAAAAACCCTCAAAAACCCGGCAAAATCCGGCAATCGAAGTCCGGTTTTGCTGATGATTTCGACGTTGACAAAGACCCCCATTGCCGTCGCAAACAATGCCTGGAAGAGTATGGAGGATACTCTTTCAGATTGAAAACTGCTTGAGAATGGGATGACAAGGTAGGTTCTAAAAACCGTCTACTTCTTTCATCTAACACCTCAAATAGGTTCACACTCGCTGGTGGAGGCCATCTGTCATTGGAGTGGAATTGGTATGCACGGTGGGCATGGATGGCGCAAGCCTGGAGCGTTTTTAGTGCCCGTGGAATCTCTTTGGATGAGGATCTACGTGTTTTCAGTGTGTTGTCGTTTTCCACTCCCCTTCCACCTACTAACATCTCTCAGAGCTCTTCAACCCTCACGTTGAGTTGGATGGCTACCTTTCAGACTCTGAAGCCCATCGGCAATTCCAACAACCAATCTACTTTTTTATCCGACCACTTCCCTCTGGCCTGCGCAATGGCAACACCTCTTCCATTCATTTTTGGTCTTTTGATGAAGATGGCCACTCTGCTCTCTGACGACCTCTGTAATGACTTTGGCCTTCCAACAGAGCTCTTCCTCTCTCATAACTTCTGGTCATACTCTTGGTCCCATGAAGCCTACAGCTGTCTACACCAATATCAACTCCTCCGAGGATTTGACCCGTCCACCACTGACTTTGCTCGATCTCTTGGATACGACGAAAACATCTACCAACCTCTGAGTGACTCAGATTGGTTTGCGCAGCTCAACCAAGGCTTGTTCCACCTATTCTTTCTCTTTGCCGTCGTCTGACCCCCTCCATTTTGTTTGCAGAACCACTCCTCAAGGTTGGAGGCTTGACATTCACGACAGACGTCTCAGTGATGGAAGATCTTATTACAACCCACCCAGCTCAAAATCTCTTAGAATCCACAACCTATAGTATGCGCCAACCCAGCTTCTGGTCTCCCATATTCTTGCCTCCCTCATCTGAAGTTTTGGGGAACTCTGGTACCACCTCGCAAACCCTTGACCCAGACATTGCAGATATTGACTGAGGTTCCGTTGGAAGGTAATGTCTGATACCACTCCGTGAAACTGCCATTCTCGCAACTTATGCTTGCCTTAGGCTATAGTTGCGTTTACGCGGAGCTGGACTGGATTTATTTTCGAGCTGTCACTTGTTTTAACCCTTGCGGAAGGTGCCCTGGTTACTAGTGTCGTGATATATGTAGATTTCCGGTATTCAATACACAATTTTTCTTCCGAATCCACGAGGTGCAACATAACATCTAAGAGTGTATAATACCCACAGCCGTGCCCTATAATATGCGCCATCTACGATATCCTTCACATCCTTGTCCATGAAGAAAATCAATCAGCGTTCTTCTAAGACAATCGATCGATAAACTTGAACGACCCACCTCTTTTGTTATCCCATATACATGTAGACCGTGCTTGATTGGGATCCGTTACGAGCTCGGAGAGTGCTTTTCCAGAGCTGGTTGGTGACCAAGATATCGCAGCGACCGCACTCACAACAACATCTGGGGGCCGTACCCGTGCTTCTATCACAACTGGCAGAAACGAAACCTTGACAAAACACGGAACCCATATGAATGACATACAGCGTCTGATAGCTAACGAGCTCGGTCAGCGAGGCCATGCCATGCCAATGGCGATGATGTAGAATCACTTCCGTAGCATATTCCTCATTAATAGCGAGCATCTCTTAGCTCCAGTGGAGGACACATCTATAAGACGTGGAGTTACTGGGAAAACTCGGTGACTCTGATAGTATAGCAGACGTACCCCGTCCAAATACTGTCATCCATATCCTTCCCTCCCGTTCAACGAGTTTTCGGTCGAGATTTACCCTCTCGAAGCAGCGAAACGTCCATTTTGAGTAGGTACCAAGCGTTGGAGATCCATACGTATAGTTACCGAAAATTCTTCGACGTGACCGATCTCCGTTTTGATGGATTGCAAACGTTGACTAGAAGGGTTATTCGGTGGCGAGAAAAACAAGGTTGTTGTGTGTTCAGCGACATAGGAAAAGGCCCAAAAAATGGCGTTGAATCCTATGGGTACTGTTGTGGCTGCAGGATAGATTAGGGAAATTCTTCATGATACGACGACAAAAACAACGTACCTTCCAAGTTTCCTCTGTCTGCATAAGTCCCAATCTCCCATCATTTGTACCCATCCGTCGACTTGGCCACTTCAGTCGAGACCTTTGAGGTATACAGATCGACTGTAGATGGTAAAAAAGAGCCGTCAAAATTTGACGAACGGTGGAGTTTTGCCCAAACGAGGTCCATACCTAGCCTCTAGAACATTCCTTCGTTCCTGTAGACTTCGCTAGCGGCTTTGAGGCGTCATGAAGGGTGTCATTATCTGAGCAAAAACGAGTGAGAGACGGAGTGCCTCGATGTTCATGGCAGTTGTGGACAGAGTTTGGATGCGCGGCCCGGGGCTCTCACCATGATCTCAGACCCGACCTTCATGATCTCCCTACGGTTCTACCTCTAAAGCTCAACCTCATCTTATATCCAAAGATACTCATTCTCGATTTTCTCTTTGCATCTCAATCTCCGAACTCGGACATGGCCTTACTTTCAAGATCCAGGGTGGCAGGCCGAGCCAGTTTGAAAATGGCTCTTTCCTCTGTGGTAAGATGCTGATAGTACTCATCTATTCGACTCAGCCTACTCAAAACCATCTGAGCAGCTTCCTCAACGAGTTTCTTGTGGTCCAGTCGACACATGGGTATGCCCAGCAAACATGGATTAAACGAAGTTGAAGCCTCAAGCTCTCCAGACCCCGTCATAAGCTCACCTACATTGTCTCATGACCCCACAGAAAGCAAGGAGAGTTCACGAGCATTGTCTCCACCCACATTCCCATCCGGCTTGTCTGCGTTGATTTCTGTTCAGTTAGTGATTTTCTGGTGCTCCCGAGCCTGGCTCTCTAACCGAGGACCTCTCTCTTCAAGTTTCAAGATCTGGCACCCCACGTTCTCTCCCTAGACTGAAATATTCATGAGCAACGGAATGCTCGTACCCATACTCACGTGGAGCCACTCACGCATACCTAGTTGTCGCAGATAGGTGAAGGACGCTCGAAGGTTGTGGATCTGAGCACTCCTGGTCAATATAATGGATTGCAGCCTACGGGGATGCGTTGTTGGTATGTATTCGGATTCTAGATACTCATGGTTCTTCTAGGTCGCGCTTATCCTCTTCGGTCTGCGACCGCCTGGGACATACTTCTCGATGTCCGAGCCCCACAAGGATTTCTCGGCTTTCGTCGACTTGAGAGTCAATCACGATTCGTTCGGACGGAACAAATCGAGAGACATGCAACGTTCAATTAGGTATGCGGTATGTGAATATACCCTCGACTGAACAATTTTGACGCACACGCAGTGTTCTTTAATGGGTAGGATGGGACCTAGAAAAATGGGAGAATGGATTATGACCAAGTCATAATGCTCATCCGAAGCGGTCGATATAGGTGCAGAGCTACTCCGACCGTTACGTTTCTTGCTGACCCAGGTCAGTATTGATTCTACCAAGGGATTGAATCCACCGTAACCGATATTTTCTTGCGCCTTGGATCATCGGCTATCCAAGACTGACCTTCATCTCCTGCAGTGTTGTCCCGTCAATGACATTGGGGTTCCGTCAACGTCAAAAATATTGACGTGACTGTTAACACTATTGACGGAACGCTAGAAACTTGACGTTGACGGAATGACGCTACACTGAGCGGGCCGTCAGCAATGTAGCTCCCGGCGGACCGCAAGCATTCACATCGAGTTTCACGACTGTGGGTCCTCATTCCACGACAAATCCACAGTCCCGAGATTGCTTCAGCCCTCTGTTAGTATTGATGATAGCTTAGCTGTCAAATCGTACCGCTCCAATAGAGTATATTACTCTATTTCGTGTACAAAATAGCTCGTAATTCCCGTGCTTACTATTTAACAATCCCAGTGGTATCTGGTAAGAACCTATGCTATGATCATCCAGGTGTAGCCACCGGTGACCCCAGTGGATGGTATCTCTACAGTTCCGATCCCAGCAAGAAGAGTTTACAGCGCGAGAAAGCCTCTAAATAATGTTTGTTTTTTTCGTTCGTTATAGCTAGTCTTGGTCCCGTGCTGGTATATCCATTCAAGAACTCTTTGATTTCAGCATTGCATATTGGAGCAACTTGTATGCTGCTCGCAACAAGGACTCTCTGCAGGCCGAGATGGTGTTATACGAGCCATTGGGGGGTGAGAACAAAGGAGATTAGGAAGGTTCACTAGAGCTTGACAAAACAAATGAAGAAATCTTGCTTGCAAACTGACGTGCTCAATGAGAATTGGCTCAGATATATTTTTAATATGTTGCATTTAATGCCTATGAACACTATCCGATCTACTTGCAAGTGTCGAGCAAAAAATCCAAATCGCTGCGGGGGTTGCTGCAGACGTGTCGCGTGATGGTGGGAACCGTCAACAGCATCAAGTCACTGCCGGTGTCATGGCGTCAACACCCGAAATGGCAAAGTCACTGCCGGTTTGACAATGTCAATGACTGTACCAACACTGATCTCCTGGATAGCTCAAATCAATTTTTGACGTTCAGCAAGGCCAGGGCTGACCTAGTTACCTCAGTATTCTGACCTCAATCTGACGTTCTCGGCGGTAACAATGCGAGCGGCTCCAATTTTTGACACTGGCTGTGCCGCCATCCGAGGTGAGTGCAGCCTTGCCTGTCTGTGAGCCCTCTGTATGTCTGATTGGACCACCTCCAGATCTTGAGTGAGAACAATAAAGCTCGCTGGCCTCTAGGTGCTGGTTCAACTGATGATGTCCGGGTACGACTGTGGTTTTGGGGTAAGGTTAGTTCTGGCAGTATCTGTTCAGATTTCGTCTGAATCTCAAAGTCAGAATCCACATATGCGCCCTAGCGTTCACATTTGCTTGGTATCAACAGGTATACCTTAGTCATGTGAAGGATGTGCTGGTCGCGGTACAGACAACTCAGGGGGACTCTGACTGTGAAGACCTCGATGTGTGAAATCGACTTTGGGTTCAAATTACCTCTCTTGTTCCTTACCCACCGAGTCTCAGTTCGCAGTTGAACATACGTTCAGAAGCATCAACTCTGAATAACAAATTGACATGCCCTACAATTAGCTCACACCTGGGCGTGAAATCATCCATACTGCTCAGTCTGTCTCGTAGCCAGTGCTGTCAAATGAACATATCGGTCATTATTCTGCTTGCTGGTATTCTCTTTTTTTACAGCTTTAACGAGAGTTGTATATGGCACAGCGACCTCGAGGTACTCTCTCTGACACTATCGGAGGCGACAAATCCTTCACTGCGTTGGGGAGGCTCAACATGTGGAGGGGATCATCAAAGTGAACCCCGCTACCGCAGGAGACAAGAAAGTGCCATATTCTTCCAGAGTTGCTCGCCTTCATTCACATACTCATTCTTCAGGAGCAGTCTTGGTCTGCCTTCCGAGGTAGTGAGGCTACTTGGCGCAGCTCCGGAGATAGAACATCAAGGTTGTCTGTAAGCCTTGAAGCTTGAAGGCTTCCAGTGTTGTGGGGTGTTTGCGTTCGATGACCTATGTCGATCTAAGCGCCTTCACCGAATTTTTACTTACCATGCAAGCCAGAGTGATTCGTGTACGGGCCTTGGAAACCTGGGATTCAGGGCTGAACAAGAGCCTGGGCGAACTTGAACCAGCCTCAAGTTGACTGAGAAACAGCGAGATTGGACTCTCCAAGTTGGATTTGAGGGCCTGGAAATGAGACACAATGGTACCCTAGCTGTGATAGGCTGAGCGTGAGGTGCCGGGGATGTTTGGGTTGTAGTATGGCCAGTTGGTACTTTCAGAATTTTGAGCCTGCTAAGCCGACGCAGTTCAAATGAGATGAGGCAACGTAACCAGGCAGTTTCAAGCAGTCCTGCAAAATCTGTGTTGTGGAATCGTTGATAATGGTGGATTTCCGCTATCTGAAATACTGAAAGTGGTCTGTAGACTACAACAATCATTCGGATCGCACCGATGCTTTGTATGGGGCTTGTTTGAGTATTCATCGTTGGTTTATCCTATGACAAGGAGCTTTGGGTGCAGACGGTACTAAGAGATTAGAGAGCTGAGAACGATAATGGGGCTTTGGGACTGTTTGAACGTGATAATACGTTTGATTGTAACAGATGATAAAGAATCGACGAGGGTAGCACCTAATTCTTCAGATCAGCGCTGGTGCTCCAACCCTCTCGATAGGATTGAGTTCTTTGCCACTGTTTTCCAGCTCATTCTTCACGTAGAGCTAGCCGCATGTCTATTTTTTTTCTGGCAAACCATCTCCAAATTCCCATTGCAAGTGCCGTTCCCTGACTTGCCGCGAGTCCTGGGTGATCCCACAAGCGCCCGTTGAAGTTTTTGTCGGGAGCATCAAGGGGAATAATGTCGCTCTGAGGGTCCTCCGTGGCCTTGAACATTCATGACACAACGTTCTTCGGGAGTTGTGGATAGTCACATTCCATCCCTGTAAGACAAAACAAGGGTTGGTATCCTGTCAGGCATCGAGGCTCCTGGCTGATCGGGAACACACCATTGTGACATACCCAGATGAACTTTGAACTAAATTGAAACCGACTCAGGATATCGTGAGAGGAAATCAGGCGAGTGATAAGGGGAAGATTAAGTGATAGACAGAGTGTCCACAAAAAGATCACTATGAGTGGGTCCAGAGAAATGCGAGTTGCACTAATACAGAAAACAGCATGCTGATTGTGGAAGCTAGTGCCCATATGTGATCTTTTCTGTAGTTTTCTATCAGTCTTGATATTAATAGATTGTCAGCCCTGGAAGGGCGTTCTGGCATTGCGTGGAAGTCCTATAAATGGGAATTGTGGGATTCGTGGCCCCGAAGCTGTGATATTGAGCACATTATCCAAGTAGATCCGGCTCAAGTTGAAGAACCTCAGTGAACTGATGGATTCTGAACGTATAAGCATCGCCCAGACTCTTGAACCCTCTCATGTCTGGATTTGATTCGTTTTCGCAGTCCAAACGTGAATCCAACGTGACTTGTCTACATCCGTGAGTCTCGTAGCTCCATCAATATCAGCATTCTCTCTCACACGAGCCTTCTTGGCAACCCTGGGAATGCCTATCACAGTTAGAGTCGTGGGTGACGAAAGGCAAAAGGTACGAGAACATATTTTACTCTGACAAATGAACCCTACAGTCTTATTGCTTATTTTGAGCGACCCAAAACCTAATTGCTTCACGAATGTCGCGGCTTTCGTGACCTCACTACTCTGCTTTCCAACGATAAGCCATAGTCAGTCGGGAGAAATGTGAAAGGTAGTACCTACTACAATTTTTGGGATATTTTCTTTCGGTCTGACGGTAGTAATAAGGAACTTTTTAGGATCTTGGACTCATCTCCATCAAGAAAAATCCACCGGTGCCACATTTTGGAATGAAGATGGCTACTCAATTGACAATGAAAGGTGCTCGTAAGCCCAAAGTGACGAGTGAGAAAATTGTCCGACGGAAGGCTGACCTTTCTGGAGTTCTCTTTGCAGCGGAATCGGAATATCATCGAAGGGCTTGCGCCTGTATTTGAAATGATGGATACTGGCACTTGATTGTCTTCGCCGCTCGTGCTACAAGTCTCAGGAGCAACCGAGATCGACCAAATGAGAGGTACTTCAGTAGCACTATGCTCACCAGTCCCACTACATGTATCCAACACCTTGAGCACCACTCGTCAACCGTTAGACCAGCCTTTCGGACAAAACTAGTTGAGGGTACACGGAGATCGAGTCTTCAAAGCTTCAACCGAGCCTGTGGATGAAGATTGTACCCCGGACTGGGAGATAGAAACGCGAACTGATTGAATGTCTGTACTAGACTTACTCACCTCACCTCACTCAATCAGAACGACAGTTCTCGGTGCTTCTTGGTATCTGGATGGCGTCGGTGAACTTTCTAGACATTTGCAACGAGACAAAATGACGGAGAGTATAGTTCTTTGAATTCATAATTCAAGGTCTCGAATTTGCTAAGAAGACTTAAAAATTGACTGAGGATAGACAGATGTAGGCCAAGAGTGACGAGATTGACTTACTGGAGACATATCGAGCATCTCTGCCAGATGTCGAGTACATTTTAGAGGCAAGGTCTCGACGGTGTCCACGGTACTCGGTGTGAACTGTCAAATATTGAGTTGTGAGAAGCTTCATTGCCCAGTATCTCTTGTGAACAAGTCGACTGTAGTAGAACGACCGGGGTAGTCTAGAAACCGGTTTCAAAGACATGTTGGATGAGAAGTAACGAACACTGACTTACCAAAGGCACCCGCTCGTTATAACATGTAGCCACTGCAATAGAGCATATTTGTACATATTAATACGAAATTGTGGAAACGAAAACTAAGCGCCAACTGCTGTAAAATCGCTGCCATTCTACCTGTGAATTTCATGTACAAACCAAATGTGGAGCATGCGAAAATATACTCTATTTGATACTACACACTTCGAACTGTGTTGTTGCTGCAACAGAGAAGCAGAGCATGGCCATTGAACAACATAACAAAAATAACGTGCTTTTGGTTATGGTTATGGCTGAGGGCCTAGGTGTTAACTTCGACAAACTGAGGAAGGATATAGAAGTGGAAGAGGGCAAACATCCCCATCACTGCCGCCGCGACTGAGGATGACGTGCGTACACATAATTTCTTGGATACCCATTTATGTCGACTTTCGTGATTAGTTTTTGAGGTTTTACATCTAAATTTCAGGCAAATTTTGGGTGGGACCGTTCCCCACTTGAAATGGGTCCTGATCTACATTTTGGTATTAATATGTACAAATATGCTCTAATCCATCTGACCGAAATTCATCTTCGAATCGAGACCTTGAGGCAGTTTTAGACAAAAGAGATTGATGGATAAGGTGAAGGGTTACCCGGTCGCACTTCCGAATGTTCAAGCCTCGACGTAAATGCTAGAATAGTGACAGTTGAACCCCTCACAATGAAGGTTCGGTGTGCGTTACTTCCGAGGACCAGCCAACGTAGTATACGAGTCAAACAATAATCGCCAAGTCTAGATTACAAGAAGTGAGGAATCGGGAGAGTTTAAACTAAGTCTGACGCTTGAAAGACACGGTTTTCGATGCGGCGCGGACCAATTCAGGAGTCAAATGTTGCGTGCCAAATGCAAACGGCAGAGAGATACTCGGTACAAAGCAACCTGGTCTATGAATGTTTCTTCAATAACCGGAAATCATAGCTCAGAGGGAGGAACACTGATCCTCGAGATTTATGCTGAACCTTAAATGGTCGAATAGGTAACAGATTTGGGGCTTCTAGTAACAGTACGGGCAAACAGTCGTCAGTTAGTACGTTTGTAGGCAAAATCGAGGCAGACACAGCAGTAAGTCCTTCACAAGAGTTCATATGCCCGGAACCAACCCATGAGCTATCTATACCATTGATATGTCCCTGGGATCAACTGGTTCAAGGGCGTTTTCTCTGCTGAAAATCAAAACAGTCAGTCTAGGACCTGAAACCGCCAACTACTGAGAGCAAGACTCAACCTCACGAATGGCCCGGGGATAATACAAACTACCCACCACTCAAGTCAAAACCCAGAAGCTGACTTGATACCTTGGAGTAGACAGTGGTGGATACCACAAACTAGTATCCCGGTTGCCGGTGGTGGTGGTTCAAGTGCAGGTCAGGGCATGGGTGCTTTTCGCAAAATTCTGTTTCGGTTCCGGCCCGGTCCCTACTCGTGCTTCTTGTTTCATGACGCTCACCACCCCGAAGCTCGACAGCATATGACTCGCTCAGCATTCTCTGCTATCTTTCAAACCTCGTTCTTGCAGATTCATCAGGCGACCAACTGGATGACCACTCTGATTATCATGGAAGAAGACTATAAATGGGTTCGGACCGATGAGATAGAGCTTGAATAGATTCAGGCGTTTATCGCAGCGGTGAGTGGCTTTATTGGGACCCAAACTGTATCTCTTATGGGATTGGGATCACATCGATAAGAACAGCATTTGGCCAGGCTCTGGAGCGCCAAGTGGGCGTGTACGGTGAAGGTCTGTAAGAGGGATTGCTGTCAAACAAGACAGCGTGGACATCGTATGATCTGAACACAGCATGGATATAGGCTGCCCTTGGGCTGTTTCTTGCCTTGTTGTTCTACCACCATCTTCTACCATCTTCCCCCCTCTAGCATACCCACCCACTCACAAGTCCGATGATATCTTTCTTTCAAAAGGCGAAGAAGGCCACAGTTACAAGCGGGAGTGGGAGCTTCAGCCACGTTCAAGGAGATCAGATCAACTATATGACAACAATTGTTCAAGCGGAGAAAAAGGAACGTACTGAGTTGGACGAGGTAAGTGGCTCGAGCTATCTCTAGAAATTCATGTCTGATTAGTTGCTAGTATTTCTACATGAAGCAGGGTGCTATCTCCAGGCGGAGAAATATCCACATAGGCCGGTACCTGCGGGACAACGAAGCTCGATGCCAATGTCGATTTTGTGAAGAGGGTCGAGTTTGAACTGATAGGCTCATCTATATGGCAGAACTTGTGGACATCCCGGGCAGAATCTTTACATTGGTAGAATACACGGGCCCAGACGAAAAAGAGGTACACCGGAAATTGACTTGCTATTTGTTTGATGAGGGCTAAAGCTTGCTCCAGGCGTTCGGAAAGGACCTTGCTATGTTCATGAGCGAACTGTGCGTATTAGCTCTTCTCTCCCATTGAGTGGATGCTCAAGTCGCTCTAGAACCTCAAATGTACCTCAAATGTACGGTTACAACTTGTCAGCAAGCCCATCGGTATTATTACACAATGGTACGGACCTATTACACATGATAGGTCTATTTCCACTGATTTTCTCTGCAGAGCTGGTGCCGGCTGCGCAGGTGAATGCAGGGATTCTCGGAAATGTGTATCTCAATAGTCTGCTTGTAAGTAGTCAGTATAATATCCGGATACAGTTGAATGAAATGATTACAGAGGCAATTGGGTTGCGAGATAGAAGAATTGTGGTTGGATCCAGGGAGGGGAGTGTTTTGCCATGGTCCATCGGGGTCAGACCTTTTGGAATTTTGGCAATGCGGAGCTGCCCTTGACCGCAGAGCTCGTCCAAGAAGACGTTCTGTTGCGCTTTTTGGCGAGCCTCAAATCGAAAGCAATCAATGACATTGTCATCTGTGGAGTCGTTTGAATTTCTTCGGGTGCCTGGGTTAGCATGCCTGAAGGAGTACTTCGGCCAACGGTCGTTTCAATGTCGACAAACACCCCCATTGCCGTCGCAAACAATGCCTGGAGGAGCTACAAGGATACTCTTTTGGGTCAAAAAGTCTTGATAAATGGGATGACAAGGTGGGCTCAAAAAAACATCCACTTCTTTCATCTAACATCTTGAGTAGATTCACACTTGCTGGTGGAGGCCGTGTTTTGTTGGGGTGGAATTGGGATGCAAAGTGGGCGTGGATGGTGCAGGCCTGGAGTGTTTTCAGTGCTCGTGGAATTTCTTTGGACGAGGATCTACGTGTTTACAGTGCGTCATTGTTTTCCACTCCCCTTCCACCTACTAACATCTCTCAGAGCTTAGCTACCCTCGAGCCTCGTTGGAAGGCGACCTTTCATACTCTAAAGCCCATCAACGATCCCAACAACCAATCTACCTCTTTGTCCGACCACCTCCTCTTGACCTTGACTATGGAGACACCTCTTCCATTCATTTCTGGTCTTTCGATGAAGACGGCCACTCTTCGCTCTCGGACACCCTCTGCCACAACTTTGGCCTTCCAACAGAGCTCTACTTCCTTCAACACTTCTACTCATGCTCTTGGTCCAATGAAGCTTACCGCTGCCTACGCCAATATCAACTCCTTCAAGGGTTTGACCCGTCCACCACCGACTTCGCTCAATTTCTTGGATTTGACGAAAACATCTACCTACCTCTGAGCGACTCAGATCAGTTTGCACAGGTCAACCAAGGCTCGTTTTACCTATTCCTTCCCTTTGCCATCGTCTAAACTTCCCTGATTTCATTGGCAGAGCCTTCCCTCGACGTTGGAGCCTCGCCCTCGATAGCAAACATCTCGGCACGTGAAGATCCCATTACATCTCACCCAACTCAAAATCCCTCACACTTCACAACCTCTGGCACTCGCCAACCCAGTTTCTGGTCCCCCATATTCTTGCCTCCCCCGTCTAAAGTTTTGGGGAACCCCAATACCACCCCGCAAACTCTTGACCCGGACATTGCAGACGTTGACTAAGCTTCTGTTCGAAGGTAATGTCAGAATTCACTTCGCAAAACTGCCATTGTCACAGCTCATGCTTGTCTTAGTCTATAGTCGTGTTTACATGGAATTGGACCGGGTTCATTTTCGAGCTGTCACTTATTTCAACCGCTGCAAGAGATGTCCTGGTTACGAGTGTTGTGATATAGGTAGATTTTAGGTATATAATTTATAATCTTTCTTCCAAATTTACGAGGTGCAACACGACCTCTAAGAGTGTGTACTACCGACAGCCGCGCCCTGTGCTGTGCATCATGTACGATAGCCTGACATCCTTGTTCTATGAAGTAGATCAATCAGCTTTCAGCCGAAGTAATTGATAACCATGAACGACTCGCCTCTTTCGTTATCCCACATCCATGTAGATCATGCTTGATTGAGACCCATAGCGAGATGGGAGTGTTTTGCCAGAGTTGGTCAGTAACCAAAATGTCGCTGCGACTGCATTCACAACAGTATTTGGGGATTGCACAAGGGCTTTCATCATAGCTGGCCGAAAAAGCAGCTTGGTGAAACATGGAACCTGCATGAATGGAATCCAGTCTGAAAGCCAAAACGAGCCCGGTCAGCGAGGCCATGTCATCCCGATGACCATGATGTAGATACACCTCTTTTACCCGTTACGCGAGTCCATCACTCCCATAGTATCTTCCCCGGGATAGCAAGCATCTCGTAGCTCTAGTCGAGGACACGAGAGTACGGGCACATCTATAGAACGTGTTGTTAATGGCAAGACTCAACGACAATGATAGTAAAGTAGAGGTACCCTTCATCCAAATACTGCCATTCCTATCCTTCTCTCTCATTCAGCAAGCTTTAATTGAGCTCCACCCTCTCGACGCAGGGAAACTTCCATTTTGAGTAGGTATAATGATTTTCAGCGTCAGAGACCCATACGTATAGTTGCTGAAAAACCCTTTTACCGACCGAGCACCTTCTATTGTCTCCGTTCCGAAGGGTTGAAAACATTGACTCCGAGGGCTGTTTGGTGGTGAACGAGGTTGATGTGAATCTAGCGGCAGAGAAACGACCAAAAAAATGGCCTTGAGTCCTATGGGTACAGCCGTGGCTTCAGGATAGATAGATTAACGAAATTCTTCGTGTTACGACGATGAAAACGACGTACCTTCCAAGCTTCCTCCGTCCGCATAAGTACCAATCGCCCATCCTTTGTATATATTCGTCGCTTTAGTTGTTTCGGTCAAGGCCTTCTAGGCATATGAATAGACCTTGGATGGTAAAAGAGTCGTCAAAATTTGACGAATGGCAGAGTTTCGCCCGAAAAAACTACATACCTAGCCTCCAGAACATTTTCTTCGTTCCTACAGATCTTGCCAGCAGCTTTGAGGTGTTATGATGTTATGAAGGGTGCTAGAATCTGAGCAAAAATGAGTGAGAGACGGAGTGGTTTGATGGTCATGGCGGTCGTGGACAGACTCCAGAGTTTGGACGTGCGGCCCGGGGCTCATTGACACCGTGATCTTGGACCCGACCCTCATGATCTCCCTATGGTTTCTGCCTCGAACGTTATTCCTGTGAGCCACATACAGAGACTGCCCCTCTATTCAAACTACGTATCTCAACTCTTGGAACCGTGCGTTGCAAGAAGTCGGAAATTCAGCAACCATCTCAACCGTAGCCTCAAGATTGAGATATTGTCCTTTCTGCTGGGTTGACATCGAAATGGCATTCATTTATCCACCGGAGCCCATACAAAGCCGTTATAACCATCCCAACAGCGTTATTTGCACATATTAGTGGAAATAGTAGGGAAGTCAGAGCTGTTTCGAGGGATATGGGCTGTGGAAACGGAGGTCGGGTAGGATTTGACGAAGAGCTTCGAACGGCTCTGTTTGGTGGACTTAAGCCCTGCAGAAACGTTACGGAATACCCGTACCATGGACATTCAACTCTCAGAGGCTTACCACGAGGTGTGACTCCTCTTTCTTTCCCAATGATCTTTTAACTGTGCTTCAGTGAATCAGCATGTGGTCGCATGCTTGATTGTGAAGCCTCGTTTGGGATTCCCCAGGTGACTACGGTTGGTATCGGTGCTTTGCACTGTAATACTTCGCGTCATCTAGCTACCCTCGAGCCGCTCGATATGCAAACCTATCCTCGTGGAGAGGTGGAAGACCGAATAATGTGGCTATCACGAAACGAGATTGTTCGGTAATGTGCCTCAGTCTGACGAGGCGGTTTGTGTCCTACAATCATTGAAGTAACCCGACACAGCAGAGTCGCCGAATAAAATACGCTTGTCAGGTACCTCTCTGTTTGCGGCACCTTGACTTGTCTGATCAGACTGTCCTCTAGAGCGCTTGCTTTCTCGCAGGGATGGCCTTCGAAATTTTGGGTTTTCAAGTCTTGGGCCTAGTCCTACGCTTGAAGTTCGGCCATTCATCTTGGTCCATAACCTGAGGCACATATATGTGTTTTTACTCGCTCTTCGAGCGACACTGTCCGTACCGAAAACCATCAGATCCAAGCTGCACAATCCAAAAAGACTGACCTTGAAGTATATCGCCAGCTATGGGCACAAATTAATTCTGAATCACACGGGTACTACTAGCGAACTCGAGTAGCGATATCATGCCTCCTATTAGGCACACATGGAGTATCAATCAAATTGCCACCGTATAAACCGCTTCATTGACGACCTACTGTTGCCTCCTCAAATGACCTTGGTTACCTTTCCAAGTCAAAGATTATGGATGAGAGCGTCGAACAGCAATCCCTATTTTTTGAATTCGACACCGAGCTAAGGAGTGTTGGTCAGTCAGACGATGCAATACAGCGTCTCCAGCTGGGTTGGTAGTATCCACAGTTTTGCCACGATCCGAAGGGGATCAAGCATTCGCGCATATGGGTAGTATCTAAGCAGCGCAGGCTTCGGTCAAACCGTGCGGCCTCAGAGCCAATTCTGCTGGAGTAGAGGACTTTAGTCAAAGAGGAATAATCTGATGAACGTTGCCAACGAATGGTTCCTACGGGGTTAAGAGCTGACAGGCAAGGTGGACGTGGAAGCCTCGGGCGTGGATATCAGCCACTGGACCTTGTGTTCTGAAGTTCAGTAGGTCACGAAAGTATAGAGTGTGTATCGCGGATGGTTTCCGAAGAATACCTTGATTGACTCACGACGGGCAAAGAAGCAATTGAATAAGACAACGGATTCAATATTTGCGTTGAACGTCAATAATCAAGCTTGGAATATGTTGCAAAAGCTAACATGAGACAGAAATACTTGACAGTTACCATCTTCATAAGACAAAACTGAAACTCACGCACCGGGTTTGATCAAGGCAAGCCACACCCTTAAATCCGGTGCGAAGACCGAGTTTTGGGCTGTACTTCTCCACAAATTGGCAAAGGCTCTAAGCAGTCAAGGGCTTCGGGCTCCCTCTATGTTCCCTCAATAGTCTGTAAGCTCGAGGTTGTCTATACAATCCCTCCTCGCACATGGTCCGAGTTGCACCACCATACGTTTGTCACTTCAAAGAAGGATTAAGCATTTTCGTTCGATTTGCATCAGTCCCCGGTAGTACTGATCCTGATAATCATGTCCACAGCCTTTGAATATGGTTGGCTCGGATGACTGACCCGCCATTCGTTTCGCGTGTTCTAAAAAGGTCCATACGTGGTGGTTGCGAATATTCTCCCATTTGATCTTACGCCCAATGTTTCTATGAAAGATAACATTACACGGTATGCCCCGAGAATAAATTGGTAAAATCTCTATCCTACCGCACAAAAAAACATGATTCTCAGCCGGCTGGATGGTTGTTGTCTTCACCCTCAACCTTCTTGTTGCGCGTTCTCATGACCCCCTGTAGGATGCCAATGGTCATCGAAGTGACGGCCACAGTGACGACGTAGGCAGTGGGATGGAGGCCGACCTCGAAAAATCAGTCCGTCTGATAGCCAAACCCGACAGGCCCTCCAAGGTATATGTATATCTAGGTCGTACCCGGTTCAAACACCCTGCCAATGGTACCAAAGTACCACGGCCCAGCCGCTCATAGCCGGACTTGGGACGAGCAAGCAATGTCAAGCTTCATGACTTTGAGGGTACGGAGACGTCGATTGGGGGTGCTCACCTTCGATCTCACGAGAAGTGAGGCCTTTCCGGCGATCGCCGAGTCTGTCTTTTAACAATGTATCTCAGTGTCTTCGCCTGATTCCACCGTAAAGGCAATCGTTAGCCTGAGACGAGAATAGCGTGGCCTTCATAAATGATGATACGGTCTGGAGCTCCTATCTCGTCGAAACACCCTTGAGTCAGACCAGCGCCTTCATAGGAAGAACTAGCCAGGTTTTCGGAGAATCGGTAGGTTGGACCGGTGGGTGAGAGCCGTATCCAGCTAAGTTGGATGCTAGTTGTGGAGGGGCGACAGAAAAAGACGGATGTTCCACCACACATGTCCGCCGACCTTGTCACTCAAACAATTCGACAAGCGCGTCGAACCTCGTTCTGATAACGTACCATCAGCCCTGTGCGACCTGTTCGTGGGTAAAACGAGCTACACACGATCTGAGAATCGACTAGAGCCTGTGAGGTTGACATAATTGACCCTAGTGGCGGAAGTCTGCCCTGGAGGTTCACGAGGCGTGCATCGTGAGCCTGATAAACGAGTTCTTCGATCCAATGAGCGTCACGAACGAAGAGGCTGGAGGTCGGATTGAGATGGTTTTTTTATCGAAACACGGAGCTTCGTGCACATGTCCGGCGAAGTTTCCGTTGGTGGTGAGCTCCAGTTGAGGTGAAAACAACGAGAGCCCTAGTCGTAGAACTGCAAACGGAACGTCGTCCGAGAGAATCAAAGGCTAAGGTGCAAGGCTTTGCTTTCCTTGCCTGATCTCGAAGGACAGATTCGGACGGTTTGGATCTGTTAAAAAATTGAACTTTAGACATCAATAGCGGGGTACGGGGAGTCAGATATCAAACAGATTGCGGACTGATACCTAGGTCTTTCGAAGGCTATGATAAAGCCAACATACCTAACTGAAGGTAGCTTCACAGGGGAAAAAGGGCGTAATGACGTACCAAGTCCGTATTTGTGGAGTGCATACGCTCGGAGGCAGGGGTCACAGCCGTGAATTCCACCTTTGTTCCTCAAAGCTACGGTCTGGCTTGTTATTCTCCGGAGATCGAAGCTATTGATCTGAATCACGAAAAAGTTAACCTTCGAGAGCATGAGTCTTGACTCAGTGGCCTAAGAGTGATACTATAATTACGTGTCGGCCGTCTCGATAACCAATACTCAGCTTGATTATTGGTTATGGAGAGCGTTTGATGCGAGCAAAGTTGTGAATGTCACTTGAGCAAAGGGAAAGGGAGAGATGTCGTCGATGCTCGTGGCGGTTTGAGTACAAGCGAGGCTTGAGCGCCAATGGGCGCTTGACAAGCGGGCCAATCCCGATCCATGCTCCCTGTTTCGTGACACCCACCACTCCGAGGCTCGATCTGCAGAAGAAACAACTCCCCGGCACTCCGTGCATATCTTCAAGGTTGTTCACGCGCAAGTTGAGATAGAACCAACGAGATGGCCAGGTTATCACGGTCGGGGACTGCGTATCAGATGGGATCCAGAAAATTGGGCGTCAATAGAAGACTTGATCAAGAAGGCGTTTATCGCAGCCATGAGCAGTTTATCGGGACCCAATCCAGGACTTCATATCGATAACAACGGCATTGGGCCGGGCTTTGGAGGGCTGGGTGGGCGTAGTACGGCAGAGGTCCAAAAAAGGAATTGCTGTCGAACGAAACAGCGTGTATGTCGCATGTTCTAACCGCAGCCTGGGTGTGAACTGCTTGTGGGGCTTCATCTGGGTTGTCTTTCTACCATCACCTCCCCGCTCACCCCCCCTTGAACACACCCACCCACTCACAAGTTCAATGGAATCTAATTTTTTCGAAAGGGCGACAAACACCACAGTAACAAGCGGGAGCGGCAGCTTCAGTCATGTTCAAGGAGATCAGATCAACCACACAATAACAATCGTGCGAGCGGAAGAGAAGGAACGCACCGAGTTGGACGAGGTAAGCGACTCGAGAGCTGTCTCCGAGGGGTCTGCATCTGATTGTTCCCTAGTATTTCTATGTAAAGCGGGGCGCAATCTGTAGGCTGAGGAATATCGGTACAGGCCAATATCCGCGATATTGGGACAACAAAGATTGCTGTCGATGTCAATCTTGCGAAGAGGGTCGAGTTCGGGCTGATAGGCTAATTTGCGCGGCAGAACTCGTGGATCGACCGGGTAGAGCCTTCACGGTGGTAGAATACAGGGGTCCAGATGCAAAAAAGGTATGCCAGGAATCAATTTGCTATTTGTTCAATGAAAGCTAAAACTCGCTCCAGGCGTTTGAGAAGGACCTCGCTATGTTCATGAGCGGACTGTGTGTATCAGCTCTCTTTGCATTGAGTGGATGCTCAAGTTGCTATAGAACCTTGAATGGACCTCAAATGTACGGTTACAACCGGTCAGGAATCCCATCGGTATTATTACACAATAGTACGGACCTTTTACATGCCATATTTTTATTTCCACTGATTTTCTCTGCAGAGCTGGTGCCGGCTGCGCAGTTGAATGCAGGGATTGTTGGACAGATGTATCTCTATAGTTTACATGTAAGTAGTCAGTATAATCACGGGATATAATTGAATGAAATGATTACAGAGGCAATTGGGTTGCGAGATAGAAGAATTGTGGTTGGATCCGGGGAGGGGAGTGTTTTGCCGTGGTCCATCGGGGCCAGACCTCAATCTTGTTTGTATGGATTTTGGTGTTGAAGAGCTGCCCTTGACCGCAGAGCTCGTCCAAGAAGACGTTCTGTTGCGCTTTTTGGCGAGCCTCAAGTCAAAGGAAGTTGATCACGTTGTTGTTGGTGGAGTCGCTTATTCGGGTGCCTGGAAATTCGTGCCTGCAGGAGTCCTTCAGCCGACGGTCATTTCGACGTTGACAAATGCCCCCATTGCCGTCACAAACAGTGCCTGGAGGAGTTGGAAGGATACTCTTCCAGGTCGAAACGTCTTGGAAAATGGGATGACAAGGTGGGTTTAAAAAACCCATCCACTTCTTCCATCTAACATCTCGAGTAGATTCACACTCCCTGGTGTAGGCCATCTGTGGTTGTTGTGGAATCGGAAAGCAGAGGGGCCGTGGATGGCGCAGGCCTGGAGTGTTTTCAGTGCGCGTGGAACATCATTGGACGAGGATCCAAGCATTTTTGGTGTGTCATTGTTTTCCTTTCCCCTTCTGCCTACTAACATCTCTCAGAGCTTAGGTACCCTACAGCCTCGTTGGAAGGCGACCTTTTATACTCTAAAGCCCATCGACGATCCCAACAACCAATCTACCTCTTTGTCCGACCACCTCCTCTTGACCTTGACTATGGCGACACCTCTTCCGTTCATTTCTGGTCTTTCGATGAAGACGGCCACTCTCCGCTCTCAGACGACCTCTGCAACGACTTTGGCCTTCCAACAACGCTCCGCCTCTCTCTAAACTTCTGCTCAAGCTCTTGGTCCAATGATGTCTACAGCTGCCTACGCCAATATCAACTCCTTCGAGGGTTTGACCCATCCACCACCGATTTTGCTCGATCTCTCGGATATGAAAACATCTACCGACCTCTGAGCGACTCGGATCGGTTTGTGCAGCTCAACCAAGGCTCGCTTCACCTATTCCTTCTCTTTGCAATCATCTGATCTCCTCCGATTTTGTTTTGCAGAGCCTCCTCTCAAGGTTGGAGCCTCGCTGTCAATAATAAACATTTCTGCACTTCAGGATCCCACCACAACAGCAACCCACCCAGCTCAAAATTCCTCGGTATTCATGACCTCTAGCACTCGCCAGCCCAGCTTCTGGTCCCCCATATTCTTGCCTCCTTTGTCTGAAGGTTTGGGGAACCCCGATACCACCTCGCGAACCACCGACCCGGACATTGCAGATATTGACTAAAGTTCAGTTTGAAGGTAATGTTAGAATTCACTCCGTGCGACTGCTGTTCTCACAACTCATGCTTGTCTTAGTCTGCAGTTGCATTTACATGGAATTGAAATGGATTCATTTTCGAGCTGTTGCTCATTTCGACCCCTGCGGAAGATGTTCTGGCTACGAGTGACGTGATATAGACAGATTTTGGGTATTCAATATACAATCTTTCTTCCGAATCCACGAGGTGCAACACAACATCTAAAAGTGTAATATACCGACAGCCGTGCCCTGTGCTATGCATCATGTACAATCTCCTTCGCGTCCTTGTTCAATGAGGAATATCAATCAGGTTTCAGCCGGAGTAATTGATAACCATGAATGACTCGCCTCTTTCATTATCCCACATCCATGTAGACTGTGCTTGATTGAGATCCATAACGAGATGGAAGTGTTTTGCCAGAGTTGGTCAGTAACCAAAATGTCGCCATGACCGCATTCACAACAGTATTTGGGGATTGCACAAGGGCTTTCATCATAGCTGACAGAACACGGAACCCCGACAAATGACATACAGTGTCTAATGGCCAAGAAGCCTGGTCAGCGAGGCCATGCTATCCCGATGACAACAGTGAAGACATACCTCTTTTACCCGTTGCACGAGTTCATCGCTTCCACTTCCTCATTGATACCAAGCATGTCGTAGCTCCAGTCAAGAGCACGGGAGTACGAACACGCCCATAGAACGTGCTGTTACTGGTAAAACTCGGCGACTCTGACAGTAGAGTATACGTACCACCCACACAAATACTGCTATTCCTATACTCATTTCCCATGCAGCAGGTTTTGACTGAGCCCTGCCATCTCAACGCAGCAAAACGTCCATCTTAAGCAGGTATGATAATTCTGAGTGTCGGAGATCCATGCGTATAGTTACCGAAAAATTCTCCTAGGTGACTGAGCACCTTCCATTGTTGCCGTCTCGATTGGAAACCTTGATTCGGAGAGTTGTTTAGTGGTGATGAAAACGAGGTTGATGTGCGTCCAGCGACAGAACAATGATCAAGAAAATGGCCTTGAATCATGGGTACAGCCGTGGCTTCAAGATAGATAAGTTAGAGAAATCCTTCATGATACGACGTTGAAAACGACGCACCTTCCAAGCCTCCTCCGTCCACATAAATCCCAGGCCCCCATCAGTTGCATCCATTCTTCGTCTTCAATGCTTCGGTTAAGGCCTCTCAGGCCAACAAATAGACTGAAGATGGTAAAGGAGTCATCAAAATTTGATGAACAGCAGAGTTTCGCCCGAAAAAACTACATACCTAGCCTCCAGAACATTTCCTACGTTCCTACAGATCTTGCCAGCAGCTTTGGGGTGTCATTCAGTAGTGATGCCAACGGTTTGGTCTGGTCTGGTCTGGTCTGGGTTTGGTCCGGTTTACCCAAATCGGTTCAGATTGAACTGTTGGACATGTCCGGTCCGGTTCCAGAACCGATGGAACCGGTTTAACTGCAGTTCAACCAGCTTTTTATTTTTTGCCTATATTCTTGGGCTTTCTGAATGTTTATACTGCGTAGCTAATGTATACACTAGTGAAAATGAATAAAACTACCTTTAAAATGATAGAAAATAAGCGAAACTATCAAGGGAGGCCAACCTTTGGCTCACTATCACATGATGACCCACTGGCGGGTCATTTTTCCTACGCTTTGTCACGGGCGCTTATAGCGGCAGAACTGCCTCTACTAGCGCCGGCGAGCTCAGACCTGGCGGCAACAACCACAACTGGATGATACCAAGTACAAATTTTGAGGCAGAACTTAATTTTCTCCTTTTGAATGAAATTCAATGCTGGTCTCTTGGTAGATACTGTCAAAAAAATATTGAATTGTAAATCTGGTTGAACCACCGTCAAACCGGTTGAAAACCGGCAAAAACCGAACCGGGGGCACGGTTATTTTCGGAACCGTTTTGGCCTCTGGTCTGGTTACGGTTCGGTCTCGAACCGTCAAACCAACGGTTCAGACCGAACCGTTGGCAACACTATCATTCAGGGTACTGGTATCCGAACAAAAACAAGTGAGAGACAGAGTGGTTTTGGTGGTGGTGGTGGTGGTGGACAGAATTTGGACGCACGGCCCGGGGCTCACCGTGATCTTGGACCCAACCTTCATGATCTCCCTACGGTTCTACCTCCAAAGCTCAACCTCATCTTATATCCAAAGATATGATGAGCCGGCATGACGCCTAGCACAGAGGACTACAACATGGCTACACTACTACTTACCAGAGAGGAGTTTAGAGAGATAGAGGCGAGACGTAGAAGCTCAAGCACACTGTAGATTCAGGTAGAGAACTAGGAGCTTATATACATGTAGAGACTATAGTAAATACCATATAAGGATGACAATGAAAATTGTACATATGATCATAAGTAGAAATGATGAATGGAACAATAGTCCTGCATAATACAATGCGGGAAGTATGAACCGGGACTTCGGATATACTGGGATCCAATTATAGTCCACAGATTCAACACACCCCCTCACTAAGTGCAGCTGAAAAGCGCATCTGAGCAAATCAAGTGGACGAATAGCATGCAAGTCCAAGGTGATCTCTGAACCGTAAGAACTTCTCATGTCCAAGATTCTTCATAAACATGTCTGCGGGATTATAGACTCCTTCAATGAAGAACAATTCGACTTTGCCATCTTCAACACACAATCGAATATAATGATATCGAATATTGATGTGTTTGGTTCGGCGTTCTTGAACCGGATTAGATGCAATGAAGATAGAGCCCTGATTGTCTCTGCAGATTGGAATAGGACCTAAATCGATTCCAAGTTCAGAGAGTAGCGATCTTATCCAGGAAGCTTGACGGCTGCAATCTGACAGTGCCATATACTCAGCTTCAGTGGAAGAAAGAGCTACAGTCTTCTGGGCGTGTGATGGCCACGAGAAGATGCTGCCTGCTAACTTGAAGAAGTAGCCAGTGATCGAACGGCGTTTGATAGGATTGGCAGCCCAATCCGAGTCTGTGAACGAAAGAAGACCTCCATCAGAGTCACCATCATAGACGAGTGAATAGTTTGATGTGCCAGCAAGATAGCAGCAGATAAGTGCTTTATCGAGGTGTTCCTTTGTTGGATTAGAAGAGAACTGGGAAAGCTTCGTAACTGCATAGGCAATATCAGGACGTGTGCTTAGCATAATGTGCAGAAGCGACCCAATCACAGACTGGAACTTGGAGCGAATGGCAGGATTGACTGGACCATTGTTGGGAGTTGGCACATAGCCAGCAGGTAAGGGCGTAGGAGCACCTTTCACATTCTGCATCCCAAAACGTTCAAGGACTTTCTTCAGATAATCCTTCTGGTCAATCATGATCTTATTGCCTTCGCAATGGATGCTCATGCAGAGAAACTCGCTAGCATCGCCCATATCGCGGCATTCCCATCAAGCCATGAACTCAGCTTTCTTCTTGTCAACAAAAGCTTTGTTAGGACCCATGAAGAGTGCATCGTCAATGTAGATGATCACATACACAACTTCACCACTCTTCGGATCTTTGCAGATGAAGAGTTCAGCATCAGAAGTCAGGTGTTTGAAGCCTAGTACTTCCATGGACGAGCTGAGGGTTCACCACCACTCAAGGGCAGCTTGCTTCAATCCATATAATGCACGACACAGGCGTAGTACCTTACGTTCTTGGCCCTTGACTTTGAAGCCTTCAGGTTGTTCCATGTAGATTTCCTCAACAAGATCGCCATAAAGGAAGGCGTTCTTAACATCAACAGAGGTGATGTACCAGTTCTTGAGAGCTGCGAGAGCAAGCATCATACGAACAGTCTCATAACGAACAACTGGTGAGAAGATCTCATCAAAGTCTACACCTTTGACCTGAGAGAAACCTTTGGCAACAAGTCTCGCTTTCTTGCGACCATTTGACTTAACATCGAAGACCCATCTATCTCTGATGGCTTTGCGACCTTTAGGCAAGTCACAGAGTTTGAAGACCTTGCGCTTACGAAGTGCCTCAAGTTCTTTGTGGCAAGCGTTCTTCCATTCCTTCTGTTGCTCAACAGGCAACTTTAGAATATCGCGGAGTGTCCACTCTCTGATGTTAGAGAAATCAGGAGTATCAGACGTTGGAAGCAAATCGTGAACTGGAACGGCATTGTTCAACAGGTAAATCATGAATCCTACTTCCCCTTCTTGGGTCAGTCATTCGACTACGCTTTCTTCCTCATGTGACTCAGTGCTTCCACTGGGTTCTGGAGCAGGTGGAGGCGGAAGTGGACCAGGAATCCCCTTTTTACCACCTTTGCCTTTCCTAGATCGCAAAGAGCTAGGATGATCAACTGGATGCGAAGGTTCTTTGTCTCCAGTGACGTTTCTCCAAGTATTTTTATTCTCTAAGTCACGAATAATGTCTGAGGGTTTATTTGGGTTCTGCTTTTCCCCAAATATATTACCAGGTTGTGTCGTACCCTTCCGCTGCCTCAAAGACCGGCGTGGACCATCCGCTGCTGGTGCAGGCAGAGGAACGGCGGGTTCGCCTGGAGGTGTCAGAGGACCAGATTGAGGGAGTGGCACATCCCCTGGCGCAGGGCCACCTGCAGGTTCGTCAACCTGAGGTTCTGATCTCTTAGAAGGTTCGGATCAACGTCTGAGATCTGGGAACGGAGTATTGTCTCATCCGTCATCAGAGTCTTCATCTTCCGAAGGAATGTTGGGATTTTCACCCAAAGTAAATGGTTCACTACCGACAGGTGTGAAGCCATGAGTTTTGGCATCAGAACACTTATTGTATAGCGTCTCATTGAATAGTGCAGTGCTACCTTTGAATATGGAATTATTACTTCTCATGAACAGGAAGCCTTTCATCCCATCTTGGTAGCCAATGAAAGTCATTAACTCACTTCGAGGAGCGAGCTTATTCTTTCTACGATCTTCAGGAATGAAGACGTAGGCTGCACAACCCATAACTCAGAGATGTGAAACATCAGGTGCTTTGCTGTAAAGCATTTCAAATGGAGTTCGCCAGCTCAAACGTTGCACAGGAATGCGATTGTAGAGGTGGACGGCATGCACATGGCAAAATTCCCACCAGGACTGAGGCATACAAGCTTCAAAGTGAAGAGCTTCAGCCTTCTCATGAATAGTCCTGTTCAATCGTTTAGCACGACTGTTTTGTTGTGGTGTATACGGTATGCTTTGATCCCTTTGGATCCCATACTCTTTTAGTACTGCATCAAACTTATCTCCTTTGTATTCTCCCCCTTCATCAGACATCCAGGTCTTGACAGCAGCATTGAATTGCATCTTGACCATAGTAAGGAAGTCCTTCAAAGCGGGTACTGCTTTGTCTTTCATCTTGAGCTTGGAGGTCCAAACGTAGGACGTGCAGTCATTGAGAAAAGAGATGTAGTACTTGTACCGGTGATACGATTCAGCCGGGTATGACTTCAGATCCGAATGTATGCGTTCAAACGGTTTAGAAGCTCTAGTTGTAGAGTTGGGGAACAATTTCTCATGCATCTTGCCTTCAGCACAACCACGACACAAAGGTGTCTTCTTAGTAGGTGTCATGAAGACGCCACTTTTCCCTCCACCATTTGCTCACATGATTATCACATGTTCTTTTCTCACGGTCACTTACTATACATCCTTATTTCTCACGATTCCCTTTCTTAACCCACCATCGCGCAGCTTTAACCCACATCGCGCAGCCATCCCATTATCTGATATCGACTCATTCCTTATTCATCCTTGACTCATACTTACTCATACACAACTCATAGGTAGCCACTCCAACTCCAGCTCTGACTGTAGGATAGGTATATAAGCTAGCTAGTCTTCACCTGGTCCCTCATCTTGACCTCTTGTCGTTGGGACCAGGTGAGTAGTACAGTTTCCTTCTCTTTCCTTCTCTACAATAGATCTAACTTGTCGTTGGGACCAGTTCTGCCTTATCTCTGCCTGAGTCGAGCCCGCTGCTCCTCTCCTAGCTTGCTACCACCGCTCTCTGCCTCCACCGTCTCCGATAGACGCTCAGCACTTCGTGACAGTAGGCATCTTAAGATCAAGTGGGAAACCTTGCATATGTTTCTGAGCTTTATTCAGGGCTTTATCCGATGGATGCCCAAAGTGTCTGTGCTCAATATCGTAGTCGACGTTGTAAACAACCGACTTGGCCATTAAAACCTCAGCAGATGCTTTCTGCGAGTGTACCCAATAAATGGTTTAACCAGGCATATGAGGGTAGGAAACAAGTAATCGTCGTCGCTGTGATGAGTAGAAGGCTAACTTCTTCGTGTCTCCACAAATTGATAGACCATCTTGAAGGAACTCTCCCATGGATAGCAAACATATATCCAATTGAGGTATGTAATAGACAGGATAGAGACGCGAAACGCGCTCAATAAATTTCCCGTCATGTCCTTCAACGTTATGCTTAATGAAGACAGTGCCTTTACCCTTGATTTGTATAGGGTTGCCCTTATTCGCAGTATTTATGATAGGACCATCAAGCGATTCATATTCAGCGAAGTCATTCATATCGTTTGTGAAATGAGAGGAGGCACCAGAATCAAGGAGCCAACCCTGTGCATTGTTCACACTTTTCTTTCCCTTACATTGAGTACATCCCACAAAGTGGGTCGAAATAGCATTGCAAAATTTTACAAGTGATACCAGATCACTACAACTACCATGCGCACTACTGATACCAACTAGTTGAGAGCAGCACTGTAGGTTTGCATCAGCTTGGGAAAGCAGGTCAAGGTATGGTACTTGCCTGTCATCGTGGAACGATCCAAGAGAGACGTCATCTGGGACATCCTCTACTCCTGCAGCTTCGGCAATGTTGTTGTCAACATCATTACCAAATAGAGAAGTCATATTGTCCATACCGTCGTCAGATCCCCAGTCCATCTCTACATCTTCATCAGGATCAGTGCTGTGAGCACGTTTAGAAGAAGTAGAAGAAGGACATCCGGCTCCTTCATCTTCTGAATCGTCCTCCAAAACTCACTTGGATGAGGAACCAGGCTTCGAGATACGATCCTGGAGCGAACGATTGGCGGCGGACATGATGATCTGTTCGAACGGTTTGAGATGCCGTGCCGTCTTAGGGACACCAAGTCTGTCAGCAAGTGAACGTGCTTCACATACATCATCAAATACTGACTCGGATGGCTTGAAGCCAGTGAAGGACTGCATGGCAGCCGGATTCGTTTTGACAGCGGGAGTGACGGGGCTGTCACAAGACTTGTCCCAGTGACCAGTGAAGTGCGCTGGGGGCAGAGATCCTCTAGCAAGGCTAGAAGGGGCGCTGGCAATCTCGGCGCACAAGGAGTTGTTGACTGTGTTCAACACAATACGTTCCCTGCAGTCAGTGATCGAGGAGTAAGGACGGACAGGAGGAGGGGAAGCGACGACAGATGCATAGGATGCAAGATGGGAGTGACCATGAGACCAATTGTTACTGCTGTTACTGCTGGCATTGCCGGGACCCTGGTGCTGGTTGATGCCACCGCGGGTACCACGCTGCTGCTGCTTCTTCTTCTTACCCTTGTTCTGGTTTGAAGAGGGGCGTTGCTGCTGCTGCTGTGGTGGGCGAGTGTTGGTCTGCTGCTGATACCCACGCTGCTGACATTGCTGCTGCGGGTGCTGCTGCTGACCGAACAATGGTTCACAATTACCAGCACGCTTGACCGCAGAGAGGTGGTTGGCAAGCTGAGGGTTCTGGCGCTTGTATTCAACCATGATCACATCATGGACCTTGGAAACGGTGATGTGGTCTTCATCCTCGGGATCCCTGACATAGTCATGAAGGGATTTGGATGAGGCGGTGTCCCATTCGGGAGGAATAGCAGCAATGAGCAAGAGGGACTTGATCAACTCAGGGAGAACCACTCCTACCTCGGAGAGTCGTTTGATGTAGGATTTGAACTTGGTGATGCCGGCTTGGGGATGAGAGGTGGTAAGTCTGAAAGAGACGACTTTAACAAAGTCGCCATAGATGGAAGACAAAGTAGGCTCGCCGTAGGTATCATTCAGCTGTTCCCAAGCCTTCTGAGCGTTCATGTCCTTGATCGGATCGAAGACCTCCTTGGTGGTTGTGATCTGGATAATCCCCATGAGCTGGAGATCTTCCTTATCCCATGCGAAACTCTCCTTTTGCCATGCGGCATGCTCTTCAGGAGGGACGGTGTCACGAATGATGGGAGTAACCCCAGCAGGGCTAGTAACTGTCCCAAGGGGCATTGAGGGACGTGGTTCTTCACCAGTAAGATGACCATAAAGGCCTTGGGTCTTGCACACGGCTTCCATCTCGCCGGCGTAAACTTATTTAAAGTTGGTGCCGTCGAAGCGACCAGAGAAGTATTTCTTAATGTCAAACATGGTAGTAAGAGGTTGAGAGATAGGTGTTGGATCTAGAAAAGACAGCATCAGTATGCGTCTAATCAACACAGGGAGCAGCCATCAAGGCACTATGCTCAACGAGGAGCATTGGATTCTTGAGATCCGATGTTGTCGAAGGACGTACATCAATGCCATAGATCGAGCACTCAATTAAGAGGTCGATGGCAACATGCAGGTCTAGCCTAGCTAGCCAATGACAGCAGCCTAGGGGCGCTCGTTGCTGACAGCCACCATCAAGGCGCTTGTCATTGTAGTCAGGCTAACTGGGGCCCATAACCTGATGAGCCAGCATGACGCCTAGTGCAGAGGACTACAACATGGCTACACTACTACTTACCAGAGAGGAGTTTAGAGAGATAGAGGCGAGACGTAGAAGCTCAAGCACACTGTAGATTCAGGTAGAGAACTAGGAGCTTATATACATGTAGAGACTATAGTAAATACCATATAAGGATGACAATGAAAATTGTACATATGATCATAAGTAGAAATGATGAATGGAACAATAGTCCCGCATAATACAAAGTGGGAAGTATGAACCGGGACTTCGGATATACCGGGATCTAATTATAGTCCACGGATTCAACAAGATACTCATTCTTGACTTTCTCTTTGCATCTCAATCTCCGAACCTGGACATGGCCTCAATTTCAAGGTCCAGGGCGGCAGGCCCAGCTAGTTCGAAAATGGCTCTTTCCTGTGGTAAGATGCTGATAGTACTCATCTATTTGATTCGGCCCACTCAGAACCATCTCAGCAGCTTCCTCAACGAGTTCCTTGTGGCTCAGCCGACACATGGGTATGCCCAGCAAACATGGATTAAACAAAGTCAAAGCCTCAAGCTCTCCAGAACCTGCCATAAGCTCACACACATTGTCTCATGATCCCCACAGAAAACAAGGAGAGTTCACAAGCATTGTCTCTACCCGCATTCACATCCGGCTTGTCTGCGTCAATCTCTGTTCAGTTAGTATCTTGCTGGTGCTCCTGAACCCAGCTCTTCAACTGAGGACCTCCCTCTTCAAGCTTCAAGACCTGGCACTCGACATTCTCCCGTCATACAATGAAACATTCATGAGCAGCGAGTGTCTGTACCCATATTCGCGCAGAGTACAAGACAGCAAGACTTACACATCTATAGTTGTGGATCCAAGTACTCCCAATATATCGGACTGCAGTCTACGGGGATGCGTTGTTGGTATGTATTCGGATTCTAGATACTCATGGTTCTTCTAGATCACACTTATCTTCTTCGGCCCGCGACCACTTGGGATATACTTCTCGAGGTCCGAGGCCTGTAAGAACTTCTTGGCTCTCGTCAAGAGAGTTAATCACGACTCGTTCGAGCGAAACAGATTGAGTGACATGCAGCGTTCGATTAGGTATGCAGTATGTAAATTTAGCTTTGACTGAACAATTTTGACGCACACACAGCATTCTTTGTGGGTAGGATGGGACCCACAAAAGCAGTGAAATGGATTCTGGCACAGTCCTCATGCTCATCCGAAGCGGTTGATCTATGTACAGAGCTACTCCCATCGTTCTGGCTCATGCTGACCCATGTCAGTATTCATTCTACCGAGGCATTCATTCCACCGTGGCTGATATTTTCTCGCGCCTTGGATCGTTGGCTATCCAAGAACGACCTTCATCCCATGGATAGCTCAAATCAGTTATAAGACGTTCAGCAAGGCCAGATCTGACCTTTTTACCTTATTCTGACCTCAGTCTGATGTTCTCTGCAATAACAATGCGAGCATCTCCAATTTTTTTTGACACCGGCTGCACCGCCATCCGAGGTGAGTGCAGCCTTGCCTGTCTGTGAGCCCTCTGTATGCTGATTGGACCACTTTCAGATCTCGAGCGAGAATGATAAATCTCACTGGCTTTTAGTTGGTAATAACTCAACTGACGACGTCCAGTTTTGTCCACGAGCCTGGGACAAGGTCAGATTCGGCAGTATCACTCCAAACTTCGTCTGAATTCTCATGAACAAAATCCATGTATGGGACCTAGTGCTTAATCGTTTAGTATCAATAGCTGTGTGGGGAACATGCTAGTGGCTGGGAGGACTCAGAAAACTCCGACCATGCCGACCTCGATGTGAGCTTTGGCCATGCCAAAATCAGCATTCGTTACAAACCTCCCTCATTATTTACCCACCGGGTTGTCTTACCCACCAGGTCGTCTTACCCGCCTTTACATAGTTCACGGTCAAACGTGCATTCAAACCGCCATACTTTTGAAAGCGCCACTTTTGGATATTCTATGGACATCCCCTATAGATACTTCGCTTCTGGCCATGGGCGTAGATATCACCGATACCGCTTGGTCTGTATTGTAGTCTGTGCCCTCAGCTAAATATACCCGTTGTCATTCTAGTCCACAAATCTGCTCGCTCGATCTCTTCATTTTCGGCTTCAACACGAGTTACATATGGTAGCAAGGACATGCACAAATATGAGAATTGTCGGGGCTATCTTTGTGTCTTCAAGGGTACTCTGATAGATTGTCGTTGTCGTATACTTCAAACACCTTCAATACTACCAGCGAACCAGTTGTTACAGCACGTATGGCCCGTCTTCAAGGTAACCATGCTGCCGAAACAAAGTTTTTTGGGGCACAATGGCCGTGGGTTCTGAGTGATTCTTGCGAGCCTGGGACATACATCAGCCTTTATGAAAATTTGTTGTCAGAGGTGACCCTCTCAAACAATTTTCAACGTCGACGAAGATTAAACATCATTATTCATCGTTAACAGCAATCAGAATTCAAACTCCGGTGAACCATCCGGCTGGCATCAGACTGGCTTGAGGGTAGGCTTGAGCACGTCTACTCAGGTTGCTTCACGAGCCTCCCTGCTCATCATCAATCATCAATAGGTCCGACCATCATACTCCATTGTGATACCACGAGCCGGACCAAATTCAGACGCCTATCTAGCATCATGTCTTCTATGTCAAGAGATGGATCCGACTCAAGTCGGCCCTTGACAGTCTGAACAGGTAGAAAGACCCCAAACACCTAAGCCTCTCAAACGTCCGGGCCAGGTCAGATAGAAGTGTAGACCGAGCGTGATCCATGTAACCAAATAAGGGATTATTCTGGTTGAATTCTTGATATTCCTCCCGCCCATGTTTCATGTAGCACCGTGGAAACCGCGTTCTAACAACATTGTTCTCAAACAGATCATTGAACGACGAGCGTTGGTGACTCAAGGTGCTATAGTGGTGAAATGTGGGTGCTTCCGGTCAATTCACACCATTGCTCGGTTTTTGAGCATGATCATGAGGAACCATTTCCACTGAGCCTCACCCTTGCGTGCCGTAGAAGACTCGAGCCTCTTTGATGCGTGCACGTGAGTCCAAGGGAGCCTATTATAGCTCAAGTCGACAGTAAAATGACCATCCGCATTGTAGAAAATACGCTTGTCATCAGTCTGTCCAACCACCCCTGACAGATATGTCTAGCGGAGTCCTAGTACCCAGCCTAAAGGTCGGGAAACGGATGTTCAACTTACTATTATCTCGCGATAACGACTCGTCGATAGACTTGTATCCCTAGTTTTCAAATGTTATGAGGGTAATGAGCTGTTGCGTTGCTTACCTTCGAAGTTAGGGCAAGTGAGATTGCCTTGGCAAGATCCAAACCCGTAGTTAATGATGCCTATCAGTGTCTTCCTTGAGATTGATGAAGGCTACTGTCCAACAGAAGATCAGCCTTCTCAAAGGGTGTCAGAGCTGACTTTGGGATCAGCTGCACAAGGATCAACTAAACGGGACGTACAATAGCAGTACCATCAGGTTTATGACCGGTACTCATCCTTTGGATCTCCAGGTTTTTGTTGGCCTGACCTGAGATTCAGGGAGTTGAGAGATTGAAGCCTATAAGTAAGAGTGGTACTCAGATTGGGATGGGGAAAATGAATGATCTGGACAGACGCTGGTACCTGACTTAACAGCCTCCTAAACCTCGCAGCAAAACACGGTATGGATTCCCTCATTTTACTAAGGTGAACAGGAGTCTGACCACGCTGATACTCTGTGTGGATATTGTTCAAGTGGTCAATGTCAGCTTTGAGCAACCCGGACGGACACGATTCGGTGTCAGTATCAGGGAGAGGTTATCCGAAGAGTGATCCCAGGGCTTCAGAGTCGTCGGACTGAGCTATCAGCCACAAGAAAGCTTCAGAGATGATACCGTAAAATGAGGATCTACAAAGTTTTCACCCACGTCAGTTCGGATCAGCTAGCCAACACATTAAACACGACGATAGGCTCAGACTTCCCGGGGTCTCCACTCCCGTCTTGTTATAAACTGGTTCCTTGGATTTAGGACGCAGCCATCCCTAAAGGTGTTTTCAGCAACGCCAAGGCCGGCCTTCCCGAGCAATGTCAATACGAAGTTCTCTGAACCTGGCTCAAAGGCATCCGGAAAACCTTGATGTTCGAGAGTATTGAGGGACAACTTGATTCTTTACTGTGGAGTCAGTGAATGAGTTGAGGTTGTGGAACAAGGAGTGAATGAATGGGACATACCAAGAATACATAGCTCATATCCACCAGGCCAAAGATAGCCCAAAGATAGCAGTCCTCCGAGAAGAACTTGCAGACTACAACTCATCCTACCCATCATTCGGGAGCGAGTGTTGACCTGTATCGTAGCTATCTCCATTGCTTTCATAACTGGAGAAAGACGAATATGATCAAAGTGACATTCGCAAGGACTGGCGAGATGAACTGACCTGAGGGACAGTAAGAGCTCTAGTCAAATTCCAATCAAAACTGGCCCGTCTTTAATACCAAATCTTGAATTGGTTTTAGAGGGAACCCTGAAGCATGCTGTACTCGGCCCCGCCCTCACAATCAGATTTTGATGGTGCTCCAGGGAACCAGGCACAGTAACTGCAAAAAAGGGCCAACTCTTGAGGAGTTTGGTCAATTTTGTGGGATATGTAGTTGAAGGAGGAGCGAACATAGAACGGGGACGGTCACCATCCAAAGAGAACGGGTTTTTCAGTGGGTACTGATTGAATGTGATACTTGGGGGCAATCTTTGAGATAGCGAGCATGGAGTAAGTGGGAGCTCAATGTTGGATACTAAACGTGAATAGCGGTGAGAAATTTCTTTGATGATGGGAAATTCTAGCAAGGACAGAATGTTGGTCACCGTTGAAGCCCAAAAAGTCGGATAGGTGACAAATCTTGGACTCCTAGGTGTAATGAAAGTAATAGTACGAGAAAATTGTTGTCAGTTAGTACGTTTCTGAGGCGACACCGACATACCAATAAGTGCATCAAAAGAATTACTTCCAATCAAATTGTGAGCCATATGTGGGATAAGCTAATCTGAGTGTTTCGAGGGCCTTTTCCTATTGAGAATCAAAACAGTTAGTTTAGGAGCTGAACCTGTCAATTACTGAGATCCAGTCTCAACCTCGCGTGTGGCCTGGGATGATACAAATCACGAACCGTTCAACTCAAGACGCAAAATCTGACTTGATGGCTCATAATAGACGGTATATATCTTGGACAGGGCGGTAGATACCGCTGAAAAGATTGTTCCGGTTGCCGTTGATGATGGTGGTCCAAGCACGAGTCAGGTGGGCGCTTTTCGTGAAGTTCTATTTCGGTACCGGCCCAATCTCGACTCATGCTCCTTGTGTCACAATGCTCACCACCCCAAGGCTCGACAGCATACAGCTCGCTCAGCATCCTCTGCTATTGCTCAAAGCTCATTCTCACAGAATCAGCCGACCAACTAGATGCCCACCCTGATAATCACAAAAGAAGTCTGTAAATGGGGTCAGACTGAGATTGAACGTGAACAGGTTTGGGGGTTTATCACAGCGGTGAGTGGCTTTCTCAGGACCCAAACCGCATTTCTGATTGGATTGCTCATATTGATAAGGACAGCATTGGGCCAGGCTCTGGAGCACCATGTGGGCGTAGTACTGCAGAGGTCTAAAAGAGGATTTGCCATTGAACAAGACAGTGTTGACGTCGCATGTTCTGATCACAGCCTGGGTATGAACTGCCCTTGGGTGGTTGTTCGGGTTGCCTTTCTACCACCATCTTCTACCATCATCTTTCCCCCTCTGGCAAACCCACCCATTCACAAGTTTGATGATATCTTTCTTTCAAAAGGCCAAGAAGACTGCAGTTACAAGCGGGAGTGGGAGCTTCAGTCACGTCCAAGGAGATCAGATCAATTACACGACAACAATCATACAAGCGGAGGAAAAGGAACGCACTGAGTTGGACGAGGTAAGCGGCTTGAGCTGTCTCCGGGGGTTCACGTCTGATTTTTCACTAGTTTTCCTATGTGAAGCGGGGCAATATTTGGAGGCTAAGGAGTATCCACACAAACCAGTACCCGCGATGGTGGGACAACACAGATGAATGTTGGTGGCGAGTTTGAGCTGATAGGCTAATACCGGGCAGAGCCTTCACGGTGGTGGAATACAGGGGCCCAGATAGTGTTGCCAGTGGCTCGGCTCTAGCCGCAGCTTGAGCAGCTCGGAGCCGGACCGGGCCATAGCTGCTCCGGTAAAACAGTTCACCAAGAGCCGTTTTATGAGAGCAGCTCAGAACTGGCTCAGAGCCGGCTCAGCCAGTTGGAGCTGCTACAATTTCTTTTTTTTTTTTCATTCCTATCCTCAGACCATCAGAGGCTCTGAGAAATATATAGAATGTATATTAGCTCTCATAGATCACAGAAAAATATAAATTTTAGTACAAACACAGTATTTACACCATTGGATACCCTGGCCTTGGCATGGGAAAAGTGGCCCACCAGTGGGTTGACATGTGCAGGGACAGTTGGGCTGGCAACTGGACCCACAATCACCTCCCAAAATCAATACTTTCAATGAGAATTAGCCCTATTAAAGTTTATATACTTGTTTTTCAGTGCTTATAAGTCTGTCAATAAAATATTTTTTTGAACAGCTCGAGCTGCAGCTGAACCAGTCAAAGCGGCTCAAAGAGCCGAGCCATTCCCTGTCAACGGCTCCCGGAGCCGCAGCTCAGTTTGAGCTGTGGCTCTTGAGCCGGAGCTGAGCCGAGCTAACCATTGGCAACACTAGGCCCAGATGCAAAAAAGGTATGCCAAGGATTAGTTTGCCACTTGTTCAATGAAAGCTAAAACTTGCCCCAGGCATTTGAGAAGGATCTTGCTTTGTTTGTGAGCCAACTGTGCATATCAGCTCTCTTCTCCTTGAGCGGTTGCTCAAGTTGTTTTAGAATGTTGAATGCACCCCAAATGTACGGCTACAACTTGTCAGCAATCCCATTGGTATTATTACACAATGATATGGACCTGTTACATGCCACAAGTGTATTTCCACTGATTTTCCCCTGCAGAGTTGGTGCCGGCTGCCCAGGTGAATGCAGGGATGTTGGGACAGATGTATCTCAATAGCTTGCGTGTAAGTATTCTGAAGTACAATATCCGGATACAGTTGAATAAAATAATTACAGATGCAGTTGGGTTGCGAGCGGTGGGGAGAGTTGTGGTTGGATGCGGGGAGGGGAGTGTTTTGCCGTGGTCCATCAGGGCCACATACTTGGCTTGGTTTTTGGGATTTTGGCAATGAGGAGCTGCCCTTGACCGCAGAGCTTGTCCAAGAAGACGTTCTATTGCGCTTTTTGGCGAGCCTCAAGTCAAAAGAAGTCGATAACGTTGTCGTCCGTGGAGTCGTTTATTCGGGTGCCTTGATTGATGTGCCTGAACGAGTCCTTCGGCCAACGGTGATTTCGACGTTGACAAATACCCCCATTGCCGTCGCAAACAATGATGCCTGGAAGAGTATGGAGGATAATCTTTCGGATCAAATACTGCTGGAAAATGGGCTGACAAGGTGGGTTTAGAACAACCATCCACTTCTTGCATCCAACATCTCGAGTAGATTCACACTCTCTCGTGGAGGCTGTCTGTTGTTGGAGTGGAATCGGGAAGCAGAGGAGGCGTAGATGGCGCAAGCCTGGAGTCTTTTTAGTGCGCGTGAAAACTTTTTGGACGAGGATCTGAGTGTTTTCAGTGTGTTATTGTTTTCCAATCCCATTCCACCTACTAATATCTTCCAGAACTTCTCAACCCCTACACCTTGTTGACTGGCCACCTTTCAGACTCTGAAGTCTGTCAACAATTCCTACAACCCATCTACCTTTTTGTCCAACCACCACCTCCTGACCTGCGCAATGGTGACACCTCTTCCATTCACTTCTGGTCTTTTGATGAAGACGGCCACTCTCCGCTCTCGGATGACCTCTGCAACGACTTTGGCCTGCTGACGGAGCTCAAACTTTCTGCATTTTTCTCACGCTCTTGGTCCAATGATGCCTACACCTGCCTACACCAATATCAACTCCTTCAAGGGTTTGACCAGTCCACCACTGATTTCGCTCGACATGTCGGATACGACAAAAACATCTACCGACCTCTGAGCGACTCAGATCGGTTTGCGCAGGTCAACCAAGGCCCGTTCCACCTGTTCCTTCTCTTTGCTGTCGTCTGATCTCCTCCGATTTTGTTTGCAGAACCACCCCTCGAGGTTGATGTCGAGGCCACAACGTCGATAGCAAACGTCTTAGCACTCGAAGATCCTGCAACAACTCAATCAACTCAAGGATCATTAGGATCCATGACCTTTGGCACTCGCCAACCCAGCTCGTGGTCCGCCATATTCCTGCCTCCTTCGTCGGAAGTATTGGGGGGCACCGATACCATTGTGCAGAGTCTTGACCCGGATATCCCAGACATTGACTAAAGTTATGTTTGAAGGTAACGTTGGAATTTCTGCACCTACAGTTCTTGCAGCTCATGATTTCCTTGGTCTTCAGTTGTGTTTACATGGAATCAGACTGGATCTCGATGTTGTAATGTAGGTAAATTTTTGACATTGTACAGTATTCAATATACAATCTTTTGTTCCGAACCTGTGGGGTGCAACACAATATCTATGGGTGTACTCTCTATTACTGACAGCCGGGCCCTATGCTATACGTAGCACACAATGTCCTTTGCCCTCAATTTCTACAAAAGATATCAGTTTTCAGCAAAGTGATCGATAAACCGTTGAACGAACCACCTCTTGCGTAATCCCACATCCACAACGGATCATGCCTGGCTGAAGTCTGTGATGACAGTGCTTTACCCAGATTCAATTGGTGACTGGAATATCCCTGCCACCGCGTTCACCATGACCTGAACCGCTTCCATTATGTGCGGCAGGAAGCTGCATCACAAAATTTGGGCCAACGATCTGTTGTCCAACAGTCGACAAGCCAGGTCAGCAAGACCATACCATCGCGATCACAACGACGTGCACATACCAGTTTTATCCGTTGCACACTATCATCGCTCCTTTACCTTCTCCATTGATCCCGTAGCTTGACACACAGACACGGGAGAGTACAAATGCGTCTATAGAACGTGTTTCCAACAGTAGAACTCGACTATTCGAAAAGTAAAATGAACGTACTGTCGCAAGGGTTGCCATTCACGTTGCTTCCTTTTGCACTACCCTTTGTCCCTTCAAACCACCATAATTACAATTTTCCCAGAGACACAAGCATGATCTGCAGGGTGTATACCTGATGAGTCCTGAGGAGTCCTTCTAGTTACGGAGTGCTTTCCACCGTCCGTGTTGATGGGCCAAAAATGTCGACTCTGAAGAGTCTTTGATGGTGATGAAAACAACCTTGTTGTGCATCTGACGACGGCTAGCAATACGAGATCAAAAGAAAATTGGCCTCAAACCTATCGTTACAGCCGTAACTTCCTTACTGGAATGGGTCAGAGAAATTTTCATTGTGAGACAACGCAGACGACGTACCTTTCAAGCTTCTTCCGTTTGGGTAAATCCCAACCCCAGATTATTTATATCCATTCGTCGCTCCAGTTCCTTCTGTTGGAGGTCTTTGAAGCACACAGACTGCAAATAGCAAAAAAGTTCGATAAAATTGATGAACGGCAGACTTTGAACTGAACGAAGCACTCACCCAGAACTTTTTTTTTCGTTCTTGTGTCCTTTTCATCGGCTTTGAGGTGTCAAAAAGGGTGCAGGAACTGATCTGAACGAGTGAGAGCGGGAGTTGTTGATGGACATGGCGGTCGTGGAAAGAGTTTGGACGCACGGCCTGGGGTGAGGCTCACCATCACCTTGGACCTGACCTCCACAATCTCCCTACGGTCCCCTCCTCAAAAGGGTGAAGCTGAGCCCCAGCTTATATCCCAAGATATTCACTATTGATCTTTTCTTTGAATATCAATCTCTGATCCCGCATGTTGCCTCAGTTTGAAAGATCCAGCACCCATTTCGCCGCGCTGGCAACTTTAAGGGCCCAACTAGCTCAAAAATGGCTCTTTCCTCTGCAGATTGATGCTGATAGTACTTGTCTGAATGACTCGGCCTACCCAGAGCCGTTTCAGCAGCCTTTTCAAGGAGCTTCTTCCGGCCCAGTCCGATTGACAAAAGGGCAAACTCAGAGCTGTGCAACAAGGCAACAGGAGTCGAACAGAGGACGGTCAGAGCATCGATAATTGCCTTGACCAGTCAAAGTCTCGAGCTCCCCAGAAATCACTACGAGTTCACCCACACTGTCGCATGAGGCACACAGAACGCGAGAGGAGCTCACGAGCATTGACTGCTACCCAATTTCATGTTCCACTCGCCTTCGTCGACCTCAGTTCTTTTGCTGGTGCTTCTGAGCCCCGATTCTCCAATCGTAAGTTTCCCTGTCATCAAGCTTCGAAACTTGCGCTCAAATCTTTCCCACTAGACAATGAAGGATCCACGAGCTAGCTCCAAGCCGAAGAGGAACGACAGCAAGGCTCACGCCTCTTTGTTGTCGTCAGATGCAGCAATGGACGTTCTGAGGTTGTGTCACAGATCCGAGCACTCTTGGTCAAGACATCAGACCGCAGCCTACGGGGATGCATTGTTGGTATGTATCCGGAGACTAGATACTCATGATTGCTTAGGTTCTTCGGTCTGCGATCCTTTGGGACGTTCTTTTTGAGATTCGGAGGCCCATAAGGATTGCCCAGCTATGGAACCAGTGGGGCAACAGGTTCAGTCTTGCTGAGACAAATGACGACCACCGATCTATAATACTCCATCACAATTCGTTCAAATTTCGCAGAGCAAGGAACACGCACCAACTTATTTTACCAAGAAGAACATACCGGGTTTGATTTGGTATGTGAATACTTTCAAATCAACGAACAAGGTAACAATTTTGATGCATTCGCAGCATTGTTCTATGGAACGGTACACAGCCTACAGGCATCACATCATATCACTCGTGACGACAACGTTGTGGGAATGAGTGTTGGTTGTAGAATGGATTATTGCCGAGCCGAATGCGGTTTATTTCGGTAAAGAGTTTTCCCGACCGTTAGGTTCATTCATGGCAACTCAGTCAGCATTCATTCCACCGAGGCTTCAAAGAGCCCACCTTAACTGATTCGCTCGTGCCTTGCATAATTCCCTATTCAAGTACAATCTCCATCTTGTCGATAGGTCGAGTTGATTTCGAGACGTTTATCAAGGTCAGCTTTGACCTGTTCACCTTATTTTGGCCTCAGTGACTTTCCCGGCCGTGGGATTCGTTAACAACATGGACTCCCAGGTGAGTGCAGCATTCCCTGTCTATGGATTCTCTCTATGTCTGATTGAGTCACCTTCCTATCTCCAGTGGGAATCGTAGACCTGATGGGCTTCCAAGTTGTTGTGCCTTGGCCGACAACGGCCGCCTTGATCACTTGTTTCGGCACAAGGTCAGTTTCAATACTATCCCTCTCAACTTTGTCTTAATTAACGTTCACATTTGTTCTATACAGAAGGGTCATCTCAGCCGTGTCAGGGCGTAAGTAGTGCTGGTCATAGTAGAGGCAATCAGGGAAGACTCCAACTGCGGAGGACTCGATGTACAAAGTCTGCTTATCGTGACAAAACCGGCAATTAGGTCTAGTTAAATTTGCAGAGCTCTGAATATACCTGGAACAACTGTCTTCATATGCTTCCAGACCACCTTGCTTATTCCTAGTTTGTCGCATTTCACGCCTATAGGGATACACAAAGTCGTAATTCTCGACGGTGTCCTTTCCAACCACCCAGTGTTACAGAAGATATGTATAAAACACGAATGCTGGGCCCATGGGTCCGTGCGGCCCAAACAATAGATACAAACATCAGCTCGCTGGCAAGCACGATTGACCTCCATGATGGGCGTTGAAATCATGGTCTCCCTGGTCTCTCAGCGACCTACTACTGAGGAAACATGTCTACAGCCTCGATCGCGAGTGGCGCCTCCAATCTCCAAGTGCTCGCTTATAGGGCACTCTTTTAAGGCCGCAAGAAATCTCTTCCGATCAATACAACTAGAGGCGTTCATCTGAAAAGTGTCATTGAATATGGATAAGTCCAACGCGACCTGTGTCCCCGCGTCAGTGGGTCTCCTTGGTTTCACCATCACTATCAGGGTTCTCTCTCGCGTGAACCTTCTTCATGACCAGAGAAATGCCTATCATAGCTTAAGTCGTGGGCGACGACAGGAAAAGGTACGTGAATGCAGCTTATACTCTGATAAATGAACCCTACAGTCTTATTGTTCATCCTGAGGACCCAAATCGACCTGATCGTCCGCAAATCATGGCTTTTGTGCCCTCGCTACTCCCCTTTTGAACAATAAGTTATAGCTAGCCCGGGTAAGTTTTGAACATTGGGATCTACTGCAATCTTTGGGGGAATTTCCTTCCAGTCTGACGGCAGTGATAACTTCCCCATTGAGCACGATTGTTGTCGATGGTCAGGCCGGCTATGTGAGCAAAACTAGTTGGGCATTTAAGGAGATCCAGTTTCTAGGGCTCAGGTTGAGCCTATAGTTGCAGATTGTATTCTGGATTAAGAGGTGGGAAAGCAAACGGATCAAATGCTCATGCTGGACTCACTTAGCTCGTCTCGCTCAAAAATGACAGCAGCTCCCTATGCTCCTTGGTATCTAGATGACGCCAATCACCTTTCTTAATGTTTGCAACGAGCCATAGTGACAGTGAGCGTTATTCTTCTCCCAAAGTTGCCATAAAATATCGGGAAAGGAACTGAAGTTGGACAGATGTAAGGTGAGAACGATAGGATCGACTTACCGGAGAGATATCATCCTCGTCATGGTATCTGCGCCAGATCTCAAGGACATTTTGAAGGCAAGGGCTTGACGGCGTCTATGGTACTTGGAGCAAACCGTCAAGAATGTCAAGTTACGATGGAGCTTCATTGCCGAGTTCCCTGCGAATGAGTGTGTAGTATAACAGTGACTGGGGCAACCCAGAGCTCGATGTAAACGCGAAAATAGTGATAGTTGAGCCTCTCACGAAGATTCAGTATGTGTTTAATCGAAGGGATAGTCGGCCTAGGTTGCGAGTCTCAAACAAGAATTACCGAGTCCAGAGGGAACAAGAACTCAGGGACCCGGAGTTTCGACCAAACCTGATGCTTGAGCGACACAGTTTTTGTCACGATGGGCACCAATCCAGGAGTCAAATGTCGGATGCTAAACGCAGACAGTGACAAGATTCTCGGTGTAAATCAGCCTACTAGTATATGAATGTTTCTTCATCGACAAGAGGTCATGGATCGGAGGGAGGAACACTGGTCATCGAGGTTCCGTTGAAGTTTATAAAGTCTGATAGGTGACAAATCTTGGACCCGTAGGTGTATTGAAAGTAGAAGCATGAGAAAACAGTTGTCGGTAACTACATTTCTGAGACGAAACCGAGGCAAATGTACCAGTAAGCCTATCACAAGGATTCGTATGCCCAAAAGTGACGTGTGAGCCACACGTACCGTTGAAATCGTTGGTAACGGCAGATCTGAGGGCTTCCAGGGCTTTTTCTCTGCTGAAAATCAAAACAGTCAGTCTGGGACATGAAACCGCCAACTACCGAGAGCAAGGCTCAACCCCGCGAATGGCCCGGGGATAATACAAACTACGCACCACTCGAATCAAAACCCAGAAGCTGACTTAATACCTTGGAGTAGACAGCGGTGGATACCACAAAAAAGTATCCCGGTTCCCGGTGGTGGTGGTTCAAGTGCAGGTTGAGGCATGGGTGCTTTTCGCAAAATTCTGTTTTGGTTCTGGCCCAATTCCCGATTCGTGCCACTTGTTTCACGACACTCACCACCCCGAGGCTTGACATGATATGACTCGCTCAGCATCCTCTGGTATCTTTCGAACCTCGTTCTCGCAGATTCACCAGGCGACCATCTGGATGTCCACTCTGATTATCATGGAAGAAGACTATAAATGGGTTCGGACCGATGAGATAGAGCTTGAATAGATTCAGGCGTTTATCGCAGCGGTGAGTGGCTTTATTGGGACCCAAACTGTATCTCTTATGGGATTGGGATCACATCGATAAGAACAGCATTTGGCCGGGCTCTGGAGCGCCAAGTGGGCGTGTACGGTGAAGGTCTGTAAGAGGGATTGCTGTCAAACAAGACTGCGTGGACATCGTATGATCTGAACACAGCATGGATATAGGCTGCCCTTGGGCTGTTTCTTGCCTTGTTGTTCTACCACCATCTTCTACCATCTTCCCCCCTCTAGCATACCCACCCACTCACAAGTCCGATGATATCTTTCTTTCAAAAGGCGAAGAAGGCCACAGTTACAAGCGGGAGTGGGAGCTTCAGCCACGTTCAAGGAGATCAGATCAACTATATGACAACAATTGTTCAAGCGGAGAAAAAGGAACGTACTGAGTTGGACGAGGTAAGTGGCTCGAGCTATCTCTAGAAATTCATGTCTGATTAGTTGCTAGTATTTCTACATGAAGCAGGGTGCTATCTCCAGGCGGAGAAATATCCACATAGGCCGGTACCTGCGGGACAACGAAGCTCGATGCCAATGTCGATTTTGTGAAGAGGGTCGAGTTTGAACTGATAGGCTCATCTATATGGCAGAACTTGTGGACATCCCGGGCAGAATCTTTACATTGGTAGAATACACGGGCCCAGACGAAAAAGAGGTACACCGGAAATTGACTTGCTATTTGTTTGATGAGGGCTAAAGCTTGCTCCAGGCGTTCGGAAAGGACCTTGCTATGTTCATGAGCGAACTGTGCGTATTAGCTCTTCTCTCCCATTGAGTGGATGCTCAAGTCGCTCTAGAACCTCAAATGTACCTCAAATGTACGGTTACAACTTGTCAGCAAGCCCATCGGTATTATTACACAATGGTACGGACCTATTACACATGATAGGTCTATTTCCACTGATTTTCTCTGCAGAGCTGGTGCCGGCTGCGCAGGTGAATGCAGGGATTCTCGGAAATGTGTATCTCAATAGTCTGCTTGTAAGTAGTCAGTATAATATCCGGATACAGTTGAATGAAATGATTACAGAGGCAATTGGGTTGCGAGATAGAAGAATTGTGGTTGGATCCAGGGAGGGGAGTGTTTTGCCATGGTCCATCGGGGTCAGACCTTTTGGAATTTTGGCAATGCGGAGCTGCCCTTGACCGCAGAGCTCGTCCAAGAAGACGTTCTGTTGCGCTTTTTGGCGAGCCTCAAATCGAAAGCAATCAATGACATTGTCATCTGTGGAGTCGTTTGAATTTCTTCGGGTGCCTGGGTTAGCATGCCTGAAGGAGTACTTCGGCCAACGGTCGTTTCAATGTCGACAAACACCCCCATTGCCGTCGCAAACAATGCCTGGAGGAGCTACAAGGATACTCTTTTGGGTCAAAAAGTCTTGATAAATGGGATGACAAGGTGGGCTCAAAAAAACATCCACTTCTTTCATCTAACATCTTGAGTAGATTCACACTTGCTGGTGGAGGCCGTGTTTTGTTGGGGTGGAATTGGGATGCAAAGTGGGCGTGGATGGTGCAGGCCTGGAGTGTTTTCAGTGCTCGTGGAATTTCTTTGGACGAGGATCTACGTGTTTACAGTGCGTCATTGTTTTCCACTCCCCTTCCACCTACTAACATCTCTCAGAGCTTAGCTACCCTCGAGCCTCGTTGGAAGGCGACCTTTCATACTCTAAAGCCCATCAACGATCCCAACAACCAATCTACCTCTTTGTCCGACCACCTCCTCTTGACCTTGACTATGGAGACACCTCTTCCATTCATTTCTGGTCTTTCGATGAAGACGGCCACTCTTCGCTCTCGGACACCCTCTGCCACAACTTTGGCCTTCCAACAGAGCTCTACTTCCTTCAACACTTCTACTCATGCTCTTGGTCCAATGAAGCTTACCGCTGCCTACGCCAATATCAACTCCTTCAAGGGTTTGACCCGTCCACCACCGACTTCGCTCAATTTCTTGGATTTGACGAAAACATCTACCTACCTCTGAGCGACTCAGATCAGTTTGCACAGGTCAACCAAGGCTCGTTTTACCTATTCCTTCCCTTTGCCATCGTCTAAACTTCCCTGATTTCATTGGCAGAGCCTTCCCTCGACGTTGGAGCCTCGCCCTCGATAGCAAACATCTCGGCACGTGAAGATCCCATTACATCTCACCCAACTCAAAATCCCTCACACTTCACAACCTCTGGCACTCGCCAACCCAGTTTCTGGTCCCCCATATTCTTGCCTCCCCCGTCTAAAGTTTTGGGGAACCCCAATACCACCCCGCAAACTCTTGACCCGGACATTGCAGACGTTGACTAAGCTTCTGTTCGAAGGTAATGTCAGAATTCACTTCGCAAAACTGCCATTGTCACAGCTCATGCTTGTCTTAGTCTATAGTCGTGTTTACATGGAATTGGACCGGGTTCATTTTCGAGCTGTCACTTATTTCAACCGCTGCAAGAGATGTCCTGGTTACGAGTGTTGTGATATAGGTAGATTTTAGGTATATAATTTATAATCTTTCTTCCAAATTTACGAGGTGCAACACGACCTCTAAGAGTGTGTACTACCGACAGCCGCGCCCTGTGCTGTGCATCATGTACGATAGCCTGACATCCTTGTTCTATGAAGTAGATCAATCAGCTTTCAGCTGAAGTAATTGATAACCATGAACGACTCGCCTCTTTCGTTATCCCACATCCATGTAGATCATGCTTGATTGAGAACCGTGACGAGATAAGAGTGTTTTGCCAGAGTCAGTCGGTGACCAAGATGTTGCTGCGACTGCATTCACAACATCTGGGGGTCGTACAGGCGCGTTCGTCATAGCTGGCAGAGAAAGCAGCTTGGTGAAACACGGAACCTGCACGAATGGAATCCAGTCTAACAGCCAAAACGAGCCCAGTCAGCGAGGCCATGCCATCCCGATGACAATGATGTAAAGACACCTTTTTTACTCGTTGCGCGAGTCCATCGCTCCCATAGTATCTTCCCCTGGATAGCAAGCATCTCGTAGCTCCAGTCGAGGACACGAGAGTACGGACACGTCTATAGAGCGTGTTGTTAATGGCAAGACTCAACGACAATGATAGTAAAGTAGACGTACCCTTCATCCCAATACTGCCATTCCTATCCTTCTCTCTCATTCAGCAAGCTTTAGTCGAGCTCCAGCTTCTCAACACAGGGAAACTTCCATTTTGAGCAGGTATAATGATTTTGAGTGTCAGAGACCCATACGTATAGTTGCTGAAAAACCCTTTTACCTGACCCAGCACCTTCTATAGTCTCCGTTCCAATGGGTTGGAAACATTAAATCAGAGGGCTGTTTGGTAGTGATGAAAACGAGGTTGATGTGCAACAAGCAACAGAGAAACAACCAAAAAAATGGTTTTGGATCCTATGGGTACGGCCGCGGTTGAGAGAAATTCTTTCATGATACGACAACAATGTACCTTCCAAGCTTCCTTCGTCCGCGTAAGTCCCAGTCCACCCATCCCTTGTATCCATCCATTATCTTAATTGCTTCAATAAAAGCCTTCAGGCATATGAATAGGCTATAGATGATGAAAAGAGTTGTCAAAAACGGGGCACGAGAAAGTAAAGGCAGGGGTAAAGGCAGCTACCTTTGCCTGCCTCCACCCGACCTTTACCCTGCCTTTAGTGTACAGCCACGGATGAATGTTCTTCCAATTGTCGGAGATCTGCCAAGCATGTGGTACAACCGGGACGGCTGGTACGCTGTTATATGATAGGATGTCTATGTAAAAATCAACTGATGTAAGTTCAAGGAAGTAAAGTAGGTGCTACACCTCCAACTGGACTGTTGACAATCAGAGGGATGGCCCCAAATATACCTCTACACTATGAATTGATGTTTTGAGACAGTATAGGCCATACTATTGAATGTATAGGTCAGGTAGACCAGTACAAAACCCTCTAAGATTGGGTATCAAAATACCCGTGCAATGTCCATGCCAAGTTTCAGTGTGCATGAATGATATGCTACCTCGACCTCTGCCCAGTGCCCAGCGACCCAACCGGCCACTACTTGACGATTGGTTGACCTTTGATTACACAAAACTGACCTTTGGGCAGCCTTTAACTGGCCTTTACCCTGCCTTTACCCAGCCTGCAACCTACCTTCACCCGGCCTGCACTTTGCCAATCTGACCTTTACCCGGCCTTCAGTCACAGCCACCCTGCCTTTTACTTTGCAAATCCGACCTTTATCCGGCCTTTACTATGCCGCTACCCTGCCTTTACTTTTCTGTATCCGACCTTCACCCCGCCTTCGACTGGCCTTTGACTGAAGAGGACCCACCTTTACCTTGCCAGTAAATGGCCTCAATGATGTGTAGGTGCTGATATCACCGCCTAATTTGATGTATTGACTTCAGCTGTTGTGGATACAACACACTTGAGCGTGTTCTATAGCAGTCAGATACCGACTGTAACGGCAAAATATGCGAGATTATAGGTAAATCAAGTTATAACAGTATCACTGAGCTCAATAGAGCTTACGAGACATTGTATTAATGTGTACATGACTAACGGAAACTATTCGCGGGACCTTAACCTGCCTTGAGTCTGCCTTTAGCCTGCCTTTACCACCCTGCCTTTGATTTATCATGGCCCGTCAAAAACGGCAGAGTTTCGCCCGAACGAAGTGCATACCTAGCTCCTAGAGCATCTCTTCCGCTCCTGCGAACCTTGCCAGCTTTGAGGTGTCATGAATGGTGCTAGGATCCGAACAAAAACGAGTGAGAGATGGAGTGAGAGATGGTCATGGCGGTCGTGGACAGAGTTTGGATGTGCGGCCCGGTGCTCACTGTGATCTTGGACCCGACCCTCATGATCTCCCCACGGTTCTTTATTTTCGTGAGTCGGATACCAAGACTGCCTCTCTCTATTTGAACCTCATATCTCAATTCTAGAACCATGAGTTGCAAGAAGTCGGAAATTCAGCAACCATTTCAACCGTAGCCTCAAGATTGAGATATTGTCCTTTCTGGTGGGTCGACATTGAAATGGCCATTCCAGCAGCGTAATTTGCACGGCTAGGTGGAAATAGGAGGGAACTCAGAGCTGTGTCGAGGAATGTGAGCCGTGAAAACGGAGGTTGGGTTGGATTTGACGAAGAAACTTTGGACAGTTCCGTTTGGTGGACTCGAGGCCCACAGAAACTGCTGTGAAATCATCCATAATACTGCCATTCCAATCTTGGAACTGAGAATTACTCGCGGCGGCGTATAATCCTTCTCACTCCCAGCAATTTTCGTGAGTTTTAAGATATATCATCTGCTCTCCTTCGGCTCACCTGGATCCTAAGTGTGCACTCTCTAGGCAGAAGACTTCGAGTGAATGGTTCTCTTTTCAAGTTCCTGCACCCCTCTACTCGCCTTTCCTGCTCCAACCTGACGTTACAAGTGGAAAACTCACCGTCCAAGTGGGCTTGTAGCCACGATGCGGCCAGAGACACCGCGCATGCCTACCACGTTCCCAAGTCCCAGCTCCCCGGGAGTGCGTTGTCGGCTTATATTTGCTGTCTGAACATCCGTGACTCACCACTTCAGTTTGATCTTCCCATGTTTAGGACGGCCTTTCGCCATACCCATTTTCGGGTTTTCTGTGGCTCGTAACCCACGGAAATTGGAGGCAACAGACCCAATGCCATGAAGGGGGCTGGGCGTAAACTGACCTGGTGCCTTCAATAGGTTCTGCTTCTGAACGCATTATATAAGAGCGCACGGCGCATATGAGGTGAGTTAACTCCAAAGTCACAGGCGAGTAGATAACTGACGCATTTGCAGCTCTGTATCGTGGGTCGATATACGACCTGTGCTTTGCCTACGCGATACAGAAGTACTCACAATGATGTTTCTCCGGCCCTCATTTCAGAGTCGAGTTGCGGCTGGGGTTGTTATACGTGCAAATGGCAGTTTCCGAGGATGTGCGGTCAGTGTATATTCGTCTCACCACACGCTCACCCTTGTCGTCTCATCAAAATTCAGTACACGTTATCTTAGTCGTATAAACTGCCTCGCAAATTCACAGACGTCCGTCACATCTTACGCCCACAAGGACCCATACAACCGCAATCATCGTGGTCGTCTCTGCTTCCTGCATCCTGGTCCGTATTCGGGCTCTCGATTTCACGGCTGCCTAAAGTTGTACATTCACGGGAGATTACTAGTGAGCACAAACGACTGTCATAAATGTGAGACGAGAACCGCGGGTTATTGTACCAGGCTATCGTATATAGTTTCTCTACTGCAGTGCTAGACAGAGTCTTTCAAAGTTCCACAATGCTTTACCCCCCTCGTGTCATTTCAGAACCGAAGATGCAATCTCTTACCCACCGACAACCAGACATTTGGGCCTCCGTGCGCTCGAGAGCATCGGCTATGGATATTCTCATATACGGACCCGACAGAAAGGTCGTAAACACCACCTATTTCGCCCAGTCCGGCTCGTCACTGGCCCTACAAGCAACATAATTATCCTGATTCTACTTCATGAGTTTACCGCTCACTCGAATCCCCTCTATCCATAGCTTCAATGGATATTCAAGTATACTTACCCCACAGGAACAGAACTGTCGAAATGAGAATTATGAGGCCCTCTGTCCAAAGACTGAGCCCAACCAAATTTTGTCGCCGCTAGCCGATTTACAACTTTCAGCAGTTCCATAGCATGTGTAGGAGCTAAAAAATGGTCAGTGAAAGAATTTTGGTACGGTTCAACCCGAGAGCCCGAGGTCAGGGTTGTTGGGGATGATATCTGTAAGGTAAGTTGAGATGAGAGGTTAAAAAGAATACCGATCGCGCCATAAAACTCACTCACACAGTCTCCTCTTCCACCCGAATTACCAAAGGGCCTGGCAAGGCTTGATTCGTAAGTGTGATAACGGAGTCTGTATTCCCTTGCCCAGCGCTTTGGCCATTGTCAGACTGGGTTCATGGGGATAACAGAGATAGACAACAAACGTAAGCTGGATAATTAGGTCCCGAGGTCCGAGTTCTATTTGCTGGACAAAGAGATAAAATCCCCGAGCATTGAGGTTCATCCAACAGCATTAGGCGTATCAAAACGCGACTGGGAGAAATTAGCATACATATTTTGGAAAGACGTACCGCTGGTCCCTAAGATCACTCGGTCAAGTTCCCAAATGTATTCATAGGCTGATTCTTCTACTCTTCCATAATCGTCAATGCCGGTCGTGATGACTCCACGACCACGTATCTCACTGAGCTATCGGGCGTGTACAAGGTAGCGCCAAGGGCTTTTTGTAAACCGACGGCTACGTCGAATGCCTCGTTATAGCTCGTAGCAGCAGTCATCACTGGTAGAACTGATCAGCAGTCAGCATCAACCAGAGGATTGGTATTGACAATAATCAGCACCTTACTGGTCCAGAACATCCCGTCCCAAGCGAGTGCGAAAGCGATAGGATGATGTAAAAAAGCCCTGACCGACGAGACGTAGGCCTGATGGTGAAGAGAGCGAGTCGTAAGGTGTGGGAACCTTGAGAATTCAAAGTAGTATACGAACGTACCTCGTCAACCCACTGGGCCTTACATACATACCTCAAATGGTAATCGTTCATAGGGTTGCCAGCATCTCCCAGGACCTTTTACATTTTCGAATAGTACCGAAACAACCACTGAACCGCGACGAGGAACACTTGAACGCTCGTGTTATTTGAGAGCCTACGCACATTGTGCTACAGTACCCAAATGAACGTACCATATCATCTGAGGGGATCGCCATGCCTATATTTCCATGCAAGTTCACTCCACCTCTCCTTGCGTTTCTTAAGGAGTCCAAAGACCATATGAGGGGTGCTTTTGGGTCTTGACAATCTAGCGGGCTGCTTTTGCGGTCTTGTAGGGATTGAGAACCACTTGATCTTGCTCAAGGACGAGTTTGGGTGTAATCCATGACGAAGCGGTGCATGGTCAAGAGCATTGATGATAGTCCGTGGGATGGCAATGGCGATCAACAAAAACAAATTTCAGAGGGGTTGGAATTGAGTTGATATTGCTGTATCCAAACTCTAGAATGGAAGAAAAATGTAGGATATGTATGACAAGACGTACTCTCTAGGCTGTGTGTGTCAATAGGAACGTGATCAGCTATGCACTAAACACTCCTGCCATGGTAGAGGCACTCGCCTCGAAGACATAGCGCATGTTACAATTTCTCGATCGCCACGGGGCCTTGGCTGAATTGACGGGCGAATTGAATGAGATGTTCATCATAGTGACGAGCAGAATTTGAGAGACGCCGCACGCGGGGTTGCGATACCCTTGACCATCCTCGACCTTTCTGAACTGAGGTTCAGAAAATGTTTCAATATCAAGGTCGAAACTATGAATTTCCACACTCTCATACGTCCAGTCTGGCTATATAGACCAGATAGCTAAAAATTGCTTGAAGAGAAAGCATGGGCACGGGAGCTCCGAATGGATACCCAGTACGCTGTGGTAGGAAGATGTAAGGGAGGGCTAAAGTGAAGGGGGAAACGAGAGCAAGACGCAGCAAGATGGACCAGGGATGGACCAGGGCGTGACGATTTGATGCTCAGTGTCTATGAACGGGAGATCCGGTAAACCTTCGTCGCCATCTGCGTCTTCGTTGCTGCCAGTGACCAGTTGGTCGGTACGGCAGTACATATGGTATTACTAGCATCCCTTGCACCCCTTCTGGATTGGATGGCTGTGAAGCGCCGTTTTTTGAGAACTGTGCTTGTTGGTTTGAGAGATCTTGGAGGTGTTTGAGCGTTTCTATGATGTCGAGGGCAGAACGGTGAACCTGTAGAAATTATACCTGATGCACAGAGAAAAAGTTAGAATCCGCGAGAATGTGATCAGTATCAATGGAAAACCTACCTGTCAGGCACCGAAACCTCTCTAGCGAGCTCCATACCCGGACCGCATTTACGCCTTATACGGTGTACTGAGTTCCACTTAGGGCTGGGTTGCAAACTCTTCCGGGGTCCGTATGTATCGAACCAAACTCCGACGCCGATCGGGGGTTCGTGTCAAACGTTTCAAACGGTTTTAAACCCTCAAGCGCCCATTTAGCGCCCGTTGCTTGTGCGGCAAAATTTCGAGTTTGATACATAGGTTTCCTTTGTATCAAGCCAAGTATGTTGAATCCGTGGACTATAATTAGATCCCGGTATATCCGAAGTCCCGGTTCATACTTCCCGCCATTGCATTATGCGGGACAATACATTCGCTATTGTTCCATTCTTCATTGTTCATTATGTTCATATGTACAATTTCTATTGTCGTCTCTATATGGTAACTCTATTGTAACTTCATGTATATAAGCTCGTAGTTTTCTACCTGAATCTACAGTGTGCTTGAGCTTCTACGTCTCGCCTCTATCTCTCTAAACTCCTCTCTGGTAAGTAGTAGTGTAGCCATGTTGTAGTCCTCTGCGCTAGGTGTTATGCCGGCTCATCAAAGTATGCATGTCTCAAAGCTCACAAGCCAAAGCATACAAATCTAGCACCTTTTGGGCCCCATCCTCGCGATTGAAGAGCAGGAGGACAATGTAAATCAATGTCCGGCAGTCAGTCAATAATGCCACCGATGGGCCCGGATTCCGGCCTCAACCTCATGCGTCACGGACAGCAAAATTTATGCCTAATCTGGGCCTGGGTGAGACTTGAGATCTGTAGGGGCCTGAAAAGTTGATAACCTTTGTCTTTTCCCCCTTCCAAGTCCTGGTTTGACCAGAACAACCACCGGGGTTTGAAACAGTTTGATACGGCGAATTTCCGAAGCCAGGCCGTATCGTATGTATCAAACTCCGTATCAATGGTATGTAACAAAGGGTTTGATACGCAACCCAGCCCTAGTTCCACTACTCGACTGAGGTAGAGTCTGAAACGTCAAGTGGACTGTCTGAGGGTCGATCAGTAGCTCTCCACCCTGGTCTGGGAGCCAAGATGGCCGTCCTGTGACTCGTAGCACCAAGTGTTGGTGCTCCTGCTCCCGATGATTCCATGCACACCTCCCAGTCGACGAACCCAACGCTTTGATCCTTTTCGTCTCGACTACCACCAATGCCAGCCGCCTTTCCCAAGTTCTCTTACGCGCTTCGAGGATCTTGTCCTAAATGAGCCTGGCCGTCAAAGTGAAGCAAGTTTTCAACCGATGTTGAACGAACCATCTGTGATCAGTCCTCAGTTCTGACACAATCTCGAGTCGAGATCCTTAAATCTCCTGTGCAGGAAATCATCCCGTGGGTTTTGAGGACTTCTGATGAGTCTGCGGCATCTTGAAGTACATGTTAAAAATTGAGCAACAACAGCGGCCAGAATTCAAGTTCCACCGGACCACCCGGTCACCGGACCGACTTGAGGGTAGGCTCATCTCTTCACTTGATCTGGCACCATCGTCGCCTCTTCCCCTCATTCAAAGGCTTGTCTATCGTACTTTGTGGTATCGCCAGGCAGGATTCAAACATTTCTCTGTATTCGGCCACTATTTTGAACTTTGATCACGCTTAAGGATTCAAGTGGATCCAACTCGAATTACAAGATCCTCAGCGGACTGGTGAATCTTGAACGCATAAGCAACGCCCAAGCTCTCAGTCACCCTCATGTGTAATCCCAGTTAGAGTGCGAACCATAAAGATACGTTCATTTTGCTGCGGCTAGCCTCGATACTCGTTGGGACCGGGGTCTTGACGGCGAGAAGAGCCCCTGTCGAACCAGCATAAATGCAAATTGTGTTCCAAAATAAGTGAGAGAAGAATTGTACGTGCGACTGAGCCCTCTGATACAAGTTTCAAGATTTTCTGGAACTCGGGTCCAGTTCTGAGAAAACATGTCCACAGGCTTGATCTTGAGTGGCATGAAATATTTGCCTCCCAATCTCCCAGTTCTCGCTCGTTAGAAGTTGTTTCCTGGATATAGATGAGTCCAACGCGACTGACCATGGGTCTCCTTGGTTTTTCTCGTGTGAGTCTTTTTGACGACCGGGAGAATGTCCACCACAACTCAAGTTGTCAGAGATGATGGAGAAAGGCGTAGGAACGTTGGTTACTCTGAAAAATGAACCCTACAGTCCGGTTGCGCGGCTCGAGCACCCACAATAGACCTAACCATTACCATATCGTCGCTATAGTAATGGTTAGGTCTATTGTGGGTGCTCGAGCCGCGCAACCGGACTGTATTTCCAGCAATCCGTCACAGCCAAACTCAAGGAGAATTTATGAACAGTAGCATATACAATTTCGGGGGCGTCTTTCCTTCCAATCCGATGTAGTGAATACTAGCAATCACGCATTATGGCTACTCGGGCCTCAAGCCTCAGGAGAGACCGAGATCTATAAAAGAGAGATAATTCAAAGGCACTATAGTCACCAGTCCCACCGCCTGTATTCAACCCATTTGAGCACCCCGCATCGACGGTTAGACCGGCCTAATCAAAACTAGTTGAGATTTTATGTAGATCGAGTTTACAAGGCTTCGATCAAGCCTGTGGATGGAGATTGTACCCCGGACTAAGAGATAGAAACGCGAACAGATTGAATGTCCATACTAGACTCATTCAGCTCGCCCCGCTCAACCAAAACACCAGCTCCCGGTGCTTCTTGGTATCTAGATGGCGTCGGCCAACTTTTTTGACGTTTGCAACGAGACATAACGACGAAGAGTATAGTCCTTTGGGTTTACAACTTAAGGTCCCGAGCTTGCTAAAAATAAGACTTGGAAATTGACTGAAGATAGACGGATGTAGGCCAAGAGTGACAAGATCAACTTACCGGAGACATATCGAGCAGCTCTGCCGGATGTCAAGTACATTTTGGAGGCAAGGGCTTGACAGTGTCCAGGGCACCCGGTGTGAAGCGTCAAATATTGAGTTGCGATGAAGCTTCATCGCCCGATATCTCTTGTGCACAAGTCAACTGTAGTAGAACGACCAGAGTAGTCTGGAAGCTGGTTTCAAAGAGATGTTGGACGAGAAACAACGAACACTGACTTACCGGAGGCACCCGCTCGTTATAACATGTAGCCACTGCAATTTATCTGACCAAAATTCATCTTTGAATCCAGACCTTGAGGCGGTTTTAGACGGAAAATACCGATGGATAAGGTGAAGGGGGAAGGGTTACCCGGCCACACTTCTGAATGTTCGAGCCTCGACGTAGATGCTAGAATAGTGACAGTTGAACCTCTCACAATGAAGGTTCGATGTGCGTTACTTCCGAGGACCAGCCGACGTAGTATACGAGTCAAACAAAGATCGCCAAGTCTAGAGAACGAGAAGTCAGCAATCAGAAGAATTTCAACTGAGTCTGACGCTTAAAAGACACGGTTTTCGATACGGCACCAATCAATTCAGGAGTTGAATGTCGGTTGCTAAATGCAAATGGCAGCAAGATACTCGGTATGAAGTGACCTGGTTTATGAATGTTTCTTCAATAACCAGAAACCATAGCTCGGAGGGAGGAACGCCGGTCTTCGAGGTTCATGCTGAAGCTTAAAAGGTCGAATAGGTAACAAACTTGGGGCTTCTAGGTGTGCCGAAAGTAACAGTACGGGCAAACAGTCGTCAGTTAGAGTTTATATGCCCGGTACCAACCCGTGAGCCATATATACCGTTGATATTTCTCTGGAATCAACTGGCTCGAGGGCGTTTTCTCTGCTGAAGTTTAAAACATTCGGTCTGGGACCTGAGACTGCCAACTACCGAGGGCAAGACTCAACCTTGCGAATGGCCGGGGATGATACAAACTAAGCACCACTCGAATCAAAACCCAGAAGCTGACTTGATACCTTGGAGTAGACAGCGGTGGATACCACAAACTAGTGTCCCGGTTCCCGGTGGTGGTGGTTCAAGTGCAAGTCGAGGCATGGGCGCTTTTTGCAAAGTTCTGTTTCGGTTCCGGCCCGATCCCGATTCGTGCTTCTTGTTTCATGACACTCGCCACCCCGAGGCTCGACATGATACGACTCACTCAGCATCCTCTGCTATCTTTCGAACCTCGTTCTCACAGACTCATCAGGCGACCAACTGGATGACCACTCTTATCATGGAAGAAGACTATAAATGGATTCGGACCGATGAGATAGAACATGAACAGGTTTGGGCGTTTATCCCAGTGGTGAGTGGCTTTATCGGGACCCAAACTGTATCTCTTATGGGATTGGGATCACATCAATAAGGACAGCATTTGGCTGGGCTCTGGAGCACCAGGTGAGCGTGTACGGTGAAGGTCCATAAGAGGAATTGCTGTTGAACAACACAGCGTGGACATCGCATGTTCTGACCACAATGGGCTGCTCTTGATAATACACCCGGGTTGCCTTCCTACCATCACCTCCCCCCCCTTGAACACACCCATCCATTCACAAGTTCAATGGAATCTCATTTTTTTGAAAGCGCAACAAACACCACAGTAACCAGCGGCAGCGGCAGCTTCAGTCACGTTTAAGGAGATCAGATCAACCACACGGTAACAATCGTTCGAGCAGAGGAGAAGGAACGCACCGAGTTGGACGAGGTAAGTGACTCGAGCTGTCTCCAGGGGGCTCGCATCTGATTGCTCCCCTAGTATTTCTACGTGAAGCGGGGTGCAATTTGTAGGCTGAGGAATATCAGTACAGGCCAATACCCGCAATGCTGGGATGACGATGATTGCTGTCGATGTCAATCTTGTGAAGAGGGTCGAGTTCGGGCTGATAGGCTGATCTGTGCAGCAGAGCTTGTCGACCGACCGGGCAGAACCTTCACGGTGGTGGAATACAGAGGCCCAGATGCAAAAAAGGTATGCCAGGAATCCATTCGACTATTTGTTCAATGAAAGTTAGAGCTTGCTCCAGGCATTTGAGAAGGATCTTGCTAGGTTTGTGAGCGGACTGTGCGTATTAGCTCTCCTCGCAATGAGCGAATGCTCAAGTTGCTCTAGAGCTTCAAATGCGCCTCAAATGTACGGTTACAACTTGTCAGCAAGACCATCGGTACTATTACACAATGGTACGGACCTGTTACATGCGATAGGTCTATTTCCACTGATTGCCTCTGCAGAGCTGGTGCTGGCTGCGCAGTTGAATGTAAGATTTTTTGGGAAGGTGTATCTTCGTAGTTTACTTGTAAGTAGTCAGTATAATATCCGGATACAGTTGAATGAAATAATTACAGGGGCAATTGGGTTGCGAGCAGTGGGGAGAGTGGAGGTTGGATCCGGGGAGGGGAGTGTTTTGCCGTGGTCCATTGGGGCCAGACCTCGATCTTGATTGGAGGAATTTTGGTGTTGAAGAGCTGCCCTTGACCGCAGAGCTCGTCCAAGAAGACGTTCTGTTGTGCTTTTTGGCGAGCCTCAAGTCGAAGCAAGTCGATGATGTTGTTGTCCATGGAGTTGTTTCCTCGGGTGCCTGGAATGACGTGCCTGAACAAGTCCTTCAGCCGACGGTCATTTTGACATTGACAAACGCCCCCATCGCCGTCGCAAATAATGCCTGGAAGAGCATATTCAATAACCTTTCAGACCGAAAACTGCTGGGAGATGGGCTGACAAGGTGGGTTTCGAAAAAACCATCCACTTCTTTCATCTAACATCTCGAGTAGATTCACACTCGCTGGTGGAGACTATCTTCGGTTGGAGTGGAATTGGGATGCAGAGAGGGCGTGGATGGGGCAAGCCTGGAGTGTTTTTGGTGCACGTGGAATCTCTTTGGACGAGGATCTAAGTGTTTACAGTGCGTCGTTGTTTTCCTCTCCCCTTCCACCGACTAACATCTCCCAGAGTTTGTCTATCGTGAGGCCTCATTGTCTGGCAATCTTTCACACTCTAAAGCCTGTCAACAAACCCAACCGCCAATCCACCTCTTTGTCCGACCATCACCTCCTGACCTTGAATATGGCAACACCTCTTCTGTTCATTTCTGGTCTTTTGATGAAGACGGCCACTCCCCGCTCTCTGATGACCTCTGCCACGACTTTGGCCTTCCAACCATGCTCTACCTCTCTCAATACTTCTACCCACACTTTTGGTCTAATGATGCCTACAGCTGCCTACGCCAATATCAACTCCTTCGAGGGTTTGACCCATCCACCACCGATTTTGCTCGATCTCTCGGATATGAAAACATCTACCGACCTCTGAGCGACTCGGATCGGTTTGCGCAGGTCAACCAAGGCTTGTTCCACCTATTCCTTCTCTTTGCGATCATCTGATCTCCTCCGATTTTGTTTTGCAGAGCCTCCTCTCAAGGTTGGAGCCTCGCCGTCAATAATAAACATTTCCGCACTTCAGGATCCCACCACAACAGCAACTCACCCAGCTCAAAATTCCTCGGTATCCACGACCTCTAGCACTTGCCAGCCCAGCTTCTGGTCCCCCATATTCTTGCCTCCTTTGTCTGAAGGTTTGGGGAACCCCGATGCCACCTCGCGAGCCCTCAACCCAGACATTGCAGATATTGACTAAAGTTCAGTTTGAAGGTAATGTCAGAATTCACTCCGTGCGACTGCTGTTCTCACAACTCATGCTTGTCTTAGTCTGCAGTTGCAATTACATGGTATTGAAATGGATTCATTTTTGAGGTGTTGCTCATTTCGACCCCTGCGGAAGATGTTCTGGCTACGAGTGACGTGATATAGACAGATTTTGGGTATTCAATATACAATCTTTCTTCCGAATCCACGAGGTGCAACACGACATCTAAGAGTGTATACTACTGACAGCCGTGCCCTGTGCTATGCGTCATGTACGATAGTCTCGCATCCTTGTTCTATGAAGGTCAATCAGCTTCCAGCCGAAGTAACTGATAACCATGAACGGCTCGCCTCTTTCATTATCCCACATCCATGTAGACCATGCTTGATTGAGATCCATAACGAGTTGGGAGTGTTTTACCAGAGTTGGTCAGTAACCAAAATGTTGCCGCGACCGCATTCACAACAGTATTTGGGGATTGCACAAGGGCTTCCATCATAGCTGGCAGAAAAAGCATCTTGATGAAGCACGGAACCCGCACAAATGAAATCCAGTGTCCAGCAGCCAACGAGCTCGGTCAGCGAGGCCATGCTATCCTGATGACAATAATATAGACATATCTCTTTCACTCGTTGCACGAGTCCATCATTTGCATACACTCTTCATTGATACTGAGCACCTCGTAGCTCCGGTCGGGGACACGAGAGTACAAACACGTCTGTGGAACATGCTGTTAATGGCAAGACTCGACGTCTCTGATAGTAAATTAGACGTACCCCACCAGCGAACCTATGTGGATCCGGTCAGTCACTGACCAGCCCCGGCAGTTGGAATCAGGGACTACCAACCTGACAGGCCTGGCCAGTGTCTGATTCGCAAAGGCTTTTTCAGACAGATACCTTTAGTCTGGTAGCGTCTGGTCTGCACCATAGGACTGTCACGTACCTATAAGCAAATATCAGATTGGTATCCTCTTATCAGCAGCTGAATAGGACATACCGGGCTGACGTGTCGTGAGCAGAAAAAGGGAGACTGGTCGGGGATGGCCAAGCTCTGTCAGACCGACGGTGCTGGTCAGATGCTGGCAGACTGAGAGATAAATATAGGGATTCCTAGAAATTGGTGGAGGCGGCCTCACGAACACAGAAAAAGGTATGAACACAGACAAGTTTTATTGAAAGTACCTACATACATACAGAATTTACAGGTACATACTTCTACGTGGGGGCCAGCAGCTGTTCGACGCGTACATACTACTACCATCCTTCACTCTTCGCAACAACCTACAGAATTCGCATATAAGCAAGTCAATTCAATGAGCAGTAATAGTAGATGATGAGCCGGCATGACGCCTAGCGCAGAGGACTACAACATAGCTATACTACTACTTACCAGAGAGGAGTTTAGAGAGATAGAGGCGAGACGTAGAAGCTCAAGCACACTGTAGATTCAGGTAGAGAACTACGAGCTTATATACATGTAGAAACTATAGTGAATACCATATAAGGACGATAATAGAATTTGTACATATGATCATAAGTAGAAATGATAAATGGAACAATAGTCCCGCATAATATGATGGTGGGAAGTATGAACCGGGACTTCGGATATACCGGGATCTAAATATAGTCCACGGATTCAACAGTAGAAAGAATCTACGTATCTCTGAAATCCTAGATGTGTAGACCCATAGTAGTCTGGGGCATTCGGCAGAACTAGCGCATATACATAGTCAGCTCGCGGACATGTAGCTATGGATTTGGCGGGAACACACCTGTATCCAAAACCTAATTCGGGGTAGTGACCACCTGCTAACGAACGAAGAAGAACCTCTCTAACCATCGACCGATAGCCTGTGTTGTGATTGCGAGGTGGACAGTTAGGTTTGCAAGTGTCGTGGGTGTGGGACAATACACGGTGGTAGAGGGAGAGATGATGGCGGGAGGGGGGAAAGGAGGGATGGGTGAAATTGGGACGGCGTTGGGTTTATATACCTGGGAGATGGACCGTGCGGCGGGTTGTGAAAGTAGCCTGTTCGCAAACTGATGACGCCGGTGACGACGCATACGTCACCGACGTTGTGCAATGGTCCAAAGACTGCTGGAGGCTGGAGCTAGCGAGTGTAAAACTGGGACGTCGAGTCCATCCTGAGTTTGACTCAGGATACAAGACGTTTGTCATTGTTGGACATTGTAATGATTGTTCGATTTGTAGATCCGAATGAAGACCGAGAACTAGTTAAGAGTAATCAGTATATAGAGACTATCGTTCAAATAAAATAAAATCGCCAACTCGGCCACGCACCTGGTAGATCCCATCTCACTTCCAAAGTCCAAACCCCACCGAGCTGTATTCCTTGGTCAATTTTCAGGTTTTTGGTACTCGTATAGATCACAGTGGTGACCAGGCAGCCAGTTCATACGATAAGCACGAGATAGTGAGTTTTTAAGGTGATGGTGGTGGTAGAGGGTCAAGAACAGCACGTGTCAGTAATGTATCGGTCACCGAGAACTAGCTCACCGGCGGTACCGATTTCAGCGCAAGCGCCCGTGGGACAGGTATCCAGAATCAATTTGAATCAGTTACCCTGATGTTGGTTCGACGGCAACGATGATATTGATAACGACACGACAAGTAACTCAGGTATGTTGTACCCACAATACCAAGATATTGTGCGGTGAGCACTGACTGAACACGCACCAGCATGCTGCGATCACCACTTGGATAACCATCTCAAAGTCTGATTCAGCCCGAACAGTCTAACCTCAACCCATCATGCTTTGATACTCTCATTTCCTTCCGGCTTCTACTGACCGCTTATTTATCATACCTTGACAGCCTGAGAGCTCTCTGGTGCGTGTCAGGTACAACAAAGCCATTCTGTCTTTGTCTGATCAGGATTCTCCGTTCCGATGTGCTCTGACCACTCACTGGTCACCGACTGATAATGTACGCTTGCCCTGATGTGTTCTGTCCAGCTACTGATCATCTACTGTTCAGGCCCCACTATTCTGCCTTGACCTGATTGTGTGCTGACCACGGTAGTTCATCCTAATGGTACGTTGTCATCGACTGATTATCTACTATTAGATTGAGCGAGTATGTACAGTGACTGATCTATGGCTACCATACTGTCGCTTCCAGGTCATCGCCGTCAGACACTGATCGGATCCCCATAGTTTTGCTGGTGCCCTCATCCAGATACTGCCATTCCTATTCTTCCTTCCCACTCCATTCAACAAGTTTCAGTCGAGCCCTATCTTCACAACACAGCAAAACGTCCGTTTTGAGCAGGTTTGACGATTCTGTGTGTTGGAGATCCGTGCGTATAGTTACCGAGAAACTCTTCGACGTTACCGAGTACCTTCTAATGTCTCCTTTTTGATGGGCTTAAAAACTCGGAGAGTTGAATTTGATGTGCACCCAGCGACAGAGAAACATCCAAAAAAATGGCCTTGAGTCCTATGAGTACAACCGTGGCTTCAGGATAGATTGTTTAGCGGAATTCTTCATGTTACGACGACGAAAACGACGCACCTCCCTAGCTTCCTCCGTCCCCACAAATCCCAGCCCCCCATCATTTGCATCCATTCATCGTCTTCGATGCTTTAGTAAAGGCCTTTCAAGCATATGAATAGACAGTACTGTAGATGGTAACAGAGTCATCAAAATTTGACGAACGGCAGAATCTCGCCCGAACGAAGCAGTGCATACCTAGAACATCATCTTCGTTGCTACGGACCTTGTCAGCGGCTTTGAGGTGTCACGAAGGGTGCTAGGATCCGAACAAAAACAAGTGAAAAATGTAGTGGTTTGATGGTCATGGCGGTCATGGACAGAGTTTGGACGCGCGGCCCGGGGCTCACCGTAATCTTGGACCCGACCTTCGTGATCTCCCTACGGTTTCTGCCTCAAACTTGACTCTCGTGTCTCGTATACAAAGGCTATCTCTCTATCCGAACTTTGTATCTCAATCCTTGGAACCGTGCGTTGCAAGCAGCCGGAAATTCAGCAACCATCTTGACCGTAGCTTCAAGATTGAGATATCGTCCTTTCCACTGGGTTGAGATGGAAATGTCACTAATTTATCTATCGGAGCCCATATAAAGCCGCTATAGTCATCCCGGCAGCGTAGTTTGCATGGCTAGGTGGAAATAGGAGGGTGAAAACGGAGGTTGGGTCGGATTTGACGAAGAACTCTGAACGGCCCCCTCCGTTTGGTGGGACTCGAGCCTCACGGAAACTGTTGTCAAATCATCCATAACTTTGCCGTTCTACTCTTGGAAACTGAGAATCACTCAAGGCGGTGTAGATTACTTCTCTCTCCCGGCATTCTTCGTGAGTTTCAAGCTGTATCATCTACTCTCTTTCAAAACTCACTGTATCCTAAGTGTGCGCTCCTGAGGCAGAAGACTTCGAATGAATGGTTCTCTTCTTAAGTTTCCGCACCCCTCTACTCGCCTTTCCCGCTTCAACCCAATGTTACAAGTGGAAAACTTGCCGTCCGAGTGAGCTTGTAGCTGTGTTGCGGCCGGAGACACTGCTCATGCTTGCTACGTTCCCAGCTCGTATACGTTCGCCGTCTGAACAATCATGAACTACTGTGTCACCTTGTCATCTCCGCTCTTCAGATGCTTAGGACACCCTATCGTCATACCCATCTTCTCTGTGCCTCGCAGCTTGGCACGGAAATAAGAGGTAATAGACCGGATGCCAATCGCATCGAGGTTGGTGAGCTTAGATTGATTCGGTGTCCTCGAAAGGTCTTGCTTCAGAACGAATCAAGAGCGCACGGCATCTAAGAGGTGAATCAACCCCAAAGTCACAGGCGAGTAGACAACTGATGTTTGCAGCTCTGTATCGTGGGTTGACATTCGACCTGTGCTTTGCTTACTCAGTACACAACCGCCCACACCAATGTTTCTCCGGCCCACATTTCGGGGTTGAGTGATGGCTGGGGTTATTATCCGTCCAACTCGCAGCTTCCGAGGATCTGCGGTCAGTGTATATTCACCATCCAAACTGCCAGGTCTCACCACACACTGACCCTTGTCGTCTCCTCAAAATTCAGTACACGTTATCTCCATACCAGCTCCTGAGTTCTTCCCTTCGCAACCCGCGGGTTCTTGAGGCGACGAATGCCGACCTCGATCATATCGAGAGCGAGGAACAGAAACTGGCCTACCTCGATAGGCTCTGAATCATGGAACGCATGATGAACGGATCAACAAGTCTGATTCATTTGCAGCTCTACTATGAGTCTATAAGCTACCTACAGGGCATTGAACACTGAACGCCTTACTTCTCCGGTCCAGAATCGCTCAGGCAAATGTCTCTCGAGGTAATATTCATACCTTCGAATGTTCAATTCCAGCACAACGCTCGGTAACTCCAGGATCACCCCTTCTTTATACCGAGGACAGCCAGGGCTCGCGTCAAAGAGCACAGCAAGGTCACCTTCGACCCATTTGACTCATCTCAGTCTGATGCTTTCGGCAGCGAAATCTTGACGCTGATTCCTGAGTGGAAGTCAGATTCCGTTACACTTCGAGGTACGCAAAGTTATTATCTCAGGGCGTCGGATTGAGCCACGCAAAAAGCTGCATTTGGGCCAATATAGGGCACTGACCGTGTACATCGTTAGCCTTGGGACTTGGGTCGACAGGATCAGTTTCATGACTATATACCATTCACCCTGTTCTGGATTATTCATTACCAGAGCCGGTATTCGCACTCTCTAATCCACATCAAACCTGTACCAGACCAGAATTTACCTTCAATACGTGAGGATGAACATCGTGTTAATGGTCATGAAGGGATTCGGGAAGGGACAGCTCAGAGTCTCATTGGACCTCAATCTTACAAGACTTTTGCTATCCCATCCAATTTGCCATTATTAGGCCACGTTGCGCCGTCTCCTACATTGAAATCTGGCTTGAGATGTACTGAAAACACACGGTATTTTGGTATGCGTAGAAACTGCCTTGCATATTCCTGGACACCCATCGAATCTTATGCCTACAATGACCCACAAAGTCGCGATTTTTGTGGGTCTTTTCTGCTTCCTGCGTCCCGGTCCCTATTCGGGCTGTTGATTTTATGGTTGCTCAAAGTTTTAAAATCGCAAACTCGCGAGGAATTACTAGTAAGCACAAATGGCCGTCATTGCGAGACGAGAGCCACGGGCTATTGTACCACTCTATTGCATATAGTTTCTCCGCTCGAGTGTGAATAGAATCCTTCGAACCTCCTCAATTCTTTTCCCGTCTCGTGTCAACTCAAAACTTGAACCGAACATGCAATCTCACCAACCGACAATCAGATGTTGGGACCACCGTGTGCTCGAAAGGGTTGATTAAGGATAATCCCATACATGTACCCTATAGGAGTCTCACGTCCGAGCATTGCTATCGCCTAACAATCAACATATCTGTCCATCTATCTTCATTCCACTTCAATTTCCGCCTGCTCGGACCCTCTCCATCCTTAGCTTCAGTAGAAGTTCGACTATACTCCACGGGAACAGTGAGCTTCATGTTTTTGGGTCAAGGAGTGAACAAGTAAGACGTACCCTTGTATACAAGCCTATACCTCTTACGATCACCCCGGAGGAGCACATATCCCTGGCCGCCCCACGTCAAGGATGTTTTTCCCTCTTAATGACGCGAATCACGGATAGTAAATGTTGATTGTTGGGCTCTGCAATTCTGGAGTGAATCTCTGGCATGAGCACGTCAAATGAGCTGGTTCTGTGTCGTGAGAACGAGTGCGCACATTGATCAGTGAACTAGCTCGTAAAAAGGTGGAAGTCTGGAAGGGGAAATCGACCTTCAGTCCCGGTATCTAGATTTCCTTCAAATTATTGCGCGTGAACCTGAGCACGGCATGTGGCGGTAAAAACCGGCTAACTCGCCCAGTCAATCAATACTAATTTCACGGTATCGACCAACCAAAACGTACACAGTGAATGCCGAGGCCGTAGTCCGCCAACAACTACCCTCGCCCTCACCTCCCCGTTCACATTCAAACCAGCTTCTTGAGTGTTGATCGAAGAGGATTCAAGTCTTCATATCTCCGGAGGAGCACCGTTACTACCGACGGATACCACGTTCGTAGTCAAGAGTACGAGTTCAGCGAATGAAGCAAACGTACTCACATAGGCTCGCACCTTGAGACCTCTCAACCGCGCGGAGGTATTCAAGCATAGGCCGCCCAGTCGTGTGGGTGAAGCATGCCTCAATATATGCCCGAAAGAATATATGTAAGTACTGGCCGGAGGTGTCATAAGACGGGCCGGGCTCATGCTTCTTGAGTAAAAAAAAACCTCCATTCACCCGCCGTACAAACATCAGGTACCAACCGACGTATACCGTCCAATGATCCCTGATTCTCCGTCAAGCTTCAGGTCCACGACTTTGGTAGTGAGCTTCAAAGCGTCCAATGAATCAATTTTAGCACGGTTTAACTCGGGACCGAGGCTAGTCGGGGTCTTGAGTCGATTGACGATCGTGCTCTAAGACTTACATTGGTACGCCTACAGGCGTTATATATAACCGAGATTCAACAGAGTTTGCCTCGTCAAGAGATTTGACAGAGTCACTCTCCTCCACAGTTAAAGTCTGTTGAGTGAAGCTCTTTAAACATCATCAGACCGAGCTCATGAGGGTGGCAGAGAGGTCGAACGAACCTATGTCGGGTTGGGAGGACCGTATCCACATCTAAGCGTGAGCCCTCGTCAATTTTGAGTCATATCGACGTCGAACTTAAGGACTCGTATCTCAGCCAAAGAAGACGATAGACTGTCAAGTATCAAGGATACTACATAAGCGGAAGTCTCTATACATATCAGCGTTCATCTTGGAGAAACCAGTGAACTTGATACAAACGTACTTCTGGGGACTGTCAATCATTCAGTTCAAACCTTCAACCCAATCCATGGATCCCAGGAGTTGTCGTGCCGTATTCTTGCCCTGACATCCTTGCGCCCCGCCGTACTCACCACTGCCGCTAGTAACATCCCTACTTCAACTGAAGAATTCGCTGCTGAGCACGAAACGGCCTTCTGCCGTCCTCGAAGCATCAAAACATAGTAGGTTCGGGAGCTACTTGCACCTGTTATCAGTCGATACTTTGACCGTCAGACTGCAGCGGCGATTGTACTATTGGAACAGGAAGAAAGTCAGCATGAAGACGAAGTAGAAGTCGACACACCATCCTGACTCGAAGGATCTGCTGGTACATGCGAGATCGAGGGTGGCAAAGAGGCGCATCAAATCTCGACAGTAGAAGCCAATTTCTGTTGGTAGACAGAGCGAATCAGCAAAACTGCGACATTTTGAAGACTGAAATAACATACAAACACACCTCTTGTAACCCACCGAGCGTCGTATCCCGAACGAGAGCCATCCACGAAGCTATCGTTAGCAGCCGGCATCTGAGGCACCTCGGAGGGCTGACGAGAAACCGAAAAGGTCTGATAGCATTTTTATTAGCATGGCTTCGGTATCATATCGAGATGAACGTACCACCTCATCCGAGATGACCCGTGCCTGTTATTCTGTCTAGGTTCTGTTCGCGCTCTATTCCTCCAGCACGTAACAAACCTCGATTTTTTGAGCCGCGCATTTCCTGCGAGTCCGACGATCATATATGTAACGCTGAAAGGTTTCCCAACAATACAGTAGGGTTCTTTTGCGGTTTCGACATGGGTGCCGTTGCTCAAATGAGAATTCGACATGTAGATAATGGCGAGATGCGCTCCTGCAAGGTTGAGAAATAGGATCTATGGCGATGGCGACCAAAGAGAAAACACCGTCGGAGTCAGATACGGGGGCGATTCTGCTGTATTCGAACTTCAGAGTGGAAAAGGTTGGAAAATATGCATGATACAAACCTTGTACGCCGTGTGCGATTATGCCACCCAGTACCATTCATATCTTCAAGTTGTATCCGCAATTGAAAGATTAGACTGGAGGACACGTCAAAATGTCTACTTTGAAAATCCTACCGTAGCAGAAATACTCACCCAGATTGGGTTGGTGCTCTAGGTTTCTTTCGATGCTCAAAAGGCGTTGGCCGGGTTGGCGAGTGAGAAATACTGGGATCGACGGGGTGGTCATCGTGGTTGTGGACGGAGTTTGGGAGACGCCGCACGTGGGGTTTGTGGACCCAGACCCTGATCAGCCCAGCGCCGACCATTCAAGATACAATTGATTCCGAGACCTTTCTTGCTCAATTTATGATCCAGCAATGATTTTGGCACCGATTGAAGCATGGTCGATGGATGTTCATGATTTTGTACATCTACTCTAGTAATACTAGCCTATGTACATGTTCGAGAAATGTTCAATGGGAAAGTGGTGAAGAACGGGCATGGGAGGTTTATACCATGATAATTTCTTTCCTGGTATACAAACGTAAGGGGAGATTCGATTCGAATGAAATGGGAGCAAGACGAAGGACGAAAGAAGCTGGGGCTAGGGTTCAGGGCGGGGCGGCTCAATGCTGAGCGGGTATTCAAGGGACGTGCTATTGGATTTACGTCGGTGGAGAGGTAGCAATGGACTTCTTTGCAGATAAGCGCGTATCGAGCGGAGGATCATTGGCTCCATCTTTCTGTTGCCCGGGTAGTACTGGTAGGCCTTCATCGCCGTCTGTATCTTCGATGGTGGCCAGTTGATCAGGATGACACCAGTGAGATCCCTTCCGGATTGGATGGTTATTGAATGGGTGTGAGCCGCCGTTTTTCGAATGAACATGTTTGTTGTTCCGAGCGTGCTCGGACGTGTTTAATCAATTCTGGAATATCGGGGGTAGGAAGGTCGACCTATAACTTGGAAGAGATGACTGGTAACAAAGAGCAAAGGTTAAAATGCGTGGAGAGGTCACCAGCAATAGGAAGCTTACCTCGCTGGCACCGGAACCTCTTCACTACTCAGCCGAAGTAGGGTTTGGAAACATCGACTTCACCGCCAGAGAACCGAACAGTGGTTTTTTCCCGTGTTGGCGCCGTCGTTCCATCATCCGTAACAACAGGCGTCGTTGCTCCTGCTCCCGACACCGCCATGCACAACTTCCACTTGTCAAATCCCTCCTTTTCGTCTTCGCTACGACCAACGCCAGCTACCGTCTCGATCCTCCCAGACCTATTCCGACATCCCTCACAGGTCCACTTACGCCTTTCGAGTATCCGGCTTGATCTAAAAGAGGCTGTTTATCAGGAAAAAAGGTCAAAGTCGGGGTAATTTTCGATCCACGATGAACGCACCATGAATATACTCGTACGCTTTCCCTCGAACATCAGTCAAAATTTTCATTCTTCCCGTCGTTGGAGGCCTTTAGTTGCGGCATAATTTTCAGGCGTGGCCATAAGTCTGTTGTGGAAGAACCCATCTTCGACATTTATGGGTTTTGAGTGCTTCTGGCGAGTCTACAGTATCTCAGACGATGTAGAAAATCGAGCGTCGCTAGTCAATGTCCAAAATTTAAACTCCGCCAACCTCCCGGTTACCGGACCGACCTGAGGGTAGGCTCAAACGCAACTGACTCTTTGACGAGTACTTCCAGCATTGCATCGTCGTTCCTGTGTACTCCGTCCAGAGCTCTACCTGTCTTGTTTCCAAGTCTCGATCCTGCCCACAAAGTTTTTCAAAACCACCAATGATTTACTTTCATCGCGTGTTCAGTGGATCCAACGCGAATAAGCTTGCCACCAAATGGAAAATTTCCAAACATCCAATCGATGCTCAAGGCTCTCAACAAGCTCTTAAACACCCTCACACATGGCGCACGGACACTGTAGATTCAACCCTCGTTTATTCATCTCAGCCCATCTAATCACAATTTCTTCAACAATTTCTCTACGCAAATCTTCCGGGTCTGTAGGCATGAAGCAGGACTATGGGCTATGGTGGAAGCGTCGGGGGAATCGAGTTCGGGCTAGCTCGATTGTTGGCGAGAAAACATCGCTTCAAATAGTCAGTTCATGCCCTGCAAAAACTGTTATCAAGCCATTCTCACTGTCGACATTACACTTACAGAACCTGCGAAAAGTCTATATCAATCGGCCGTTTGCGGTCCCATTGAGTAGTACCTTCACGGTGCAACCAACATTTTTACTCTTGCACAAGTTCTGCATTAGGGTCGTCTGTTTGTACTTGTAACGTCGATTCTCGATCCAAAGATCCTTGAACCAAGGCTCTCTTCTTCAGGGCTGGATGCCTGGTTCTTCGCCTCTCTCTTAGTCCAACTGAACACATTTCTTACCTTTCAACTTGAAGTCGAGTTGCGGCTGGTGGTTGTTGCATGTCCGAATCGCGATTTCCGGGGATGTGTGTATACACCATCTAGACATCCGTGCTTCACCGTCAGTTCATCTTGGTCATTTCCTTTCTCATTAGGTTTAGGGTACTTTATTTCCAAGACCCCATACGAGCTCTCAAGCTCTTCTCCTCACAACCCGCGGGACGTCGAGGCAACAGATGCCTAGTCTTACTGACAGGCCAAATGGTTCACTTATCCGGTACAAGATTAGTTAGGCCGAAGCCCCTTGGAGCAATAGTGATCACTCCAAACATTTAGTCCTAACACGTTGCTTGTCACTCGGCACCTCAAGTATCACCGCTTCATACCGTCTGTGGACGAATGGACGTATCTCGGGAACCCCGTTGAGGCCAGCTCAGACCCATTCAACCCATTTTCATCTCAATCTGATGCTTTTGGCAGCAAAATCTCAACGCCGATTCCTGAGTTGAAATCAGACTCTGTTGCACTTCGAGGTATGTGAAGCTCTACCTGTCTAAAACATCTCAGGGCGCTGAACTGAGCTACCCACAGAGCCGAAACCAGGCCGATAGAGCTCACAAGCCGCGTACGTTGATAGTCCTGGGATTCGGGTCGACAGGGTCAGTCTCAATATCATCGGTTCGGCCTGATCTAAGTCCCTTATTGCCAGAGCTGAAATTCACATCCAGCTCGTAACAGGCACCTTGGCTACGTGAGAGCAAAAGTCATGCTGATCGACGTGGAGGGAATTTGGAATAGGACAGCTGGGACTTCGAGGGTGGTCGATGTCCGGAGGGAAAGCATCGACTCGGGCTCGATTATGATAAAAGGAGGAAAACGTTCGAGCGGAGTACCCAGTGATTATGCTCCCACAGATTACTATGATGTTGCATTCTTGATTGCCATAGCGGCGCCTTAAAAAGCTTGCGTCAAGGGTGACTATAGCTCGTATGAATGTGTTAGACCGCAAGCCTTCGAGTGGTCCGGTTACCTTGACCTGTTCGATATGTAAAGGCGACGTTATTCTAGGTAGTACCAACCCCACAACATGAACTTTCATAAACATTCTCGGGGAAAATGTCAGACGAAAGTCGCTAGAGGTGCCTTGGTAGCTGCAGTCAGGAACAAAGCAGTCCCTCCGATCCAACTCCTTCCACATTTTCAGTCTATTACGCGAGACCAGCTTCCTGGAGGCGACAGACTGACAATGCCAGAGCCTGTACTGTCGACTCGTACATGAACGTTGTCTTGAATAAACCCCCAATCTGAAACACAGATCAAGCTTATAGGGGTAGGCCGGAGGGTGAGCCTGATGTTTTTGCGAGAAAGAACAAATAACATGCACTCCTGTTCACAAGCCTAAACATCTCGCGACCACCTCGAGGATGTACGTATCCCCGGCTCCGCGCCAAGAATCCCTGTGCCTCTTGACGACACGGTACACGAAAGTCACAACTATTCCTCGCCAGTACTTGCAGTCAACGAGCGGCGACACATTCAAGTCGCTCAAGGTGAACTCCGATCAAGGGGCTTACACTTCTAGGTTCATCCCGGATCCCTTTGATGCCGAGGGACTGGAGAGCTTACAACCGATATGAAGGTGACGCTGGACGAACAGTGAGACAATTGGCTTGCCGGCGTTATGTGTCTGTCTGCATATAACTGGATTAGATCCAAGGAAAGCATATCTATGGCTCCTAAAAACTCGAATGAAGTGTAGAAGGTGAAGGTGAAAACGGTACTGATCACCCCGGCTGTCGGGGAAAAAATTGACACTCGATTTGAACATCGTCACTGGGATCGTTCCTTTGAGCAGTGGCTGATATTAAGCTTTGCTTTAGCTGAACTGGGGTATATTGAGGTCCTTTGTACGGTGCGCGAAGTTTGATTTTCTAGTCTCCTGAGCTTTAGAGGAAGTACTACTGGGTCGGTACGTAGACCGGTAAACTCTGACCTACTCAACCTCCCTGTTCTCCCCGGCGATCTCATCGACTCCTCGCCCTGTATCCAACCCCCAATCTACGGTTAAGAAAATCTAGCATACTTTTTTTTTCGATGCTAAGCAGCGGCACTGGCAAAGATTACCATCCACCTAGAGTAGCACATCAGCCTTTTGGACGATGATATGCGGAGTCATGCCAGAAAAATTCGTGCGGCATGGGCCCCCTGTCCAGACCTGTGAATGCTCATCCCCAAGTAGCGCAGGCTAAGAGTCGATCTGTTTTGATAGTAAATTAAAGTCAGGGTGTAAGGAGCCGCCGCCGATGAACTCGGTTGGAGGACCAACTCGACTGACTTCGAATACGTCTCTGGATTCGGGGCTCCTCTAGTCGTGCCAGCCGTGGGAAAAGTGAGGTTGAACGTTTGAGCTCCGGACGCCGAGAGGAAAAGGTATAGAGTGTGCACGACCTTTTAAGGTTTCTCAGTTTGATTTGTGGGTTGACGTAGGTTCCAGATACGACGACAGGCCAAGCATTCACGTTCAGCATCAAGATTGACGCTCGCAGGTTGAAGGAACAGCTACGCTGAAAGCAGAAAGATTGACGGTAAGTATCTTCCGCGCAAGGCAAAGCTGGACCAGACGGTACCGTGACTGGCAGCTATGTCTGAATTCCAATCATCAAGCGAGTTATATCCTGGTACTCACACTCAGTACCACAAATGGGGCTGAGAATCTTCCAATAGACGGATAAAACTGTGTCAGGTACGTACCTCTTTACCTTTGAAAGTCAAGAAGGTCATTCCAGATCCTGAACAACGCCAATCGGGAGGGTGAGCCTCAAATGAGCCTAGGACTGGTACCAATTACGCACTGCCGACTCAAAAATTAATTTCGACTCGATAATGCACATAGCAAGAGTTGTCTTGCCGCAAAATGATGAATGTTGCTTGAGGATTGAAGGAAAGGGGAGAGATGTCGTCGATGCTCGTGGTGGTTTGAGTATAAGCGAGGCTTGGGCGCCAATATCACCAAGCGCTTTTCGAGATTCGACTGACTTGGTTCCGGGCCAATCTCGATCCGTGCTCCCTGTTTCACGACACGACACCCACCACTCCGAGGCTTGATTCGCAGAAGATACGCCTCTGTCTGCACTCTCTGCAAATATTCAAGGTTCTTCTCGCAAAGATCAGCATACAGCCAGCAAGATACTCAATCATTACGGATGAGGACCACGAAGCAAATTGGATCCGGGAAATTGGGCGTCAATAGAAGATTCGAGAGGGTGTTTATCGCTGCGGTGAGTGGTTTTATTGGGACCCGATCGCGTTTGTGACAGGACTTATTCACATCGATAACAACATTAAGCCGGGCTCTGGAGTCTGGAGCGCTGCGCGGGCGTAGTACAGCGGAGATCTAAAAGAGGAATTGCTATCGAACGAGACAGCGTGGACATCGCATGTTCTGACCGCAGCCTGGATATGGACTGCTCGTGGGGCTTCATCTAGGTTATTCTTCTACCACCGCCTTCCCCTCCCTCTATCCTCATTTTCAACGTGGTGCCAGCTCATCATCTCAATGTTTTCCCACTTCTTTCAAAACGCACGGAATTGCCGGATCTCTGGCGGAAGCTTTGTTCAAGTTCAGGGAGACCAAGTTAACAACACCACAACGATAGTCCAAACAAAGGAGAAGGAACGGACAGAGTTTGACGAGGTAAACAGGGAAATTGTACACGAGGACTCAAATCTGACCATTCACTAGTACTTTGACGTGAAGCGCGGTGCAATCTACAGGGTAAGGGAGAATGGGACCTACAAATATCCACGACGATGGGATAACGGAGATCGAGAGTTATGGGAAGTGGGACAGCCCCGAGCTGATAAGACTATACATGCGGCGGAGCTTGTGGATAGATCAGGCAGAATATTCACGGTGGTGGAATACAGTGGCCCAGAGGCAAAAAAGGTACACCAGGGATCGACTCACCATTTCTCCGTCAAGTGCTCAAACTTTCTCTAGGCCTTCGAAAAGGATTTTGCTATGTTGATGAGCGAGCTGTACGCTTCAGTTATCCTCCCATCGCAAGGATGCTTAAGTCGCTTTAGGACATCAAACAGACCTCAAATGTACGGCTACAACCTGTCAGCGATCCCATCAATACTATTATACAATGGTGCGTACCGATTAGATGCCAGAGGTCGAGTTTTGCTGAATTGGTCCCTCAGAGCTGGTGCCGGCTGCGCAGGTGAATACAGGGGTTCTTCGAAAGGCGTATCTTTTTAGTTTGCATGTAAGTAATCAGCATGATATCTGGATACAATTCAATAAAATAATTACAGATGCAATTGGGTTGTTCCTCGGGAGAGTTGTGGTTGGATCCGGGGAGGGGAGTGTTTTGCCGTGGTCCATTAGGGCCACACCTTGATTTTGATTGGAGGAGCCTTGGCGGTGTGGAGCTGCCCTTGACCGCAGACCTCGTCCAAGAAGACGTTCTGTTGCGCTTCTTGGCGAGCCTCAAGTCGGAAGAAGTTGATGACGTTGTTGTCAATGGAGTCATTTCTTCAGGTGCCTGCCGGATTGTCGTTCCTGAACTAGTCCATCGTCCGACTGTCATTTTGACGTTGACGAACACCCCCATCGCCTTTGCAAACAATGCCTGGGTCAGCGTGATTGGTCTTTCAGATCGAAAAGAGTTGGAAAACGGGTCTACTAGGTGGGTTTCGAAAACCCATCTACTTCTTTCACCTAACACCTCGAGTAGATTCACACTCGCTGGAGGCGATTTTTGGTTGCAGTGGAATGTGTTTGCCCAGGAGTCGTGGATGGCACAATCCTGGAGTGCTTTTAGTGCCCGTGGAATCTCTGTGGACGAGGACCGGAGTGGTTTCAGTGCGTTGTCGTTTCCATTCCCCTCCCACCTACTAACATCTTGCAGAGCTCGCTTATCACTACGCCTCGTTGTATGGCCATCTTGCCGAATCTGAAGCCCATCGGCGATCCCAACAACCAATTTACCTTTTTGTCCGTCCACTTCCTCCTGGCCTGCACCATGGCGACACCTCTTCCCTTCATTTCTGGTCTCTTGATGAAGACGGCCACTCTCCGCTCTCAGACAACCTCTGCAACGACTTTGGACTTCCGACAGAGCTATTTCTTGAACAACGCTTCGACTCAAACTCTTGGTCCAATGATGCCTACAGCTGCATACACCAATATCAACTCCTTCGAGAGTTTGACCCGTCCACCATCGACTTCGCTCAATCTCTCGGATACGACGAAAACATCTTCCAACCTCTGAGTGACTCAGATCGGTTTTTGCAGGTCATCCAAGGCTCGTTCCGTCCATCATTTGTTTTGCCGTCGTCTGATCTTCTCTGATTCCGTTGGCAGAACTTCTCCTCGAGGTTGCAGGCTCGCCGCCGATAGAAAACATCTCAGCAACCAAAAATCCCATTACAACTGACCCAACCCAGGATCCCTTACACTCCACAACCTCTAGCACTCGCCAACACAGCTTCTGGTCCCCTATATTCTTGCCTTCCTCGTCTGAAGTTTTGGGGAACCCCGATACCACCTCACGAACCCTCGACCTGGACATTGCAGGTATTGACTGAGGTTCTGTTTAAAGGTAATGTCAAAATACACTCCGTGCAACTCCCGTTCTCGCAACTCATGCTTGTCTTAGTCTCTAGTTGCGTTTACATGGAATTGAACTGGATTCATTTTCGAGCGGTCGCTTATTTCAACCCCTGCAGAAGATGTCCTGGTTACAAGTGTCGTGATATAGGCGTACTTTGGGTATTCAATACATAATCTTTCTTCCGAATCTACGAGGTGCAACACCACATCTAAGAGTGTATTCTACCGACATCTGCGCCCTGTGCTATGCATCATGTACAATAATGTTTGCGTCCTTGTCCTGTGGGAAAGATCAATCAGCTTTCAGCCAAAATAATCGATAACTTTGAGCAACCTACCTCTTTTGTTATCTCACATGCATGTAGACCGTGCCTGATTGAGATCCGTGACGAGGTCGGAGGGAGCTGTGCTAGAGCTGGTCGGTGACCAAGGTATCGCTGCGACTGCATTCACAACATCTGGGGGTCGTACAAGCATTTCCATCATGGCTGGCAGCAAAAGAACCTTGGCAAAACCCGGAAAATCCGGAATTTGAACCAGTGAGACCCAGGCCTAATGTCTAGCAGCCAACGAGCCCGGTCAGCGCACCTCTTCGTCAGCGAGGCCATGCCAACTCAATGACAACACTGCAGACATACCTCTTTTACTCGTTGCACAAGTCCATCTTTTGCATACACTCCTCATTGATACCAAGCATCTCGTAGCCTCAGTTCATGCGTTATCAGTATCAAGAATACAAGTGCCAATCAGTGGAGGTTTTGGCCGGCAGACGTACCAACGAACACATCGGACTTCAAGTTGACACGAGAGCACAGATATGTCTATAGTACAACGCGTTGTTACCGGTAAACTCAACTACTCTGATAGTAGAGTATACGTACCACCCACTCAAGTACTGCCATTGCTATACTCATTTCCCATCCAGCAAGTTTTGATCGAGCTCCACCCTCTCGACGCAGCAAAACGTTCATTCTAAGCAGGTATGATGATTCTAAGCGTCGGAGATCCACGCGTATAGTACCTAAAAAATTCTTCGACGTGACCGAGCATCTTCTGTTGTTTCCGTTTTGTTGGGTTGAAAATGTCGACTCGGAGGGTAATTTGACGGTGATATTAATGTGGTTGTTGTTGTGCGTCCAGCGACATGGCCCAAATGACCAAGAAAAAGGCCTCGGATCCTATGGGTACAGCCGTGGCTTCAGGATAGATTGGAGAAATTGTTCATGATAAGACAACAAAAACAACGCACCTTCCAAGCTTCCTCCGTACGCATAATTCCTAATCCCCCATCATTTGTATCCATCCGTTATTTCAGCTGCTTCGGTAAAAGCCTTTCAGACATACGAGCGAACCGTAGATGGCAGAAGAGTTGTCAAGATTTGACAAACGGCAGAGTTTCGCCCGAACGAAGTGCATACCTAGCCTCTAGAAAAAAATTGCCTTTGTTCCTGCGGACCTTGCCAGCGGCTTTGAGGTGTCATGAAGGGCGCCAGGATTCGAACAAAAACGAGCGAGAGATGGAGTGGTTTGATGGTCATGGCGGTCGTGGGCAGAGTTTGGACGCGCGGCCCGGAGCTCACCGTGATCTTGGACCCGACCTTCATGATCTCCCTATGGTTTCTGCCTCGAACGTTATTCCTGTGAGTCACATACAGAGACTGTCCCTCTATTCGAACTACGTATCTCAACTCTTGAAACCGTGCGTTGCAAGAAGTTGGAAACCTCAACCATCTCAACCATAGCCTCAAGTTTGAGACATCGCCGTTCCGCTGGGCTGAGATGGAAATGGCATTAATCCATCTATCCGAGCCCATACAAAGCCGTGGTAGCCATCCCGACAGCGTTACTTGTGTGGTCTGGTGGACATAGGGCGTCGGAGATCAAAGTTGTGTTGAGAGATGTGGGCCGGGGAAAAGGAGGTTGGCTCAAATCATTGACAAAGAACGGCGCCGTTTGGTGGACTCGAGCCTTACAAAAACCGCTTTAAAATCACCGATAACATCGCCATTCTACTGCTGAAAACTGAGAATTACTCACGGCGGTGTGTAATTCTTCTCACTCCCAGCCATCTTCGTGAGTTTCAAGTTGTATCATCTACTCTCTTTCAACTCACTTGAATCCTAAGTGTGCGCTCCTGAGGCAGAAGACTTCGAACGAATGGATCCATTTTCAAGTCCCCGCGCCCCTCTACTCACTTTTCGCGCTTCAACCCGACGCTACAAATGGAAGACTCGCCGTACGAGTGAGCTTGTATCTGTGATGCGGCCGGAGACACTACTCGTGCCTGCTACGTTCCCAAACTCTACCTTCCGAACGTACATGACTGACCACTTCACCTTGTTATTTTCGCTATTGGGCAAGCTGACAATACTCATGCATTTGCAGCTCTGTATCATGGCCCGTCGATATACGACCCCTGCCTTTCTTACCCGGTACAGGTCTAATTAGACCAATGCCTCTCCGGTCAACATTCAATCATGAAACGACTTTCGGTACCTCGAATATCATCACTTCATGTGATGGACGATTTTAGTTTCAGAGAGCTCAGTAAGTTCGCTCCAACTTGGTGTAAGTTGTTCTTAACCTGATGCTTTCATCAGCGGATTCTGCGCACGAACTTCGGGATTGTTGAACCAGTAGAGTTGTACTCCGAAATGAGGGAGGTCTTCCCTGTCTGTAGCAGCTCGGTGACTTTTACACCAACCTCAGAGCTCTAACTAGGAAGCCCGCTGGCCGCCTTCATCACTGGTTCAGAATTAAAGTCAGTCTCATTCTCATGTTGCTCAACTTGGCCCGGGTTTCTCCTTGACACGACCTCTACACAGGTCATAAGATTCTCTTTTACTCGGCAACAGAAGATATATCACAACTATGCCAGGGCGAATACCATGCTGGTCGTATCGGAGTTGTTCAGGCAGGAGATCCGAGACGGATCGCAATGACTCCCGACAGTGGAGTCCTCGATATACGACATTTTGTCTACCGTACCCACATGCACGCCTAAGTCAAGCTGATACATTGTCTTTGGTGAACAGAGTACTTGGATGTACGTAGAACGGCTGGAATCATACGCGTATAGACTGCCTTGCGTATTTGTATCCATCCGTTACATCTCGCACCTACAACGGCCCACACAGTTGTAGGTAGTTCTCGTTGCCATCTCCCAGCAGTCTCCCAGCCTCCCGAGTATCGCATCCAAGGAAGTATAAGGCTTCCGGATCCCGGGCCCCGTAAACGGAATACCAACGAGTAATTGATGGCTGGCCAGTACCCTACAATGCCTGTAGCTGATGACTATTGTCGTATTGCAAGACCGAGATATGCGAGGTGCTTTAGCAGAGTCAATGAGCGATGAAAGGGACGTAAGGTCCTACTAAATCTCGCCGGAACCTGTACGCCGTGTTTTCACTGTAAGGTCTGACGCTTCTAATAGTGAAATGAACGTACCATCATATCCAAGGATCGCCAGTCTAATTCCTCCCGTTCATACCACCAGTGGGAAGGAGGATTGTCTGATAACGCGAGGGTTGTGGTGCACCTCTCTTCGAGATCGGGGCAAAATGCCCTGCTTTGGCGGACGGAATATCCAATTCCCGTGGTTGGGCCAAGATTGGTGACTGGAAAGCAAGCAACATGAGCCTGAGTGTTATAATGAAGGCGAATTTCGAAAGATGTCCGGCCAGCGCACCCAGAGCAAATCTTTATTTGACTGACCATCCTAGCTGTTTGGGTCAGTCTCGCCAAACACTTGGAGAACATTGAGGACCAAAGATAAGTTGTTTCAACGCCTCGAGTGGTGGAACCCGTCGTTATCCTCGTTAGGTAGACCTCGTAGCAACGTATACCGGCTGGAACTTAGCTCACGGCGTACAAGCCTCCAGTCGTAGTCGGGAGGAAAGCTTCCAGCTCGGCTCTGCCAGTGATAGCGGCATTGACATGAACTGTTGTCAATCGAAGTCGGTATCCTCACGTCCGCTGAATATGGCAGTCATTGATTGGGTCCTGAGAGCGGCGACATCTCGATGTTAGGGGATTAGCGAGATGATGCCATCGCTGGATGGCAGGTAAGCATACCTTCTCCAGATTATTGACCTGTATATTCTTCTCTTGCTCTATCACTATCCACCGACCCTCGTATACAATCGTTAGAGCCGCCGAAAAATGCCCAAGATGATCACGGAATAGCCTAAGCATTGGGGATTTCGGGACTGTAGATGGAGAAACATGACGTTCAGCACCACGAGAGTAGTTTCGGGTAGATTGACGTGCCTTTATTGGTCTCATATGCTTCGACAACAATTCACGCCCTTTCGGAGTTTCTATAAGTTTGGAGATCGAACAACCATTCGAAAATGGATGTGATGAAGTCGATTGGGAGGTTCCGGAAGGCCTCTGTCTCATTAAACAGAGCCCGAGGCCGCTTGAATTCGAGAGCTAGACTGTTTGGAGAAGGTAAAGACAGCACAAAGTGGTCAACGTTGGGTCGACGCGTATGTATGTATTGCTCTTGTCGTTAGTGGTGTTGGAGACAAGCCTCGCTGAAGTTTTCGAAGTTGAAGCCGAGTATAATTGAGTGAGCTCGAGAGGAGTTTATTGCTCGACCGCAGGAGTTGTGTTGCAGTGAAATGGACAAATGAGTCAAAGGAGGGATGGTGGTTGCGGAAAGACTTCGGATGTTTGCCTAGGCGCCGGCCAAAGCGCACCCGCAACCCAACCTCGCTCGAACCATCTCAGAAATTGTCCATTCCGACCACATGTTGGTGGTCCGGCCTTCAGCAACGACGTTTATCATGTCGCCTCGTAACCCAAGTTAGATTCCTCTTCCCATTCATACTTGGGGTCACTTTCAGTCACGATAACCCTACTACGTTCACATCCTAAGCCTTCGCTAAGCGATCTGGGCTGTGATCAATGTATTTTTGCCACCCTTCAGGTGTCATCCACCGATAACTCACTAGCACAAGCGGGGATGAAAGTGGTAGGGCAAGAGCCAGGTATCCAAGCGGCGAAACTTACAGCCTGATAGCTGAAAAAGCGAGTCAGCGGAGCTGTCGGATTCTCGAGGCCTCGCTCGGGACCTGTACACGTACCTCTTTACTCTCCAATTCAAGCCCTCACGCAACTGCTCATGGGGTCCCATTCCTTACCCAGCACCTCAAGAGCCTTCAAAAAGCAACGGAGTCACGAAAAAGACCTGATTAACCGTGTCATTTGTGTACCTGGCTTCATTGTGATATCGAAACGGGTGTGCCTCCTCATCCAAAACAACTACTCCTACGCCTATCTCTCCATCCACTCTACGTCCTGTCTCTCCAAAGTTTTGGAAAGCAAAACGAGAACAGGGCGTAAGAAGCTGGGCGTGCAAGTGAGGGCTCAAGGTTCAATGTCAACGTTCATTCATGGCGGATAGTACAAGGTTTCTGACGGTAGAGAGGCAGCAGTCCGGGACTTCGTATCATGTAAATCATGTGCTGGATACTGGGCGTATCATATTGACAAGGACATGCACAGATATGAGAATTGTCGGGGCTATCTTCGTGTCTTCAAGGGGGTACTCTGGTAGATTGTCGTCGTCATATACTTCAAGCGTCTTCGATGCTGCCAGCGAACCAGTCGCTACAGCACGTATGGCCCGTATTCAAGATAACCATGCCGCCGGAACAAAGTTTTTTGGAGTATCCCTGTGACTCGACAGCAAGTTAGCGAAGATGAGATTGGGAATATGGGGATAGGATACCTACGTTGCTAGGACCGAGACCCTCTCTAGCAAACTGTCATTGCATTCACGCCATTGCAATAGCTCGGGATTACTCGTAAGGTGTCAATACGAAAACGTTGAGTGAAATGCCCAAGCGGCGCGTCTTCGTCCTGGTATGACCGTTCCACCGATGTTGTTCAAGCGCTCCCCATTTCCAGTATTCATCTCAAAGCGTGTCGTTCTTTCTGTTCCCATCGGTTTCATGCGTGTGCCCCACTCGTCTAGCTCAACACTTTCATCATCCACATCCCCGCCACAACCACCACCAGCCGCCAAGTGTCCTAAGCCCTCCACGGACCCTTCCAATGTTCTCTTTCGCCTCCCTTGTGTTCTTCGGGGAACTGTTCCGATCCAAGAAGGTAGATTTGAGGAAGAAGTCAGTGAGTAGTTCCAACAGTCAATGGGTGCTCAGCGTACCAAGTGTATCCTTGTTTTTCATGCAACTCCGAAAATGTCCCCCCCCCCTCCTGAAGGTATTCAGTTCTGCCAGGATATTCTGGCGAATGAGTTTCTTCGCGTTTGTATTGTCTTGCAGGACCATGATGGCCGTGGGTTTTGAGTGATTCTTGCGAGTCTAGAATGTAGGTCAGCCTTTATGAGAATTCATTGTTGGAGGTGACGTTCTCGAACGATTTTGAACTGCCGAAGATGAAGATTGAACAACGATATTCGTTGTTAACAGCGTCCAGAATTCAAACTCCGGTGAACCATCCGGCTGGCATCAGACCGGCTTGAGGGTAGGCTCGAGCGCGTCTACTCAGGCTCCCTGCTCATCATCTATGGGTCTGTCCGTTATACTCCATTGCGGTACCACGAGCCGGACCAAATGCAAACGCTTATCTAGCATCGTGTCTTCGTGTAAAGAGATGCATCCGACTCGAGTCGGCCCCTTAACAGTCTGGACGGATGGAAGGATCAAAAACACCTAAACCTCTCAAACGTCCGGGCCAGGTCAGATAGAAATGTAAACTGAGCGTGATCCATGTGATCAAGATCAAATGAGGGGTTGTTCTTATTATAAGATTAAATTCTCGATTCCTCCAGACCATGTTGCCATATAACATCGTTCAAACCGCGTTCAGACAACATTGTTCTCGAATATACCATTGAGCCACGAGTGTCGGTGACTCACGGTGATATAGTGGCGAGGTTTGGATGCTTCTGGTCAACCCGTAGTATTACTCGGTTGTCGAGCATGATTTTGAGGAAGCATCTCTACTGAACCTCGCCCTTGCATGTCGTGGAAGACTCGAGCCTCTCTGATTCGTGCCCGTAGGTCTACATGACGGAAGAGGGCCTATCAGGGCTTGTGTCGACGATAAAATGAGCATCTGTATTGTGGGAAATACGCTCGCCGTCAGTCTGTCCGACCATCAAACCCGACTAACTCCCTAATGAGTACGTCTAGCGGGGTCCTAGCTCCTGGTCTAAAGGTCGGGAAAGGGACGTTCAACGTGCTACTATCTCGCAACAAAGACTCGTCACTAGACTTGTAACCCTAGTTTTCACTTACTCAGAGGGTATGGAAAAGCCAAATGGTGAGCTGTCGCGTTGCTCACCTTCGAAATTTGCAAGTGAGATCGCCTTGGAAAGATCCAAGCCCGTAGCCAATGATGCCTATCAATGTCTTTCTTGAGATTGATGAAGGCTAGTGTCCGACAGAAGATCAGCCTTCTCAAAGGGTGTCAGAGCTGATTTTGGGATCGGCTGCACGAGGATCAGCTAAACGGGACGTACAATAACAGTACCATTGGATTTGTGACCGGTACTCATTCTTTGGATCTCCAGCCTATTTTCGTTAGCCTGACCTTTATTGAGATTCAGGGAGTTGAGGGACTGAAGCCTATAAGAGTGGTCCTCAGATTGGGGATGGGGAAAGCGAATGAACTGGACGGACGCTGGTACCTGACTTAACAGTCTCCTAAACCTTGCGGCAAAACACAGTATGGATTACCTCATTTTACTAAGGTGAACAGGAGTCTGACCGCGCTGATACTCTGTGTGGATATTGTTCAAGTGTTCAAGGTCAGCTTCAAAGCAATCCGGGCGGATACGATTTGGTGTCGGTATCAGGGAGGTAGAGGTTATCCGGAGAATGATCTCAGGGTTTTAGAGCCGTTGAACTGAGCTATCAGCCAGAAGAAAGCTTCAGAGATAATACCGTAGAATGAGGATCTACGAAATTCTCACCCACGTCGGTTCGGATCAGCTAGCCAGCACATTAAATGCGACGACAGGCTCAGACCTTCCGGGGTCCCCGCTCGCGTCTTGTTATAAACTAGTTCTTTGGGTTTAACACACAATCGCATTCGCAGTGATCCCCAAAGGCGCTTCCAGAGACGCCAAGGCCAATGTCGTTACAAAGTTCTCTGGTTCCCGGCTCGAAGGCATCCAGAGAACTTTGATGTTCGAAAGTATTGAGGGAGAACTTGATTCTTTACTGTGGAGTCGGTGAATGAGTTGAGGGGATAGAACAAGGAGTGAATAAATGGGACGTACCAATAATACATAGCTCATATCTGCCGGGCACAAAGTAGCAGTCCTCCAAGAAGAACTTGAAGACCATAACTCGTACTACCCGTCATCCGCAGCCAACAAGCACAAACCCGAATGTTCAAGTATTCAGTTGGGAGCGAGTACTAACCTGTATTATAGCCCTTCTCATCTCCATTGCTTTCATAACTGGAGAAAGATGGATATGATTGAAGGGACGTGCACGAGAACTAGCGAGATAGACGTACCTGAGGAAACTCCAATCAAATGGCCCGTCTTTGATCCTGAATCTTGGGGTAGTTCCAGAAGCAACGCTGAGGCATGCTGTACTCGGCCCCGCTCTCGAAAATCGGATTTCGATGGTGCTTCAGCGGACCACGAAGCACGGTAACTGCGAGGAATGGCCGACTCCCGAGGAGTTTGGTCAATTTTATGGGATATGTAGTTAAAGGAGGAGCGAACATAGAACGGGGACGGCCACCGAATTCAAAGAGAACGGGTTTTCCGACGAGTTTTGGACTTGGGGGCAGTCTTCGAGATGGCGAGCATGGAGCAAGTGGGAGTTTGATGTCGGATGCTGAATGTGAATACCGGTGAGATATTTCTTCGATGATGAGATCTTCTAGCGAGGACAGAACGTCGGTCACCGTTGAAGCCCAAGTCCTCTGATAGGTGACAAATCTTGGACTCCTAGGTGTATTGAAAGTAAAAGTACGAGAAAATTATTGTCGGTTAGTATGTTTCTGAGGCGACACCGAGGCAGGCGTACCAATAAGTCCAGCACAAGAATTCATATGTTCTGAATCAATCTGTGAGCTACATATGGAATTGGCTGATTTAAGCGGCTCGAGGGCTTGTTCTCTGCTGAGAATCGTAACAATCCGTATCGATCTGGGGCCTGAAGCCACCAACTATCATGATCGTGAATGGCCTGTGGATGATACAAACGACGTATCACTCGACTCAAGACCCAGAAATTGACCCGATGACCTGAAATAGACAATATGCATCGTAGACAGAGCGGTGGATGCCACAAGCAAGTATCCCGGTTGCCGGTGGCGGTGGTTCAAGTGCAGGTCGAGGCATTCGCAAAATTCTGTTTTGGTTCCGGGCTGATCCCCAATTCGTGCTCCTTGTTTCACCGTTCACGGCACTCACCACCCCGAAGCTCGACAGCATATGACTCGCTCACCATCTCTGCTATCTTTCGAACCTCGTCGCAGATTCATCAGGCGACCATCTGGATGACCACTCTTATCATCACGGAAGAAGACTATAAATGGGTTCGGACCGATGAGATTGAACGTGAAGGGGTTCGGGCGTTTATCACAGCAGTGAGTGGCTTTATCGGGACCCAAATTACATCTTTTATGGAGTCAGTGGGATCACATCGATAAGGACAGCATTTGGCCGGGCTCTGGAGTGCCGTGTGGGCGTGTACGGTCTATAAGAGGGATTGCTGTCGAACAAGACAGCGTGGACATCGGATGTTCTGATCACAGCCTGGATATGGGCTGCCCTTAGGCTGTTTCTTGCCTTGTCTTTCTACCACCATCTTCTACCATCATCTTGCCCCCTCTGGCATACCCGCCCACTCACAAGTCCGATGATATCTTTCTTTCGAAAGGCGAAGAAGACCACAGTTACGAGCGGGAGCGGGAGCTTCAGCCACGTTCAAGGAGATCAGATCAATTACACGACAACAATTGTACAAGCGGAGGAAAAGGAATGCACTGAGTTGGACGAGGTAAGCGGCTCGAGCTGTCTCTAGAAATTCATGTCTGATTAGTTACTAGTATTTCTACGTGAAGCAGGGCGCTATCTCCAGGCAGAGGAATATCCACATAGGCCGGTACCTGCGGGACGACAAAGATCAATGCCTATGTCGATCTTGCAAAGAGAGTCGAGTTCAACGAGTTCGAGCTAATAGGCTCATCTGTACGGCAGAACTTGTGGACATCCCGGGCAGAATCTTTACGTTGGTAGAATACACGGGCCCAGATGAAAAAGAGGTACGCCGGAAATTGACTTGCTATTTGTTTGATGAATGCTGAAACTCGCTTCAGGCGTTCGAGAAGGACCTTGTTATGTTCATGAGCGGACTGTGTGTATCAGCTCTCGTTGCATTGAGTAGATGCTCAAGTTGCTATAGAACCTTGAATGGACCTCAATTGTACGGTTACAACTTGTCAGCAAGACCATCGGTATTATTACACAATGGTACGGACCTGTTACATGCCTTGGGTCTATTTCCACTGATTTTTTCTGCAGAGCTGGTGCCGGCTGCGCAGGTGAATGCAGGGATTGTTGGACAGATGTATCTCTATAGTTTGTGTGTAAGTCGTCAGTACAATATCCAGATACAGTTGAATGAAATGATTACAGAGGCAATTGGATTGCGGGGGAAAAGAATTGTGGTTGGATCCGGGGAGGGGAGTGTTTTGCCGTGGTCCACTAGGGCCACAACCCCGTTTCTATGGTTTGATTTTTGGCGATGAGCTGCCCTTGACCGCAGAGCTCGTCCAAGAAGACGTTCTGTTGCGCTTTTTGGCGAGCCTCAAGTCGAAAGAAATTGATGACGTTGTCGTCCGTGGAGTCGCTTATTCGGGTGCCTGGAAACGCGTGCCTGAACGAGTACTTCGGCCGACGGTCGTTTCGACGTCGACAAACACCCCCATCGCCGTCGCAAACAATGCCTGGAAGAGCGACAATGATAATCTTTCAGGTCGAAAAGTGTTGGATAATGGGCTAACAAGGTGGATTTCAAAAAACCATCCACTTCTTTCATCTAACATCTCGAGTAGATTTACATTCGCTGGTGGAGGCCGTGTTTGGTTGAGGTGGAATCGAAATGCAGAGGAGGCGTGGATGGCACAAGTCTGGAGTGTTTTCAGTGCTCGTGGAATATCATTGGACGAGGATCTACGTGTTTACAGTGCGTCGTTGTTTTCCTTTCCCCTTCCACCCACTGACATCTCTCAGAGCTCACCTACCCTCGCGCCTCGTTGCATGGCTACCTTTCACACTCTAAAGCCCGCCAACGATCCCAACAACCAATCTACCTTTTCATCCGCCCACCTGCCTCTGACCTGTGCAATGGCTGGACCTCTTCCGTTCATTTCTGGTTTTTCGATGAAGATGGCCACTCTTCGCTCTCGCACACCCTCTGCCACGACTTTGGCCTTCCAACAGAGCTCCACCTCTCTCAAGGCTTCATCTCATGGTCTTGGTCCAATGAAGCCTACAGCAGCCTCCGCCAATATCAACTCTTTCGAGGTTTTAACCCGTCCATCACCGACTTCGCTCGATTTCTCAAACGGGACCAAAACATCTTCCAACCTCTGAGTGACTCGGATCGGTTTGCACAGGTCAACCAAGGCTCGTTTCGCCTATTCCTTCTCATTGCCGTCGTCTGATCTCCTCTGATTTGCTGGCAGAGCCTTCTCTCAAGATTGGACCCTTGACATTGACAGCAGACCTCTCGATAGTGGAAGATCCCATCACAGCTCACCCGGCTCAACTCACTCACGGCTTTGAGCCCACCACCACCACTGATTCTGCTCAACATACTAGGGTTGGTGATCGCGTCTTCCGGCTTGCGAGCGACCAAGATCGATTCGAACATGTCCAAGACGGTCGGCTCTATTCGCCCTTCCCATACAAATCACCCTAAATTTCATTTTGGCAGACTCCAAGTGTGAACACTCGACATCCACTGCATCAAAAGGTACGCTCTCCCTTCATATCGCTGGCTTCAGCCTATCTCAGCCGGCCATTATTTGCGTCAGCGGCTAGTGCACAGCCCGCTGGGTTCTTATCTTGCCTACTCTCCCCACTCTCATCCACGCTTTCGAGCAAATCGGACATTCTTACTATTGGTTTTTAGCTCAGGCCGCCGTTGTCTCCTACATTTTTGAGTATGTATTCTGTCATTCACGTTGATTACCCCGTTCTCTCTGTTCATGCACTGTATTTCTCTCAAAAACATCAAACACGATCATAAATACCGGATACGATGCTTATATTTAGCAAATATCATGTCGGTTGTGAACAACGCCGACCGCTCCCCCACTCTATAGAATTCCAGTCATAGAATCAACCCAACTTCTATGTTACGGCTTATGTATCTCGATCCTGGGGCTGTAGATCAGCTTTGACCCGAGACGGGTCCTACAGTCTGAGTTTTCTCGTCATACTAGGTTGAATTCTACTGGTTGTATCTTTGGCTGACCCACGCACTGTCGCCTCAAAATCGAGTTCTCGTGCCGTTTTGTTGTTGGAGGGCTCTGAACGAGCATTGGAGCAAATGAGGGGACTCCTCTCCCTGAGTTCGATCAACCGCATCGGGGTTGTGAGGACTGTTAACGAATGGGATGAAGCTTAAAAGAACAAGTTCATACCTCCCATCGTCACCCATGATCTGCTCGGCCCTTCAGACCTGCATCTTGAGCTTGAGATCTCGTTGTTACTCTCGAGCTTCGTCTTTGCCCATTCGGGTTTTATAATTCTGGCAATGGATCTGCGGCATGAGCATGTCGAATTCAGCAGTTCTATCTGGAGAGAGCGGGTACTAAGGGAGCTGCCATTAAATAGTCAAGTAGCTCGACGACGGGTCGGTGTCTGAGAGGGGGAAACGAGCTTTCGTTCTGATGCCTCGAGTTCCTTCGATTGGTTTGAGACTCGGGCGTAAGCACAACATGCAACAAAAGCTAATTCACCTAGTCGATACCAGCTTCATGGTATGGATTGAACGAAATTTTCGTTGTGAATACCAAGGCCGTAGTCCGCTGGCAACCATCCTCCCGAGCAACCTCCTGTTGACGTTCAGACCGACTTGAGCGTTGGCGAGGATTCGAGTTTTTAAATTCTTCGAGGAGCACCGGGCTAGAGACAAACATTGCGTTCAACGTCGAAAGTAGATCGAGGGACTGTGCGGACATACCTACATGGGCTCCCTCCTTCCGTGACAATTGTTGGTGATGACAAAGTGATTGACTCGGAACAAAGTCACCCTCCAATCCGCGTAGAGGTGCTGCGGGTATGGGCCACCCAGTCGCGTGATTGTAACATATTTATGCCCAAGAGAACATGTATCACGGTGGGCGGCGTAATGAACTGGGCCCGACTCTTGCTTTCCATACAAAATCCTCTATTCAGCCGCTATACTTGCAAGAACAGGAGAACCACCGAGTATTGACAGACATGCACCCTCTGACGATTCCTGATCCATCGAACTCCAGTTCCGCGACCACAGAAGCGAGATTCAAGGCGTCCACCGAAGTGATTCTGGCGCGGTTGAACCCAGGACACCGAGGCTGATCGGGTCTTCAGCCGATTTGGTTCCTAGAAGATTGAACGAGTTGAGGGGCCGAATGGACGATGACCGTGCTATAAGACTGACTGTTGCATGCCTATGGGCGTTATTCATAGCACCGAGAGATTTGACAAAGCTTGCTTCATGAGAAGGATAGTGGAGTCAATCCCTTTGCCGGATGGTTACATTCATTCGATGACAACCTTTTGAGTATCGTCAGACCGAGTTTATGAGGGTCACAGAGAGATTCAACAAACATTCGCTGGGACATTGAGACCGTATCCACATCCAAGCGTGAGCTCCCTTTACTCTTGATCTGTAGTGATCTTGAAACGGCCTCGTATTCGAGCGTCGATCAGAGCTGGAGGATCACAGCAAACTGACGAGTTCTGAGCCGTTCTGCATAGGCGGAAGTGATTAGAATTATCAGAGCTCATCTTCGGAAAGCCAACTCAAACAGACATACCTCCGAGGCTCTGTGAGCTGCTATCCATCAGATAAACCTCCGCAATACTCGTCACTGCCGGGAGTGAACTCCCTACATCCAATGCCTCCTTCGCCACCGAGCTCTCGGATATGGTAACTATGTGTCTTCAAATCATCAACTTGGATGAGGTTTGAGGGCTCACTGTACCCTCGAAAATCTATGACGGCGGTTGCTGCCGTCAGAACGGAGAGATAGTTAGTGCGGAATCGAAGTCGGAGTTGAAAGTGCAACACACCTTTTTGGCCCAAAGTACGTGTTGGCACAAGTAAGACCGCGAGCGGTAAGATGATGCACGAAGTCTTAAACGTGAAGGCTGGGGCCCTGGTAGTGGAGAAAGCGATGAGCAAGGCCACGACATCTTTGAGGGCTGAAAGTGGCACGCTAGCATACCTCCTTGCCTACTGCGCGCTATGCATCAAACGAGAGCCGTTTAGAGGGCTCTCAGACAGCTTCCAGAAAGCTGCCAAAGCACCGAAAATGCCCAATAAAGTGTGTTATTGATTAGCTTGGCTTCACTGTGATATTGAAACGAGCGTACTACCTCAACCGAGACGACACCCTTAGCGTGCGCCCCTCCATATACATGTCTCGAGGATTCAGAGCGCCTAAGATGCCGACTTGAGCCATGCGTGCTCTGCGAGTCCGCCTATCGTAGGTATAATGTCGAAGGATTTCAACGTTCTGAATATCTGGTCAGCTTCTTTTCGCAGACACGAAACGGAAGAGAGCCATCCAACATTCCTCAAATGCGAGCCCCACATAGAGATGACGGCGAGGTGCACGTTTGTGAGCCTGAGCATCAGCAAGAACGACGTTTGACCAAAAGAAAAAAGGCCAGCCAGTGATGGGTTGACGATGCTGTATTTGAGCGTCAGAGCGGAAAGATGGTAGAGTATCAGCGATACGACGTACCCTCTTCGCCGTATACGTCTGGAATAACGGTGTAGATATCTATGCACTCAGCGCTGTGTATCCTTTCATAGTCGTATAAGTTGAGGAAATAGGCTGCAAACCGCCAACACGTCAAAAAGACACGGTTTAAAGCTTGTACAACGGTACAGGCACTGACCTGAAAGATTAAGTTCATGCTTTCATCTGCTCTTGGCCGCCACTAGGGATTGAATGAGATTAAGGCTCCAACCGTACCGTATCCGTATAGGCTTCGCAGTGTAAATATACGGCTACAGTTTGTATACTGTGTATATACTGTTTAAAACTGTTTACATACAATATGTCACAAGAGTACCACGTGCTCAGTAGTTGAGCCATGCTTACGCCTCGTCCGAGGTGGAGGAACAATGTCCAGAAGACCTGCTCTGATCCAAGACTTGCTCAACAAGGCCTCGCGGATTGTCTTGGCTTTGAGAGAGCTTCGGAGATCTTGGCAAATGTTCCTCGGCTGCGAAAAGACACGCTCAACCGAAACAATCGTTGCTGGGATGGCGAGAAAATCTCGGGCCATACGAGCAAGAATCGGGAAGCTGCCGGCATGCTCCTGGTTATGAATATGAGCAAAAGCCCTGTCCACTGACCCAAAAAAACACGTACCTTCCACCAAAGCAATGGTTTTTCCAAGTTGCAGTCCTTCGATGATCAGTGCTGTCAACTATTACTCTCTACTAGCTGAGTAGGACGTAATACCCGTTGCCACTGGTGCAAACTGGACCTACAGGCTACAAGCCTTAGATAGTCACGGTATATACTGTTTATACTGTCTAGTAAACTGTATGTTTAAACTTCGGGCGGACAAGTAGACATATACAGTAAACTATAGAGTAGGATCCGTATATAAACAGTATACTATAGGGTACGGTTGGAGCCTTAAATGAGATGATGAGGGTGAAAAAGCGGGGATCGACGTGATGGTCATTGCGGTTGTGGAGAAAGTTTAGAAAGACGTCGCACGCGGGCTTGTGACACCCTCAGCCCATCTTCGACTGTTGTAAATACGGGCTCATTCCAAGATTTTCCTAGCTCAACTCATGATTCGGAAAACAATATTGTGATAAATATTCTTACATTCAGCTCGTGAATCCGTTTCAGCAATATAGACTACGTGATCGAGAAGTGTTCGATGGGAGAGTAGTGATGAGCGAGCACGGGAGCTCTAAATGAATTGTTTGACTCCGTAAAGTGAGATTCGAGACGAACAAGGAAATGATAGCAGGACGAAGGAAGCTAGTGCTAGGACCCAGGGCACGGCGGCTCGATGCATAGCGTGTATACAAAGGGGTCGCGATTGGATTCCTGGCAGCGGAGAGGTAGGAGTGTGGACTTCGTGACATGTATGTTATATGCTGGGTACATTGTGGATCGTATTTGCAGAGACACACCGAGTCTGGATCGTCGCGGTTTGTATCTTCGATGTTGAGCGCTTGAAAAGTCGATCAGTATGGCACCAGTTGTGTCCCTTCTGAGATGGGTACCGTGAACCACCGTTTTTGAGTGAACGTGCTTGTTGTTCCGAGAGTTCTTGGAGGTGATTGGACGCTTGTGGGATGTGAGGATATAATGGTGGACCCATGGCCTTCGAGCTAGAAACCACGACTTGCAACACAGAGCAAAAGTGAGAATATGTGGAGATGCCAGTCGGGATGGGAAACTTACTCGACTCACTAGCGAGTTCCACACTGTACCCACCAATACGCCATGGGAAAACCGACTGAACCCTGCTACTCAGCCAAAGCCGGGTTTAGAAACATCGAGTTTATCGCCCGAGGGTCAAACAGTGGTTTTTACCCCAGTGTAGTACGGTCATTTCAGTGCCCAACCCCCCGTAGCAATGGCCGTTGTTGCTCCCATTTCAAATCCCACTACAATGCATAACTCCCACTCGTGAACCCAGCGCTGCTTCCATCCTTTCTGTCTGCGAGCACCAGCCGCCATCTCAACCCTGCCAGAACCATCCCAATATCCTCCAAAAGTTTACCCGCGCCCCTCAAGTATCTATTCCCGTCCAACGGAGCTAGCTATTCAAGTTTCAGAGGCGGAGTGTTTTTTCAATAAATAATGAACGCACCAAGGGTATTCTCGTACACTTTCCCCTTGAACGTCAATCAAATGTGCATTCTTCCCGTCGTTAGAGGCCTTCAGTTCCGGCAGAGTTTTGGATGGTACGACCACAGTTTTGCTCTAGAGGCGGCCATTATTGACACTCATGGGTTTTGGGTGCGTCTGGTGAGTCCACAGCTTCTTGAGTGATGTGGAGAATTGAGCGTCGCCAGTCAATATCATGAAATCAAACTCCGCCCGACCTCCCGATTACCGGACCGGCTTGAGGGTAGGCTCGAATGCATCCACTCTGACTCTTTCACATACTTCTAGCATCACATCGTCGTTTCTTTGTACTTCATCAAGAGGTTCAATCAGCACATTTCCAAGTTGTGATTCCACATCTACGCTTCTTCGAGTCCACCAATCATTTTCTTTCATCGCGCATTCAGTGGATCCTACACAATTAAGACTGCCACCAAACGGAAAAAATCTCGAAAATCAATGAATCCCCAAGGCTCTCGAACACCCTCACACATGGCGCAAAGACAGTTGCGGTGGAACGCTTGTCAACGAGAGAATGATTAAGCGGTCTCATTCACCTTACGTGATTGGCCAGTGGTTGAGTCCGGGGCATGCCACATTATCATAGCCTCGATCCCAGTCGGCTCGAAAGATTCACCTCTCAAGTTCTTGCTCGTTGAGTATCTTTCCATGACCGTGAATAGCCCCCTGCTCATTTTCAGCCCCAGCAAGTACCCTCAAATTGCGTCAATGTACCAATGCGCTCCATGTCCCCACAAACAAGTTTGCACCGAAAATTTTGTCTTCCCGTAGCAGAGGGGCCACTTCATCCTCAGCCCATCGCCCCCCCAGAGTTGTATGTCTATTGTAAGTCGTAGAGGCGGTCAAATTCGTGGGTAACGATACAGGAAGGTACTAATTTATACTTACCACCAATAAAGACTACGGTCCGATAGCTCAGCCCGCCCGCCCTGCGACCCTCGAGCAGTACCTTAACCCCGGCCCAGCCCCACAACGGCGGTAACTCGTGCCCTGACTTGAGAGAGATCAACTACACTAACATATGCGAGTTAGAGATCCGAAAACATCGAACGGGCTGCTGTCCTAGTCCTTCCTTCCAGTTCGACAACAATGATAACTTCTCTGAGTCTCGAAGTCCTCGCCGGACATGACCTACCGGTGCCTCCTCCAGTAAAGAAGAAGCCTGCTGAATGAGACGAGGATAACAACCTTCTTGAAAAGCTTCCGACGCTACCCATCTAGCAAATCGTCATGTACGACGGGAATATATCTCAATGCACGGACGCCTATATTTGAACAGGAACTACATTGTGAATCAGGAATTGGTAGAGGCAAATCAGACGCTTATACCTTGCTTCCTCAGGCCGTCCCACTCAAACACAACGACCAGCTGCTCTCCTTGGTACCCAGATGGCAGGGGCGTCTCGTTCTCAGAGCTCACGACAACTTGGAAAGTCGTAAAAGAGCGTACTTTGAATATCATATGGGCCCAAATTCTCTTGACTCGTGACGACGAATTGAGCCAAGAAGCATGCTACAACGTTGAAGCCACCGGGTCCCGTATTCCTGGAGTCTTCAAAAGCTAGCACGAAGCAAGAAATGTTGACGGTCAGTACATTTTCGAGATAAACCCCGAGGCAGACATACTAGGTCGAAACACGGGAGACTACGCTCTCAAATCGTCCCAAAAGCCGAATTCTATATTGAGTATGCTCAGGTGACAGTCCTAGGCGTTGGTAGAAATTCAATGTTCAGACTGTAGTCCGGCTGATAGCTAATCCCGAGCGACTCCCCTGCGAGACCAAGGATGGTGAGCTCTGTTTGGTAGTCACCAAGTCCGTCTCATACAATGTCTCCCGGTGTCTTTGTCTGAGTTCACCATCTAGAACGCGATTGTTAGTCTGAGATGCAGATAGCCGGAACACAGTGAGCTGTAAGACTCACCTTCGCGATGTTTATAATGCTCAAAACTCATATCACAACGACACCGTGGAAACTTGGAGTACGACTGATACGACACCAGCGTTCGAACCAATGAAAACAGGCAAGAGGTGGTGACCAGAAGCTGATACGGCCGTTCCGGATATTCAGCAGGTCCGCGAGCTGGATCCACGCCATGGGACACTTTCTCGCTAGAGGTTACACCGGCTACCTCTGTATAGCTGGGTACTCAAGGAATTGGTCGGCTTGAGAATCGTGTCCAGCTTATTTGAGTGCTAGTGGTGGAGGCGATAGAATGAGATGGATTGTCCGTCCTACGTGCCTGCTGTCCATGTCTCTCAAATAAGCCGACGCACCCCCCCCCCCCCGAACCTGTTTCTGATATCATATCATCGGCCTATGGAGGTCTGTTTTGTCGATAAGCTGAGCTGTACGCGGTCTGTGAATCGAATAAAGGCTACGAGGTTGACACAGTTGACGTTTAGAGGCGGAAATCTGCTCTGGAAACTCACGAGACGTGCATCGTGATCCTGGTACACGAGTTCTTCGATCCAATGAGCCTTAGAACGAAGAGGCTAGAGGTTGGATTGAGATGGTTTTCTATCAAAACATGGTCCTTCATGCACGTCGCGGTGAGGGTGATCGAGGTGAAGACAACGAGAAGTCTAGTAGTACAACTGCGAACGGAATGTCGTCTGAGAGAATAAAAGGCTAAGGTGTAGAATGTGAAGGTTCAAGATTTCTTGCCTGATCTTGAGGGACAGATTCGGACGATTTGATCTGACAAAGGATTGAACGTCAGGTATCAATAGCGGGGCACGGGGGTCAGATACCAAACAGAATGTGGACTGATAGGTGTTTCAAGGGCTATGATGAGTCCAACATACCTAATTAAAGGTATCTTCACGGGGAAGAGTGGGCGTGGTGACGCACCATGTCCTTGTCTGTGGAATCCGTATGCTCGGAGGGAGTAGTCAAAGTCGTGGATTACGCCTTTGTTCTTCAAACCTACGGTCTGACTTGCTATCTTCCAAGAATCGAAGTTATCAGTCTGAATCACGAAAAAGCTAATCTTCGAGAGCATGAGTCTCGACGTGATTACGTACCTACTGCTTCAATAGCCAATTCTCAGCTTGAATATTAATTATGGAGAGTGTTATGAACCGGCAAAGCTGTGAATGGTACTTGAGGAAAGGAAAGGGAAAGACGTCGTTGGTGCTCATGGTGGTTCGAGTACAAGCAAGGCTTGAGCGCCAATGGGCGCTTTACAAAAAATTCTGAGTTTAGCTTCGGGCCGATCCCGATCCATGGTTGTCTCGCGACACCCACCACTCCCAGGCTCGATTCGCAAAAGAAACGACTCCTCGGCACTCTCTACATCTCTTCAAGGCTGTTCACGCACGACTTGAAATCGAACCAACCAGATGGCCAGGTCACCACGGTTGGGGACTGCATATCAGATGGGATCCAGGAAATTGGGCGTAAATAGAAGACTTGATCAAGAGGGTGTTCATCGCAGCGATGAGTGGTTTTATCGGGACCCGATCCAGGACTTCATATCAATAACAACGGCATTGGGCCGGGCTCTGGAGCGCTCCATGGGCATAGTGCGGCGAAGGTCTAAAACAGGAATTGCTGTCGAACAAAACAGTGTGTCGCATGTTTTGACCGCAGCCTGGGTGTGAACTGCTCATGGAACTTCATCCGGGTTGTCTTTCTACCATCACCTTCCCCCTCCTTGAACACACCCACCCCCTCACAAGTTCAATGGAATCTCATTTCTTCGAACGGGCAACAAACACCACAGTAATAAGCGGGAGCGGCAGCTTCAGTCACGTTCAAGGAGATCAGATCAACCACACAATAACAATCGTGCGAGCGGAGGAGAAGGAACGCACCGAGTTGGACGAGGTAAGTGACTCGAGCTGTCTCCGGGGGGCTCGCATCTGATTGCTCCCCTAGTATTTCTACGTGAAGCGGGGTGCAATTTGTAGGCTGAGGAATATCGGTACAGGCCAATACCCGCGATATTGGGACGACAAAGATTATGATCATTGTCGATGTCAATCTTGTGAAGAGGGTCGAGTTCGGGCTGATAGGCTGATCTGTGTGGCAGAACTTGTCGACCGACCGGGCAGAACCTTCACGGTGGTGGAATACAGAGGCCCAGATGCAAAAAAGGTATGCCAGGAATCAATTCGCTATTTGTTCAATGAAAGCTAAAACTCACTCCAGGCGTTTGAAAAGGACCTCGCTATGTTCATGAGCAGACTGTGTGTATCAGCTCTCCTTGCATTGAGTGGATGCTCAAGTTGCTATAGAACCTTGAATGGACCTCAAATGTACGGTTACAACCGGTCAGGAATCCCATCGGTATTATTATACAATGGTACGGACCTGTTACATGCCATATTTTTATTTCCACTGATTTTCTCTGCAGAGCTGGTGCCAGCTGCAAATTTGAACGTAGGGATTGTTGGACGGATGTATCTCTACAGTTTGTGTGTAAGTAGTCAGTACAATATCCAGATACAGTTGAATGAAATGATTACAGAGGCAGTTGCGTTGTGAGGTTGAAGAACTGTGGTTAGATCCGGGGAGGGGAGTGTTTTGCCGTGGTCCATCAGGGCCAGAACACTGTCTCAATGGTTGGAATTTTCACGAGGACCTGCCTTTGACTGCAGAGCTCGTCCAAGAAGACGTTCTGTTGCGCTTTTTGGCGAGCCTCAAATCGAAAGCAGTCGATGACGTCGTCGTTGGTGGAGTCGCTTTTTCGGGTACCTGGATTAGCGTGCCTGAACGAGTACTTCGGCCGACGGTCATTTCGACCTCGACAAACACCCCCATCGCCGCCGCAAACAATGCCTGGAGGAGTGACGAGGATAGTCTTTCAGATCGAAAACTGTTGGAAAATGGGATGACTAGGTGGATTTAAAACACCCATCCACTTCTTCCATCTAACATCTCGAGTAGATTCACACTCGCTGGTGGAGGCCATGGGGCGTTGGGGTGGAATTGGCATACAGGGTGGGCGTGGATTGCACAAGCGTGGAGTGTTTTCAGTGCTTGTGGAATTTCTTTGGACGAGGATCTAAGTGTTTACAGTGCGTCATTGTTTTCCACTCCCCTTCCACCCACTAACATCTCTCAGAGCTTGTCTATCCTGAGGCCTCGTTGTATGGCTGGCTTTCATACTCCGAAGCCCGCCAACGATCCCAACAACCAATCTACCTTTTTGTTCACCCACCACCTCTTGACCTGCACGATGGCAACACCTCTTCCTTTCATTTCTGGTCCTTTGATGAAGGCGGCCACTCTCTGCTCTCAGATGACCTCTGCCACGACTTTGGCCTTCCAACAGAGCTCCACCTCTCTCAACACTTCTACTCATACTCTTGGTCTAATGAAGCCTACCGCTGCCTACGCCAATATCAACTCCTTCAAGGGTTTGACCCCTCCACCACCGATTTCGCTCGATTTCTCGGATTTGACGAACACATCTACCAACCTCTGAGTGACTCGGATCGGTTTGCACAGGTCAACCAAGGCTCGTTTCGCCTATTCCTTCTCTTTGCCGTAGCCTGATCTCCTCCGATTTTGCTGGCAGAGCCTTCTCTCGAGATTGGACCCTTGACATTGACGGCAGACGTCTCGATAGTGGAAGATCCCACCACAACTCACCCGGCTCAACTCACTCACGGCTTTGAGCCCACCACCATCACTGATTCTGCTCAACATACTAGGGTTGGCAATCGTGTCTTCCAGCTTGCGAGCGACCAAGATCGATTCGAACATGTCCAAGACGGTCGGCTCTATTCGCCCTTCCCATACAAATCACCCTAAATTTTATTTTGGCAGACTCCAAGTGTGAACACTCGACATCCACTGCATCAAAAGGTACGCTCTCCCTTCATATCCCTGACTTCAGCCTATCTCAGCCGGCCATTATTTGCGTCAGCAGCTAGTGCACAGCCCGCTGGGTTCTTATCTTGCCTACTCTCCCCGCTCTCATCCACGCTTTCGAGCGAATCGGACATTCTTACTATTGGTTTTTAGCTCAGGCCGCCGTTGTCTCCTACATTTCTGAGTATGTATTCTGTCATTCACGTCTGTTCATGTACTGTATTTCTCTCAAAAACATCAAACACGATCATTCATACCGGATACGATGCTTAAATTTAGCAAATATCATGTCGGTCGTGAACAACGCCGACCGCTCCCCCACCCTATAGAATTTCAGTCATAAAATCAAGTCAACTTCTATGTTACGGCTCTCATATCCCAATCCTGGGGCTGTAGACTAGCTTTGACCCGAGACGGGTCGTACAGTCTGAGTTTTCTCGTCATAAGTTGAATTCTACTGGTTGTATCTTCGGCTGACCCACGCACTGTTGCCTCAAAATCGAGTTCTCGTGCCGTTTTGTCGTTGGAGGGCTCTGAACAAGCATCGGAGCAAATGAGGGGACTCCTCTCCCCGAGTTCGATAAACTGCATCGGGGTTGTGAGGACTGTTAACGGATGGGATGAAGCTTAAAAGAACAAGTTCATACCTCCCAACGTCACCCATGATCTGCTCGGCCCTTCAGACCTGCATCTTGAGCTTGAGATCTCGTTGTTACTCTCGAGCTTCGTCTTTGCCCATTCGGGTTTTGACGTGAAACTCGAATAGTAAACATTGGGCTCTATAATTCGGCAGTTCTATCTGGAGAGAGCGGGTACTAAGGGAGCTGCCATTAAATAGTCAAGTAGCTCGACGACGGGTCGGTGTCTGAGGGGGAAACGAGCTTTCGTTCTGATGCCTCGAGTTCCTTCGATTGGTTTGAGACTCGGGCGTAAGCACAACATGCAACGAAAGCTAATTCACCTAGTCGATACCAGCTTCATGGTATGGATCGAACGAAATTTTCGTTGTGAATACCAAGGCCGTAGTCCGCTGGCAACCATCCTCCCGAGCAACCTCCTGTTGACGTTCAGACCGACTTGAGCGTTGGCAAGGATTCGAGTTTTTAAATTCTTCGAGGAGCACCGGGATAGAGACAAACATTGCGTTCAACGTCGAAAGTAGATCGAGGGACTGTGCGGACATACCTACATGGGCTCCCTCCTTCCGTGACAATTGTTGGTGAAGATAATGTAGTTGACTCGGAACAAAGTCACCCTCCAAACTGCATGGAGGTGGTACAGGTATCAGCCGCTCAGTCGCGTGAGTGTAACATATCTAGGCCCAAGAGAACATGTATCACGGTGGGCGGCGTGATGGACTGGGCCCGACTCTCGCTTTTTCATACAAAGTCCTCTATTCAGCCGCCATACTTGCAAGAACAGGAGAACCGCCAAGTGCTAACAGACATGTACCCTCTGACGATTTCTGATTCGCCATCGAACTCTAGCTGCGCGACCCCAGAAGTGAGATTCAAGGCGTCCACCGAAGTGATTCTGGCGCGGTTGAACCCAGGACACCGAGGCTGATCGGGTCTTCAGCCGATTTGGTTCCTAGAAGATTGGACGAGTTGAGGGGCCGAATGGACAATGACGGTGCTACAAGACTGACTGTAGTATGCCTACAGGTGTTATCCATAGCACCTAGAGATTTGACGGAGCTTGCTTCGTGAGAAGGATAGTGGAGTAAATCCCTTTGCCCGATGGTTACATTCATTCGATGATGACCTTTTGAGTATCGTCAGCCTGAGCTCGTGAGGGTGACAGAAAGATTCGACGAACGTTTGTTGGGTCATTGAGACCGTATCCACATCCAAGCGTCAGCTTCTTTTTCTCTCTCGATGTATCGATATCGAACCAGCCTCGTATTCGAGCGTCAATCAGAGATGGAGGAAGACGCAAACTGACGATTTTTTGAGCCGTTCTGCATAGGCGGAAGTGATCAGAATCATCGGAGCTCATCTTTGGAAAGCCATATCTAAGCAGACGTACGTCCGAGGCTCTGGGTGATGCGATCCATCAGCTAAACCTTTGCGACACTCGTAGCTGCTAGTAGCAGAATCCCCACATCCAATGCATCCTTCGCTACCGAGCCCTCAGATATAGTACCACGCGTCTTCAGATCATCAACTTGGATGAGGTTTGAGGGCTCGCTGTACCCTCAAAAATCTACGACGGCGGTTGCTGCCGTCAGAACGGAGAGATAGTTAGCACGGAATCGAAGTCGGAGTTGAAAGTGCAACACACCTTTTTGACCCAAAGTACGCGTTGGCACAAGTAAGACCGCGAGCGGTAAGATGATGCACGAAGTCTTAAACGTGAAGGCTTGGACCCTGGTAGTGGAGAAAGCGATGAGCAAAGCCACGACATCTCTGAGGGCTGAAAGTGGCATGCTAGCATACCTCCTTGCCTACTGCGCGCTATGCATCAAACGAGAGCCATTTAGAGGGCTCTCAGACAGCTTCCAGAAAGCTGCCAAAGCACCGAAAATGCCCAATAAAGTGTGTTATTGATTAGCTTGGCTTCACTGTGATATCAAAACGAGCGTACTACCTCAACCGAGACGACACCCTTAGCGTGCGCCCCTCCATATACATGTCTCGAGGATTCAGAGCGCCTGAGATGCCGACTTCAGCCATGCGTGCTCTGCGAGTCCGCCTATCGTAGGTGTAATGTCAAAGGATTTCAACGTTCTGAATATCTGGTGAGCTTCTTTTCGCGGACACGAAACGGAAGAGAGCCATCCAACATTCCTCAAATGCGAGCCCCACATAGAGATGACGGCGAGGTGCACGTTTGTGAGCCTGAGCATCAGCAAGAACGACATTTGACCAAAAGAAAAAAGGCCAGCCCGTGATGGGTTGACGATGCTGTATTTGAGCGTCAGAGCGGAAAAATGGTAGAGTATCAGCGATACGACGTACCCTCTTCGCCGTATACGTCTGGAATAACGGTGTGGATATCTATGCACTCAGCGCTGCGTATCCTTTCATAGTCGTATAAGTTGAGGAAATAGGCTGCAAACCGCCAACACGTCAAAAAGACACGGTTTAAAGCTTGTACAACGGTACAGGCACTGACCTGGAAGATTAAGTTCATGCTTTCATCTGCTCTTGGCCGCCACTAGGGATTGAATGAGATGATGAGGGTGAAAAAGCGGGGATCAACGTGATGGTCATCGTGGTTGTGGAGAAAGTTTGGAAAGACGTTGCACGTGAGTTTGTGACGACACCCTTAACCCATCCTCGACTGTTGCAAATAAGGGCTCATTCAAAGATTTTCTGGCTCAACTAACGATTTGAAAACCGATATAGTGATAAACATCTTCACATTCAACTCGTGAATCCATTCCAGCGATATAGACTACGTAATTGAGGTGTGTTTGATAGGAAAGTAGTGAAGAGCGGGCAAGGGGCTCGGGAGCTCTAATCAAATTCTTGACTGGCATAGAGACGTAAAGGCAGATTCGAGGTGAATGAGGAAATGGGAGCAGGCCAAAGGAAGCTTGTGCTAGGACCCAGGGCACGGCAGCTCGATGCATAGCGTGTATACAAAGGGGTTGCGATTGGATTTCTGGCAGCGGAGAGGTAGGAGTGTGGGCTTCGTAACATGTATGCTATACGCTGGGTACTCTGTGAATCATATTTGCAGAGAGACGCCGAGTCTGGATCGTCGCTATTTGTATTTTCGATGTTGAGCGCTTGAAAAATCGATCAGTATGGGGTCAGTCACGTCCCTTCTGAGATGGGTAGCTGTGAAACGCCGTTGTTGAGTGAACGTGCTTGTTGCTCCTAGGGTTCTTGGAGGTGATTGGACGCTTGTGGGATGTGAGGGTAGGACGGTGGACCTATGGCCTTGAAACCACGACTGGCAGCACAAAGCAAAAGTGAGACTACGTGGAGATGACAGTCGCGATGGGAAATGTACCTGGCTCGCATCGAAACCTCTAGCGAGTTCCATACCGTACCCACGGCCAACACATGAAACAGCCCACTGAGCTCCGCTACTCAGCCGAAGCCGGGTCTGGAAACATCGAGTTTATTGCCCGAGGGTCGAACGGTGGTTTTCTACCACGGTGTGGTACGGTCATTTCATCACCTAAACACCCATAGCAACAGACGTTGTTGCTCCCATTCCCAGTCCCGCTGCAACACACAACGCCCCCTTGTCAAACCAGCGCTACTTCCATCCTTTCTGTCTTCACTACAACGAGCAGGCTATCTCAACTCTCCCAGAACCATCCCAACATCGTTTACAGGCTCACTTGCGCCCCTCGAGTATCTATTCTCGTTGAACAAAGCTAGTTGTTAGAGTATCAGAGACGGAGTAACCTCTGATAGATGATGAACGCACCAACTTGGGTATACTAGTACACTTTCCCTTGTACATCAATCAAAATGTGCATTTTTCCCGTCGTTAGAGGCCTTCAGTTCCGACAGAATTCTGGGTGGTACAACCATGATCTTGTGGAGAAGGCCATCTTCGACGTTCATGGACTTTGGGTGCTTCTGGCGAGTCGTTGTAGAAGAATTGAGCGTTGCTAGTCGATGCCAGAATTTGAACTCCGCCCATCCGCCCGGTTACCGGACTGACTTGGGGGTAGGCTCGAACGTAAATCTGACTCATTCACGTCGTTCACGAGTACCTCTAGTTTCTTGTGCTTCATCCAGCGGTCCACCAAGCACTTAGGCTCTTTCAAATCTACTAATCACTGACACTCATCGCGTGTTCAGTGGATCCAACGCGAATAAGGACATTACCAAACGGAAAACTCTGAACATCTAATCGATGCTCAAGGTTTCTGAACACCCTCACACATGGCGCGAAGACAGCAAGGATGAGGATCATGAACCTCATTGGAAAAAGAGTCGCCTTATATCCTACTGGTATCGTACTCAACGCCCCTCGAGTCAATACCAGGGTGGAAGCAACTCCGTCAAACAGTATATGAATGCTAGGGATGTACTGCAAAACACTATGGCGAAGTATCTAGCAGTGTTTTTCATGTTGAGTCCGGGTGAGGAGGCATGCTGCATGTTCATAACCTCGATCCCAGCCTGCTCGGAGAATTCACCTAACAAGTTCTCGCTTGTTGGATATATTTCTGCGACCATGAATAGTCTCTTGCTCGATTGCAGCCACTTTGTCCATTGGCAAAGTGCCGTTAGACTGATTTAATTTACGCGCCCCATGTTCCTAGAAACAGGTTTACACCAAAGATTGGAGCTAAATTATCCTCGCACCATTACCCCGAAGTTATAGGTCTGTTGGAAGTCATAAGTCGTCCAAACTCATGAGCCGTCCAAACTCATGAGCAGTGACTTAGGAAAGCGATTTACATTCATCATCAATGAAGCCTACGGCCTGATAACTCAGCTCGACTGTCCAGCGACGCTCGAGTACCCAAACTTCGACCCAATCCCTTCCATACTGTACCGTCCAACGGTAACTCATCCCCTGATTTCTGAGAGATTGGCTGCACTAGCATCTACGATTTGAAGATACAAAAACGTCGAACGGGGTGCTGTAGGAGTGCCTCTATCCAGTCCGACGACCATGATACCTCCTCTGAGTCTTGAAGTCCTTGCCGAGTAAGATCTACCGGTGCCTCCTCCAGTAAAGAAAAAGGCTGCTGAATGAGACAAGAATAAGAACCTTCTCAAAAAGCTTCTGAACCTACCCGTCTAGCAAAACGCTATGTACGATGGGAATATATCTCAATGCACGGACGCCTATATTCGAACAGGAACTACATCGTAAATCAGGAATTGGTAGAGGCAAATCAGATGTTCATACCTGGCTTCCTGAGGCCGTCCCACTCAAAGACGACAACCAGCTGCTCTCCTTGGTACCCATATGGCAGGGGCGTCTCATTTTCAGGGCTCACGGGAACTCGGCAAGTCGTAAAAGAGCGTACTTTGAATATCATATGGGCCCAAATTCGCCCAAATGACCGTTATATGCGCGAAACCGTTTGAACGACGTTCTCTTGAGAATTGAGCCATGAAGCATGTTACAACGTTGAAGTCACCGGGTCCCGTATTCTTGGATCTTCAAAAGCTAGCACGAGGCAAGAGACGTCGACGATCAGTACCTTTTTGAGATAAACCCCTGGGCAGACGTACTAGATCGAAACACGGAAGACCACGCTCTCAAATCGTCCCAAAAGCCGGATTCTGTATTGAGTTTGCTCAGGTGACGGTCCTCGGTGTTGGTAGAAATTCGATGTTCAAAATGTAGTCCGGCTGATAGCTAATCCCTAGCGACTCCCCGGTATATCAAATTCATGCCCTGTTCAAAGGATGAAAGAAGGATATCAAAGTACCGCATTGTACCAGCTTGGAACCATCCACAGTTTCGTGAATGGGGCGCGAGAACGCTAGGGATACTGCTGGGAGGCTCACTTGCGAGACCAAGGACGGTAAGCTCTGTTTGGTTATCGCCGAGTCCGTCTCATACAATGTCTCCCGGTGTCTTCGTCTGAGTTCACCATCTAGAACGCGATTGTTAGTTTGAGATGCGGATAGCCGGAACAAAGTGAGCTGTCAGACTCACCTTCGCGATGTTTATAATGCTCAAAACTCATATCACAACGACACCGTGGAAACTTGGAGTACGACTGATACGACGCCAGCGTTCAAACCAATGAAAACAGGCAAGAGGTGGCGACCAGAAGCTGATATGGCCGTTCCGGATACTCGGCAGGTCCGCGAGCTGGGTCCACGCCATAGGACACCTTCTCGCTAGAGGTTACACCGGCTCCCTCTGTATAGCTGGGTACTCAAGGAATCGGTTGGCTTGAGAGTCGTGTCCAGCTTATTTGAGTGCTAGTGGTGGAGGCGATAGAATGAGATGGATTGTCCGTCCTACGTGCCTGCTGTCCATGTCTCTCAAATAAGCCGACGCACCCCCCCCCCCCCCCCCCCCCCCCGAACCTGTTTCTGATATCATATCATCGGCCTACGGAGGTCCGTTTTGTCGATAAGCTGAGCTGTACGCGGTCTGTGAATCGAATAAAGGCTACGAGGTTGACACAGTTGACGTTTAGAGGCGGAAATCTGCCCTGGAAACTCACGAGACGTGCATCATGATCCTGATACACAAGTTCTTCGATCCAATGAGCCTTAGAACGAAGAGGCTAGAGGTTGGATTGGGATGGTTTTCTATCAAAACATGGTCCTTCATGCACGTCGCGGTGAGGGTGATCGAGGTGAAGACAATGAGAAGTCTAGTAGTACAACTGCGAACTCTGAGAGAATAAAAGGCTAAGGTGCAGAATGTGAAGGTTCAAGATTTCTTGCCTGATCTCGAGGGACAGATTCGGACGATTTAGATCTGACAAAGGATTGAACGTCAGACATCAATAGCGGGGTACGGGGGTCAGATACCAAACAGAATGTGGACTGATAGGTGTTTCGAGGGCTATGATGAGTCCAACATACCTAATTAAAGGTATCTTGACGGGGAAGAGTGGGCGTGGTGACGCATCATGTCCTTGTCTGTGGAATCCGTATGCTCGGAGGGAGCAGTCAAAGTCGTGGATTACACCTTTGTTCTTCAAAGCTACGGTCTGACTTGCTATCTTCCAAGAATCGAAGTCATCAGTCTGAATCACGAAAAAGCTAATCTTCGAGAGCATGAGTCTCGACGTGATTACGTACCTACTGCTTCAATAGCCAATTCTCAGCTTGAATATTAATTATGGAGAGTGTTTTGAACCGGCAAAGCTGTGAATGGTACTTGAGGAAAGGAAAGGGAAAGACGTCGTCGGTGCTCATGGTGGCTCGAGTACAAGCAAGGCTTGAGCGCCAATGGGCGCTTTACAAAAAGTCCTGAGTTTAGCTCCGGGCCGATCCCGATCCATGGTTGTTTCGCGACACCCACCACTCCCAGGCTCGATTCGCAAAAGAAACGACTCCTCGGCACTCTCTACATCTCTTCAAGGCTGTTCACGCACGACTTGAAATAGAACCAACGAGATGGCCAGGTTACCACGGTTGGGGACCGCGTATCAGATGGGATCCAGGAATATGGGTGTAAATAGAAATACTGACCTATTTTATTCAATTCGTATGGGGTTTTCCGTGTGACGAAAATTTTTGCCGGGGCAAATTCGTATGGCGGGCAAGTGACCGGTGACAAAAATGAAAATTCGTATGGAGTTTCCAAGCCACGGGCCAATATGAGAGGAGGAGTGAGGAGGAGGGGACAGCTGTGGCTGCCACAGGTAGAAATCTGCGAAGAACACCTAATTTGGGCTAGAAAATCCTGGAAATGGTAATTTTCTCGCCTTTTTGAGCTTCCCAGAAATCTGTCACATACTGGGACAATTCGTATGACCCCCCTGTGACTGGGTGACCATACGAAAATATTTCGTATGCCCAGGGGCCTGTGACGTGTGATATACAAATTGAATAAAATAGGTCAGTAGAAGACTTGATCAAGAGGGCGTTTATCGCAGCGATGAGCGGTATTATCGGGACCTAATCCAGGACTTCATATCGATAACAACAGCATTGTGCCGGGCTCTCGAGGGCTGGGTGGGCGTAGTACGGTGGAGGTCTAAAAATGGAATTGCTGTCGAACGAGACAGCGTGGACGTCGCATGTTCTGATCACAGCCTGGATATGGGCTGCCCTTGGGCTGTTTCTTGCCTTGTCATTCTACCATCATCTTTCCCCCTCTTGCATACCCGCCCGCTCACAAGTCCGATGATATCTTTCTTTCGAAAGGCGAAGAAGACCACAGTTACGAGCGGGAGCGGGAGCTTCAGCCACGTTCAAGGAGATCAGATCAATTACACGACGACAATCGTACAAGCGGAGAAAAAGGAACGCACTGAGTTGGACGAGGTAAGTGGCTCGAGCTGTTCCCGGGGGATCGTGTCTCATTGTTCCCTAGTTTTCCTACGTGAAGCGGGGCGATATCTGCAGGCTAAGGAATATCCACATACACCAGTACCCACGATGGCTGGACGACGAAGATAAATGTTGGTGGGGAGTTCGAGCTGATAGGCTAATTTGTGCGGCAGAACTCGTGGATCGACCGGGTAGAGCCTTCACGGTGGTAGAATACAGGGGTCCAGATGCAAAAAAGGTATGCCAGGAATCAATTTGCTATTTGTTCAACGAAAGCGTAAACTTGCTCCAGGCATTTGAGAAGGATCTTGCTTTTTTTGTGAGCGAACTGTGTGTATCAGCTCTCCTTGCATTGAGTGGATGCTCAAGTTGCTATAGAACCTTGAATGGACCTCAAATGTACGGTTACAACCGGTCAGGAATCCCATCGGTATTATTACACAATGGTACGGACCTGTTACATGCCATATTTTTATTTCCACTGATTTTCTCTGCAGAGCTGGTGCCAGCTGCAAAGTTGAACGTAGGGATTGTTGAACGGATGTATCTCTACAGTTTGTGTGTAAGTAGTCAGGACAATATCCAGATACAGTTGAATGAAATGATTACAGATGCAATTGGGTTGCGAGCAGGTGGGAGAGTTGTGGTTGGATCCGGGGAGGGGAGTGTTTTGCCGTGGTCCATTAGGGCCACAACCCCGTCTCAATGTTTGGAAATTCCACGAGGAGCTGCCCTTGACCGCAGAGCTCGTCCAAGAAGACGTTCTGTTGCGCTTTTTGGCAAGCCTCAAATCAAAAGCAATCAATGACGTTGTCGTCTGTGGAGTCGTTTCTTCGGGTGCCCGGGTTAGCGTGCCTGAAGGAGTACTTCAGCCGACGGTCGTTTCGACGTCGACAAACACCCCCATCGCCGTCGCAAACAATGCCTGGAGGAGCTACAAGGATACTCTTTCGGGTCGAAAAGTCTTGATAAATGGGATGACAAGGTGGGCTCAAAAAAACATCCACTTCTTTCATCTAACATCTTGAGTAGATTCACACTTGCTGGTGAAGGCCGTGTTTTGTTGGGGTGGAATTGGGATGCAAAGTGGGCGTGGATGGCGCAGGCCTGGAGTGTTTTCAGTGCTCGTGGAATTTCTTTGGACAAGGATCTAAGTGTTTACAGTGCGTCGTTGTTTTCCACTCCCCTTCCACCTACTAACATCTCTCAGAGCTTAGCTACCCTCGAGCCTCGTTGGAAGGCGACCTTTCATACTCTAAAGCCCATCGACGATCCCAACAACCGATCTACCTTTTTGTCCGCCCACTTCCTCCTGACCTGCGTGATGGCAACACCTCTTCTGTTCATTTCTGGTCCTTTGATGAAGACGGCCACTCTCCGCTCTTGGACACCCTCTGCAATGACTTTGGCCTTCCAACAGAGCTCTACTTTGTTCAAGACCTCTTCTCAAACTCTTGGCCCAATGAAGCCTACAGCAGCCTACGCCAATATCAACTCCCTCGAGGGTTTGACCCGTCCACCACTGTCTTTGCTCAATCTCTCGGATATGGCAAAAACATCTACCAACCTCTGAGCGACTCGGGTCGGTTTGCACAGGTCAACCAAGGCTTGTTTTACCTATTCATTCCCTTTGCCGTCGTCTGATCTTCTCTGATTTTGCTGGCAGAGCCTTCCCTTGACGTTGGAGCCTCGCACTCGATAGCAAACATCTCAGCACTCGAAAATCCCATTACAACTCACCCAACTCAAGATCCCTCACACTTCACAACCTCTAGCACTCGCCAACCCAGCTTCTGGTCCCCCATATTCTTGCCTTCCTCGTCTGAAGTCTTGGGGGACTCCGGTACTACCTCACGAACCCTCGACCTGGACATTGCAGATATTGACTGAGGTTATGTTTGAAGGTGATGTCAGAGTTCACTCCGTGCAACTGCCGTTCTCACAACTCATGCTTGTCTTAGTCTGCAGTTGCGTTTTCATGGAATTGCAATGGATTCATTTTCGAGCTGTTGCTCATTTCGACCCCTGCAGAAGATGTTCTGGCTACGAGTGACGTGATATAGACAGATTTCGGGTATTCAATATACAATCTTTCTTCCAAGTCTACGAGATGTAATGCAACATCTAAAAGTGTAATCTACCGACAGCCGCACCCCGTGCTATGCGTCATGTACGATAGCCTCACATCCTTGTTCTATGAAGAAGATCAATCAGCTTTCAGCTGAAGTAATTGATAACCATGAACAACTCACCTCTTTCATTATCCCACATCCATGTAGCCCATGCTTGATTGAGATCTATAACGAGATGAGAGTGTTTTGCCAGAGTTGGCTGGTAACCAAGATGTCGCCGTGACCGCATTCACAACAGTATTTGGTATTGCACAAGGGCTTTCATCACAGCTGGCAGAAAAAGCATCTTGATACGGAGCCCGTACAAATGAAATCCAACGTCTCACAGCCGACGAGCTCGGTCAGCGAGGCCATGCTATCCTGGTGACAACACTGTAGACATGCCTCTTTCACTCGTTGCATGAGTCCATTGTTTGCATACACTCTTCATTGATACTGAGCATCTCGTAGCTCCAGTCAAGGACACGAGAGTACGAACGTGTCTGTAAAACATCCTGTTGATGGCAAGACCCGACGGCTCTGATAGTAAATTAGACGTACCCTCATCCAAATACTGCTATTCCTATCCTTCCCTCCCATTCAACAAGTTTTCGTCGAGCCCTACTGTCTCCACGCAGAGAAACGACCATTTTAAGCAGGTATGATGATTCTGAGCATCGGAAAGTAATGTGTATGGTGACTGAAAAATTCTTCTACGTGACTGAGCACCTTCCATTTTAAGCTCTGTTTTGACAGGTTGCAAATGTTGACTCGGATGGTTGTTTGGTGGTGATGAAAACAATGTTAATGCGGATCTAGTGACAGAGAAACAACCAAACATGGCCTTGAGTTCTATGGGTACGGCCGTGGCTTCAGGATAGATAGATTAGCGGAATTCTTCATGTTACGACGACGAAAACGACGCACCTCCCTAGCTTCCTCCGTCCGCACAAATCCCAGCCCCCCATCATTTGCATCCATTCATCGTCTTTGATGCTTTAGTAAAGGCCTTTCAAGCATATGAATAGACAGTACTGTAGATGGTAACAGAGTCGTCAAAATTTGACGAACGGCAGAATCTCGCCCGAACGAAGCAGTGCATACCTAGAACATCATCTTTGTTGCTACGGACCTTGCCAGCGGCTTTGAGGTGTCACGAAGGGTGCTAGGATCCGAACAAAAACAAGTGAAAAATGTAGTGGTTTGATGGTCATGGCGGTCATGGACAGAGTTTGGACGCGCGGTCCGGGGCTCACCGTGAGCTTGGACCCAACCTTCATGATCTCCCTACGGTTCTACCTCCAAAGCTCAATCTCATCTTATATCCAAAGATACTCATTCTTGACTTTCTCTTTGCATCTCAATCTCTGAACCCGGACATGGCCTCAATTTCAAGGCCCAGGGTGGCGGGCCCAGCCAATTTGAAAATGGCTCTTTCCTCTGTGGTAAGATGCTGATAGTACTCATCTATTCGATTTGGCCAACTCAGAACCATCTCAGTAGTTTCCTCAACCAGTTTCTTGTGGTCCAGTCGACAAGTGGGTATGCCCAGCAAACATGGATTAAACGAAGTTGAAGGTTCAAGCGCTCCAGAAACCGTCATAAGCTCACCCACATTGTCTCATGACCCCACAGAAAGCAAGGAGAGTTCACGAGCATTGTCTCCACCCACATTCCCATCCGGCTCGTCTGCGTTGATTTCTGTTCAGTTAGTGATTTTCTGGTGCTCCCGAGCCTGGCTCTCTAACCAAGGACCTCTCTCTTCAAGTTTCAAGATCTGGCGCCCCACGTTCTCTCCCTAGAATGAAATATTCATGAGCAACGGAATGCTCGTACCCATACTCGCGTGGAGCCACTCATGCATACCTAGTTGTCGCAGATAGGCGAAGGACGCTCTAAGGTTGTGGATCTGAGCACTCCTGGTCAATATAACAGATTGCAGCCTACGGGGATGCGTTGTTGGTATGTATTCGAATTCTAGATACTCGTGGTTCTTCTGGGTGGTGCTTATCCTCTTCGGTCCGTGACTGCCTGGGACATACTTCTCGATGTCCGAGCCCCACAAGGATTTCTTGGCTTTCGTCGACTTGAGAGTCAATCACGATTCGTTCAAACGAAACAAATTGAGAGACATGCAACATTCAATTAGGTATGCGGTATGTGAATATACCCTCGACTGAACAATTTTGACGCACACGCAGCATTCTTTAATGGGGTAGGATGGGACCTACCAAATGGGAGAATGGATTATGACCAAGTCATAATGCTCATCCGAAGCAGTTGATATAGGTGCAGAGCTACTCCAACCGTTACATCTCTTGCCGACCCAGGTCAGTATTGATTCTACCGAGGGATTGAATCCACCGTAACCGATATTTTCTCGCACCTTGGATCATTGGCTATCCAAGACTGACCTTCATCTCCTGGATAGCTCAAATCAATTTCTGACGTTCAGCAAGGCCAGGGCTGACCTAGTTACCTCAGTATCCTGACCTCAATCTGACGTTCTTGGTGGTAACAATGCGAGCGGCTCCAATTTTTGACACTGACTGTGCTGCCATCTGAGGTGAGTGCAGCCTTGCCTGTCTGTGAGCCCTCTGTATGTCTGATTGGACCACCTCCAGATCTCGAGTGAGAACGATAAAGCTTGCTGGCCTCTAGGTGCTGGTTCAACTGATGATGTCCGGGTACATCTGTGGTTTTGGGGTAAGGTTAGTTCTGGCAGTATCTGTTCAGATTTCATCTGAATCTCAAAGTCAGAATCCACATACGCGCCCTAGCGTTCACATTCGCTTGGTATCAGCAGGTATACCTTAGTCATGTGAAGGTTGTGCTGGTCGCGGTACAGACAACTCAGGGGGACTCTGACCGTGACGACCTCAATGTGTGAGCTTTGGCTGTCGAGCCAAAATCAGCTTTGGGTTCAAACCTCTCTCGTTCCTTACCCACCGAGTCTCGGTTCACGTTTAAACGTATGTTCGGAAGAGTCAACTTTGGATAACAAATTGACATGCCCTACACTTAGCTCACATCTCGGCGTAAAAATCATACATACTACTCAGTCTGTCGCGTAGCCAGTGCCATCAAATGAACATACCGGTCGTCATTCTACTATTCCACAAGTCTGTTTGCTGGTATTCTCTTCTTTTTTAGCTTTAACGAGAGTTGTATACAGCACAGCAATCTCGAGGTACTCTCTCTCTCTGATAACGGAGGCGATGAAGCCTTCGGCTACGTTGTGGAGGCTCAACATTCAACACCTGGAGGGGAATCATCAAAGTGAACCCTGCTACTGTGGGAGGCTTGAAGAAACTGCCATATTCTTCCAGAGTTGCTTGCCTTCAATGACATACTCATTCTTCAGGAGCAATCCCAGTCTGCCTTCCGAGGTGCTGAGGCTACTCGGCGCTGCTCCGGAGATAGAACATCAAGGTCGTCTGTAAGCCTTGAAGCTTGAAGCTTGAAGGCTTCCAGTATTGTGGGGTGTTTGCGTCCGATGACCTACGTCGATCTGAGCGCCTTCACCCAATTGATACTTGCCATGCAAGCCAGAGTGATTCGTGTACGTGCCTTCGAAACCTGAGACTCAGGGCTAGATGGGAACCTGGGCGAATTTGAACCAGTGGTTTGGATAGATTATTTTTCCACGTCCATGCCATTGACTCGAAGTTTCCCTTTGGGAGTACTTTGTATTCAAGCCCTCTCAGCGCTCCCAGCAATATACTAACCGGTCTCAAGTTGGCTGAGAAACAGCAAGATTAGACTCTCCAAGTTGGATCCGAGGGCCTGGTAATGAGACGCAATGGTACCCCAGCTGCGAGCGAGAGGGGTGCTGGGGATGTTGGGGTTGCAGTATGGCCGCTGTTGCTTTCAGAATTTTGAGCCTACTAGGCCGACGTAGTTGTTTAGATGAAATGAGGCGACATTACCAGGCAGTTTCAAGCAGTCTTGCAAAATCTGCGTTGTGGATATCGTTGATATTGGTGGATTTCTGCTATCTGAACCACTGGAAGTGGTCTATATACTACAAAAATCATTCAAATCACACCAATGCTTTGTGTGGGGTATGTTTGAGTATTCACTGTTGGCTTATTCTATGACAAGGAGCTTTGGGTACAGCCGGTACAAAGAGATTAGAGAGCTGAGAACAATAATGAGGCTTCGGGACAGTTTGAACGTGTTAACACGTTTGATTGTAACAGATGACAAAGAATCGACGAGGGTCGCACCTAATTATTCAAATCAGCGCTGGTACTTTGACCCTCTCGATAGGATTTAGCTCTTTGCCCCCGTTTTCCGGCTCATCCCTCATGTAGAGCTAGCCACACATCTATTTTTTTCTGGTAAACTATCTCCAAATTCCCATTGCAAGTGCTGCTCCCTGACTCACCGCGAGTCCTGGGTGATCCCACAAACACCCATTGAAGTTTTTGTTGGGAGCATCAAGGGGAACAATGTCATTTTGAGGGCCCTCCGTGGTCTTGAATATTATTCATGACACGACGTTCTTCGGAAGTTGTGGATAGTTACATTCCATCCCCGTAAGACAAAACAAGGGTCGGTATCCTGTCGGGCATCAAGGCTCCTGGCTGATCGGGAACATGCCATTGTGACATACCCAGATGAACTTTGAACTAGGTCGAAACCGACTCAGGATATCTTGAGAGGAAATCAAGCGAGTGATAACAGGAAGAGTGAGTGATAAACAGAGTGTCTACAAAAAGATCACTATGAACGGATCCAAAGAAATGCGAGTCGTGCCAATACAGAAAACGGCGCGTTTAATGTGGAAGCCAGTGCCGGTATGTGATCTTTTCTGTAGTTGTCTATCAGTCTTGATAGATTGTCAGTCCTGGAATGGCGTTCTGGCATTGCGTGGAAGTCCTGTAAACGAAAACTGTGGGATTCGTGGCCCCGAACTGGAGATAAATCTCAAATGTTTAAACAAAACATATGTTTTACATATGTTGTATTCAAACAATACTTGAATGCCCGCCCCCTGACTGGAATGCTGGCCGTCCAAAGCTGGCGGGAACAACTTTGGAAAGTCTTTCTCACACTCTCTGAGTCTGAGCGCGGAGGCCCCGCAGCTGAGGCCTTGGACCCCCTCTCTCATAATCTCACTCATTCTCAATGTTCAAGCACTCACTCTCACTCTCTAGCTCAATCAAAATCATAGTCTCGCAACAGTGAGTCAACTAAGTACTGTGCTTCGTGATCATCTCTCATTGCACTAATTTGGTTCCCCCCCAGCTTGTAGTAACTCGGGTTGGATTCAGGATGACAGATGACCTCTAATCAATGCCGTGTGGAATTGGCTCTGTCAAACTGTTCGTTTGGTCTACCCGTTTAAATCACCTGTTTAGATGGCCAGTTCAGAACACCGGTTCAAGCTGAAGGTTTGGATCCCCCATTCGCGACTGGTTGCAGTCAAACAGTATGTTTGAACCGGTGGGTTCAATCAGGATTGACTGTCCGTGTGTCATATCCATGTCCAATTAAGGGTGGTTTAAAGGTGGGAGTTCACTTGTGCCTCTGTATCCGACAGGTTGAAGTGAGCATTCGAATACGAGTGTTCTAATAAGCCATTTGAACGCTGATGTGCTGACCCCTGGGGCTATTGTTTATATTACACAAGATATTGTTAGAATAAGACATATGTAAAAAATATGAAATGTTTAAACTTTTGAAATTTAACGCCTGTCCCGTGTTACGATTTACCTTTATTTCTCACCAACAAGCGCCCATACAGACGCTTCTCCCTACCCAACTCACCTCTCCCTTACCACCTTTCCCACTCATTCAAATATCTCTATAAACGACTCCGAGGAGTAAGTGGAGCTATGCATCCAGACCACAGCTCCAGACCACGCCAAGCAGACATCTCCACATGCCACCCCGAGTCATAATATATGAACAGCCGCAATGACTCACATGACATTCGCAGCCACTCCCACAGCGACTCAGTCCAACTACAAACGACTCACACACCTGCGACTCAGCACAACTCAGAGCGACTCCAGACCTAGACAGATTCCAGTATATAAGCCCAATGTACATACAACCTTTCCTTAGCTTAACAACTTGGTTAGTACACCAGTGAAAGCCCACCTTGACCTTCGACCTTCGACACTTGACCTTCAACCCTCGACCTTGACCTTTGACCTTTGACCCTTGACCTTTGACCCTTGACCCTCGACTCTCGACCTTCGAACCTCGCCCTCGCTTAAAGGAGTGACTTGAGAGGACACTAGTCGTGCCCTACCATATCACCCCGAAGCTGTGATATTGAGCATATTATCCAACACTGGGTGCAGGATTGCATAAGTTTTGAGAGTTATGCGAGACTGATGCTGAGCCTTATGCGGGGAGATCCTAGCGTAAGTGCCGGAGCAAAGGCAAGAATCATTCCATACCAAAAATGGACAGAAATGGGATAGAAAAGCCAGGTTTGGACTTTCTATCAAATTTCTTTCTCATATGAACCGAATTCGGTTCAAATATCTCTTGCATGGGTCACAAGAATCACGGTAAATTCTCCCTGCATAAGTTTTCACGTCAATCTTACATTTCTCCCGAAACTTACGGGTTCTTGCACCCAGTGCAAGTAGATCCGGCTTGAATTGAAGAACCTCAGAAAACTGATGGATTCTGAACATATAAGCATCGCCCAGACTCTCAAACCCTCTCATGTCTGGATTTGATTCATGTTCGCAGTCCGAATGTGAATCCAACGCGACTTGTTTCCCTACGTCCATGAGTCTCCTTCTTTCATCAATATCAGAGTTCTCTCTCAGACGAGCCTTCCTAGCGACCCTGGGAATGCCTATCACAGTTTGAGTCGTGGGCGACAAAAGGCAAAAGGCACAAGAATGTGTTTTACTCTGACAAATGAACCCTATGGTCTTATTGCCTATTTCGAGCGACCCAAACCCTAATTGCTTCCCAAATGTTGCGGCTTTCGTGACCTCACCACTCTGCTTTCCAACGATAAGCCATAGGTCAGGAGAAATGTGAAAGGTAGTACCTACTACAATTTTTGGGATATTTTCTTCCAGTCCAACATTAGTAATAAGTAACTTTTTAGGATCTTGGACTCATCTCCATCAAGAAAAATCCACCGGTGCCACATTTTGGAATGAAGATGGCTACTCAATTGACAATGAAAGGTGCTTGTAAGCCCAAAGTGACAAGTGAGAAAATTGTCTGACGGAAGGCCAACCCTTCCGGAGTTCTCTTTGCAGTGGAATCAGAATATCATCGAAGGGCTTGCGCCTGTATTTAAAATGATGGATACTAGCACTCGATTGTCTTTGCTGCTCGTGCTACAAGTCTCAGGAGCGACTGAGATCAACCAAATGAGAGGTACTTCAATGACACTATACTCACCAGTCCCACCACCTGTATCCAACCCATTGAGCACTACTCGTCAACCGTTAGACCGGCCTTACACACAAAACCAGTTGAGAGTTCACAGAAAACGGGTTTACAAGGCTTCAACCAAGCCTGTGGATGGAGATTGTGTCCTAGACTAAGAGATAGAAAAGTGAACAGATCGAATGTCTATACTGAACTCACTCAGCTCACCTCGCTCAATCAAAACACCAGCTCCCGGGGCTTCTTGGTATCTAGATGGCGTCAGTGAACTTTTTTGATGTTTGCAACGAGAAATAATGATGGAGAGTATAGTCCTTTGAATTCATAATTCTAGGTCCCAAACTTGCTAAGGAGACTTAAAAATTGACTGAAGATAGACGGATGTAGGCCAAGAGTGACAAGATTGACTTACCAGAGACATATTGAGCATCTCTGCTGGATGTCAAGTACATTTTAGAGGCAAGGGCTTGATGGTGTCCACGGTACCCAGTGTGAAGCGTCAAGTATCACGTTGCAATGAAGCTTCATTGCTCGGTATCTCTTGTGAACAAGTCGACTGTAGTAGAACAACCAGGGTAGTCTGGAAGCTGGTTTCAAAGAGATGTTGGACGAGAAGTAACAAATACTGACTTAGTGGAGGCACCCGCTCATTATAACATGTATCGACCACGATCCATCTGACCGAAATTCATCTTTGAATCGAAACCTTGGGGCGGTGTTGGACAAAAGAGATTGATGGATAAGGTGAAGGGCTACCCAGCCGCACTTCCGAATGTTCGAGCCTCGATGTAAATGCTGGAATAGTGAGAGTTGAAGCTCTCACAATGAAGGTTCAGTGTGCATTACTTCCGAGGACCAGCCGACGTAGTATACAAGCCAAACAAAGATCGCCAAGTCTAGAGAACGAGAAGTGAGGAATCAGGAGAGTTTAAACTAAGTCTGACACTTGAAAGACACGGTTTTCGATGCGGCGCAGACCAATTCAGGAGTCAAATGTTGCGTGCCAAATGCAAACGGCAGAGAGATACTCAGTACGAAGCAACCTGGTCTATGAATGTTTCTTCAATAACCGGAAATCATAGCTTGGAGGGAGGAGCACTGATCCTCAAGATTCATGCTGAACCTTAAATGGTCGAATAGGTAACAGATTTGGGGCTTCTAGTAGCAGTATGGGCAAACAGTCGTCAGTTAGTACGTTCGTAGGCAAAATCGAGGCAGACGCAGCAGTAAGTCCTTCACAAGAGTTCATATGCCCGGAACCAACCTGTGAGCTATCTATACCGTTGATATGTCCCTGGGATCAACTGGCTCGAGGTTGTTTTCTCTGCTGAAAATCAAAACAGTCAGTCTAGGACCTGAAACTGCCACCTACCGAGGGCAAGACTCAACCTCGCGAATGGCCCGGGGATAATACAAACAACGCACCACTCGAGTCAAAACCCAGAAGCTGACTTGATACCTTGGAGTAGACAGTGGTGGATGCCACAAGCAAGTATCCCAGTTCCTGGTGGTGGTGGTGGTGCAAGTGCAGGTCAAGGCATGGGTGCTTTTCACAAAATCAAGGGGTGTCACCAAAAAAACTTTTATATATGATGTTCCCATACAAACTTAAGGCCCTTCGGGACCCCCCCTCCCTCCTACCATTTTGGGAAGGTGTTTCTCACAGTCACATGCCCATCTCACCTATTGAACACGTCCTGACAGTGTATTTTTCAGCCCGAGTTCGTGTTAATGTTACTTAAAAAGTACTGAGACCCTCTGAATACAGTAGGACTCAAGTGGGTTGCTTCAGGGAATCATATTACCGATATGAAGGTACAAAACCTGGACTCCAGACTCTGGCATACCTTCCCAAGTTCAGTGACTTGTACAGTTCACACTGGATTCTGGCACAAAAACATCTAATTTTTGGCCTTACTGGCCATCTACTTCAATCTTCGGCCTCTGAGTGCTCTGAATGAATGTCAGAATGTAATGAAAGGGCTCTCTAGACCCTCCAAGGTCTGCTCAAGGGGGGGTCACTTTTTGACCTTAAGGGCTCGGGACCCCCCCTCCCCCCCCCCACCCCATATGACCGAGATGCCCGGGTGACACCCCTTGCACAAAATTTCTGTTTCTGTCCGGCCCGATCCCCACTTGTGCTTCTTGTTTCATGACACTCACCACCCCAAGGCTCGACATGATACAACTCGCTCAGCATTCTCTACTACTAACCTTCGAGTCTTGTTCTCACAGAATCGTCAGGCGACCAACTAGATAATCAGCCCTGTGCTCATGGAAGAAAATGACTATAAATGGGGTCGGACCGATGAGAAAGAATGTGAGTAGGCTTGGACGTTTATCGTGGCGGTGAGTGGTTTTATCAGGACCCAAACCACATTTCTGATTGGATTGCCCATATCGATGAGGACAGCATTGGGCCGGGCTCAGAGCGCCATGTGGGCGTAGTGTGGCAAAAGTCTAAAAGAGGGATTGCTGTCGAACAACACAGCGTGTACATCACATTTTCTGATTGCAGCCTGGGTATGGACCGCTCGTGGGGCTTCATCTGGGTTGTTTCCCTACCATCACCTTCTCCAGCCTCTACCTCATTTCCAGCATGTCGATAGCTGATCATTCCAATGCTTTCCCACTTCTTCCAAAATGCACACAATTTCCGGATTGCTGGCAGAAGCTTCGTTCAAGTTCAGGGGGACCAAGTCAACAACACTACAACGATAGTCCAATCAAAGGAGAAGGAACACACAGATTTTGATGAGGTAAGTATGAACAGTGTACACGACGGCTCAAATCTGACTGTTCCATAGTACTTTGAGGTGAAGCGTGGCGCAATCTACAGGGTAAGGAAAAATGGGACCTACAAATATCCACGCCGATGGGACAACAGATATCGAAGGTGGGGAGAGGAGGGACGACCCCAAGCTGATAGGACAATTCATGCAGCGGAGCTCGTGGATGGACCGGGCAGAATATTCATGGTGGTGGAATACAGTGGCCCAGAAGCAAAAAAGGTACACCAGGAATGGACTCATCATTCCTCCGTCAAGTGCTAAAACTTTATCTAGGCCTTTGAAAAGGATTTTGCCATGTTGATGAGCGAGCTGTATGTTTCAACTATCCTCCCATTGCACAGATGCTCAAGTTGCTTTAGGACATCAAACGGACCTCAAATGTACGGCTACAACCTGTCAGCAATCCCATCAATACTATTATACAATGGTACGTACCAATTAGATGCCAAAGGTTGAGTTTCGCTGAATTGCTCCTTCAGAGCTGGTGTCCGCTGCGCAGGTGAATACAGGGATTCTTGGAAAGATGTATCTCTATAGTTTAATTGTAAGTAGTCAGCATAATATACGGATACAGTTGAATAGAAGATTACAGAGGCAATTGCGTTGCGAGGAAGAAGAATTGTGGGTGGATCCGGGGAGGGGAGTGTTTTGCCGTGGTCCATCAGGGCCAAAGCTCTATCTTGCCCTGGGTTTTAGGGATTTCGGCAATGAGGAGCTGCCCTTGACCGCAGAGCTCATCCAAGAAGACGTTCTGTTGCGTTTCTTGGCGAGCCTCAAGTCAAAAGAAGTTGATGACGCTGTTGTCAGTGGAGTCGTTTGCATCAGGAAACACGTTTTGAGGTATGGAGGTCGGCCTATTTCCATAGCATCCATAGCGCTCCATAGCGCAGACTGTGGGATAGGTAACCTCGGGACCCCGGGCTGGCCTGCTCCACGCAAGCAAAATGTGTCATTGTTTCTCAAGAAATAGCTGAGGTGAATGGCCCAACAAATATATTCCTTGAATTTTTGTAGCCTTCAGCTGTCACTTCGAAAGCCAACGAGTGAGTACATCCTCTATTACCAGATCCATAGTGCTCACCTTTTTTTCTCCACCATTCCACGTCTCTCTATGACCTAGAATTGATTGATTACAGTCACAACCCGCATTGTGCTACTGGGTATTACCGGCTCGGAAGATGAAAGTGGCATCACTCGAAATGTATATATTGAAGTAGTACAAAAATCACTATCCTAAGTCAACTTGTGTTCCGTTACTGACTGTCCGAGGCCTACAAGCGTAACAGGCTTTATAGATTTTGGGCCAGAACCATAGCAGTAGGAAATCACGAAGGCGGAGGTACGGATTGAGGTAAAAGTTGGATGCCTGATTCAAAACGGTCACCGACGTCCAAAGAGGGGAAACCCGTTTGCCATATTCTGGAATCAGGTGGCAGGTCTGCTTTATAGCAGATAGGGGAGAATGACAGACTGTTTTTTGTTCAGGTGTGTTGATATAGCAATCTTGTACATGAGGAGATCCGGGACGGGTTCTCGAAGCGGACAAAAGAGATCGAGGAAGACAAGGGGCTTGTTGTAATGCCCAAGGCGTTCAGGAAAATGGAAGATTTCCCAAAGGCGAGCAACATGGAGTCCTATAATAGTTTGATTTAAATGATTAAGACTTTACTGTTCAGCAAAGATGCGGGCACGCACCAGAGAAAGGATTGGCATTGTACATTTCATCATTCCCAGGCTGGCGATTTCTCCTGGGGTTATACCGGACGAGTACGGTTCTGAATCTTTCGGGTTTCTCCGGGACTGGTAGTCTGTCTCGTTCCCGCTTTGCTGGAATGTGTTTCAAAGCGTGAAGAATGTCGTACTCGATAGATGATCCAAGCATTGGCAGTGGCCGAAGACTCAACTTGGCACGATTCCAAATCGAGATTTTCGAGTTTGCATCAAGAAGTGCACGTGTAGGAATTTTGTTGCGATCCATGAACTCTTGAAGATAGTAGAGGAAGTGTGATGCATGGTGTTCGTGTTCTAGAGAGGCGACAGTGGTCACTGAAGTGCGTTGTGCAACATCATATGGAGACCGGCCCAACGTGAATTCTGTCTTGTCATCCCAAAGCACGTTGCTGTTAGCCTCGTTGTCGTTGTCCATATCGGAATTGTCGTAGTCATCATCACCGTCATCAAGCTCATCGTCTCCTTCACCTTCCTTCTCATCCTCATTCATCCAACCACCCGTCATAGACCACTGAAGATACACATCAAACCGAAAAATTGCCTCTCGTCTCTCCAACCACTTCACCATCTGCTTCATATAATTATTCCAGTTTGATGCTCGATATCCCATCTTTGCGAAATCGATATGAAGGCGCTCCGATATTTCCGAGTTGAACCCAGCAGGGCTACCCCGGGAACGAATATGATCAGGATAATGTTTGATGTTGTGGAATTTTAGGATATTAAAGTGCTCACGGATGCCGAGTTCTTGAAGGATTGCTTTGTTGGAATGAATTGTGCGCCATGCTTCTTCAAGCTCTTTGAGGGTTTCATCGGTATGTTTCTCGAGGCGTGCCAGGTAGATGAAGTCTAACACACCCCGGATAGTTGGGATGACTTTGGGATCTGTTGCACCAGCAAGGACTCCCAAACATGTTTTTTCCATGTTTTTGAACTCCTTTCCAGTCCATTGCGAAGTCAACGAGATGCCCTGTTTGAAATGGCGGAGGGTAGGATGAGGTGACATAGTCCGGTAACGTGCATCAACCTCTCGTTCTTTCCCTTCCTTCCTCCCTTCTATTTCTAATGAGTTCGTTCCCCAGCCAACGGCATGGTCATGGAATATTCCTTTGTGAAGCTGGTGATGGATGTCCGGTGTGACAGAGTGTGCGATTGAGCAGTGAGGAAGGTCATCCCAGAATGGATGCGTAGGCCGTAAGTTCAAGTGATCAAAATCCAGCAAAGCAAAACCTGACAACTTATCATCGATAGCCTTAAAAGTTGTCGCGTTATCCCTCCATCTGGAATATGTCGGTTCTACTCCTTGTCGCTTGGGGTCAACATTGCAGCTAGGGCAACTCGTCGACTTCACGCATGCAACAAGGCACTGCTCGGGATAATCAGCAATGTATGCAGCCAGAAGGGGGAATACATGGCGGATTTTCCCATCTGCGCATATGGTTTCGATACCACTCTGACCAGCTTCGACCAATGGCTTGAGGAGAATCCACATAGCCTCATGGAAGATCTGCTGTTGCGCAGAGGACCTCTTGGTCTTGTCGAAGATCTCGAGTTTGGACACCAGCAAGTATCCAATCAACACCATTGCATGGGAGGAAGGTTTTCGTCCGACTTCCTGACTGATATTGCCAATTGACAGGTACACCGGCCATGCCTTTTTGTCTCCACTGAACGTGGTAAGACATGTCTCATCAGAGGCAATAATGACAGGTGCAACAGTAGCACCCTCTGGTAGTTCCTCCTGCTCATAGTACATACAGTCAGCTTTCTACTGTATTGCCAAACAGCTGTTATACAGTGTCGTACCTGGACATTCCACCACCAATCTGCTGACCACATCTCACCATATTCCCTGTTGGCACTGTTTTCATCCCGGTACACACGGACAGGAGAGTATTGGAGGCAATCTTGGAAGGCTGGATTCCCAATGAGGTCTTTCACGACTTCCACCGGATCACGATGCCATACATCAAGTGATTTAGTGAGCTCTTTCCTATCTGCACCTTTCAGGTTTCTGGTTACTGACAATTCACTCCATTTCCAGCCAGGTCCTGTTGGTAATGCGTCGATGTATTTGAGGAAAGCACATTTATTACGAAAAGAGGGGTCTAAACTCTCTCGTATCTAATCAAAGGTAAGCTTCATGTCACGTTTATTTCTATGATTTCTTACATTTCGGAGTTGTAGAAAGTCATCAATTGTTAGGATCGTGCGGATCGGATAGGGATAAGATAAGATATGGGATTTTATATGCTGTTGGATAGATGGATAGGAAAGAGATAAGATGAAGGAGTGTGGGAGCAACGGATCTAGAGCAGACAGTAGCTGAAGGTTTCGCCAACAGCACCATGAACTGAGCTGTCCTTCTACTAGACTAAGAGGACAAGTTGCGAGAGAGAAGAAAAGACATTAGAGTCATGATGGGGATTGACCCAGATTGAAACCTGGTTGATTCTGGTTGATTTCGAGTCTTCAGATACAGGATAGAAGTATAGAGCTTATATAGGGTTATAGTAAATGAATGAATGATAAGTGAGTCAAGTGCGGGAAAGGTTGATGTATCATATGGAAGTCAAATACAGGGAGAAATGTACCGGAAGGGAAATGAACCGGAAATGAATAAGTGCGTGATGGAATGAAGATATGAATAGAATAAGTGAGTGTGGGAATATCTCGGAAGTCGGAGATAAGTAAGTCAGAACAAGTCAGAATGAAAGGTGAAAGAGTCCCGGAAGCGGAGGCGGAAGTGGTGGAGGTTCCGGGGATGGACTTGGTGTGAGAGACTGAACCGCGGAAGTGAAGGTTGAGTGCCGGAGATGGAATAGTGTTGGAATGAGCTAGAATAATAGCCCGGAAATACCCGGAAATACTCGGAATGGGTCCGGAGGTGATGTGACTAGCCAAGTGTGATGTGACCAGGTGAGATAGACCAGGGTAAGATGCATGGATGTAACATCAATGCTCCTCATACTTGTCCCACATAGTGCTAACCATCGTGCGAGTTCCCATTCATCGAAGCTACAAAATGGCGCCCACGGCTCGCAATCTTGCTTGAGTTGGTCATCCCGGATGTCTTCAAATATCGTCTTCCCAACCCCATACGTCGACCCTGTATCCCATGGAAAATCCTCGATCCACACTTTCTTCTTACTCTCTGTCGCTACATCCTCGTCCTCAACCTCTTCAATCTCCACACGCAAGGTCAAGGTATTTGGCGGTGGTTGTGCTGGTGGGTGTGGTATTGATGGGATTGGCGGAGAAGGCAGTTCACCGACATCATAGAAGCCTGTATATGGACTAGGAGGGCTAGGAACTGGCTCGCTATTTTGCTGATCCTCATCATCGGATCGGTCCTCTTCTACGGCCAGTTCCAGCTTCTCTCTACACGGAGCAGAGTGGTGATAATGCAATGAGAGCCCGTGCATTGCATCGTAGCTCTTTGAGCAGTACGGGCATCTGTGCTGTGCCATTTGGAATGTCAGAACAGGTGATTATCATTCCCAAGTTGGTCTTCACAATTGTCAGGCTGAAATTTTTGAGTGGGGCCCAGTGGGGCGTGGTTACCATTGTGTCATATGCTGGGCACATATGGGCAACAATGGATCAGGCTTGTGGAGCCTAACACGTGCTCTTAAAATTTAAAAGGTATGTACACAGCACACCGCTTTTCCCATTCATTTCCCCCCCTCACCTCACCATGGCCTCTCAGGACGGCAAACGTCGATCCTGCCATCAAGTTGTCAGTGGATCTGAAGATGATACCGCTCCCCCTCCCCCAAAAAGGCATCGCGGCAGACAATTTGGAGACAATCTAGATGGTAATAATGACAGAGCAAGTACTTGTTCCCAAAAGCCTTCTGAGCGTCAGCAAGTAGCCGGTGAGTTCCACTAAAATTCAAGTCTCGATTGTCAACTCAGACCCGTTTGTCAACAGCCCGCGATCAAATCAACAGTTTGGAAAGGAAGAATGAGCAGTTGCTCTTCGGAGGATGAAGAACCAAACTTCACGCAAAGATTATGAAAGCACGTAGACTCTTTTGTCATCTACTTCTCAGTACTGATCTGTTTGGTAGGCCCAGATGAGTTTGAATCAGAGGAGGAACGCGAGTTACCCCTCAGGACTGTGGTACGTTACAGTTGCTGAAGCCTATTTCCAACGTAGACTTACCTTATCAATTAGATCCAGCCTTCAGGGACTGTTACTCTAAGCACTTCTCGCCAAACTGTGACGCCACGTCTGCGCCGTGCTGGCGAGAAGTCTGAAGCCTCTCACCAGCAAAACGATGCCGACCTGGTCAGTACCTGACGGGTATCCTCAGTACAGATAAGACTCAACGTAGGTGGCCATGCGTTGTAAATGTAGAATTAGAATGCAATATAATGGTCATTGCATCGTCACGTACCTTCAGTCTGAAAGTGGCACAACAAGTATCTTTAGCCTTGGGGAACCTGATCAGAGAGTGACCAGTGGCTGGTCAGATCGCAGAAGATCGGGATGGTCTTATCGGCTGCTGGTCAGAAAGCCCAAGATTGGCCACGTCCGGTCAGAATGCATCAGAATGGTAACACCCGACCAGGCTATGCTCAGAAGATTGTCAGATATACACAGACTGGTGGTAATGTCATCATGTACTTACCATGCACTTATCAAGGGGGGCCAGACTGCCCGCTGCGCAATGAAACAGCCATACAGAGGCTGTGAGATACTTGAGATGTGGACATAGAAAACCCAGTATATTGAGTCAAAATTTTGGAAGTTCACCGAGGACTGGAGATTCTTCACAGACTCAATGTGGTGGTCATTGAATGTCAAATGTTCAGAACTGCATTGTTGCTGGCGCGTGGTATATAGCATAGTCATGGTTCGCCCGGCGCTTGCGCTGAAATCAATAGCGCCGGCAGAATAGTTCACATGCACACGCAATCGACGCGTCACGACTTATGCCGCTCTTGACTCTCAACCACCACCATTACTTTCCACCGGCCAGTTCATCACGGTACTGTCGTGTCGAAAGCCACTAGGATATGGTTTAGAAGCCTGAAAAAGGACTATAGAGCTCAAACGGGGATAAGAGTTGACGTGCTGAGATGGAATTCACAAAATAGGTGCGTTCAACCCATCTGTTTTATCTGAATAGAGTTCTCTACAATGATACTCACTACTTTTTTAAATTTGATCTCAAAAGAATAGACGTGAATGGCAAGCACAAGACCTGACCGAGACGATTCGACGGTGTTTTCATCCAACTCAAAGTGGACTCAGCATCCCTGTTAGGATTGTGCAGATCAGATAGGGATAAGATAAGATATGGGATTTTATATGCTGTCGGATAGATGGATAGGAAAGAGATATGATGAAGGAGTGTGGGAGCAACAGATCTAGAGCAGACAGTAGCTGAAGGTTTCGCCAACAGCACCATGAACTGAGCTGTCCTTCTACTAGACTAAGAGGACAAGTTGCAAGATAGAAGAAAAGACATGATAGAGAAGTATCCAGGTGAGTCCTGGTTGATTCTGGTTGATTTCGAGTCCTCTGATACAGGATAGAAGTATAGAGCTTATATAGGGTTATAGTAAATGAATGAATGATAAGTGAGTCAAGTGCGGGAAAGGTTGATGTATCATATGGAAGTCAAATACGGGGAGGAATGTACCGGAAGGGAAATGAACCGGAAATGAATAAGTGCGTGATGGAATGAAGATATGAATAGAATAAGTGAGCGTGGGAATATCTCGGAAGTCGGAGATAAGTAAGTCAGAACAAGTCAGGATGAAAGGTGAAAGAGTCCCGGAAGCGGAAGCGGAAGTGGCAGAGGTTCCAGGGATGGACTTGGTGCGAGAGACTGAACCATGGAAGTGAAGGTTGAGTGCCGGAGATGGAATAGTGTTGGAATGAGCTAGAATAATAGCCCGGAAATACCCGGAAATACTCGGAATGGGTCCGGAGGTGATGTGACTAGCCAAGTGTGACGTGACTAGGTGAGATAGACCAGGGTAAGATGCATGGATGTAACAATCCCATTCGCCAACATAAGTCGATTATGTGTCCTGCTCGCCGGGTTTGGCCTTGGAGATCGTCGGTGACGTACGAATCGTCATCAGCGTCATTCTTTCTGGCTGCTGGCTGTTTCTACAACCACCGCACGGACCACCCCGCCAGGTATATAAACCCAACATGTCTGAATGGCCCACGATCCTTCCTTCCTTCCTTCCCTCCCACCACCATCTACCCATGCACCTCCCTCTCTGCTGGCCACTCTACCTATCCCTTCACCTTCCTATTCGTCTTTCTATGCCATCATCGCCGTGAATACCATTCTGCGGTGGTCTTCAGTGAGTTATCATAACATCTCTATTTTATCGCCACTGCTCAATACTGTTCTCAACAGTCGCCTTCATTCTTCCCGACTTCACCATCGACTTCGTGATCTGTACATGCTAAGGCCATAATACTGAGCCGCGATTCATCTTGGTGGTCATCATCTATGGGCTGCATGCTTCATGTATGCACTCATCGTAGTGTTGCCAACAGTCAGCTCGGCTCGGCTCCGGCTCAAGAGCCGCAGCTCAAACCGGGCCGTGGCTCCGCAAGCCGCTAACAGGATGCGGCTCAGCTCTTTGAGCCACTCTGAGCGGCTCAGCTGCGGCTCGCGCTATTAAAATGATATTTTTTCTGCAAACCTTGTAATGACTATGAATGTGGTACTTAGACCACATTTGAGCTATTTTACATTGAAAGATAGGTTATTAGAAGTGACTATGGGTCCAAGTACCATCCCTGCACGTGACAACTCACTGGTAGGTCGTTTTCCCACGCCAAGGTCAGGGCTTTTGGGTAGGTAGAATGTGATGATTACTGGTTGTTTTGCAGTTTACTGTAATCTACAACAAGTAACATACATTTAAATACATATTTAACACCTCTTGGAGTCCCCAGTGGTCCCAACAAAGACAAGAAGAAAGGAAATTTTTTGAGGCGGCTCAAACCGGCTGAACCGCTCGAGCTGCAGCTCGAGCCGAGCTACTGGTAACACTAACTCATCGGATGGTATGTAGTCTTGTCTTTCACGCCAGGTCGCGGACTGATGGAATTTATCCTGACAGCATTATCATCAATGCCTATCGTTGCGATAACTTCTTGCTATAGTTCGTCCAAGGTACGTCAATGTCGTCTTTCTTGCTGCATTCACCTATGTCATTCACCTATGCTAATGTTTAAATTGGGTCGCAGCCCAACGCGAGATAGGAGATGGTGCCGCGAAGAGCACAACCACCCACGCCGCACGCAAAAAGGATGATACTCCCTCTTGACTTTCAACTCCTGCATTTGCCTCTTTGTTGCCCCTTGTATTCTCGTTCAGACCAGTTGTATCACGCGACGCAATCACTCATGTTTTGTAGCATATTGTTGTAGTAACTCTCAATATATTTCATTTGCTCATTATTGATCACGTCGAGCTGAGATCTGTACTAGCGCAGTAGAACAAGACTACGCTTGGTTCGTGTCTAGCAACCCTCAGTTTTCTCATTGCTGACCATGTTGGTCATTCTGACGGCTTCTGATCATGGCCGTCATTCCGACTGCACCTGATAATGTTGATTAATCTGACGGTGTGTTAACATCACCGCCAGCCTGACGGCTTCTGAGCATACCAGTCATTATGACCGCGTCTGATCATCTCGATCAGTCTGGCACGTCTTCTCAGCCACTGGTCAGCCTCTATTATACTGAAAGCTCTTTATTAGTTGATATCATACTTACAGCAATTACAAGCGACGGTAAGTCTGCCACCATATGAACTCTCCTTGCGCAAAACAACACTCTTGAACAGATGCCAGCAGCCTAACCACACCTCGTCCTGGCTGACTGTTACGAATCCACCTATTGTTTTCCCTTTCCTTGGTCCCCAGGTACTTTTTCCTCATGTTTTTCTCTTTATTTCCCATGGTTACATGCTCTCACCATCGCATTCTGGCCCCCATATCATTACCTGGTACTACCTGGTGTTCCACATTGTTTCCAGATATTTTCCCAGCATACCATATGGTTTCCACTATGACCCTGTTTCCACATGTATCCCTTGATTCTTATCATTTGTTCTTTCAGTTTTCCTCTTTTACCTTCGCTCCCATGATATCTCTACAGCTTGGTTCTGTCATATATAATCATGGACACTTCTAGATAGTCCCCCAGTCTGACAACTTTGTCTCATAGTGCCTGTTTCCAGCATGTACTATCATACACTTGCCCTACTCAAATATATCTTCTTATCTTCGCACTCTTGACCCTGTTGGTGGCCTGAGGGGTTTTCCTAGTCACTGGCCTCGTTCTTGACACTGACGGCCCTTACCAGTGGCTGGGCAGGTCGACATGGTTTCGCTGGTGCTACCAAATCCGCACTCCGAACTGTGACGAGCACCCCCCAGCCAACTCGGGCTCCCTCCAGTGATCTTGATGAACTCCACCCCCTCGCGCCACCATCTCCAACACCCGGTCGGTCCAATATACCAGAGAAGGAGAACCAGTCTCTACCTGCCCAGCCTCAAGCACAGCCCACTCAAACACCAGCTTCGTCTCGCAAGGAACCTTCCCGGGAAGCCGCTCAATCAGCACCAACTCCATCTGCCCCTGCCACCAAGTCGTCCAAGTCCAAACCACAACAAAAGGACTTCGACGGCAGCCTGGCTTCGATTGCGCAATGTGGACCGCGGGAGATGGAGGCGCGCTTCAACACCCGTGACCCCTTCCCTGATCCGACTACTCTTGCAAAAACGGCTAAGCGCTGCCTTGAGAGCACCTGTAAGGATCTTGGCGTTGAAGTCCAGTCTTCTCCAGAGATACTAAAGCTTGTGAGTGCCGACTTTTGTCGCGTTTTTTTTGACTAACTGCTACTATCACAGTTTGGCTTAAGGCAATCTCGTGCACGACAGATCCCTCTCGACCACATCCGGGCCTGTATACCAGCGCACTACGGGTTGTGTGAGTCCCAACACTCTAGAAAAAAACAGGAAAATGTTAAACGAGTCCGATGGTTACTTGAAGAGGAGCGATACGCACACAAGGTACGTTTTTTCTACTCCGTTGACCACTTACTCATCTAATGCCCCTAGGATCCCACGAACCTCACTGGTTATCTCGAGAACTCTATCTTCCCGTTGATATACAAGATCGCATACTTCGCTCGGAATGATTCCCATGGCAAGGTTTTCCCAAGATTCTTTGAGGGTGATGGCTCCGACAAACGCCCCTCTTTTCCTTCCGCAACACTTGCTCTTATCAAACTCCAGGTACGTTACGAGTTTTTTTCTACCCTTCTATCAAGTTACTCACCTCCGCTAGGTTGAGTTTTGCCTCCAGGAGTGGGCACAAAGTGGCGAACGGATCCCTGCCGAGTTCAAACGCAAACCACACCAGCTAGACTCGCGGTTCCAGAAGCATCTGGCAGACGTTGAGGAGTGGATTAAGTCGGCACCAGCACAAACGGCAAAAATACGCAATCGGTGGCACAAGCGGGCGGCGTGAGTCTTTGATTACGGCCATATCCTTGCACCTACTGATAAACCTTTTTATACTAGAGCTGTTGAGCATCGAGCTGACATGGAGTTGCCATCTCGTACAGAAAACAACGTACAAAGAGTGACAGCCGCCCTCTTGGCCCGAACTGGGGACACGGATAGCGAGGACGACAACCAACTCGAGGATTCTGATGAGGGCTCGGAACGAGGTGCCAGGGGTGATAGCCCTATTCCGGAGCCTGTGTCGGGAGAGGAAGAGGGAGGGGGGGCTGCCGGTGGTTCACGAGATGAAGTTAGTCAGGAATGAATTACATTTTGAGTACGCAACCAGAACAATGTATGTATGTATCCCAAATGTATTTTCCTCCCGGAATATGCACAAGGTACTAGTGTACCAAGGACACTGTTACAGCCGATATAGCCTCCATAGCGTTGGTAGATCAATTCGCACACGTGCTAAAGGTGGTTATGGAGTGTTATGGAGCGTTATATACAGCCCGGTGAGGTGCTATGGAGCACTACATGGTAGGGGGGAGTCTAAGCCGCTATAAGTGCTACTAAGGCTACATACACACCGAACGTGTTTGCTGATGTGGTTGGGTGACCCGGGCTTCGACGTGCATGAACGAGTCCTTCGGCCGACGGTCATTTCGACGTTGACAAACACCCCCATCGCTGTCGCAAACAACACTGTCTGGGAGTGCGTCGACAATAGTCTCTCAGATCGAAAACTACCGGAAAATGGGATGACCAGGTGGGCTCAAAAAAAAACCATCCACTTCTTTCATCTAAGATCTCGAGTAGATTCACACTCGTTGGTGGACGCTTTCTGTCGTTGCAGTTGAATGTGGATGCAGAGGAGGCGTGGATGGTGCAGGCCTGGAGTGTTTTTAGTGTGTGTGGAATCTCCTTGGACGAGGATCTAAGTGTTTTCAGTGCGTTGTTGTTTCCCTTTCCCCTTCCACTCACCAACATCTCTCAGAGCTTGTCTACCCTCGCATCTTGTTGTCTGGCCCCCTTTCAGGAGCTGAAGCCCATCGACGCTCAGAACAACCAATCTACCTTTTTATCCGACCACCTCCCCTCGACCTGCGCAATGGCTACACCTCTTCCATTTATTTCTGGTCTTTCGTTGACGATGGCCACTCCCCGCTCTCGGACAACCTCTGCAACGACTTTGGCCTTCCGACAGAGCTCAGATCCGCTCCATACTTCTTCTCATGGTCTTGGTCCCATGAAGCCTACAGCAGCATACGCCAATATCAGCTAACCCGAGGCTTTGACCTGTCCACCACCAATTTCGCTCGATCTCTCGAATACGACAAAAACATCTACCAACCTCTGAGTGACTCGGATCGGTTTGCGCAGCTCAACCAAGGCTTGTTTCATTTTTCCTCCTCTTTGTCGTCATCTGATCTCCTCCAATCGTGCTGGCAAAACCTCCCCCCGAGGACAGACCCTCGAAGTTGATGGCACATGTCTCAACAATGGAAGATCTTGCTACAGCTCGCCCGACTCGACTCCCTCACAACTTTGAACTGACCACAACTAATTTTGCTCGGCATGTCGGAGTTGGCAAACATGTTCTCCAGCCCGCGAACGACCTGAATCAATTTGAGCATGTCCAACAAGGTCGGCTCCATCTACCTCTCCCATGCGAATCCCTCTAAACCTCTCTTTGGCAGAGTCTGAATGCAAACCTCCAACATCCACTGCGTCAAAAAGTATGAAACTCACTTCATACCTCTCGCTCTAGCCTATCTCACTCTGACATCATTAGCAACAGCAGTTGGAGCTCATTCCGCCGGGTTGTTATCTGCCCTACTCTCCCCCCTCTCATCCACACTCTCGAATGATTCGGACATTCTTGCTATTAGCTTTTAGCTTCGGGTATCATTGTTACTGTTTCTGATTAGGTATCCTATTGCTCACATCAACAGCGACGTTAGCTCTGTCCATGTAGTGTATCCTTTTTGAAATACTATACAAGACTCGCCAGACTGGCAAGGTACGATACTCCAATAGGTCGGGTGCGAATACCATCGACCGTCACTCCCACCCTAATGCTCGTCATCTCCAGCGATATGCTCCAGTCAACCTCTGAGTTGGTGGAGTCTTCGCTGGTGCTACTTGATATTCTCGAGCGCGGCTGAGTCCCAGTCATATCTTGAGCTGAATCAAGCACCGTATTGCCTGAGCTTGAGTAATTGTGCCGCTTCCTAGCCGTTTTCAGAGGGCTTTCCGTGGGCCTTGGACACTGGATCGGATCATGGTGCATCTGACGGTTCGATACGACTGGCTTTCTCATTTCCCAGACCGACAAATCCTGAGCACCCAAGTCAACGGAATGGATCAGAATGTACGAGTACTCGCCTCTCAACAGCACCCATGATCTATTCGACCCTTCCGAAGGTTTCCTTTCCCACATCTCGAGATCCTATTGTCACCGTCTATCCGGGTCCGTCCAGTTCTCGATGCGAATCATGTATAATCGGGGCATGATTATCCTGAGCGGAGTAGTTTCGTCACTGGGGAACGAGCGCGAGGAGATCCCATTCAATGAATAAATGTACGGGTGTGCAGTTCTAGAAGAGATTGAGGTCTGAGAAGTGAAAGTGAGCAGAGAGAAAATATACGGCCCTCGGCGTGAAAATCACCTTCTTCGAAGCAGAGAGTCGTGCCGGGGCCCATTTTACACTGATTACTGCCTTTTTGTCTCTTTCCGCCTAGATCCATTGAGAATATCTTCACCCACGAAGCTGGAGGCGTAACGATGACCTGTAACGATTCTAGCCAGCTAGTTTGTCCAATCAGAAGTGGCTGCATGGCATGGGCCGAGGAGAACGTATACTGTTGTGAGTGTCGAGGCCACGGTGATAGCAGTCCACTGGCAGCTACATATCCTCGCCAACAGCTTCTCGTTCACGCTCACAGCAGGTTCCGGAACGTCTTCGAGTCCCGAAAAGGATGTGTCCCAATTCTAGAGACGAATAATGCGTTCAAAATCGTGAGTAGATCGGGGAATGAAGCAGACGTACTTGCATGATATTCATAGCTCGTCTCGCTGAACCAAGACCCGAGACCTGATTGTCGGGACTCGGATAGGCATAATCGACGCTTCGTGAAGCCCGTAGACATGGATCCATGGCGGAGAGTAGCACGTTATGGATGCCAGAGTTGTGGTCCGAACGGATCTGCCTGAACGAGTGGAAATTAGATGAGAAGCGAGAAGATATTGATTCCTCGGGAGCATATAAGCATTCTGTTGTCTATCCATATTGAATGTGGCCCAATATTGCAGAAGGTTCTGGAGAGCTCGGGATTGCGTGAGCCTGGTCGAGGTCAGATTTTTTTGCTTTTGATACCGTACGAGGGTTTGGTGGCGTTGATCAAGCACTTGATTTGAGTAAGAATAAGAATTGATTGGGCCACGGTACCACAGAGAAACATACCGACCTCGAAATAAACTTGGTTGGTCGAGGGTTGTGGAGTAAGAGGCGTACGACCGGCGCTAGTTTGATGTCACCCTTTCTCTCGAACCACGATCACGACAAAGGCAATTCCCTTTTCCGTCTTTATGACTATGCTTGCACGGTCGGTTCTACTGAAGGCTGTTGATATTCTGGATTTGTCGTCGCTCACAGCCTGACTCTGCAGGATTTTACCGAGATTCATACTATCTTTGAAAATGACCGAACTTTGGCCTCATCGAACCAACTAAAATGAACATAGAAGTTGTGAAGGGTATGTCCATGAAACTCCTCAGAAAACGGAGCCATTTAGCCTCGAGTAATTGATAGATGATTTGCGCACTGCACCCAAACCATTCACGAACACCGGTCAAGGAAAAGACAAGTCCAATTCCCGACGCCGAATGGGCCATAATTAAGCGGGTCGGAGGTCGGTGGGAGTATTGCGGTTAGGTTTGGAAGAAAAGAGCAGGGCACGGACTTGTTGGAGTTTCTCGTCGCTTGTAGGCTACATCTCGTCAACAAGGCGCGTCAATAAAAACGACACAGGCCGGTTTGAGGTTGACGACTCTAGAGCAATACCACAGCCAAATCCTGAGCGGAACATTCCCAGTTTCCTGCGACACAAGACATTGTGGAAGGAACGTACGTCTGGTAAGTGTCTCATTGTCTTTCTCCCCTGGCTTCCAGTTTTACGCTGACCCTGTGCGTTACTCTTTCCTGCCTAGAAACGTCTTGGAGGTCTTGTGCACCAGAATCATCTCAGTGTTAGGCGGAAGGTCCAGTCTTTATCTTACCACAAGTCGATTGGAACCTTTATATTCAATAGGTAAGGGGGTGATTGAGCTGCGGTATTCTGGGGAGAGAAAGGACGTCAGAGACAAAAGAACCATCGTAAGCATCCCGATTTCTCCTCCTGCTACTTTCCATCTCCTTTCACATCCAGATTCATTTCATTTGTTATTCCTGTCGCTTACGGGCACTGATACTCGCTCTTTTAGAGGCATTCTTATCCCTCTCCTCGAATGTTTTGGATCCTCGGGCCTTGAATAACCTCGTGTACGTGTACAGTAAAATCAACATGATTCATGCCTACGCACCAGTCCTTCGGCTCCTCTCAGCTTCTTCATCTCGAATCCAGGCCAGATTCCTGTCCCTCTCGTTAGGGCGAGGAACGGAGTTGACACGCAATCTCCTTCATCAAATTGGTGATTCGTCTCGAGCATGTATTTCCTCGCGTCACTCGACTTACGAGCCACACAACGATAGAGAATGATGGTCACCCTTCAAGATCGGCTGGTAACAGGCTGGCTTGGCGATGGAAAACGTCTTGTTCAAGTCACCTTGTAGGCGATCATGACAGCCGGCTTTGCATGGCAACTCGTGCGCCCAAGTTATCTTGCCCAGCGCGGGTGTCATGGGCTTTTAGTCCCGGCTTGTTATAACTTGATGCTTGCTTTGAACCTTTCGCATCAATTCCCATTGTGCTTATGGCATCTGCTTCACGGTTTGTTGCGTACAGGATTCAGTGCTCGGACCCTCACATACTTTTCTTCCTTTCTTGTCCCTCTGTCGACGTTGTCTATGTCTGCCACCGTCACGATTGCCCCGTCACTGGTAGTGATTTTTCACATTTGGTCCGAACATATTTTTCGTACGATTTTATTTACTGGGATTCGTACAACATTGGTGGCCCGACCATATTTACACTGTGCATATCATCCTTAGCTCGATATGTGAATGTCATTTGGTAAAATAAATTCCATATACTTCAGTTTCGAGGGTATGCATGGTTGCCAAACAAGGCTTCGAGTGACCCACTGATCGTTCATGTTCAGTACCCGTTCAGTGCTTCAACTATTGGGGTGTCAAGAGCCGAGCGGGCATACTCAAGATACTCCAGCCTGAGTGTCACTCCTTGCTTCGTCCCGGGACACACTCAGCGGAGAGAATGCTGATGTCAGGTCTCGATATTTGAGGGTACGAAATGGCGAAATGGGGAGCTGTCATATGCGAGACTAGGGGATGAACGCTCGAGCCTGTAGCCAGTGATGCCTACCGGTATCTTCTCATGAAGTTGATGAAGGGCCCGAGCAGATTCTGCCATATTTCCCCTTGCCCAGAGTCCGACAAAGCTATGTTAAAGCTATGAGTATATTGACTGGACAGTATATCGATGTAACGGGAAAAACATTAGCTTACCTCTCTGTAACGCATGTAATCTAGATAACACTTTCAAAAGTCTCCCTGCGCGTCAACATCTTGTTGATATTCTCGATCTCTGATGATTTATTCTTGGGCGAAGCACGTACAGAAAACGACGGGCTATACGGCTCCGAGGCCGCCATGTGCTACGTAAGACATCATCGATATCCTTCATGCGCCCTCATGCTGAAGGAAGTACTAGTTAGTTCAGGTCAACGTGATAAATCTCAAACGACCGACCTCCCGCATTTCTCAATGCGCCGTGCTCAACAACCGAGATACGAGGCGTGCTTTGCCAGAGTCATGCACACCCAGAGTAATGAAAGGTCCGATATTCCGTGAAGAGTTCTGCTGGAACTGGGTTCCCGACAGCGTATAGGACCATCCAGAGGCCGACCTGCTCCCGACGTTTAGTCTGGCAGATTCGAAAACACAGAAAGTGTCATGATGAGCTAAATGGTCCGAACCAACGATATCTAGGGTATGACGATCGATGAGCCGGGTCAGCGAGGCCATGCCATGCCAACGAAAGTAATGCGGACATACATTCGTGCACATTGTATTCCGTTGCTAAAGTGGCGCACGACATTTTGAGGTCCTTATTTAGATACGGTAGAGTGGTTCTGAGTCTTCAATATCAAAGGTTGAACATCGGAACAACGTACCAATGGCCATCCCACAATATTGGAACTACCGCTCCGATTTCTCCCTTCACTGCCGAAAATCTCGAACCCTACTCTTTTGGAGCAGTAGGAACGCCCATTGTTTCGGAGGCACAGATACTCTGCGAGTCTGACGGCCATGCATACAATAACTGAGGCTTACAGCCGGATGGTTCCAATTCGGCAGGATCAGCTCTGACCTAATCAACTCATGTCCTTGATCTGGTGCTTTCGGCAGCGAAATTTCAACGCTGATTCCCTGAATTTGGAATCAGATTCTGTTGCACTTTGCGGTAAGTGAAGTTCTACCTGCTTTTGGCATCTCAAGGCGCCGGATTTAAGCCCCACAGAGCTTCAACTAGGCCAGTAGAGCGCACTTGCCACGTACATAAACGGTTCTGGGCTCGGGATAAGGTCAGTGTCGTTATTATCCTCTTCAACATATTCTCAGCTCTGAGTTCCTCGTTACCAGAATTATATACGCACTCTAACAATCACATCCGACTCATACTAAGCTAGACTTATCTACGTGAGGATCAGCAAGGAATTCGGAGGCCAGCCAGGAGTCCGAGGATGGTAACCTCAATCTCACCCAATCATGAGTCATGTTACGCCTTCTTTTACGTCGAACAGGCGGCTTGAGATATACTTCGAACAAATGGTACTGTAAGTGCATAAACCGCCTTGCATATACCTAGTCATCCGTTATGCCTCAAACCCACAAGGACCCACAAAGTCCCGATGCTCGTGGCTGAGGCTGCCTGCATTCCGGTCTTCACGGTATGCACGAATGTCGGGCTCTCGGGTTCCTGGCTGCCCAAAGTTGGACGCTAAGGAGAGATTACAGGTAAGTACAACCTCCACTATCAGCTACCTACTTACAACAAACAGATTAGTCAGATGCTTAACGATCTATTTCGTTCGCTTTGTAGCCGGGAGGGAGCAGCCAACACACTCGAACGCTCAGCTATTCTCCTCGCTCGAGTAATAGAGAATGTGACGACATAAATCTGCCACCGATTTCCGAAACCTCAGTACGGACATCTTGCCGGCATATCAGTGCTATCAGAACAGCTATCGGCGGTACGATGACTGTCCTTGGAGTTTGTTCATCCGTGCAATTCTCGGGTACCGGTGGGGGTGAAGATCCTTTGGCTCCATTCTACTTCTCAAGTCGCTCATGATCACTTCAGATCGTCACGTTGAAAATCAGTGTGAATTCGTTGAGTACATGATTTGGCTTGGGCCTCACGTATCTGCCTCCCTTACTCATCCCTCCGTTCTCCTCGCTAGTAATACCACCATGACATCTACCACCTGATAAATACGACCATCCTCGGCGTTTATCCCAGTTGTACCCCTTCCGTATGAATATTATTGTGAACGGTACATCGACTCTATACCGGATCGACGTCTCCACTCCAATGTTCTTTCATGAAATCACCTATTTTCCTACGGAGACCCGTACATGATCATTTTGCTTCGTCTCCATTCTCTGTATACACTTCACTCAGATCTACCTACTCGAGGTAGCTATGAAACCATGACGGTGCTCATGAAGGTCGTTGTATCGACAGTCCATAGTACGGAGGCCCATCCACATTCTCTAATGAAGTATGGAGTACTCAATGCATCACGATGAAGCGGGGGAACGTGTATGAGAGATGAGTGCTGAGCATTTGGAATCTCTCAGTAGGTGAACATACGTCCGGACCCTGGGCTTCTCCGATCAAACCAACCTTGTCGTATAGCACCGAACAAACCAGCTCAAAACCCTGGAGCTAACCAGCGGTTTCGTGATTCTGAAAGTACGGAAACGTCAAATAGGGCACGGCGACCGTAAGATTGCTTACCTTCAGTAGCGAGGGTAGCGAGGGCATCGAGAATTTTGTGGCCCGTGTCTTCCTTTGATGTTACTGTATAGAAGGCAAGCGTTAGTCCGAGACGAGGATGACCGTCGACAAATTTGATACTGACATTCTAATCTTCCATCTACCCAAAAAAACCTTCGATGCGGTGCATGCTTTTGAGGGTTTCGCAACGAGAAAGGAGTACTAAAAACTTGTAAAGCCATTCAGGACCGAGCTCACGAGGATCGACAGAAACTTACAGTTATAGCGCCCCAGGTAACCTCCCGATGAGACCTTCGGGAGTGGAATTAGCTGGGTATTTACGCAATTGAGACACTTAATCCGGTAGGCGAATTTTAAGAGTTGTATCCGGTTGAGAGGCGAAGGAGTGCTCACCGAACGAGCCAAATGCCCATACCTGACTCAGGACACCGCTGAGCCAGCCGGCAGCCTTTCCCGCAAGCCTCGTCCGGAAAGTATATCTCGCCGATTCTGCGAGTGGTTTCGTGTATATTTTTGAGCTGGACACGTTCCAGAGACTGGTCTGCTGAAGGACATCGACGTCCGGCCAAGAGGCAACCGGGGGAGTGGATTCGGGATAGCTAGTAGAGAAGTAAATCGGGGTCCGACGACCATTGCAAACGAAAGGCTGGACATCAAATAGAGATGATAGTCCGCTGCAATCTTTCGCGACTGAGCTCACTACTGATCTGAGATCGCATTCCCACTCAAACTCAAACTCAAACTCTGCCAGTGGAACTACAAGATTTTCCACTTGGATGTCGAACTCGACGCAGAAGTAGTGTTGAGAACTTGAACTGAGCCGCGGGCGCCACTCGACTTGGATCTTCGGCGCTTGTTTAGATTCCGTCTACGCTTGCTCCCCAACCACCACTTGACCACGACCACTTTCGCATTTGTTGCATCTAGTTTCTTAGTCGCGAAAGATTGCAGCGGACTATCTGCATTCTTATTTCGGAGACTCTGAAGCAGGGGTGAATGCAGCCTCGGTGATGGTGACCTTGTCCCATTTTCGTTTGCAATGGTCGTCGGACCCCGATTTACCTCTCTACTAGCTATCCCGAATCCAATGGCGCGGACGAAGTGAAAGCACACCCATGGTTCCAAGGAATCAGAGTTCGAGTTCGAGTTTGAGTGGGAATGCGATCTCAGATTAGTAGGGAGCTCAGTCGCGAAAGTTTGCAGCGGACTATCTGCATTCTTATTTCGGAGACTCTTTTTCATGCGACCACAAAGCTTCATGACTGAGCAGTTTCTCGTCGGTTGTGAGCTTTACTCGAAGCAGAAGATGCCAAGACACTTTTTCGTACGTTGATCTCTGGCTACGAGTAGGTACCCGCTGAAGAACGAGAAGAATAGAGACGCAAATCATGGGAGCTCACAATGAAGAAATATCGGAGTTGCTCATGGCTGTTCAAGTGCAAGTCGAGGTGCGGGCGCTTTTCGAGAATCCGTATCTGGATCCGGGCCGACCTCTCTCTCCAATGCTCAACAACGTTGTCCACCATCCTTTGAACGTCTTCTCCCATGATCAACATACAACCAGCCCGATAGCCACCCTGATTACTACAGATCATGCCTATGACTACGGAAAGATCGGATCCAAAAGATTGAGCATGAACAGGTGAGGTCGTTTATCGCAGCGGTGTGGTTTAATCGGGCCTCAAACCACATTTCTGGCAGGCTTCGTTCATATCGATAAGAACTGCACCGGCCTCTTAAATGCTGTATGGGTGGAGCGCTGCTGCGCCAGAAGGCGTGGACTTCGCATGTTCTACACGCAGCCTCGAAATGGGCTACTCTTGGGCTGTCGCCCGGGTTGTCTTCCTACCACCACCTTCCCCCTCCAGTACACTCACCCACTCACAAGTCAGATGATATCTTTCTTTCGAAAGGCGAAGAAGACCACAGTTACAAGCGGGAGTGGGAGCTTCAGCCACGTTCAAGGTGATCAAATCAATTACACGACGACAATCATTCAAGCGGAGAAAAAGGAACGTACCGATTTGGACGAGGTAAGCGGCTCGAGCTATCTCTAGAAATTCATGTCTGATTAGTTGCTAGTATTTCTACGTGAAGCAGGGCGCTATCTCTAGGCGGAGGAATATCCACATAGGCCGGTACCTGCGGGACAACGAAAATCAATGCCAATGTCAATCCTGTGATGAGGGTCAAGTTCGAACTGATAGGCTCATCTGTACGGCAGAACTTGTGGATATTCCGGGCAGAGTCTTCACGTTGGTAGAATACAAGGGCCCAGATGCAAAAGAGGTACGCCGGAAATTGACTTGCTATTTGTTGGATGAGGGCTAAAGCTTGCTCCAGGCGTTCGAGAAGGACCTTGCTATGTTCATGAGCGAACTGTGCGTATTAGCTCTCCTCTCCCATTGAGTGGATGCTCAAGTCGCTCTAGAACCTCAAATGTACCTCAAATGTACGGTTACAACTTGTCAGCAAGACCATCGGTATTATTACACAATGGTACGGACCTGTAACATGTCATAGGTCTATTTCCACTGATTTTCTCTGCAGAGCTGGTGCCGGCTGCGCAGGTGAATGCAGGAATAATTGGAAAGGTGTATCTCTATAGTTTAGGGGTAAGTAGTCAGTATAATATTCGGATACAGTTGAATGAAATGATTACAGATGCAATTGCGTTGTGAGGTTGAAGAACTGTGGTTAGATCCGGGGAGGGGAGTGTTTTGCCGTGGTCCATCAGGGCCAAAACACCGTCTCGATGGTTGGGTTTTTGAAGAGGAGCTGCCGTTGACCGCAGAGCTCATCCAAGAAGACGTTCTGTTGCGCTTTTTGGCGAGCCTCAAGTCGAAGCAAGTCGATGACGTTGTTGTCCGTGGAGTCGTTTCCTCGGGTGCCTGGATTGACGTGCCTGAAGGAGTACTTCGGCCGACGGTCGTTTCGATGTCGACAAACACCCCCATCGCCGTCGCAAACAATGACTGGAGGAGCGCCTTTGAACCTCTTTCAGGTCGAAAACTGTTGGAAAATGGGATGACAAGGTGGATTTAAAAAACCCATCCACTTCTTCCATCTAACATCTCGAGTAGATTCACACTCGCTGGTGGAAGCCTTGTTTACTTGCGGTGGAATTGGGATGCAGACGAGGCGTGGATGGTGCAGGCCTGGAGTGTTTTCGGTGCCCGTGGAATCTCTTTGGATGAGGATCTAGGTGTTTTCAGTGCGCTGTCATTCTCCTCCCCCCTTCCACCCACTGACATCTCTCAGAGCTTGTCTACCCTCAAGCCACGTTGTCAGGCGACCTTTCATACTCCGAAGCCCGCCAACGATCCCAACAACCAATCTACTTTTTTATCCGACCACCTCCTCCTGACCTTGACTATGGCGACACCTCTTCCCTTCATTTCTGGTCCTTTGATGAAGGTGGCCACTCTCCGCTCTCAGACGACCTCTGCAACGACTTTGGCCTTCCAACAACGCTCAGATTTTGGCAACGCTTAGAATCATACTCTTGGCCCAATGAAGCCTACAGCCGCCTACGCCAGTATCAACTCCTTCGAGGACTTGACCCGTCCACCACCGACCTCGCTCGATCTCTCGGATCCGACAAAAACATCTACCGACCTCTGAACGACTCGGATCGGTTTGCGCAGGTCAACCAAGGCTCGTTTTATCCATCTCTCCTCTTTGCCGTCGTCTGATCTCCTTCGATTTTATTTGCAGAACCTCCCCTTGAGGTTGAAGCCTCGCCGTTGATAGCAAACATCTCAGGACTTGGAGATCCCATTACAACTCACCCAACTCAGAGTCCCTTAAAGTCCAAGGCCCATAGCACTTGCCAACCGAGCTTCTGGTCCGCCGTATTTTTGCCTCCCTCGTCTGAAGTTGTAGGGAGCTTCGATACCACCTCACGAACTCTCGACCCGGACATTGCAGACATTGACTAAGGTTCTGTTCGAAGGTAATGTCCGAATTCACTTCACAAACCTGCCGTTATCGCAGCTCATGCTTGCCTTAGTGTCATAGTTGCGTTTACATGGAATTGGATCGGGTTCATTTTCGAGCTGTCGCTTATGTCAACCCCGAGGAAGATGTTCTGGTTACGAGTGTCGTGATATAGGTAAATTTTGGGTATACAATATAAAATCTTTCTTCCGAATCTACAAGGTGCAATACGACATCCAAGAGTGTGTACTACCGACAGCCGCACCCTATGCTATGCGTCATGTACTATCTCTGTCGCATCCTGGTTCTATGTCAAAGAACAATGAGCTTTCAGCCAAAAAATCAATAACCTTGAACGACCCACCTCTTTGTTATCCCACATGCATGTGGACCGTACTTGACTGAGAACCGCGACAAGATCAGAATGTTTTGCCAGAGTCGGTCGGTGACCGAAATATCGCTACGACCGCATTCACAACATCTGGTGGTCGTACAAGCGCGTCCGTCAAAACTGGCAGAAAAAACATCTTGATGAAGCACGGAACCCGTACGAATGAAATTCAGTGTCTAACAGCCGACGAGCTCGGTCAGCGATGCCATGCTATCCTGATGACAATACTGTAGACATGCCTCTTTCACTCGTTGCACGAGTCCATTGTTTGCATACCCTCTTCATTGTTACCGAGCATCGCGTAGCTTAGCTCCGGTTAAGGATACGAGAGTACGAACGCGTTTGTAGAACATGCTGTTAATGGCAAGACCCGACGGCTCTGATAGTAAATTAGACGTACCCCCCATCCAAATACTGCCATTCCTGTCCTTATTTCCCGTTCGACAAGTTTTTGGTCGAGCTCCACCCTCTCAACGCAGGGAAATGTCCATTTTGAACAGGTATAATGATTCCGAGCGTTGAAGATTCATGTGTATAGTTCCTGAAAAGTCCAGTCCTTATACGTGACCGAGCACCTTCCATTGTAGGCTCTGTTTTGATAGGTTGCAAACATCGACTCGGAGGGTTGTTTAGTGGTGATAAAAACGAGGTTGATGTGACTCTAGCGACAGAGAAATGATCAAGAGAATGGCCTTGGATCCTACGGATACAGTTGTGGCTTCAGGATAGATTAGCGAAATTCTTGACACGACGACGAAAACGACATACTGTCCAGCTTTCTCCGTCCGCATAAATCCCAGTTTACCCATCCTTTGTAACCATTCGTCGTCTTAGTTGCTTTGGTTAGAGCCTTTCAGGCATACAAATAGATTGTAGATGGTAAAAGAGTCGTCAAAATTTGACGAATGGTAGAGTTTTACCCGAATGAAGTGCATACCTAGCCTCTGGAGCATCTCCTTGTTTTCTGCGGGCCCCATTGAGGTGTCATGAACGGTGCTAGGATCCGAACAGAAAAGAGTGGGCGATGGAGCGGTTTGATGGTCATGGCGGTTGTGGACAGAGTTTGGACGCGCGGCCCGGGGTCACCGTAATCTTGGACCCGACCTTCATGATCTCCCTACAGTTTCTGCCCCGAACTTTATTCTCGTAAGTCCTATACCGAAACTGTCCCTCTCTATTCAAATCTCGTATCTCAATCCTCGGAATTGTGCGTTGCAGGAATTCGGAAACTCTCAACCGTAGCCTCAAGGTTGAGCCATCGTCCTTTCCACTGGGTTGAGATGAAAATGGCACTCATTCATCCATCAGAGCCCATACAAAGCCGCCATAGCCATCCTGACAGCGTTGTCTGTGTGGTCTGGTGGACATAGAGAGTCGGAGATCAGAGCTGTGTTGAGAGATGTGGGCCGGAGAAAAAAAGGCTGGCTCGGATTATTGACGAAAAACGGCGCCGTTTGGACCTTGGTGGACTCGAGCCTTCCAAAAACGTTGCGGAATCACCCGTATCGTAGTCATTATACTCTCAGAAGCTGCAACAAGCTCACGGCAAGGTACGACCCTGTCCTCTCCCAATGATCTTCACCGACCGCTCCCCATTACTTTTGGATCCTAAGTTTGAGCTTTCGAGCTCGGCTTCAAGGCAAGAAATATTGAGTAACAGCTTATCTCAACGACTTTCAGTACCTGTCTACCTGGTTCTCTGATCCTGCTTCAGCCCAACCACGCACACGCGTCTATTGCAACTTTCGAATAACATGCAACAGAACCCTCACCGTACCATGTATCTCGGAGCAGGCCTAAACAAGGAGACGAGTTGCGGCTGAACACAAGGTCGGTGCTTGCTATCATGTCCAAACTGCCGCCCCCGGGGATGTGCCATTTGTTTATAACCGTGACTGATAACTTCACCTTCGTCGCCTGTTTAAGGCGATTTGTGGCCATGCTGGCTTCTGAGTCGCCTCCGAGTCCTCGTAAACTATGGAACTTCGCAGCAACGGGTGTTTATATCAGTCATATCGAAGGAGAAGCGCGTAAACTGACCTTCCCTCGATAGGTTTTCCTTCAACACACGAATTGAAGAACGCACCTTCAATGTGCTTGTGAATAGATATGCCAACATTGCGGGCAAGTAGACGGTTTTGATGCATTTCACGGTACTTTTGGGGCATGAACATAATACTTGACGTTACAGTCAAGCAGACGACTCCGATTCATTTAAAGTTGGGCTCTCTAGAATGGTATGTGACCTACAAGCTGAAAAGGTGGCCGTGTTGATCCGTCGATGTAGAGCCTCTCTGAACATTGTCTTGTGGGGCAATATTCGATCCCTCGAGCATTCGATTTCAACACAACACTCAACACCTCAATTGACACCTCAAGTTCAAGTGTAGTTCCCTTGGCAGAACCTCGACGTGAACAGCCCAAGTTCGAAAGCAATTCCGTTGCACTCCGAGGTGAATGAAGCCCTTTCTGCTCGTAGCTTCACAGATTGGCTAATTCAATCACCCTCAGAACCAACAAGTAGCGCGATATCAAAACTCACTGGCCACGCTCAATGGTGGCTCCTTAACACGGCGGTCAGTTTCCTATTCTTCCGACCGTTCGACCTGGCCTGAGTTCCATATCACCAGGACCTTCATGCGTGCCGTACCAGCTGCATTGCTTCGTGTCGTGCCAGAAGGTATACTTTCGTGACTTATGTGACTGAGTGGTTATGGCGGAGGGGATCCGGGAGGGGACCGATTAGACTCCGACGATGGAGACCACAATGGACGAGATTTCGACTATCCCAGAACTCACGACTGGAAGACACTACTCCGTCTCCTACGTTTAGTAGGAGACTTAGATGTACTCAGAACAAGCTGAGCTGGACCTGCGGAGTACACTGTGAGTTGCGTCATCCCGGTCTACTTGAAACTGTTTGCAACAACTCGTGCTGGTATGCACGGCGGACTCTGAATCCATGAGCTTCAGCTGGGAATCTTGACCAATGATGAATGACGCTATCCAAGTATAGCATCTACTTCGGTGCCCCCGGGGGAAGATTACACGAACAATCCTTAATCGACTGCCTGGTGCCCCGAGCCCAAAGAGTCCGAGGATGTTGAACTTAACGTACAACACTTCGAGTATCCAATCTGATTCGGCATCGGGTCATGTTGCGACATCTGCTACATTACAGGATGATCCAAGATCTACTCACATCTCACGTCCGCAAGGAGCCACAAAGTCACCATCCTCGTGGTCGCCGAACCTCGTCTCAAACCTTACCAATTCTTTATCACCTCCGATGTCTCACTTCAGAATCAAACATGCCCTCTTACTAGCTCCTGAGTCAGAGATTTGGAATACCGTGCACTCGAAACACGTACACTACAGTTCGAACGTCCATATCTGGTCCTGAATAACACCTATTTCGCGCAATTTGTCTCGTCGCCAGTCCTACTATCAGTAAATCCATTCTGATTCGACTTCAACTCCGTGAGTCTCCGCCCGCTCGGATCCTCTCTATCTTTAGCTTCAGCGAAAGTTCATGTATGCAGCACAGGAATGTCGAAACCACGATTGAGGGCACTATCTCGGGACCGAGCGTGAAGAGGCCTCTGGCTCGGATGAAGGGGCTTGATACTTGGAGGGGAGGCATCGACCTGAGCTCTGTTATGATGAGAGGCAGATGATATTCGTATGGAATGTTCAGTAATTATTCTCCAGCGAATCAGCATGTGGTCGCATGTTTGATCGTTAAGCCTCGTTTGGGATTCCTCAGGTGACTACGGTTGGTATTGATGCTTTGCACCGCAATACCTCGCATCATCTAGTCACCCTCCAGCTGCTCGATATGCAAACCTATCCTGGTGGGGGGGTGGAGGTCATCGAATAATGTGTCTAACACGAAACAAGATTGTTCGGTAATGTGCCTCGGTCTGACGAGGCGGTTTGTGTCCTATAATTATTGAAGTAACCCGACACAGCAGAGTCACCGAGTAATGTACGTTTGTGAGGTACCTCTCCGTAGGCTGCGGCACCTTAATTCGTCTGATCAGACTGTCCTCTGGAGCGCTTGCTTTCTCGTAGGGATGGCTTTCGAGATTTTGGGTTTTCAAGTCCCAGGGGCCTAGTCCTACGCTCGAAGCTCATCCGTTCGTCTTGGTCCATAGCCTGGGGCACATATATATGTTTCCACCCGCTCTTCAAGCGACATCCATACCGAAAATAATCAGATTCGAGCTCTACCGTCCAAGAAGATCGACCTTGGAGCATACCGCAAGCTATGGGCACAAAACAATTCTGAATCACACGGGTACTACTAGCGAACTCGAGTAGCGGTGAAGAACTGGCATATAATGCCTCCTGAGAGGCACACATGGAGTATGGATCGAATTGCCACCGTATGAACCGCTTCATTGACGATCTACTGTTGCCTCCTCGAATTACTTTGCTCCCCACCTTTACGGGTCGAAAATGAGGGATGAGAGCGTCGAATGAAGCAATCCTTATTCTCTCGATCGTGCGAGGGAAGTAAGGAGTGTCGGGCTATCAGGCCGTGCAATACAGCGTCCCAAGAGATTTGCCACAATCCGAAGAGAAGTAAGTATTCGTACATGTGGTTAGTATCTAAATAGCCCCCGGCTTTGGTCAGAACAACCTGTATAGATGATATACTCAACGGGATACTGGTCAAACGTCCGCGCCTACCACTCTTACACTCGCACAGTAGGCCGAGTGTGCAAAGTGGATGAACACGTACAGCACGGGGCTGCTGCGAGACCAGTGGACATTCAAATGACTGCTCCAAGCCTATTTAATTCGGCCTCAGAGCCAGTCTGCTGGAGTGGAGGACTGTAGTCAAAGTAGAATAATTCGAGGGACATTACCAACGAATGGATCCTACTAGGGTTAAGGGCTGACAGGCCAGGTAGACGAGGAAGCCTCTAGCGTGAATATCAGCCACTTGAATCTCGTGTTCCGGAGTTCAGTAGGTGAAAGTATAGAGTGTGTATCGCGGATGGTTCTTAAAGCGTACCTTGATTGACTCACGACACGCAACGGAGCAATTGAATTTGAGAAACAGATTCAATATTCACGTTGAACGTCGATAATAAAGCTTGAAATATGTTGTGAAAGCTAACATGAGATAGAAATACTTGACGGTTACCATCTTCATGAGACAAAGCTGAAACTAACGCACGGGGTTTGATCAAGACAAGCCACATCCTTAAATTTGGTGCAAAGACCGAGTTTCAGGCTGTACTTCTCTACCAATCGAAGGCTCCAAGTGGTCAAGGGCTTTGCGTCCCCTCTATGCTCCCTCGACGATCTGCAAGTTCGAGGTTGTCTATACGATCCCTCCTCGCACATTTCCGAGTTGCACCACCAAACGTTTATCACTTCAATTGAACATTTTCGTTCGATTTGCATCACTCTCCGGTAGTACCGATCGTAATAAACATGTCCACAGCCTTTGGACATGGTTGGCTCGGATGACTGACTTGCCATTTGTTTCGCGTGTTCTGAAAAGGTCTACATGTGGTGGTCGTGAATATCCTCCCATTTAATTTTACGCCCAATGTTTCTATGAAAGATAACATTACACGGTATGCCCCGAGAACAAATTGGTAAAATCTCTATCCTACCGCACCAAAAAACATGATTCTCAGCCGGCTGGATGGTTGTTATCTTCACCCTCAACCTTCTTGTTGCGCGTTCTTATGACGCCCTGTAGGATGCCAATGGTCATCGAAATGACGGCCACAGTGACAACGTAGGCAGTGGGATGGAGGCCGACCTCGAAAAATCAGTCCGTCTGATAGCCAAACCCAATAAGCCCTCTAAGGTATATGTATATCCAGGTCGTACCCGGTTCAAACATTCAGTCAATGGTACCAAAGTACCACGGCCCAGCCGCTCATAGCCTGACTTGGGACGAGCAAGCAATGTCAATCTTCATGACTTTGAGGGTACGGAGACGTCGATTGGGGGTGCTCACCTTCGATCCCAGGAGGTGCAATGCCTTTCCGGTGATCGCCGAGTCTGTCTTTTAACAATGTATCTCAGTGTCTTCGCCTGATTTCACCGTAAAGGCAATCGTTAGCCTGAGACGAGACCAGCGTGGCCTTGATAGATGATGAAACAGTCACACCCTTGAGTCAGACCAGCGCCTTCATGGGAAGAACTAGCTAGGTTTTCCGAGAAACAGTATAATTGGACCGGTGGGTGAAAGTCGTATCCAGCTAAGTTGGATGCTAGTTGTGGAGGGGCGACAGAAAAAGACGGATGTTCCGCCGCACATGTCCGCCGGCCTTGTCACTCAAACAATTTGACTAGCGCGTCGAACCTCGTTCTGATAACGTACCATCACCCTGTGCGACCTGTTCGTGGGTAAAACGAGCTATACACAATCCGAGAATCGACTAGAGCCTGTGAGGTTGACAGAATTGACGTTTAGTGGCGGAAGTCTGCCCTGGAGGTTATCGAGACGTGCATCATGAACCTGATAAGCGAATCCTTTGATCCAAAGAGCATCACAAACGAAGAGGCTGGAGGTCGGATTGAGATGGTTTTTATATCGAAACATGGAGCTTCATGCACGTCGCCGGCGAGGGTGATCGAGGTAAAAGAACGAAAAGTCCAGTCGTACAACCGCGAATGGAACGTTGTCTGAGAGAATAAAAGGCTAAGGTGCCTGAGAATGTGAAGGTTTTAGATTCCTTGTCTGATCTCGAGGGACAGATTCGGACGATTTAGATCTGACAAAGGATTGAACGTCAGACATCAATAGCGGGGTATGGGGGTCAGATACCAAACAGAATGTGGACTGGACTGCATATCAGATGGGATCCAGGAAATTGGCGGTAAATAGAAGACTTGATCAAGAGGGCGTTCATCGCAGCGATGAGTGGTTTTATCGGGACCCGATCCAGGACTTCATGTCAATAACAGCGGCATTGGGCCGGGCTCTGGAGCGCTCCATGGGCATAGTACGGCGAAGGTCTAAAACAGGAATTGCTGTCGAACAAAACAGCGTGTGTGTCGCATGTTTTGACCGCAGCCTGGGTGTGAACTGCTCATGGGACTTCATCCGGGTTGTCTTTCTACCATCACCTTCCCCCTCCTTGAACACACCCACCCCCTCACAAGTTCAATGGAATCTCATTTCTTCGAAAGGGCAACAAACACCACAGTAACAAGCGGGAGCGGCAGCTTCAGTCACGTTCAAGGAGATCAGATCAACCACACAGTTACAGTCGTGCGAGCGGAGGAGAAGGAACGCACCGAGTTGGACGAGGTAAGTGACTCGAGCTGTCTCCGGGAGGCTCGCATCTGATTGCTCCCCTAGTATTTCTATGTGAAGCGGGGTGCAATTTGTAGGCTGAGGAATATCAGTACAGGCCAATACCCGCGATATTGGGACCACAAAGATTGTTGTCGATGTCAATCCTGTGAAGAGGGTCGAGTCCGAGCTGATATGCTAATTTGTGCGGCAGAACTCGTGGATCGACCAGGCAGAGCCTTCACAGTGGTGGAATACAGGGGCCCAGATGCGAAAAAGGGATGCCAAGAATCAGTTCGCCATTTGTTCGATGAGAGCTAAAACTTTCTCCAGGCGTTTGAGAAGGATCTTGCTATTTTCATGAGCAAACTGTGCGTATCAGCTCTCCCCCCATTGAGCAGATGCTCACGCTGCTCTAGAACCTTGAATGGACCTCAAATGTACGGTTACAACTTATCAGCAAGACCATCGGTATTATTACACAATGGTACGAACCTGTTACATGCCACAGGTTTATTTCCACTGAATTTCTCTGCAGAGCTGGTGCCAGCTGCAAAGTTGAATGCAGGGATTGTTGGAAAGATGTATCTCTATAGTTTGTGTGTAAGTACTCAGTGTAATATTCGGATACAGTTGAATAGAATGATTACAGAGGCAGTTGTGTTGCGAGCTGGGAGAATTGTGGTTGGATGCGGGGAGGGGAGTGTTTTGCCGTGGTCCATCAGGACCATACCTCGATTTTAGTTTGAGGATTTTTGACGGTGTGGAGTTGCCCTTGACCGCGGAGCTCGTCCAAGAAGACGTTCTGTTGCGCTTTTTGGCGAGCCTCAAGTCGAAGAAAGCCGATGACGTTGTTGTCGGTGGAGTCGCTTTATCGGGTGCCTCGACTGACGTGCCTGAACGAGTCCTTCGGCCGGCGGTCATTTCGACGTTGATGAACACGCCCATCGCCGTCGCAAGCAATGTCTGGAGGAGCGATTGGGATACTTCGACGGCTCACATCTCAGAGTGATTGTCCTCACTTCGAACATGAGGCGCTGCGGAGAAGCTTAGCTGAATGAACTAACAGCGTTCGGATTATCGTCCTGGTGGCGGCCTGTGTTCAGATGGAAAAGTGTTGGAAGATGGGCTGACAAGGTGGGTTTAAAAAAACCATCCGCTTCTTGCATCTAACATCTCGAGTAGATTCACACTCGCTGGTGGAGATCGTCTGTGGTTGGTATGGAATTGGGATGCACCTGCAGCGTGGATAACGCAAGCCTGGAGTGTTTTTGCTGCCCGTGGAATCCCTTTGGACGAGGATCTAAGTGTTTACAGTGTGTCATTGTTTCCTTTCCCCTTCCACCTACTAACATCTCTCAGAGCTTGTCTATCCTCGCGCCTCGTTGTCTGGCCGCCCTTTAGACTCTCAAGCCCACCAACAATCCCAACAACCAATCTACCTTTTTGTCCGCCCACTTCCTCCTGACCTGGACGATGGCAACACCTATTCTCTTCATTTCTGGTCTTTTGATGAAGACGGCCACTCTCCTCTCTTGGATGACTTCTGCCACAACTTTGGCCTTTCGACGGAGCTCCTCATCATTCATCACGTCGGCTCACTTTCTTGGTCCCATGAAGCATACAGCCGCCTACGCCAATATCAGCTCCTTCGAGGGTTTGACCCGTCCACCACCGACTTCGCTCAATCTCTCGGATTCGATAAAAACATCTTCAAACCTCTGAGCGACTCGGGTCGGTTTGCGCAGCACCAAGGCTCGTTCCAACTATTCCCTTCCTTTGCCGTCATCTGATCTCCTCCGATTTCGTTTGCAGAGCCCTCCCTCGAGATTGGACCCTCGAGATTGATGGCAGACGTCTCGATAATAGAAGATCCCACCACAGCTCACCTGACTCAACTCACTCACGGCTTTGAGCCCACCACCACTGATTCTGCTCAACATACTGGGGTTGGTGATCGTGTCTTCCAGCTTTCGAACAATCAAGATCGATCTGAACATGTCCAAGAAGGTTCGCTCCACTTGCCTTTCCCATACGAATCACTCTAAATTGCATTTTGGCAGACTCTGAGTGCGAACCTTCGACATCCACCGCATCGAAAGGTACGCTCTTCCCTTCATATCCCTGACTTCAGCCTATCTCAGCCGGCCATTATTTGCGTCAGCAGCTGGTGCACAGTCTGCTGGGTTCTTATCTGCCCTGCTCTCCCCGCTCTCATCGACGCTTTCAAGCGAATCGGACATTCTTACTATCGGTTTTTAGCTCATGCCGCCGTTGTCCCTTCATTTCTGAGTATGTATTCTGTTATTCACGTTGACCACGCCGTAGTCTCCGTTCATGAAGTATTTTCCTCCACAACATTAAATATGATCATACACACCAGACGCGATACTCATATCCAGACCATATCATGTCGGTCGTGAACATCGCCGACCGTTTCCCCACCCTAATTCCAGTCACATGGTCAAGTCAAATTCTATGTTGCGATGCTAGTATTTCAATCCTGGAGCTGCAGGCCAGCTTTGATCCTGAGACGAATTCGCATAGTTCGAGTTTGCCTGTCATAGGTTGAGTTCCACTGATTGTATCTTCGGCTGAACGTGCACCGTCGTCTCACAGTCGAGTACTTGTGCTGTTTCATCGTAGGAGGGCTCTAAGCGAGCATCGGAGCGAGCATCGGACTGAATGAGGGGACTCTCCCCGAGTTTGACAAACTGCATCAGAGATGTGAGAACTGTTACCGAATGGGATGACGGTTGAAAGAACGAGCTCTTGCCACTCAATGTCAACCACAATCTGCTCGGCCCTTCAAACCTACATCTTGAGATCTCATTGTTATTCTCGAGCTCCGTCTTCGCCCATTCAGGTCTTGACGTGAATCACGGATAGTAAACGTTGACGTCTGGGTTCTACCATTCAAGGTGAATCTCTGGCGTGCCCACGTCAAATGAGCCAGTTTCATGTCGTGAGAACGAGTGCGCGCATTGAACAATGAATTAGCTCGACGACGGGTTGGTGTCTGAGAGGGGGAAATGAGCTTTTCGTTCCGATGCCTCGAGTTCCTTCAATCGTTCTGAGACTCGGGCGTAAGGACAACATGCAACGAGAACAGCGAGCTGATCCGCCCAGTTGATACCAGCCACATGATATGAATCGAACGATATTTACGTCGTGAATACCCTCACAAGCACCTTCCTGTTTACGTTCAGACCGGCTTCTTGAGTGTTGGTCCAAAGAGGGTCCGAGCTTTCGAATTCTTCGAGGAGCACTGGGCTAGAAACAAACAACGTGTTCAACGTCGAAAGTGGATTGAGGGATGGTGCAGGCATACATACATGGGCTCCCTCCCTCTGTGACGAATGTTGGTGAAGACAATGTCATTGACTCGGAACAAAGTCACCCTCCAGACTGCGTGGAGGTGCTGCAGGTATCGGCCGTGCAGTCGCGTGAGTGTAACATATTTAGGCCCAAGAGAACATGTATCACGGTGGGCGGCGTGATGGACTGGGCCCGACTCTCGCTTTTTCATACAAAGTCCTCTATTCAGCCGCCATACTTGCAAGAACAGGAGAACTGCCAAGTGCTAACAGATATGTACCCTCTGACGATTCCTGATTCTCCATCGAACTCCAGCTCTGCGACCCCAGAAGTGAGATTCAAGGCGTCCACCGAAGTGATTCTGGCGCGGTTGAACCCAGGACACCGAGGCTGATCGGGTCTTCAGCCGATTTGGTTCCTAGAAGATTGGACGAGTTGAGGGGCCGAATGGACAATGACGGTGCTACAAGACTGACTGTAGTATGCCTACAGGTGTTATCCATAGCACCTAGAGATTTGACGGAGCTTGCTTCGTGAGAAGGATAGTGGAGTAAATCCCTTTGCCCGATGGTTACATTCATTCGATGATGACCTTTCTAGTATCGTCAGCCTGAGATCCTGAGGGTGACAGAAAGATTCGATGAACGTCCGTTGGGTCATTGAGACCGTATCCACATCCAAGCGTAAGCTTCTTTTTCTCTCTCGATGTATCGATATCGAACCAGCCTCGTATTCGAGCGTCAATCAGAGATGGAGGAAGACGCAAACTGACGATTTTTTGAGCCGTTCTGCATAGGCAGAAGTCATTGGAATCATTGGAGCTCATCTTTGGAAAGCCATATCTAAACAGACGTACCTTCGAGGCTCTGGGTGCTGCAATCCATCAGCTAAACCTTTGCAACACTCGTAGCTGCTAGTAGCAGAATCCCCACATCCAATCACCACTGGCGGAGCCTACTACCGGTGAGCCGAAATCAAAAACAAGACATAGGGGAAAATCTAACAAATATGGGTCAGTTTGAGACCCAGATAGAGCAGGTTTTTATGTGCGGACTGCCGGTCTTTGGGCCGACCCAAACTGAGCTCTTTCGGGCTTGCTTTCGGACCAAAGAACAAACACCATTTCTTGGGTAGCCACGTGAGAACCAGGAGAACAAAGACATGGTCTTTGAGACAGTCAGGATTCCACATTTTGGCATCCCATCTTGCATCGGATGTCTGTAAACCCCCTGAAGGGCGCGACGGTCGCACGATGCAAGATGGAATGCCAAAAGCTTGGATTGTGTGGCCCCACAAAGGACTCTTTGGGTAGGCTCATTCATTACCTTTGTCCGGACCTAGTCGACCCCATTCTTTGTCTGGAAAGGACTAAATCTGGTTCCGTTTCTGGTATGCCGAAACGAGGAATTTTGAGCGTACAAAGTCCTGGATTTTGGGCGAAACGAAACCTATATTTTAATTTTATTTTGGCCTGCCGGTAGTAGGCTCCGCCAGTGGTGAATGCATCCTTCGCTACCGAGCCCTCAGATATGGTACCACGTGTCTTCAGATCATCAACTTGGATGAGGTTTGAGGGCTCGCTGTACCCTCGAAAATCTACGACGACGGTTGCTGCCGTCAGAACGGAAAGATAGTTAGCACAGAATCGAAGTCGGAGTTGAAAGTGCAACACACCTTTTTGGCCCAAAGTACCCGTTGGCACAAGTAAGACCGTGAGCGGTAAGATGATGCACGAAGTCTTAAACGTGAAGGCTTGGACCCTGGTAGTGGAGAAAGCGATGAGCAAAGCCACGACATCTTTGAGGGCTGAAAGTGGCATGCTAGCATACCTCCTTGCCTACTGCGCGCTATGCATCAAACGAGAGCCGTTTATAGTGCTCTCAGACAACTTCCAGAAAGCTACCAAAGCACTGAAAATGCCCAATGGACTGCGTTACTGATTAGCCTGGCTTGATTTTGATATGGAACGAGCGTACTACCTGATCCGAGACAACTCCCATGGTGCGGCCCCCTCCATATTCATGCTTCAGGAACTGAGAGCGTCAGAGATGCCAGCTTGAGCCATGCGTACTCTACAAGTCCGCCAATCACAGGTATAATGTTGAAAGGTTTTCACGTCTTGAATAATCGGCGAGGTTGCTTACGGGTGCTTGAAACAGGAGAGAGCCAACGTTCCTCACATACGAGCTATACGCAGAGATGATGGCGAGGTGCACGTTTGTGAGCCTGAGCATCAGCAAGAATGGTAACGGTATAGGCCAGCCCGTGAAGGGTCGACGATCCTGTATCCGAGCTTCAGAATGAAAAGATGATAAAGCATAAGCGATACGACGTACCCTCTACGCCGTATACCTCTGAGATAACGGTGTGCATATCTATGCACTCAGCACTGCTTGTATCCCATCAAAGTTGTATAAGTTGATGACATAGGCTGCAAGCCGCAAACACGTCAAAAATTCACGGTATGAGGTTTGTGTGACGGTACAGGCACTGACCTGGAAAATCAAGTCCATGCTTCCATCTTCTCTTGGTCGCCGCTATTGCTGAGTAGATTGATGGATGAAAAGGCTGTGATCGACGTGATGGTCATCGTGGTTGTGGTTAGAGTTGGGAAAGACGTCGCACACAGGTCTGTGACGACGTCCTTAGCCCATCCTCGACATTCCCATATACGGGCTCATTCGAAGATTTTTTCTTGCTCAACTCATGATTCGGAAACCAATATAGTGATAAACATTCAGCTCTTGGACCCGTTTCAGCAATATAGACTACAGTATTGAGAAGTGTTTGATGGGAAAGTGAGCAGTGAGGGCCAAACAGTAGCTCTCCACCCTGGTCTGAGAGCCAAGATGACCGTCCTATCACTCGTAGCAGCAAGTCTTGGTGCTCCTGCTCCCGACGATTCCATGCACGCTTCCCGGCCGACGAGCCCAACACTTTGATCCTTTTCGTCTCGACTACCACAAATGCCAGCCGCCTTTCCCAAATCCTCCAGAACTCCTTCAACACCTAAAGTTCTCTTGTGCCCTTTGAGCATCTTGTCCTAAAGAATGCCTGGCCGTCAGAGGGAAGCAAATTTTCAACCGTATGTTGAATGTACCATCTGTGATTAGTCTTCAGTTCTGGCATGGTCTTGAGTCGAGATCCTTAGATTATTTTTTTTGGGCAGGAAATCATCCTGTCGGTTTTGAGGACTTCTGATGAGTCTGCGGCTTCTCGAAGAAGGTTGTAAATTGAGCCTAGCCAGTCGGTGTTTATCGACAACAGCGGAATCCAGAATTCAAGTTCCGCCAGACCACCCGCTTACTGGGCCGACTTGAGGGTAGGCTCATTTCTTCACTTGATCTGGCATCGTCGCCGCCTCTTCCATCCATTCAAAGGCTCGTCTGTCGTATCTTGTGGTACCGCCAGCAAGGTAGAGTTCAAACACTTCCCTGTATTCATTCTGAGCCTTCAAGATCACACTCACGTCGGATTTAGGTGATTCAGAATCCACTAAAATTACAAGACCCTCAGCGGACTGGTGGATTCCGAACGTAAAAGCAATGCCCAAGCCCTCAATCACCCTCATGTGTGATCCCGACTAGAGTGCGAACCAAAATGATACGTCCATTTGTGTGCGGGTAACCCCCACGCTCCTTAATTCTAGTTTACTGCCGGCGAAAGAAGGCCGGTTGAAACAACATAAATGCCACAAGATGTGTTCCGAAATGAGTGAGAGAATTGCGAAGGATGGAGGCTTTTGATTCGATCTGCAAGATTCTCCAGAACCCGGGCCTGACTCTGAGGCGACAGGCCTACAGCCTTGAACTCGAGTGGCATGAACAATTTGCCTCCCAACCTCTGATTGCTTGCTCGTTAGACAGTGTTTCCTGTACATGTATGAATCCAACGCGACGTGTAATCCATGTCCACGGGGTCTCCTTAGTTTTTCTCTTGCGTAAGTCTTCTTGACGACCGGGAGAGCGTCCACAACAGGTCAGTCGTGTGGAATGGCGGAGAAAGGCATAGCAACGTGGGTTACTCTGACAAATGAGCTCATCCCGAGCGGCCCAAACTTACTCAATTGCGTCCACAACGTTGCGGCTTTTGTGCCCTCACTACTCCGATTTTCAACGAAAACCCATAGCCAGTCCGGGAAGAATGTGAAAGTTCAGAGTCTTTGGGGTATTTCCTTCTAGTCCAACGGCGGTAATAATTAGCTTCTCGGGATCTTGGACTTGTCGGTCGAGCATAATCTACCGGTGCCTCATTTGAGATGAAGATGGCTACTCAATGAAAGGTGCTCGTTAGCCCAAAGTGACGAGTATAAGGATTGTCCAACGGAAAACTGACCTTTCTGGAACTCCCTTTGCAGCGAGGTCAGAATATCATAGCAGGGCCTGCGCTTGTATTCGGAATGATGGAAACTAGTAATTGACTGTTATGGTTGCTCGGACCTCGGGAGAGACTTATATCGATGAAACGAGAGGTATAGTAAAGGCACCATACTCACCAGTCCCACCACCTGTATCCAACCCATTGAACACCACTCGTCGACCGTGAGACCGGCCTTCCGATCAAGACTAGTTGAGAGTTCACGGAAATCTCGTTTACAAGGTTTCGACCCAGTCTTTAGATGGAGATTGTACCCCGGACTAAGAGATAGAAAAGCGAACAGATCAAATGACCATACTGGACTCACTCAGCTCACCTCGCTCAATCTAAAACGACAGCTCCCGGTGCTTCTTGGTATCTAGATGGCGTCGGTAAATTTTTTTGACCCTTGCAATGAGATATAACGACGGAGAGTGTAGTTCTAATTCATAATTCAAGGTCCCGAACTTGCTAAGAAGACTTAGAAATTGACTGAAGATGGACGGATGCAGGCCGAGAGTGACGAGATTGACTTACCGGAGACATATCGAGCATCTCTGCCAGATGTCGAGTACATTTTAGAGGCAAGGTCTCGACGGTGTCCACGGTACTCGGTGTGAACCGTCAAATATTGAGTTTTGATGAAGCTTCATCGCCCGGTATCTCTTGTGAACAAGTTGACTGTAGTAGAACAACCGGGGTAGTCTAGAAACCGGTTTCAAAGACATGTTGGATGAGAAGTAACGAACACTGACTTACCGAAGGCACCCGCTCGTTATAACATGTAGCCACTGCAATCCATCTGACCGAAATTCATCTTCGAATCGAAACCTTGGGGCGGTGTTAGACAAAAGAGATTGATGGATAAGGTGAAGGGCTACCCAGCCGCACTTCCGAATGTTCGAGCCTCGATGTAAATGCTGGAATAGTGAGAGTTGAACCTCTCACAATGAAGGTTCGGTGTGCGTTACTTCCGAGGACCAGCCGACGTAGTATACGAGCCAAACAAAGATCGCCAAGTCTAGAGAACGAGAAGTGGGGAATCGGGAGAGTTTAAACTAAGTCTGACGCTTGAAAGACACGGTTTTCGATGCGGCGCGGACCAATTCAGGAGTCAAATGTTGCGTGCCAAATGCAAACGGCGGAGAGATACTCGGTACGAAGCAACCTGGTCTATGAATGTTTCTTCAATAACCGGAAATCATAGCTCGGAGGGAGGAACACTGATCCTCGAGATTTATGCTGAACCTTACAGCTATTTGCAGAACTTAGGGCGCGCGCGTATTTTTTTTTCACAGGACCTCGAAAATACCCGCCTGGCAGTCGCAACGGATTTTCTCGGTCAATTCTGAGTGGATTAGCTTACTTTGTGCAGATTCGAGTAGCAGTGACTAGTAGCTAGGGAATGGCATATATAATTTTGGCGAGAGCAGTCATTGCGGCAGCGAGAAAATTACTGATGATCATCTCAACACAGCCGCAACCTTTTCCTCCTCAACCACCACCGACAGACGACTCATAATGCCCAGAAAACCTCCCCTTGAGCGCCAACGCCGATGCTATTCTTCAGATCTCAAGCAGCGGGTCATTTACCAGAAATTTATACTCAATTTGAAGACAACAGCAATTGCAATCAACCTTGACATGCCAGTCAGGGTTGTTCAACGAGTACTGCGGACATGGCACGAGACTGGAGAAGTTTGTAGGGAGCGGAAAGGGAAAGGAAGGAAACCATGGCTTGTTGGCGACGAGTGTAGGGTGCGTACTACATGAAAAATTCACCAAAAAAGCTACCAACCCCGGTGTTCTGACCCAAGCTTTACACCAGTTCTTGCTAGCACTGGTCGAGCGTTCTCCCGACATATACCTTGATGAATTGCAAGAGCAACTCGCTTCTGTGCACGGCATTGAGGTCCACCTGTCAACAATTTGGAGAACCCTGCGACGTTTTGGTTTATCTGTGAAAGGGGCAAGTTGTACAACGGTTCATATTTCTCTATAGCTGAATAGCCATTTTTTTAGCTCTCAAAGGCGGCAGCAGAACGAAGTCAGCAGTTGCGGGATGCATACTCTCTATTGGTTGGACGAGAGCCCCCGGACTATCTGGTTTTTGCAGATGAATCTGCCGTCAATGTCCTGACTACATACCACAACAATGGATGGGCTCCTGTTGGACGTCGAGCACGAAGACGTTGCCGCTTTGTTCGTGGCAAAAGGTGCGTGACATTCCCTAAAAGCTCTCGCCACAACTAACTTTTCATGATCCCTGATAGATACTCTGTGCTACCAGCACTGACGATGGATGGTATCATCTACAGTCATGTAAAGTTGGGTGGTTACAATGGTGACGAATTCATCCTCTGGCTACAAGCATTGATGCCACATATGAACCCCTACCCGGCACCGCAGAGTGTGCTTGTTGTTGATAATTGTCGAATCCATCATGTTGAGGGCGTTGAAGAAGTGTGCGAGGAACGGTGAGTCACCATCTCTTTGATTGATCCAACGATTGCTCATGAGTGTACAGTGGTGTGAAGCTGATTTATCTACCACCATATTCACCAGATCTCAACCCAATCAAGGAGTTTTTCTCATGGATGAAGCATTGGATCCGGAGACGCGGGGAACAATTTCGGGAGATCATCGAAAATGGAGAGAATGTGGATGCCATGATGTTCTTGTACTATGCTCTGGATTGTGTACCTAATTCTGCGACAAGGGGATGGTTCAACCACTCTGGCTACATCTAATCTTCACGAGTACGCTTCTTCAGTGATTTCTTCACACGTTTGACCTCGGTTGCCACCCTCTTCGCAACAAACCGCGCATTCCCTTCAGTCAAGCCGTACTTGGTAACGTATACTTCCTCTCCAACTTCGGCAATCTCGTCGATGTGGTACATGTCCTTATCTGCCAGCACCTTTGCAAGGTTACTTAGAGCCCCGGCCCATGGTGGTTCTGTATTTCCGAGAAGCTCGAAAAAAGATTCGACTGTCGGATAAGGATTGTATAGCGATGGACTACCTGGAGAACTTGACAAGAGGGTATCTTCCCTCCCTTTTCTCTTGCTTGGTGTCTGTGGAGTTTGAACTTCAGGCTGTCGAGAATCAGGTAGTGGCGTGTTGACTGGGCGGTTGCTATTGTTGAAGAGATGCCCAACAAGTAAGGTCAGCAAGGTGTCACTGGTAGATGCATTGGGTGTAGCCACTGTAGTACTGGCCCAGTGGTTGGTACCACCCGCTGGAGCTCGGTGAAACATAGCGAAGAGCTCGCTGCGAGGAGGGGAATTCAATGTGACACCATGAGTTCCGATTGCCTAGAAGTAGAAGGGTGGCTTTGTCAATAAATGAACTGTATTGCGACAAGATACAGGGGTTATTTTACCAAAGCAGCTGCCCAGGCCGACAGCATGTTGTGCGTAAGAGTAATATGACGCCCGGTAATGGAGACCTTGCAGCACTTCTCGGGACCACATAGCTGGCAGTTGGTCAGCCTTTGACGGAGTTGCTCGAGGCACTTCTTTTCCTTCTCCATATGAGACGCGCCCTCTCCGTCGCTACCATCTGACGGATCTCCAGCGCCGTCCCCTCCCGCAGTGTCTAAGTCAATCAGCTTCGGATTATCTGCCTTCTTCCGCCCCTTTCCCACAGAACCCGAGCCCTTGTTCTTGTTTTGACTGAGTGTATAGAGATACTTCGGGTAGAGACATAGGGTTACTATTAGATTGGCTGTATTAGGTTGATCACGTACATCTTTTTCAACCAGAATATCCACGGGAACGCTCTCCTTCTTTTTCTCTTGTTGCTGCTTCACGGTATCAACACACATATTCCAGTCGTCCTCATCCATCAGGTCTGTTGCGAGTGCCTTTGCTGCCGCACTACTGAGCTTCCATGACAGCTGAGGCTTGCGATTGTAGGTTTGGCAACCGAGGGTATCATACACAGCATCCAACACGTCCTTGAATGCCGCTGTGATTTTGAGCTTCTTCCACTGCGCATTTCCTGTGGGACGAGGGATGACAAGAACAACACCTAGGACGCCAGATGTCAAAATCACAACAGGCCACTGGGAAACTATCAATAACGTACTATCAGGAGCCTGCTTTACGTCTTTTGCGGCCACATTCTTAGTTGATTTCTTGTTCATCTTCGCTTTCTCGTTCGTCAACTTTGTCCGCATTTTTTTTGCTGGAGGGCCTTCATCTTCGCTATCTGATGTGCTGCGGGGGCTTTCCTACGAATTACAGAGCTCGCATTGGCTGGAAAATCTATGGTGAACTGAAGTTACTCACCCCGTCGTCACCGGCTACAGAGCTCATGTCATCCACCAAGAACTTGTCTACCTCACTGCAATTGAAGGAAGTCACCTCCACTTCGTTGTCGTCACCATCCGATAGGCTAGTTGTGGCTTGGGTTTTATTCTCTCCAGCTGACCCTAGCTCTGCATCCGAAGAGAGAAGGTGGTCATCATCTCCCTCAGTTGCGAGAGCCGCGGCTTTTGCAAGGACGGAAAGACCAGCTGACAATTCGGTAGAGGCCGGTGACTCTGCTGTTCTCTTGCTTCGACCAGGTAGGCGGAGTGTCACTCGTGGGAGTGCAGAGGTTTTGCTACGAGTGTTGTGCTGCTCGGGTGTGCTTGAAGGCTGGGTAGGTGGCATGGATGCAACTGTGGAATTTTTGCGGCCTTTTGGCTTGCTGGTACCTTTGGCCATAGTGGAAGGAGAGGTAGATAGAGGACCAGCAGCTCGTTTGGATGCGATACGAGCAAGTTTACGCGCGTAGTCGCTTTTTTTGTTGCCCATGAAGGATGACGGTCTGTTCCGGACCGTGGGATACTGAATTTTGGTCAGAAAAATGTACCATTCCCTAGCTACTAACTATCGCTACCCAAATCTGCACGAACTATGCTAATCCACTCATGATTGACTGAGAAAATCCGTTGCGACTGCCAGGTGGGTATTTTCGAGGTCCTGTGAAAAAAAATACGCGCGCGCCCTAAGTTCTGCAAATAGCTGTAAATGGTCGAATAGGTAACAGATTTGGGGCTTCTAGTAACAGTACGGGCAAACAGTCGTCAGTTAGTACGTTCGTAGGCAAAATCGAGGCAGACGCAGCAGTAAGTCCTTCACAAGAGTTCATATGCCCGGAACCAACCCGTGAGCTATCTATACCGTTGATATGTCCCTGGGATCAACTGGCTCGAGGTTGTTTTCTCTGCTGAAAATCAAAACAGTCAGTCTAGGACCTGAAACCGCCAACTACCGAGAGCAAGACTCAACCTCGCGAATGACCCGGGGATAATACAAACTACCCACCACTCGAGTCAAAACCCAGAAGCTGACTTGATACCTTGGAGTAGACAGCGGTGGATACCACAAACTAGTATCCCGGTTCCCGGTGGTGGTGGTTCAAGTGCAAGTTGAGGCATGGGCGCTTTTTGCGAAATTCTGTTTCTGTTCCGGCCCGAATCCCACTCGTGCTTCTTGTTTCATGACTCTCACCCCGAGGCTCGACATGATACGACTCGCTCAGCATTCTCTACTATCTTTCAAACTCGATTCTCGCAAAACGCAAAATCATCAGGTGACCAACTAGATACTCAGCTCCATGATCACAGAAGAAGGCTATAAATGGGTCGGACTAGTCAACGAGGAGATTGAATGTGAATAGGTTCGGGCGTTTATCGCGGCAGTGAGTGGCTTTATCGGGACCCAAACTGCATTTCTGACTGAATTGGTCATATCGATAAGAACAGCATTGGGCTGAGCTCTGGAGCGCCATGTGGGTGTAGTGCGGCGAAGGTCTATAAGCAGAATTGCTGTCGAACGAGACAGCATGGACATCACATGTTCTGACCGCAGCCTGGGCGTGGACCGCTCGTGGGGCTTCATCTGGGTTGTCTTCTTACCATCACCTCCCCCCTCCACCCTCGTATTCAACGTATCACCAGCTCATCATCCCAATGCTTTCCCACTTCTTTCAAAACGCACGGAATTTCCGGATCGCTGGCGGAAGCTTCGTTCAGGTTCAGGGAGACCAAGTCAATAACACCACAACGATAGTCCAATCAAAGGAGAAGGAACGCACAGATTTCGACGAGGTAAGTGGCAGGATTGTGCCCGAGGGTTAGAGCCTGACTATTCCCTACTACCTAGTACTTTGATGTGAAACGGGGCGCTATCTACAGAGTGAGGGAGAATGGGACCTATAGATATCCACGACGATGGGACTACGGAGACCGCGAGTGGTATGAAAGGGGACGATTCCGAGCTGATAGGACAATTCATGCGGCGGAACTCGTGGATAGACCGGGCAGAATATTCACGGTGGTGGAATACAGTGGCCCAGAGGCGAAAAAGGTACGCCAGGAATCGCCTCAACATTCCTCCGTCAAGTGCTAAAACTTGCTCTAGGCTTTTGAAAAGGATTTTGCTATGTTGCTAAATGAACTGTGTGTTTCAGTTATCCTCCCACTGCACGAGCGCTCAAGTCGCTTTAGGGCATCAAAAGGACCTCAAATGTACGGCTACAACTTGTCAGCAAGACCATCAGTATTATTACACAATGGTACGAACCTGTTACATGCCACAGGTTTATTTCCACTGAATTTCTCTGCAGAGCTGGTGCCGGCTGCGAAGTTGAATGCAGGGATTGTTGGAAGGGTGTATCTCTATAGTTTACGTGTAAGTAGTCAGTATAATAACAGGATACAGTTGAATGAAATGATTACAGAGGCAATTCCATTGCAGGTTGGGAGAGTTGTGGTTGGATGCGGGGAGGGGAGTGTTTTGCCGTGGTCCATCGGGGCCAGACCTTAATCTTGGTATTTGGTATTTTGGCAATGCGGAGCTGCCCTTGACCGCAGAGCTCGTCCAAGAAGACATTCTGTTGCGCTTCTTGGCGAGCCTCAAGTCGGAAGCAGTCGATGACGTTGTCGTCTGTGGAGTCGTTTCTTCGGGTGCCTGGAACCGCGTGCCTGAACGAGTCCTTCGGCCGACTGTGATTTCGAGGTTGACAAACACCCCCATCGCCGTCGCAAACAACGCCTGGAGGAGCTTTTCAAATAGTCTTTCAGGTCGAAAAGTCTTGGAAAATGGGCTGACAAGGTGGGTTTCGAAAAAACCATCCACTTCTTTCATCTAACATCTCGAGTAGATTCACACTCGCTGGTGGAGGCCGTGTTTGGTTGAGATGGAATCGAAATGCAGAGGAGTCGTGGATGGCACAAGTCTGGAGTGTTTTCAGTGCTCGTGGAATTTCTTTGGAAGATGATCTAAGTGTTTTCGGTGCGTCGTTGTTTTCCACTCCCCTTCCACCTACTAACATCTCTCAGAGCTTAGCTACCCTGGCACCGCGCTGTATGGCGACCTTTCAGACTCTAAAGCCCATCAACGATTCCAACAACCAATTTATCTTTTTCTTCGACCACCTCCTCTTGACCTTGACTATGGCGACACCTCTTCCGTTCATTTCTGGTCTTTTGATGAAGATGGCCACTCTCCGCTCTCGGACACCCTCTGCGACGACTTTGGCCTTCCAACAGAGCTCTACTTCGTTCAAGAGTTTTGCTCAAGCTCTTGGTCCAATGATGCCTACAGCCGCCTACGCCAATATCAACTCCTTCGAGGGTTTGACCCGTCCACCACCGACTTCGCTCAATCTCTCGGATACGAAAACATCTTCCAACCTCTTAGCAATTCGGATCGCTTTGCACAGCTCAACCAAGGCTCGTTCCACCTGCTTCTTTCCTCTGTCGTCATCTCACCCGATTTTGTTGGCAGAACCTCCCCTCGAGGATGGAGCCTCGACATTGACGGCACACGTCTCAACAACAGAGGACCTCGCTACAGCTCACCCAACTCGACTTCCTCACGGTTTAGAACCGACCACAGCTGATTTTGTTCGACATACCGGAGTTGGTCAACATGCCTTCCAGCCCACGAATGACCTGAATCGGTCTGAGCAAGGTCAGCTTCATCTACCATCCCCATGTGAATCTCTTTAAACCCCTCCTTGGCAGAGTCTGAATGCAAACCTCCAACATCCACTCCGTCAAAAAGTACGAAACCCACTTCATACCTCTCGCTCTAGCCTATCTCACTCCACTATCATTAGCAAACACAGCCGGCCTTCATTCCGCCGGGTTTTTATCTGCCCTACTCTCCCCCCTCTCATCCACACTCTCAAATGATTCAGACATTCTTGCTATTAGTTTTTAGCTTTGGATATCATTGTTATCTATGTCTCTCACTGGGTATTCTATTGCTCACATCGACAGCCACGTTCACTCTTTTCATGTACCGTATTCTTCTCGAAAATACTATACAGCACTCGACGGACTGGCAGGGCATGATACTCCAATCATGCCGAGTGCGAACTTGAACACTATTCGCCGTCACTCTCAACCCAATACCCGTCATCCCCAGCGATATACTCCAGGCAACCTCTGAGTTGGTGGAGTCCTCGCTAGTGCTATTTTTCATTCTCAAGCGCGGCTGAATCCCGGTCATATCTTGGGTTGAATCACGCGCCGTATCGTCTGAGTTTTAGAAATTCTGCCGCTTCCTAGCCATTCTCAGAGGGCCTTTCGTGTGCCTTGGACACTGAGTCGGATGATGGTGCATTCGGCTGTCCGATACTGTTGCCTTTCTCATTTCCAGGACCGAAAAACTAAATCCAACTAAATACATGATCTGAGTACCCTGGACCCAAACCAGTGAGATGTAGCAGGACGTACGAGTACTCACCTCTCAACAGCACCCGTGATCTATCCGACCCTCCCGAAAGTGTCCTTTCACACATCTCGAAATCCTGTTGTTACCGTCTATCTAGGTCCGTCTATTTCTCGATGCGAATCATGTATAATTGGGGCATGATTACCTTGAGTGGAGTAGTTTCGTCACCGGAGAACGAGCGCGAGGAGATTTCATTTGATGGATGAATGTACGGTTGAACAGCTCCAGAAGAGGCCGACGACCGAGAAGTAAAAGTGAGCAGAGGTAAAGTATACGGCTATCGGCGTGAAACTCACTTTCTTCGGAACAGAGATTCATCTCGGGGCCCGTTTGACATTGAGTACTCTCTTTTTCGTCTCTTTCTGTCTAGATCCATTGAGATCATCTTTACTCTTGAGGCTAGAGGCGTAAACACAACCTGGCACGATACCAGCCAGCTGATTTGTCCATTCAGAAGTGGCTGTATGGAATGGACTGAGAGAAACGTACACTGTTGTGAGCGTCGAGGCCATGGTGATAGCAGTCCGCTGGCACCTACATACCCTCGCTGACAGCTTCTTGTTCACGCTCATGGCGGGCTCTGGAACGTCGCTTCAACGAAACTCGTGTCCCAAGTTTAGAAACGAATAACGCATTCATAGGTGAGAGTGGATCAGGGAATGAAGCAGACGTACTTGCATGATATCCACAGCTTGTCTCAATGAACCATGGCCTGAGGCCTGAGACCTGCCATCCTCCTTGGGACTCGGAGAAGCATGATTTACACTTTCCAAAACTCATACACCTCAATCCATGGCAGAGAGTAGCAGTCCCGGATTTGCTTGAATGACCAGACGTCAGATGCAAAGCGAGACGACATCGTTTGTCTGAAAGTATGCAAATTCTGCTGTCTATCCATCCGAGGCTTGGCCCAAGCCTTCAAGATGTTGCAGAAGTTTCTGGAACGCTCGCCGGGATTGCGCGTGGTCAAAGGTCAATTTTTTTTTGGTCTTGATGCGGGACAAGAGTTGAGCGACGTTGATTCCTTTCCGAGCTAAAATAAGCCCTATTGAGGCCGTGGTACCACAGAAAAATTTACTGAACTCGCTAACAACCCACGAAAGAATGTCGGTTGGTCGGAAGGATGGTGGAGTGAAAGACACAACAACGGGCGCTTGTTTGTTGTCATCCTTTCTCTCGAACCACGATCACGACGAAGACAATTGTCTTTTCCATCGTTATGACTATGGTTGCACGGTCGGCTCTACTGAAGGCTGTTGATATTTTGGATTCCTCGTCGCTCACGGCCTGACTCTGCAGGATTTCACCGAGATTCATACTATCTTTGAAAATGACCCAACTTTGGCCTCATCAAATCGACTAAAACGAACATAGAATCTGTGAAGGGTACGTCCATACAACTCATCTGGAAACGGAAGCCGTTTAACCTTGAAGAATTGATAGACTATTTGCGCTCTACTCCCAGACCAATCAGGAACACCGGTCAAGCCTGAGAAGACAAGTACAAACTCTAATCCCGAATGGGCCAGAGTCGCGGCGAGACGGAGCTCAGTAGGAGTGTTGTTGTTAGGTCTTGAGGAAAAGAGCAGGACACGGACTCGTTGGAGCCTCTCTCAACCTGGAGGCCGTATCTCGTCGACCAAAGGTGTCAACGAGGACAACATAGACCAGGTTGAGGCTGATGACTCCTGAGGAAGTGCAACCAAGCCTCGAGCGTGATCTTCCCAGCTTCCCATGAAACAAGGCGTTGCGGAAAGGAAGGAAGCCCGGTAAGTTGCATATTCGTTTCTACTTACCTTTCGGCGTTATGCTGACCTCGTGCTTAACTCTCTCCTATATAGAAACGTCTTGGAAATCCCTTGTGCACCACGAACATCTCGGCGCGCGGCAGGAGGTGTGGTGTTTGCCTTACCACAAGTCGATTGGGGGCCTCATAGTCACTAGGCAAGCAGGTCGTTGAGCTGCGATGGTCTGGGGAGAGAGAGGACGACGAAGATGGAAGATTCATAGTAAGTTTCCCGATTTCTTTTCCTCCTACCACTTTTCGTCTCCTTTCACGTCCATATCTGTTCCATTTGTCATCCCTGTCGGTTAGCCTATGGGCACCAATACTCGCCCTTTCAATGGCCCTCTTATCTCTCTGCTCGAACCCATGTTTTGGAGCCTCGAGTTTTGACTAACCTTGTCTACATCGTATCGGGTGATTAGTGCCTACGCGCCTAGCCCTTCCACCCCTCTCGGTTTTTTCTCCTCCGCCATCTCGAATCCAGACCAGATCCCTCTCGCTCTTGTCGGTGATGCAGAGCGAGGAACAAAGATGACGCATACCCTCTATCTCCGAGTTGGCAATTCGTCTTGACCGTGCATTGCTACGCGCTACTCAACATAAGAGCCATCCAACAATACGGGATCATTGTCATCCTCCAAGGTTGACTGGTAATAGGCTGGTTCGGCCGCCGGCGATGGGAAACGGGCATGCAGGAAGTGTTGTAGGTGATCTTGACAACCGGCTCTGCAACTCATGAATTCGAGTTCTCTCCCCGGCGTGGGCGTAATTGGTGGGTACTCAGGTCTGACTCGCCCCAACTCGATGCCCACTTGTAACCTTTCCTGGCATTGACTTCAAAATAGGTTTCATGATGTCGTTGCAGAGGGAAATCCCCGTTCAAGAAGCACGCATTGTTGCCACTACACTGCCAATTTGGATCGTACTTCGAGGATTTGTGGTAGGCATCTCACCGCCGTACAGACGTCTATAGGTGGGCCAATTCTTCAGTCCTCTCGACTTCCGAGCTCTGATCATTATTCTCATCTCCCAGTCACTCTCAAGTCAAAACCCACGGGATCTCAAGGGAATTCACGACAGTTTCAGGGCTCGGGATTTTGAAATCGGTGGTGATTGTGATTGTGATTACCAGACTGGTCACGACTCGGTATATTCGAAATCGAACAGAGAAAAACCACGTCGCTCAATAAGGTATGTGGATGATCTTGGTTATACACGCGAGCGACTGATCCTCGTCAGTTCGCAGGTCTACTCTCGTGGAGAGGTTGAAGACATCAAACGCTATGTCTATCACCCGAGGTAGGCCTGCACAGAACGAGATCGTGCGTCAATATGCCTCGGTCTGACAAGGCGGTCTGTGTCCTACAACTATCGAAAGAACCCGACACGACAGAGTCACCGAGTGATATACACTTGTACGTTACCTTGCATTCCGAAGCTCTTCTCTGTCTGCGGCAATTTGACTCGTCTGATCAGACCATCGTCTAGAGGCTTGCTTCCCCGCAGGGATGGCCTGCGGGATTTCAAATTCTCAGGTCCCAGGGCTGATCCCACGCTCGGAGCTCGGCCATTCATCTTGATCCAGAATTTGAGGTACACATACTACATGTATCTACTGGCTCTCCAACGACATTTGTACCGAAAATCATCAGATCTAAGTCTACCATTCAAAAAGGCCGATCTTGGAATCGTAGACCACAAGCTATAAGCACAGAATAATCCTTGAGAGCATTGGTGTTGGCGAAGAAAGGGGTCAACTCTTGCATATTAGGCCGAGTGTACAAGGCGAATGAAAGACGTACAGCACATCCAACCTCGTCTCGGCGAGGCCATGCTGAGGCCAATAGGAATAAAGCTTGGGCTGGGGGCGAGCGAAGCTCGATGGAGTCGTGGAGGGGTCATGCCGCTTGGGTGGGCGGGAAACCTCCGCTGAAATCTTCCAGATTGAAAGTAGAATGGACGTACCGATGCCCATCCTACAATATGCATATGGTTGTCATTCTCATACATCTGTCCACCCCCAAAGATTGCGAGCCCGTATAAACACCTATTTTTCGGGAGGACAGGTGTTCTGCCAGTCCGACGACCATACACACGATTGCTGAGGTTTGCAGCCGGGATATTCCAACCGGCCTCAAGTCAAAGCTGCTTTGACGACCCGAGAGTTTGACTCTGAGGACTGACGATTTGGGCTTATCCTCATCCAGCAAAAACCATATAACAGCGCATATAACAGCGAGGGTATAGAGGCTAACGGTAGCGACTGAAGATAGAATAATATTGACGCAGCTTGTGTGTTGCGTGCGCTTGTATGTACTCGATCCCCCCATTTTTGGGATCCATCAGATGCTATAGTTCCTCAGCTCGAAGGCCTTCGAGATACACATAGTCTGTGTTGGTGAAAAACTCGTCAAAATTTCACAAACGACATATTCTATCGAAATGAGCACTCACCAGGAGGATTGTATCCATTTTTGTGAGCGTTTTGAGGCAACTTGAGTCTTCAATTGTTTTGAAGTTGGCTCAACAGGCAAAAGAGAGTAGCGTTGTGACGGTCATCGTGGTCGTGGAATGAAATTGGATGCCGCGCGGCTATGGTGAGCTCAGCGCTTGGCGCCCGTGAGGCTCACCCTGGACCTAACTTCCATCTCCCTATAAGTTCCGCCCCACTACTTCATTCTCATCCCCAGAGATCGACCTTCTCAACTTGCTCTTCGCATTCCAATTGTTGGATTCGGACATTGCCTCGAATTCAAATCTCAACAACCAGCTTAACCATAGAAAGCTCAAAACATCGTCCTTTCCACTGTAGTGGGTGGATTCGACCCTCGTTTATCCACCTCAGCCCATCCGAAACCACTTTTACAACTTCTCGAAGTGGATCTTCCGGGTCTGGCGGGCATAAAAGAGAATTTTGAGCTTTGCGTGGAGGCGTCGCGGGAATCGGGTTCGGGTTGGATCGCCGGTTGGCGTAAAAACATCACTTCAAGCAGTCAGGTCAGGCTCTTTAAAAACCACCATCAAGCTATTCTCACCGCTGCTATGGCACTTACAGAACCTACGGGAAGCGCGTATCAACCGGCTGTTTGTGCTCCCCTTGAGTAGTACTCTCACGAAACAGCCAACATTCAGGTCGTTTGCTTGTACTCGCGACGTCGACTCCCGATCGAAAGAACCTTGAATCCGGCCCAGGGCTCCTTCCTTCAACGCCTAATGCCTGTTTCTTCGCCTTCCTTCTAGCCTAACCCGGCGAACAGACATCTCGTACCTTTCGAACAGTACAAACGGAACATTCGGGATCCCGTATACGTCAAACCGTACCTCACCTTGGAGTCAAGTTGCCGTTGGCTATTGTTGCATGTCCAAATCGCAGTCTCCGGGGATGTTTGGTTGGTCCATATTCGCCGTCTAGATATCCGTGAGCCACCAAAGTGCACCCTCGTCATTTTCTCTTTCTCTTCGAAGGTTTTGAACACCAGTTTTGGACTCGTCTCCTTCGTACCTCGCGAGATGTCGAGGCAACGGATGGCTAGCCATATTGGCATGTCAAATGTTTCGCTTATTCGGTACAAAATGGCTTAGGCCAAAAGCCCCTCGGAGCAATAGTCATTACTCCAAATGTTCGATCCCAACACGTTAATCGCCGCTCGGCACCTCAAGTTCTACCTCTCCATATCGTGCATGAATGACTAGACGCATGTCGGGAGCCTCGGTAAGGTCACCTCAGACCTATACAACCCATCTTGATCTCAATTTGATGCATTCGGTAGCAAAATCACAACGCCAATTCCTGAGTTGAAATCAGATTCTGCTATGGCACTTTGAGGCACGTGAGGTTTTATCTGTCCGTAGCATCTCAGGCGTCGAATCGAGCTACCCACAGAGCTGAAACCGGGCTGATAGAGCTCACCGGTTGCGTACATGGATGGGCCTGGGACTTGGGACAAGGTCAGTTCCATCACTATTCCATTGGACATGGTCTGACTTCCTCATTATCAGAACCTGTATACAAACTCCAACATCCACGCTCAGCTCATACCAAGCTAAAGTGCTTAGTGCACCTTGGCTACGTGAGGATCAGGAAGGTGCTTGTCGAAGTATGCGCAAGAACCGCCCACAAGGACCAAAAAGTCGCGATTCCCGTGGCTGAGGCCGCCTGCGTCCTGGTCTTCATTAACTTCATAGTATGTGACGCACGAAAGTCGTGCTCTCGAGTTTGTAACCGCCCAAAGTTGGATGCCAACGAGAGATTACTGGTAAGTACAACCTCCACTATCAGCCACCTACTCAGAACAGATAGATCAATCATATACTCGACGATCACTTTCGCTCGCTTCAGAGTTGAAGAGGTAGCGGCTGATGTACTCAAATACTCAGCTATTCTCCCCACTCGAGTAATGGAGAATGTGACAACATGAATCTGCCATCGATTTCCGAAACCTCAGTACGGACATCTTGCCGGCATATCGGTGCTTTCAGAACAGTTATCGGCGGTACGATGACTGTCCTTGGAGTTTGATCGTCTGTGCAATTCTCGGGTACCGGTGGGGTGAAGATCCTTTGGCCTCATTCTACTTTTCAAGTCGCTCATGATCACTTCAGATTGTGACGTTGAAAATCAGTTTGATTCGTTGAGTACATGATTTGGCTTGGGCCTCACGTATCTACCTCCCTTACTCATCCCTCCGTTCTCCTCGCTAGTAATACCACCATGACATCTACCACCTGATAAGTACGACCATCCTCGGCGTTTATCCCAGTTGTACCCCTTTCGTATGAATATTATTGTGAACGGTACATCGAATCTATACCGGATCGACGTCTCCACTCCGATGTTCTTTCATGAAATCACCTATTTTCCTACGGAGACCCGTACATGATCATTTTGCTTCGTCTCCATTCTCCGTATACACTTCACTCAGATCTACCTACTCGAGGTAGCTATGAAACCATGACGGTGCTCATGAAGGTCGTCGTATCGACAGTCCATAGTACGGAGGCCCATCCACATTCTCTAATGAAGTATGGAGTACTCAATGCATCACGACGAAGCGGGGGAACGTGTATGAGAGATGAGTGCTGAGCATTTGGAATCTCCCAGTAGGTGAACATACGTCCGGACCCTGGGCTTCTCCGATCAAACCAGCTCAAAACCCTGGAGCTAACCAGCGGTTTCGTGATTCTGAAAGTACGGAAACGTCAAATAGGGCACGGCGACCGTAAGATTGCTTACCTTCAGTAGCGAGGGTAGCGAGGGCATCGAGAATTTTGTGGCCCGTGTCTTCTTTTGATGTTACTGTATAGAAGGCAAGCGTTAGTCCGAGACGAGGATGACCGTCGACAAATTTGATACTGACATTCTAATCTTCCATCTACCCAAAAACTTTCGACGTGGTGCATGCTTTTGAGGGTTTCGCAACGAGAAAAGAGTACTAAAAACTTGTAAAGCCATTCAGGACCGAGCTCACGAGGATCGACAGAAACTTACAGTTATAGCGCCCCAGGTAACCTCCCGATGAGACCTTCGGGAGTGGAATTAGCTGGGTATTTACGCAATTGAGACACTTAATCCGGTAGGCGAATTCTAAGAGTCGTATCCGGTTGAGAGGCGGAGGAGTGCTCACCGAACGAGCCAAATGCCCATACCTGACTCAGGACACCGCTGAGCCAGCCGACAGCCTTTCCCGCAAACCTCGTCCGGAAAGTATATCTCGCCGATTCTGCGAGTGGTTTCGTGTATATTTTTGAGCTGGACACGTTCCAGAGACTGGTCTGCTGAAGGACATCGACGTCCGGCCAAGAGGCAACCGGGGGAGTGGATTCGGCATAGCTAGTAGAGAAGTAAATCAGGGTCCGACGACCATTGCAAACGAAAGGCTGGACATCAAATAGAGATGAGTTTTTCATGCGACCACAAAGCTTCATGACTGAGCAGTTTCTCGTCGGTTGTGAGCTTTACTCGAAGCAGAAGATGCCAAGACACTTTTTCGTACGTTGATCTCTGGCTACGAGTAGGTACCCGCTGAAGAACGAGAAGAATAGAGACGCAAAGTATGGGAGCTCACAATGTGTTGCTTGACATTTGGGACGTGTGACGGACAGCTTGAGTCTGTTATAGTCGCATACTTCAATAGGATTGAAGGTAACTGAGGTTTCAGTCACAGAGTTTGAGTCACTAGATGTTGGGAAACCGCAAAAATTTTGAGTCGTAAGTATCGTGATGAGGCAAAGTCGAGTGAGACGTAACAATTCCACCGATGCAGCCCAATGGCCAAGTATGGGACCGTATTGTCTCGTACGACGGCTTGAAGTCAGTCGCCAACATGGCTTTAGCTTCCGAGAATCAAGGTGTTCAGTACGAAGGTGAGAGAATGAATCTAGAATGATATCAATCACGTAACACCGACTCAATAACCATCGTTCAATCACATAACTCGAGGGTACTGCGAGAGGTGTGGTGGATGTCACTTGGACGAGGCAAAAGGAAGAAATATCGGAGTTGCTCATGGCTGTTCAAGTGCAAGTCGAGGTGCGGGCGCTTTTCGAGAATCCGTATCTGGATCCGGGCCGATCTCTCTCTCCAATGCTCAACAACGTTGTCCACCATCCTTTGAACGTCTTCTCCCATGATCAACATACAACCAGCCCGATAGCCACCCTGATTACTACAGATCATGCCTATGACTACGGAAAGATCGGATCCGGAAGATTGAGCATGAACAGGTGAGGTCGTTTATCGCAGCGGTGTGGTTTAATCGGGCCTCAAACCACATTTCTGGCAGGCTTCGTTCATATCGATAAGAACTGCACCGGCCTCTTAAATGCTGTATGGGTGGAGCGCTGCTGCGCCAGAAGGCGTGGACTTCGCATGTTCTACACGCAGCCTCGAAATGGGCTACTCTTGGGCTGTCGCCCGGGTTGTCATCCTACCACCACCTTCCCCCCTCCAGTACACTCACCCACTCACAAGTCAGATGATATCTTTCTTTCGAAAGGCGAAGAGGACCACAGTTACAAGCGGGAGCGGGAGCTTCAGCCACGTTCAAGGTGATCAAATCAATTACACGACGACAATCATTCAAGCAGAGAAAAAGGAACGTACCGATTTGGACGAGGTAAGCGGCTCGAGCTATCTCTAGAAATTCATGTCTGATTAGTTGCTAGTATTTCTACGTGAAGCAGGGCGCTATCTCCAGGCGGAGGAATATCCACATAGGCCGGTACCTGCGGGACAACGAAAATCAATGCCAATGTCAATCCTGTGATGAGGGTCGAGTTCGAACTGATAGGCTCATCTGTACAGCAGAACTTGTGGATATTCCGGGCAGAGTCTTTACATTGGTAGAATACAAGGGCCCAGATGCAAAAGAGGTACGCCGGAAATTGACTTGCTATTTGTTGGATGAGGGCTAAAGCTTGCTCCAGGCGTTCGAGAAGGACCTTGCTATGTTTATGAGCGAACTGTGCGTATTAGCTCTCCTCTCCCATTGAGTGGATGCTCAAGTCGCTCTAGAACCTCAAATGTACCTCAAATGTACGGTTACAACTTGTCAGCAAGACCATCGGTATTATTACACAATGGTACGGACCTGTAACATGCCATAGGTCTATTTCCACTGATTTTCTCTGCAGAGCTCGTGCCGGCTGCGCAGGTGAATGCAGGAATAATCGGAAAGGTGTATCTCTATAGTTTAGGGGTAAGTAGTCAGTAAAATATTCGGATACAGTTGAATGAAATGATTACAGATGCAATTGCGTTGTGAGGTTGAAGAACTGTGGTTAGATCCGGGGAGGGGAGTGTTTTGCCGTGGTCCATCAGGGCCAAAACACCGTCTCGATGGTTGGGTTTTTGAAGAGGAGCTGCCGTTGACCGCAGAGCTCATCCAAGAAGACGTTCTGTTGCGCTTTTTGGCGAGCCTCAAGTCGAAGCAAGTCGATGACGTTGTTGTCCGTGGAGTCGTTTCCTCGGGTGCCTGGATTGACGTGCCTGAAGGAGTACTTCGGCCGACGGTCGTTTCGATGTCGACAAACACCCCCATCGCCGTCGCAAACAATGACTGGAGGAGCGCCTTTGATCCTCTTTCAGGTCGAAAACTGTTGGAAAATGGACTGACAAGGTGGGTTTCAAAACACCATCCACTTCTTCCATCTAACATCTCGAGTAGATTCACACTTGCTGGTGGAAGCCTTGTTTACTTGCGGTGGAATTGGGATGCAGACGAGGCGTGGATGGCGCAGGCCTGGAGTGTTTTCGGTGCCCGTGGAATCTCTTTGGATGAGGATCTAGGTGTTTTCAGTGCGCTGTCATTCTCCTCTCCCCTTCCACCCACTGACATCTCTCAGAGCTCATCTGCCCTCAAGCCACATTGTCTGGCGACCTTTCATACTCCGAAGCCCATCGACGATCCCAACAACTGATCCACCTTTTTGTCAGACCACCACCTCCTGACCACCCCGAAAGCAACACCTCTTCCGTTCATTTCTGGTCTCTCGATGAAGACGGCCGCTCTCCACTCTCGGACACCCTCTGCAACGACTTTGGCCTTCCAACAACGCTCAGATTTTGGCAACGCTTAGAATCATACTCTTGGCCCAATGAAGCCTACAGCCGCCTACGCCAGTATCAACTCCTTCGAGGACTTGACCCGTCCACCACCGACCTCGCTCAATCTCTCGGATTCGACGAAAACATCTACCGACCTCTGAACGACTCGGATCGGTTTGCGCAGGTCAACCGAGGCTCGTTTTATCCATCTCTCCTCTTTGCCGTCGTCTAATCTCCTTTGATTTTATTTACAGAACCTCCCCTCGAGGTTGAAGCTGAAGCCTCGCCGTTGATAGCAAACATCTCAGGACTTGGAGATCCCATTACAACTCACCCAACTCAAAGTCCCTTAAAGTCCAAGGCCCATAGCACTTGCCAACCAAGCTTCTGGTCCGCCGTATTTTTGCCTCCCTCGTCTGAAGTTGTAGGGAGCTTTGATAGTACCACCTCACGAACTCTCGACCCGGACATTGCAGACATTGACTAAGGTTCTGTTCGAAGGTAATGTCCGAATTCACTTCGCAAAGCTGCTGTTATCGCAGCTCATGCTTGCCTTAGTGTTATAGTTGCGTTTACATGGAATTGGATCGGGTTCGTTTTCGAGTTGTCGCTTATTTCAACCCCGAGGAAGATGTTCTGGTTACGAGTGTCGTGATATAGGTAAATTTTGGGTATACAATATAAAATCTTTCTTCCGAATCTACAAGGTGCAATACGATATCTAAAAGTGTATTTCACCGACAGCCGCGCCCTATGCTATGCGTCATGTACTATCTCTGTCGCATCCTGGTTCTATGTAAAAGAACAATCAGCTTTCAGCCAAAAAATCAATAACCTTGAACGACCCACCTCTTTGTTATCCCACATGCATGTGGACCGTACTTGACTGAGAACCGCGACAAGATAAGAATGTTTTGCCAGAGTCGGTCGGTGACCGAAATATCGCTACGACCACATTCACAACATCTGGTGGTCGTACAAGCGCGTCCGTCAAAACTGGCAGAAAAAACATCTTGATGAAGCACGGAACCCGTACGAATGAAATTCAGTGTCTAACAGCCGACGAGCTCGGTCAGCGATCCCATGCTATCCTGATGACAATACTGTAGACATGCCTCTTTCACTCGTTGCACGAGTCCATTGTTTGCATACCCTCTTCATTGATACCGAGCATCGCGTAGCTTAGCTCCGGTTAAGGATACGAGAGTACGAACGTGTTTGTAGAACATGCTGTTAATGGCAAGACCCGACGGCTCTGATAGTAAATTAGACGTACCCCCCATCCAAATACTGCCATTCCTGTCCTTATTTCCCGCTCGACAAGTTTTTGGTCGAGCTCCACCCTCTTGACGCAGGGAAATGTCCATTTTGAGCAAGTATAATGATTCCGAGCGTTGAATATCCATGTGTATAGTTCCTGAAAAGCCCTGATACGTGACCGAGCACCTTCCATTGTAAGCTCTGTTTTGATAGGTTGCAAACGTTGACTCGGAGGGTTGTTTAGTGGTGATAAAAACGAGGTTGATGTGCATCCAGAGCCAGAGAAACGATCAAGCTAATGGCCTTTGATCCTATGGGTACACCCGTGACTTCAAGATAGACAGATTAGAGAAATCCTTCATGATACGACGATGAAAACGACGCACCTTTCAAGCCTCCTCCGTCCGCATGAATCACAATCCCCCATCCTTTGCATCCATTTGTCGTCTTAGTCGCTTCAGTTAAGGCCCTTCAGGCATACAGATAGACTTTAGATGGTAAAAGAGTCGTCAAAATTTGACGAACAACAGAGTTTCGCCCGAATGAAGTGCATACCTGGAATATTTCCTGTGTTCTAACTTCTTGCATACCTTTTCAGTGACCTTGAGATGTCATCAAGGGTGCTAGTATCCGGACAGAAACGAGTGAGATGGAGTGGTTTTGATGGCCATGGCGGTGGACGGAGTTTGGACGCGCGGCCCGGTACACACCGTGATCTTAGACCCAGTGAAAACGAACATAAATTCAGGGACTTTCAGGGCTATTGTCTGATATTGCCGGGCATTAAAATGTGACGTGATGCTATTTTGAATATTCCTAGCTATTCTCCAGTATTCCAGGACACGATTGTCCCCCGACAACGGCATCTTCGAGTATTCCTAGCTATTCTCCCGCATTCCAGGACAGAATCGTTTCACAGCAACGGCATCCTTTGTACGAGCAATACAAACAAGGCTCGAGGTGACTCAGGGTGGGTCTGAGGCGAGCTTGTCATTGTATTGAGCCCAAGGTACCCACCTACCCATTCACGAGATATTGTCTGATATCCTCCAGAGACCATCCCAACTTAGCTAGAATGTGATATAACGGTGCCAACAGGATGTACTCGCCCTTATATTATCCTGGTAACAGTACATTTAGTCTACCATTATAGAGCATTGAGATTAGATTCAGTGAGCAATAAGAGAATACCGAGACCAGTAACAGTGCTTATCGTCGTCGTTGTCAAAACTCTGGTCGTCGCCGGCGCTTGTATTCACCTATGTGTGAATATAGGCGCCGGTGAGTAGCTCTGCCGCGCGAGTCCAAAATTGTCAAATTTGGACACAGCCACCCGCCAGCTCACTCTCTTCAAGACCACGACCATCGTACCATTTAATATTTAATTTTCAGCATCAGTAAGCTCTTTCCCCTCAATTTCCTAGCCTTTCAACGTCTCATTTTATTATACTGATCTTATCCGTTATGACACTCAGAAGTCACGTTCAGCCTTCAAATATGATTCTGAAGTCAAGCAGGTCTGGTCGCGGGTTTTGAGTCATTGATCTTGTGCGTACGCATATGGTGAGTATTTCCAGTCTCTGTGCCGAGGATTAACCTCATTTAATTCGCTCATTTTAGAGTTTTCAATCTCCCCGGTGTTCCCTGGCTACTCGTTCACTTCAACTGGCAACGAATACCTGCCGTCGAGCCCTTCGGATCAACTGAAAACAGCAGCCATGTGTGTATGCACCAAGGATTTTTTGGATCTCTTTAGGGTACGTTCCTAAGCTGTGCTGTCTCTGCCAGTTTCAGAGTACTAACTGCTCCATAGTTTTTTTTTTCCACTTCTGACGTGCCGCATGGCAAGTGTACAGACCAATCGTGATGCCGCCTTCTTTTGAGTTCAGGTAAGTCTCCCCTCTTTCTTTCACTTGACATCCAAGTAACTCACAACGTCCAGGATAGGAGTTGTTTGTAAATCAATGCGATGGCGGCATCCGCGGTACCTACCTCTCGTTGGTCTATTAGTACATCTCACACGTATCATTCAATGATTCACGTAGTTCCTCGTAGCACTTGTACTGTATAATAGTCATCAATTGGATTAAATTTCTGGCAATAGTTTGATGTGCACTTGAGTGGCTTAAGTGCAATATGTAGCAATACACGAGAATAGCCCGGTTGACCAGCCCCGACACCTGCTCACTATGGTCCATAATAGCTGTGAATAGCTGACAATGCGAAAAAGTGTCTCGATTTTCATATTGCTGGCTATTGTCAGACAATTGCGGGATATTTGCGCAAACTCGGTGGGACCCCCTCGCTTAATGCCTGGGAATAGCTGACAATTGCTGACAATGCGTCATTTTGTATGTTCATTTTTACTGGGTCTTAGACCCAACCTTCATGATCTCGCTACGGTTTCTGCCTCGGACGTTATTCCTGTGAGTCACGTACAGAGACTGTCCCTCTATTCAAACTACGTATCTCAACTCTTGGAACCGTGCGTTGCAAGAAGTCGGAAATTCAGCAACCATCTCAACCGTAGCCTCAAGATTGAGATATTGTCCTTTCCGCTGGGTTGACATCGAAATGGCACTCACTCGTCCATCGGAGCCCATACAAGGCCGTCATAATCATACCAACATCGCTATTTGTATGACTTGGTGGAAATAGTAGGGTACTCAGAGCCGTGTCGAGGAATGTGGGCCGTGGAAACGGAGGTTGGGTTGGATTATTGACGAAGAACTTTGAACGGCTTCGTTTGGTGGACTCGAGCCTTACAGAAGTCGCTGTAAGATCATTCATAACACTGCTATTCTACTCTTGGAAACTGAGGATTACTCACGGCGGTGTGCATTACTTCTCACTCCCAGCAATTTTCGTGAGTTGGCCCCTTTTAAGACATATCGTTCACTCGCTTTCAACTCACCTGGATCCTTAGTGTGCGGTCTCGAGGCAAAAGAGTTCAAGCGAATGGTTCTATTTTCAAGTTCTCGCACCCCTCTACTCACCTTTCCCGCTCCAACCTAACGTTACAAGTGGAAAACTCGCCGTCCAAGTGGGCTTGTAGCCACAATGCGGCCAGAGACACCGCTGATGCCTACCACGTTCCCCAGTTCCAGCTCCTCAAAAATGCGCTGTCGGTTTATATTGTCTGTCTAGACGTCCATGACTCGCCACTTCAGTTCAATCTTCAGATGTTCAGGATGGCCTTTTGCCATACCCATTTTTCCTGTGGCTCATAACCCACAGAAACTGGAGGCAACAGACCCAATGCCAACCAAATTGAGGGGGGTGGGCGTAAACTGACCTGGTTTCCTCAATACGTTCTGGTTCTGAACGCATCAAGAGCGCACGGTTGCCTACGAGGTGAGTGAACTCCAAAGTCACAGGCGAGTAGACAACTGATGCGTTTGCAGCTCTGTATCGTAGGTCGATATACGACCTGTGCTTTGCCTACGCGATACAGAAGTACTCACAATGATGTTTCTCCGGCCCTCATTTCGGAGTCGAGTTGTGGCTGGGGTTGTTATACGTCCAAATGGCAGTTTCCGGGAATGTCTGGTCAGTGTATATTCGCCATATAGACGTCCATGAGCCACCACAAGATTGCCCTCGTCATCTTCTCAAGGCTCAGGACACTTCAATTCGACACCAGTATCCGAGTTCCTCCCTTCGTCACCCGCGGGTTGTCGAGGTGACGGATGCCAGCTTCGGTTATATCGTGGGAGAGGAACGGAAATTGGCCTGCCTCGATAGGTTCTGCGTTTGGTGAACACATCGACAAGTCCGATGCATTTGCAGCTCTGCTGTGAGTCGATAAACTATCTTCAGGGCATTAGACCTTAAACGGGTTGCCTCTCCGGTGCAGACTCGCTCAGGTAAACGTTTCGGGCAGCAATACCCACGCCTTTAAATGTTTGATTCTAACACGACGATTGGAAACTCGAGTATCACTCCTTCTCCATACCATGGACAGCTAGAACTCGCGTCCGGGAGCTCAGCACGGTCAGCTTCGACCCATTTGACTCATCTTAATCTCAGTCTGATGTTTTCGGCAGCGGAATCTTGACGCCGATTCCTCAGTCGAAGTCAGATTCCGTTACACTTCGAGGCACGCAAAGCTATTATCTCAGAGTGTCGGATTGAGCTACCCAAAGAGCTGCATTTGGGCCAATGGAGCTCACTGACCGCGTACATCGATAGTCTTGTGATTTGGGTCGACAAGGTCAGTTTCATGGCTGTATGCCGTTCGCCCTGGTCTGAGTTCCTCATCGCCAGAGCTGGTATACGCACTCTAACATCCACATTTGAATCGTACCAAACCAAGAACTACCTTAAATACGTGAGGACGAAATATCGGTGGTCGTGGAGGGAATCGGGAAGGGACAGCTCGAAGTTCGAGAGTGGTGACCTCAATCTTATGAGACTTTGGCTATCCCATCCAATTCGCCATAGGTAGGCCGTGTTGCGCCGTCTCCTACATTTTAACTTGGCTTAAGGCCTACCAGGAACAGATGGAGTCATGGTGTGCGTATAAACTGTCTTGCACATTCCTAGTCGTCCGTCATACCTTACGCCCACAAGGACCCAGAAAGTTGCAACTGTGATTCGTCTTGGCCATCTTTGCTTCATGCGTACTGGTCCCCCACTCAGGCTCTCGATATCATGGCCGCCTGAAGTTGTTTGCTAAAGAGAGATTACCAGTAAGCATAATGGCCGTCAAGCGCGCGAGACGAGCGCCGCGGGCTATTGTACTAGGCTATCGCATATAGTTTTTCTGCTCCCGTGCCGGATAAAGTCTTTCGAAGCTCACCGATTATTTACCCACCTCGTGTCAATTCAGAATTGGACATACGATCTCTTGACCACTAGTAACCAGATATTTGGGCCACCGTGCGCTCGAGAGCATCGGTTATGGTTGTTCTCATATACGGACCCCACAGAAAGTTCACGCCCGAGCGTAAAAATCACCCCATTTCGCCTAGTCTGGCTCGTCACTGGCCTTACAAACAACATATTTATTCTGATTTTACTTCATAGATTTCCCGCTCGCTCGGATCCCCTCTATAGCTTCAATGGAAGTTCAAGTATACCTCACAGGAACAGAAATGTCGAAATGGAAATAGTGAGAGCCTCTGTCCCAAGACTGGGTGCAACCAAATGAAGAGGCTTGTCTGGAGGGGAGGTATCGACCTGAGGTCTGGTATGACAAAACGCAGTAGATACTCGTACGGAGTATTCAGTGACTATGCTTCGGAAACTTCGCATACGATCTTGCATGCTTAATTTTTGTGGCCTTTCTTGGGACGCCTTGACAAGCTTGAGTCAAGGTGGCTGGACAATATCAGTGACTAACACCACAACACCTCGAGCCAGTCAGTTACTCTCAATCTGCCCGATATGACAAGGTTGACATCACCTATCCTTGAAAGTACCCCGAACAATTATCCAACATGAAATTTAGAGACTATTCTCGGGAGGAGGGGCCGAAATTGAAACGCGTGCGAGTAAACGTACTTTGGTAGTCACAAACAGAATCGAGGCAGTCCCTCCGATCCAACCCATTCGACCTTTTCAGCCTAATTGCCGTGAGGCCCACCTTCTGGAATCTGGAGGCGAAACACTGACCATGCAGGAGCCGTCGACTCGTACATTGAGTGAACGACAACTTGTAAAATAAGTCTTCAACTCAAAGCACGCCTTCATCTTGGACAAGTGGGCCAGAGAGCAAGCTCAATGTTCTCAGAGAAAGGAGTGAGCAGTTAAGACGTACCCCCGTATATCGCCCTGCTACACCTCTCATGCTCACTCGGACCAGCACTTATTCCTGGTTCCCCATCAACTATTCCTGACGATGCGGTGCGTGAATGTCAAAGCTATTACCAGCGAGGGAACAAACAACGCTACGTCCAAGAAGCTCGAGGTGAAGATCGACCAAGGATTTAACACCTCCGGTATCATCCCGTTCCCCATAAAGCCCCAGGACTGGAGCTGCTACAAGCTTGCAGCCGGTATGAAAGGGATATTGAAGAAAGAGGAACACGATTGGCTTACCAGTCTCGTAAGTGCATTTAAGCGTTTGGGGGAAGTGACGCCGGCTCGACATGTAAACCCAACCTCCCTTGTTCTCCTGATCGATCTCATCAGCTCTTTGCCCCATACCCAAGCACCAATTTATCAAGTAAAACTAGAGTGTTCTTCCTTGATACCGATAGCAGCGGCGCTGGCAAAAAATAGCGACCAGAGTAGCATATCAGCCTTCCGGACAATAGTATACGGAGTGATGTCAGTAAAATTTGTGCAGCACGGGTCTCCGTCTAAACCTATGAGCGCCCAGCTCACAGTTCGTAAGTTGAGTAATGCAGCCTACAAGTCAATCTGGTTTGTAGTCCGGGTGTAAGGAGCCGCCGATGAGCATGGTTGGAGGTCCAGCTCGACTCTGACTGGGAGTATATCTCTGGATTCGGGTCTCTTTCAGTCGTACCAGCCGTAAAAAGTAAGGTTGAACATTTGAGTTCCAGAAGCCGAAAGGCAAAGGCATGAAGTTGGCGCGACCTTCGAGCTTTTGATGACGTCTTGATTTGACTTGTGGGCTGACGTAGGATCCACATATGACGACGGACTAAACATTCACGTTCAGCATCAAGATTAGCGCTTGCAGGATGAAGAAATAGCTATGCTGAGAGCAGAACGATCGACGTTAAGTATCTTCAGCGCAAGGCAAAGCTGAACCAGACGTACTGTGACTGGCAGCTATGTCTGAATTCCAATTATCAAGCGAGTTATATCCTGATACTCACTCTCAGTACCACAAATGGGGCTGAAAGCCTTCCAATAGACGGCTAAAACTGTGTTGGTTACGTACCTTTTTACCCTTGAAAGTCAAGAAGGTCATTCGGATCCTGAAAAACGCGAATTGGGAGCGTGAGCCTCAAATGAGCCCAGGACTGGTACCAATTACACACCGCCGACTCACTAATCAATATTTGACCCAATGCAAAAAGTATAGGGTTTGTTGTGGCAGGACGGTAAATGTTGCCTACTTGGGGAAGGAAAAGGGGGACATGTTGTACTTGCCCGTGGTGGTTCGAGTACAAGTTGAGACAATGACATGGGCGCTAATGTGCGCCTTACGCAAAATTCTGACTCTGTTCCGGCCGGATCCCAATCAATGCTCTTTGCTTCACGACGCCCACCACTCCGAGGCTCGACACGACTCCGTCTGCACTCTCTGCACACTTTCAAAGTTGTTCTCGCATCGATTAGAGTCCAACCAACAATATACCCAATATATCACGGATGATGGCTACGAATCAGATGGTTATGGGAAATTGGGCGTCAATGGAAGCTCAAGAGGGCGTTTATCGTAGCAGTGAGTGGCTATGTCGGGACCCAATCGCGTTTGTGACAGAATTTTATATTGAGAACAACACCATTAGGTCGGGCTCTTGAGCGCTCTGTGGTCGTAGTACGGCGGAGGTCTAAAAGAGGAATTGCTGTCGAACGAGACAGCGTGGACATTGCATGTTCTGACCGCAGCCTGGGTGTGGACCGCTCGTGGGGCTTCATCTGGGTTGTCTTCTTACCATCACCTCCCCCCTCCACCCTCGTATTCAACGTATCACCAGCTCATCATCCCAATGCTTTCCCACTTCTTTCAAAACGCACGGAATTTCCGGATCACTGGCGGAAGCTTTGTTCAGGTTCAGGGAGACCAAGTCAACAACACCACAATGATAGTCCAAGCAAAGGAGAAGGAACGGACTGATTTCGACGAGGTGAATGGGAAATTGTATCCGAGGGCTCAAAACTGACCATTCCCTAGTACTTTGACGTGAAGCGCGGCGCTATCTATAGGGTGAGGAAGAATGGGACCTACAAATATCCACGACGGTGGGATAACGGGAATCGATGGAGTTGGGAAGAGGGACAACTCCGAGCTGATAGAACAACTCATGCGGCGGAGCTTGTGGATAGACCGGGCAGAATATTCACGGTGGTGGAATACAGTGGCCCAGAGGCAAAAAAGGTAAGCTAGGAATCAACTCCCCATTTGCTCGAGAAATGGTAAACTTGCTCCAGGCTTTTGAAAAGGATTTCGCTGTGATGATAAATGAACTGTGTGTTTCAGCTATCCTCGCATTGCACGGACACTCAAGTCGCTTTAGGACGTTAAACGGACCTCAAATGTACGGCTACAACCTGTCAGCGATGCCATCAATACTATTATACAATGGTACGTACCGATTAGATGCCAAAGGTCGAGTTCTGCTGAATTGCTCCTTCAGAGCTGGTGCCGGCTGCGCAGTTGAATGCAGGGATTGTTGGAAAGATGTACCTCTATAGTTTACTTGTAAGTAGTCAGTGTAATATCCAAATCCAGTTGAACCAAACGATTACAGAGGCAATTGCGTTGCAGGTTGGGAGAGTTGTGGTTGGATGTGGGGAGGGGAGTGTTTTGCCGTGGTCCATCGGGGCCAGACCTCAATCTTGGTCGGAGGAATTTTGGTGTTGAAGAGCTGCCCTTGACCGCAGAGCTCGTCCAAGAAGACGTTCTGTTACGCTTCTTGGCAAGTCTCAAGTCAAAAGCAGTCGATGACGTTGTCGTTGGTGGAGTCGCTTCTTCGGGTGCCTTGATTGGGGTGTCTGAACGAGTCCTTCGGCCAACAGTCATTTATACGTTGACAAACACCCCCATCGCCGTCGCAAACAATGTTTGGAGGAGCCACTGTGGTGCTCTTGTTGATCGAAAAGTGCTTGCAAACGGGATGACAAGGTGGGTTTCAAGAAACCATCCACTTCTTTCATCTAACATCTCGAGTAGATTCACACTCGCTGGTGGAGGTGATGTTTACTTGCGGTGGAATTGGGATGCAGAGAGGGCGTGGATGGGGCAAGCCTGGAGTGTTTTCGGTGCGCGTGGAATCTCTTTGGACGGGGATCTAGGTGTTTTCAGTGCGTCGTTGTTTTCCACTCCCCTTCCACCCACTGACATCTCTCAGAGCTTAGCTACCATCTGGCCTTGTTGTCTGGCGACCTTTCATACTCCGAAGCCCGCCAACGATCCCAACAACCGATCTACTTTTTTATCCGACCACCTCTTTGCGACCTTGACTATGGCGACACCTCTTCCCTTCATTTCTGGTCCTTTGATGAAGGTGGCCACTCTCCGCTCTCAGACGACCTCTGCAACGACTTTGGCCTTCCAACAACGCTCAGATTTTGGCAACGCTTAGAATCATACTCTTGGCCCAATGAAGCCTACAGCCGCCTACGCCAGTATCAACTCCTTCGAGGTTTTGACCCGTCCACCACCGACCTTGCTCGATCTCTCGGATCCAACAAAAACATCTACCGACCTCTGAACGACTCGGATCGGTTTGCGCAGGTCAACCAAGGCTCGTTTTATCCATCTCTCCTCTTTGCCGTTGTCTGATCGACTTCGATTTTGTTCGCAGAGCCTTCTCTCGAGATTGGAGCCTCGACAGAAACAGCATACGTCTCAACAATGGAAGGTCCCACCACAGCTCACCCGACCCAATTCACTCACGGCTTCAAGTCTACCACAACTGACTCCGCTCAACATACCAGGGTTGGAGATTGTGTCTTCCAGCCCGCGAACAGCCAAGATCGATTTGAACATGTCCAAGGAGGTTCGCTCCACTTGCCTTTCCCATACGAATCACTCTAAATCGCATTTTGGCAGACTCTGAGTGCGAACCTTTGACATCCACTGCATCAAAAGGTACGCTCTCCCTTCGTATCTCTGACTTCAGCCTGTCTCAACCGGCCATTGCTTGCATTAGCAGCTAGTGCACAGTCCGCTGGGTTCTTATCTACTCTACTGTCCCCGCTCTCATCCACGCTTTCGAGCGAATCGGACATTCTTACTATTGGCTTTTAGGTCATGCCACCATTGTCTCCTACGTTCCCGACTATGTATTCCGTTTCTCACATCAACCAACCCGTTTTCGCTGTTTGTGCACTGTATTTTCCTCCAAGATATCGAGTATTATCATACATACCAGATACGATACTTATTTTCCCAACATCGCCGACCGTTTCCCACCCTAATTCCAGTCATATGGTCAAGTCACCTTTTATGTTGCGGTGCTCGTCTTCGATCCTGAGGCCATAGACCAGCCTTGCTCCCGAGAAGAGGTCGCATAATCTGAATTTGCTCGTCATAAGTTGAGTTCTACTGGCTGTATCTTCGGCTGAACCGCGCACCGTCGCCTTAAAATCGAGGACTTGTGCTGTATCATCGTAGGAGGGCTCTGAACGAACATCGGAGCGAAACTGCATCGGGGATGTGAGAACTGTTACCGAATGGGATGAAGCTTAGAAGAACAAGTTCTTACCTCTCAACGTCACCCACAATCTGCTCAGCTTTTGAGATCTGTATCCTGAAATTTCATCGTTCTTCTTCGTCCTTGCCCATTCGCATCTCAACGTATATCACGAACGGTGAATGTCGACAGTCGAGCTCTACACCTCGGGCAATGAATCTGCGGCACAAGCACGCCGAACTCGGCAGTTCTATCTCAAAATAGCGGGTACAAGGAGCCATCATTAAATAGTCAAGCACCTCGATGACGGGTTGGTTTCTGAGAGGGGACAATTAACTTCCGTTCCAGTGCCTTGAGTTCCTTTTATCGGACTGAGACTCGGGCGTAAAGACAACATGCAACAGAAACAGCCAGCTTATCCGCCCGTTTGATACCAGCTTCACGGTCTGGATCGAACGAATTTTACGTTGTGAATACCAAGGCCATTGCCCGCTGGCAACTACACTCACAAGCACCTTCCTGTTTATGCTCAGACCGGCTTCTTGTGCATTGGTCCAAGAGGATTCGAGTGCTTGAATTCTTCGAGCTCCGGACTAGAAACAAACAACGTGTTCAACGTCGAAAGTAGATCGAGGGACGGCGCAGGCATACGTACATGTGCTCCCTCCTTCCGTGACGATTGTTGAAGACAATGTGATTGATTCGGAACAAAGTCACCCTCCAATAGGCTGCGTGTAGGTGCCGTAGGTATCGGCTGCCCAGTCGCGTGAATGTAACATATTTATGCCCAAGAGAACATGTATCACGGTGGGCGGCGTAATGAACTGGGCCCGACTCTCGCTTTTTCATACACAATCCTCTATTCAGCTGTCATACTTACAAGAACAAGAGAACCACCAAGTGTTAACAGATGTGTACCCTCTGACGATTCCTGATCCATCGAACTCCGGCTCCGCGACCACAGAAGCGAGATTCAAAGTGTCCAACAAAGTGATTCTGGCGCGGTTGAACCCAAAACACCGAGGCTAGTCGGGTCTTCAGCCGATTTGGTTCCTGGAAGATTGGACGAGTTGAGGGGTCAAATGAACAATGACCGTGCTATAAAACTGACTCTGGTATGCCTACGGGCGTTACTCATAGCACCGGGAGATTCGACAGAGGTTGCTTCGTGAGAAGGATGGTGGAGTCAATCCCTTTGCCGGATGGTTACATTCATTCGATGACGACCTTTTGAGTATCGTCAGACCGAGTTTATGAGGGTCACAGAGAGATTCAACAAACATTCGCTGGGACATTGAGACCGTATCCACATCCAAGCGTGAGCTCCCTTTACTCTTGATCTGTATTGATCTCGAAACGGCCTCGTATTCGAGCGTCGATCAGAGCTGGAGGATTACAGCAAACTGACGAGTTCTGAGCCGTTCTGCATGGGCGGAAGTGATTAGAATTATCAGAGCTCATCTTTAGAAAGCCAACTCAAACAGACGTACCTCCGAGGCTCTGTGAGCTGCTATCCATCAGATAAACCTCCGCAATACTCGTCACTGCCGGGAGTGAACTCCCTACATCCAATGCATCCTTCGCCACCGAGCTCTCGGATATGGTAACTATGTGTCTTCAAATCATCAACTTGGATGAGGTTTGAGGGCTCACTGTACCCTCAAAAATCTGCGACGGCGGTTGTTACCGTCAGAACAGAGAGATAGTTAGCACGAAATCGAGGTCAGAGTTGAGATTGCAACACACATTTTTGCCCCATAGTACGCGTCGGCACAAGCAAGACCGTGGACGATACGGTGATGATTAATTGACGAAGTCTTGACCGTAGAGGCTAGGAGCCTAGTAGTAGAGAAAGCGATGGGCAAAGCCATGACATCTTCAAGGACTGAAAGTAGCGTGCGAGCATACCTCTTTCAAGTTGCCTACTGCACGTTATGCATCAAACAAGAGCCGTTTAGGAGGCCCTCAGATAGCTTCCAGAAGGCTTCCAAAGCACCGAAAATGCCCAATGAACTGCGTCGCTGATTAGCCTGGCTTGATTTTGATCATGAAACGAGCGTACCACCTCATCCAAGATGACACCCTCAGCATGCGCCCCTCCATATTCATGTTTCGAGATTTAAGAGCGCCAGAGATGCCGACTTGAGCCATGCGTGCTCTACGAATCCAGCAATCGTAGATACAATGTCGAAAGGTTTTCATGTCTTGAATATTCGGTGAGGTTCTTTTCGGGTATTTGAAATGGAAGAGAGCCAACGTTCCTCAAATACGAGCTACACGTAGAAATGGCGGCGAGGTGCACGTTCGTGAGCCTGAGCATCAGCAAGAATTACAGCGGTAAAGTCTGGCCCATGATGCATGATGGGTCAACGATGCTGTAACCGAGCTTCAAAATGAAAAGATGGTAGAGTATGAGCGATACAACGTACCCTCTACGCCGTATACGTCCAGGACAACGGTATCCATATCTATGCACTCAGCACTGCTCGTATCCTATCAAAGTTGTATAAGTTTAGGGAATAGGCTGCAAACCGCCAACACGTCAAAAAGACACGGTATGAAGTTTCTGCGACGGTACAGGCACTGACCTAGAAGATTAAGTTCATGCTTTCATCTGCTCTTGGTCGCCGCTATTGTTGAGTAGATTGATGGGTGAAAAGGCTGTGGTCGACGTGATGGTCATCATGGTTGTGGTTAGAGTTGGGAAAGACGTCGCACGCAGGTCTGCGACGACGTCCTTAGCCCATCCTCGACATTCCCATATACGGGCTCATTCGAAGATTTTTCTTGCTCAACTCATGATTTGGAAAACAATATTGTGATAAACATTCAGCTCTTGGACCCGTTTCAGCAATATAGACTACAGTACTGAGAAGCGTTCGATGGGAAAGTAGTGATGAGCGAGCACGGGAGCTCTAAATAAATTGTTTGACTCTGTAAAGTGAGATTCGAGGCGCCTTGGCTGAACTGACGAACAAAATGGATGAGATGTTCATCATAGTACCGGACAGAATTTGGGAGACACCGCACGCAAAGTTGCAATACCTTGTCCTGTCATCGATCTTTCTAAATACAGGTTCATAAACCGTTTCAATATCAAGGTCGAAACCATGAATTCCCACACTCCCGTACCTTCAGTCTGGCTATATAAACCAGATAGATAAGAATTGCTCAGAGTGAAAGCGCAGGCACGGGGGCTTCAAGTGGATACTCAGTATGCTGTGATAAGATGTAAGGGAGAGTTGAAGTGGAGGGGGAAACAAGAGCAGGACGAAGAAAGATCGGCCAGGGCATGACGAGTCCGTCAACGGGAGAGACTTGGTAAACCTTTGTCGCCATCTGCGTGTTCGTTGTTGACCAGTCGGTCGGTACGGCGGCACATATGGTACCAGTTGCATCCCTTCTGGATTGGATGGCTGTGAAGCGTCGGTTTTTGAGAACTGTGCTTGTTGGTTTGAGAGCCCTTGGAGGTGTTCGAGCGTTTCTGTGATGTCGAAGGCAGAACGGTGAACCTGTAACCTTGAAATTATAGCTGGTGCACAGAAAACCAGTTAGAACACGCAAAAATGTCATCAGTATCGGTGGAAAACCTGCCTGGCAGGCACCGAAACCTCTCTGGCAAGCTCCATACCCCATTCACGCCATATACGGCGCGCTGAGTTCCACTACTCAGCCAAGGTGAGGTCTGAAACATCAAGTGGATTGCCTGAGCAGTGAGAGCCAAGCAGTAGCTCTCCACCCTGGTCTGAGAGCCAAGATGACCGTCCTATCACTCGTAGCAGCAAGTCTTGGTGCTCCTGCTCCCGACGATTCCATGCACGCTTCCCGGCCGACGAACCCAACACTTTGATCCTTTTCGTCTCGACTACCACAAATGCCAGCCGCCTTTCCCAAATCCTCCAGAACTCCTTCAACGCCTAAAGTTCTCTTGTGCCCTTTGAGCATCTTGTCTTAAAGAATGCCTGGCCGTCAGAGGGAAGCAAATTTTCAACCGATGTTGAACGTACCATCTGTGATTAGTCTTCAGTTCTGGCATGGTCTTGAGTCGAGATCCTTAGATTATTTTTTTTGGGCAGGAAATCATCCTGTCGGTTTTGAGGACTTCTGATGAGTCTGCGGCTTCTCGAAGAAGGTTGTAAATTGAGCCTAGCCAGTCGGTGTTTATCGACAACAGTGGAATCCAGAATTCAAGTCCCGCCAGACCACCCGCTTACCGGGCCGACTTGAGGGTAGGCTCATTTCTTCACTTGATCTGGCATCGTCGCCGCCTCTTCCATCCATTCAAAGGCTCGTCTGTCGTATCTTGTGGTACCGCCAGCAAGGCAGAGTTCAAACACTTCCCTGTATTCATTCTGAGCCTTCAAGATCACACTCACGTCGGATTTAGGTGATTCAGAATCCACTAAAATTACAAGACCCTCAGCGGACTGGTGGATTCCGAACGTAAAAGCAATGCCCAAGCTCTCAATCACCCTCATGTGTGATCCCGACTAGAGTGCGAACCAAAATGATACGTCCATTTGTGTGCGGGTAACCCCCGCGCTCCTTAATTCTAGTTTACTGCTGGCGAAAGAAGGCCGGTTGAAACAACATAAATGCCACAAGATGTGTTCCGAAATGAGTGAGAGAATTGCGAAGGATGGAGGCTTTTGATTCGATCTGCAAGATTCTCCAGAACCCGGGCCTGACTCTGAGGCGACAGGCCTACAGCCTTGAACTCGAGTGGCATGAACAATTTGCCTCCCAACCTCTGATTGCTTGCTCGTTAGACAGTGTTTCCTGTACATGTATGAATCCAACGCGACGTGTAATCCATGTCCACGGGGTCTCCTTAGTTTTTCTCTCGCGTAAGTCTTCTTGACGACCGGGAGAGCGTCCACGACAGGTCAGTCGTGTGGAATGACGGAGAAAGGCATAGCAACGTGGGTTACTCTGACAAATGAGCTCATCCCGAGCGGCCCAAACTTACTCAATTGCGTCCACAACGTCGCGGCTTTTGTGCCCTCACTACTCCGATTTTCAACGATAACCCATAGCCAGTCCGGGAAGAATGTGAAAGTTCAGAGTCTTTGGGGTATTTCCTTCTAGTCCAACGGCGGTAATAATTAGCTTCTCGGGGTCTTGGACTTGTCGGTCGAGCATAATCTACCGGTGCCTCATTTGAGATGAAGATGGCTACTCAATGAAAGGTGCTCGTTAGCCCAAAGTGACGAGTATAAGGATTGTCCAACGGAAAACTGACCTTTCTGGAACTCCCTTTGCAGCGAGGTCAGAATATCATAGCAGGGCCTGCGCTTGTATTCGGAATGATGGAAACTAGTAATTGACTGTTATGGTTGCTCGGACCTCGGGAGAGACTTATATCGATGAAACGAGAGGTATAGTAAAGGTACCATACTCACCAGTCCCACCACCTGTATCCAACCCATTGAACACCACTCGTCGACCATGAGACCGGCCTTCCGATCAAGACTAGTTGAGAGTTCACGGAAATCTCGTTTACAAGGTTTCGACCCAGTCTTTAGATGGAGATTGTACCCCGGACTAAGAGATAGAAAAGCGAACAGATCAAATGACCATACTGGACTCACTCAGCTCACCTCGCTCAATCAAAACGACAGCTCCCGGTGCTTCTTGGTATCTAGATGGCGTCGGTAAATTTTTTTGACCCTTGCAATGAGATATAACGACGGAGAGTGTAGTTCTAATTCATAATTCAAGGTCCCGAACTTGCTAAGAAGACTTAGAAATTGACTGAAGATGGACGGATGCAGGCCGAGAGTGACGAGATTGACTTACCGGAGACATATCGAGCATCTCTGCCAGATGTCGAGTACATTTTAGAGGCAAGGTCTCGACGGTGTCCACGGTACTCGGTGTGAACCGTCAAATATTGAGTTGTGATGAAGCTTCATCGCCCGGTATCTCTTGTGAACAAGTCGACTGTAGTAGAACGACCGGGGTAGTCTAGAAACCGGTTTCAAAGACATGTTGGATGAGAAGTAACGAACACTGACTTACCGAAGGCACCCGCTCGTTATAACATGTAGCCACTGCAATCCATCTGACCGAAATTCATCTTCGAATCGAGACCTTGAGGTGGTTTTAGACAAAAGAGATTGATGGATAAGGTGAAGGGTTACCCGGTCGCACTTCCGAATGTTCGAGCCTCGACGTAAATGCTAGAATAGTGACAGTTGAACCTCTCACAATGAAGGTTCGGTGTGCGTTACTTCCGAGGACCAGCCGACGTAGTATACGAGTCAAACAAAGATCGCCAAGTCTAGATAACGGGAAGTGAGGAATCGGGAGAGTTTCAACTGAGTCCGACGCTTGAAAGACACGGTTTTCGATACGGCGCAAAGCAATTCAGGAGTCGAATGTCGGGCGCTAAATGCAAACGGCAGCGAGATATTCAGTATGAAGCGACCTGGTTTATGAATGTTTCTCCAATGACCGAAAATCATAGCTCGGAGGGAGGAACGCCGGTCTTCGAGGTTCATGCTGAAGCTCGAAAGGTCAATAGGTAACAAACTTGGGGCTTCTAGGTGTACGGAAAGTAACAGTACAGGCAAACAGTCGTCAGTTAATACTGTTCTGAGGCAAAATTGAGGTAGACGTACCAGTCAGTCCTTCACAAGAGTTTGTATGAGCTGGTTGAATAGTGACCTACCCGACGCCCACAGTGTATGCCCGGAACTAACCTGTGAGCCATATGTACCGTTGATATTTCTCTGAAATCAACTGGTTCGAAGGCGTTGTCTCTGCTGAATATCAAAACAGTCAGTCGGGGACCTGAAACCGCCAACTACCGAGAGTAAGACTCAGCCTTGCGAATGACCCGGGGATAATACAGATTACGCACCACTCGAGTCAAAACCCAGAAGCTGACTTGATTACTTGGAGTAGACAGCGGTGGATACCACAAACAAGTATCCTGGTTCCCGGTGGTGGTGGTGGTTCAAGTGCAGGTCGAGGCATGGGCGCTTTTCGTAAAATTCTGTTTCTGTTTCTGTTCCGGCCCGATCCCCGATCCGTGCTCCTTGTTTCATGACACTCACCACCCCAAGGCTCGACATGATACGACTCGCTCAGCATTCTCTACTACTAACCTTCGAGTCTTGTTCTCGCAGAATCGTCAGGCGACCACCTAGATAATCAGCCCTGTGCTCACGGAAGAAAACGACTATAAATGGGGCCGGACCGATGAGAAAGAACGTGAATAGGCTTTGGCGTTTATCGCGGCAGTCAGTGGTTTTATCGGGACCCAAACCGCATTTCTGATTGGATCGCTCATATCGATAAGGACAGCATTGGGCCGGGCTCGGAGCGCCGTGTGGGCGTAGTGTGGCAAAAGTCTAAAAGAGGGATTGCTGTCGAACGAGACAGCATGGACATCGCATGTTCTGACCGCAGCCTGGGTGTGGACTGCTCGTGGGGCTTCATCTGGGTTGTTCTTCTACTACTACATTCTCCTCCCTCTATCTTTGCATTCAACGTGATAGCTCATAATCCCAATGCTTTCCCACTTCTTTCAAAACGCACGGAATTTCCGGATCACTGGCGGAAGCTTCGTTCAGGTTCAGGGAGACCAAGTCAACAACACCACAACGATAGTCCAAGCAAAGGAGAAGGAACGCACAGATTTCGACGAGGTAAGTGGCAGGATTGTGCCCGAGGGTTAGAGCCTGACTATTCCCTAGTACTTTGATGTGAAACGGGGCGCTATCTACAGAGTGAGGGAGAATGGGACCTATAGATATCCACGACGATGGGACTACGGAGACCGCGAGTGGCACGAAAGGGGACGATTCCGAGCTGATAGGACAATTCATGCGGCGGAACTCGTGGATAGACCGGGCAGAATATTCACGGTGGTGGAATACAGTGGCCCAGAGGCGAAAAAGGTACGCCAGGAATCGCCTCAACATTCCTCCGTCAAGTGCTAAAACTTGCTCTAGGCTTTTGAAAAGGATTTTGCTATGTTGATGAGCGAGCTGTACGTTTCAGTTATCCTCCCATTGCAAGGATGCTCAAGTCGCTTTAGGACATCAAAAGGACCTCAAATGTACGGCTACAACTTGTCGGCAATCCCATCAATACTATTATACAATGGTACGTACCGATTAGATGTCAAAGAATGAGTTTTGCTGAATTGGTCCTTCAGAGCTGGTGCCGGCTGCGCAGGTGAATGCAGGGATCGTTGGAAAGGTGTATCTCAATAGTCTGCGTGTAAGTAGTCAGTATAATATCCGGAAACAGCCAAATAAACTAGTTATAGTGGCAATTGTGTTGCGAGCTGGGAGAGTTGTGGTTGGATCCAGGAAGGGGAGTGTTTTGCCGTGGTCCATCCGGGCCATACCCCGATCTTGGTTGGAGGAATTTTGGTGCCGAAGAGCTGCCCTTGACCGCAGAGCTCGTCCAAGAAGACGTTCTGTTGCGCTTCTTGGCGAGCCTCAAGTCGAAAGAAATTGATCACGTTGTCGTTGGTGGATTCACTTCTTCGGGTGCCTGGATTAGCGCGCCTGAACGAGTCCTTCGGCCGACGGTCACTTCGACATTGACAAACACCCCCATCGCCGTCGCAAATAATGACTGGAGGAGCATTAGGAAGTGTCTTTCAGATCGAAAACTGTTGGAAAATGGGATGACTAGGTGGATTTGAAAAACCCATCCACTTCTTTCATCTCACACCTTGAGTAGATTCACACTCGCTGGTGGAGACTATTTTCTGTTGAGGTGGAATTGTGATGCAGAGTGGGCGTGGATTGCACGAGCCTGGAGTATGTTTGGTGCTCGTGGAATTTCTTTGGACAAGGATCTACGTGTTTACAGTGCGTCCTCGTTTTCCACTCCCCTTCCACCTACTAACATCTCTCAGAGCTCGTCTACCCTTGGGCCGAGATGTCTGGCTGGCTTTCAGACTCCGAAGCCCGCCAACGATCCCAACAACCGATCTACCTTTTCATCCGACCACCTCCTGACCTGCGCGGTGCCGACACCTCTTCCATTCATTTCTGGTCTTTTGATGAAGACGGCCACTCTCCGCTCTCAGACACCCTCTGCAATGACTTTGGCCTTCCAACAGAGCTCTACTTCCTTCAAGACTTCCGCTCATGGTCTTGGTCCAATGAAGCCTACAGCCGCCTACGCCAATATCAACTCCTTCGAGGGTTTGACCCGTCCACCACCGACTTCGCTCAATCTCTCGGACTCGGCGAAAACATCTTCCAACCTCTGAGCAACTCGGATCGCTTTGCACAGCTCAACCAAGGCTCGTTCCACCTGCTTCTTTCCTCTGTCGTCATCTCACCCGATTTTGTTGACAGAGCCTCCCCTCGAGGACGGACCCTCGACATTGACGGCACACATCTCAACAACAGAGGACCTCGCTACAGCTCACCCAACTCGACTCCCTCACGGTTTAGAACCGACCACAGCTGTTTTTGTTCGACATACCGGAGTTGGTGAACATGCCTTCCAGCCCACGAATGACCTGAATCGGTCTGAGCAAGGTCAGCTTCATCTACCATCCCCATGCGAATCTCTTTAAACCCCTCCTTGGCAGAGTCTGAATGCAAACCTCTAACATCCACTCCGTCAAAAAGTACGAAACCCACTTCATACCTCTCGCTCTAGCCTATCTCACTCCACTATCATTAGCAAACACAGCTGGCCTTCATTCCGCCGGGTTTTTATCTGCTCTACTCTCCCCCCTCTCATCCACACTCTCGGATGATTCGGACATTCTTGCTATTAGCTTTTAGCTTCGAGCATTATTGTTACCTATGTTTTTGATTAGGTATTCCATCGCTCACATCGACAGCCACGTTCGCTCTGTTCATGTACGGTCTATTTCTTTTAAAAACACGATACAAGTCCACAGACTGGTACGGCTCAGTACTCCAATCATGCCGAGTGCGAACTTGAACACTATTCGCCGTCACTCTCAGCCCAATACCCGTCATCCCCAGCGATATACTCCAGGCAACCTCTGAGTTGGTGGAGTCCTCGCTAGTGCTATTTTTCATTCTCAAGCGCGGCTGAATCCCGGTCATATCTTGGGTTGAATCACGCGCCGTATCGTCTGAGTTTTAGAAATTCTGCCGCTTCCTAGCCATTCTCAGAGGGCCTTTCGTGTGCCTTGGACACTGAGTCGGATGATGGTGCATTCGGCTGTCCGATACTGTTGCCTTTCTCATTTCCGGGACTGAAAAACTAAATCCAACTAAATACATGATCTGAGTACCCTGGTCCCAAACCAGTGAGATGCAGCAGGACGTACGAGTACTCACCTCTCAACGGCACCCGTGATGTATCCGACCCTCCCGAAAGTGTCCTTTCACACATCTCGAGATCCTATTGTTACCGTCTATCCAGGTCCGTCTATTTCTCGATGCAAATCATGTATAATCGGGGCATGGTTACCTTGAGCGGAGTAGTTTCGTCACCGGAGAACGAGCGCGAGGAGATTTCATTTGATGGACGAATGTACGGTTGAACAGCTCCAGAAGAGGCCGACGACTGAGAAGTGAAAGTGAGCAGAGGTAAAGTATACGGCTATCGGCGTGAAACTCACTTTCTTCGGAACAGAGATTCATCTCGGGGCCCGTTTGACATTGAGTACTCTCTTTTTCGTCTCTTTCTGTCTAGATCCATTGAGATCATCTTCGCTCTTGAGGGTGAAGGCGTGGAGACAGTCATGCACAATACCAGCTAGTTGATTCGTCCAATCAAAAGTGGCTGCATGGCATGAACCGATGGCAATGTACACTATTGTGGGTGTCGAGCCCATGGTGATAGCAGTCCGCTGGCACCTACATACCCTCGTTTACAGCTTTCCGTTCTCGCTCACAGTGGCTTCGGAAACGTCGCTTCAAAAGAATTCGAGTCCCGAAAAGGACATGTCCCGAGTCTAGAGATGAATAACTTGTTCAAAGTCGAAAGTAGATCGGGAAATGAAGCACACGTACTCGCATGATATTCAGAGCTCGTCTCGCTGAACCAAGACTCAAGACCTGATATATAATATCTGTCATACTAGTTGGGACTCGAATAGGCATGATAAACCCTTCTCGAAGCCCTTAGACATCGATCCATGGCGGATAGTAGCACGTTATAGATGCCAGAGTTATGGTCACGGATCTGTCTGAACGAGTAGAAATCAGACGCGAAGCAAAAAGATAGCGAGAAGATATCGATTCTCTGAGAGCATACATATAATTGTGCTGTCTGTTCATCATGAATGTGACCCAATACTATAAGATATTGCAGAAGATTCTGGAGAGCTCGGGATTGCGCGAGCCTGGTCGAGGTCGGATTTTTTGCTCTTGATACAGTATGAGAGTTTGGTGATGTTGGTCAAGCACTTGTTCTGAGTAAGAATCAGAATCAATTAGGCCACAGTGCCACAGAGAAACATACTGACCTCGAAATAAACTTTTTTGGTCGAGAGGGTTGTGGAGTAAGAGGCGTACGATGGGCGCTTGTTTGATGTCATCCTTTTCCTCGAACCATGATCACGACAAAGCCAATTTTCTTTTCCGTCGTTAGGACTATGGCTGCGATGCAAGTACGACTGAGCCTTTTTACCGCTCTGTAGCTCTTGTTGCTCACACCTGGATTCATACTATCTTCAAAACGACGAAATGGCCGAATCGAATCGACTAAAACGAACATAGAATCTGTAGAGGGTACGTCCATGGTACTCATCGGAAAATGGCGCCTTTTATTCTTGAAGAATTGATAGAGTATTTGCGTTCTGCACCCAGACCAACCCCGAACACCGGTCAAGGAAAAGACAGGTCCAATTCCCGACCCCGAATGGGCCATAATTAAGCGGGACGGAGGTCGGTGGGAGTATTGCGGTTAGGTCTGGAAGAAAAGACCAGGACACGGATTTGTTGGAGTTTCTCGTCGCTTGTAGGCTACATCTCGTCAACAAGGCGCGTCAATGAAAACGACACAGGCCGGTTTGAGGTTGACGACTCTAGAGCAATACCACAGCCAAATCCTGAGCGGAACATCCTCAGTTTCCTGCGACACAAGACATTGTGGAAGGGACGTACGTCTGGTAAGTGTCTCATTGTCTTTCTCCCCTGGCTTCCAGTTTTACGCTGACCCTGTGCGTTACTCTTTCCTGCCTAGAAACGTCTTGGAGGTCTTGTGCACCAGAATCATCTCAGTGTTAGGCGGAAGGTCCAGTCTTTATCTTACCACAAGTCGATTGGAACCTTTATATTCAATAGGCAAGGGGGTGATTGAGCTGCGGTATTCTGGGGAGAGAAAGGACGTCAGAGACAAAAGAACCATCGTAAGCATCCCGATTTCTCCTCCTGCTACTTTCCATCTCCTTTCACATCCAGATTCATTTCATTTGTTATTCCTGTCGCTTACGGGCACTGATACTCGCTCTTTAAGAGGCATTCTTATCCCTCTCCTCGAATGTTTTGGATCCTCGGGCCTTGAATAACCTCGTGTACGTGTACAGTAAAATCAACATGATTCATGCCTACGCACCAGTCCTTCGGCTCCTCTCAGCTTCTTCATCTCGAATCCAAGCCAGATTCCTCTCCCTCTTGTTAGGGCGAGAAACGGAGTTGACGCGCAATCTCCTTCATCAAATTGGTGATTCGTCTCGAGCATGTATTTCCTCGCGTCACTCGACTTACGAACCACACAACGATAGAGAATGATGGTCACCCTTCAAGATTGGCTGGTAATAGGCTGGCTCGGCGATGTAAAACACCCTGTTCAAGTCACCTTGTAGGAAGCGTTGCAGGCGATCTTGACAACCGGCTCTGCATGGCAACTCGTAGATCCAAGTCATCTAGCTCAACGCGGCCCGTGAGTGTAATCATGGGGCTCTTAGTCCCAACTCGTTACAACTCGATGCTTGTTCTCAACCATTCACCTGGAACTTCTGTCGTGCTCCTGGCATCTACTTCACACTCGGTTTTGAAATGTTGTTGCAGAGAAACCCCGTTCACAGACCACGCATCGCTGCCGCTACCCTGCCAATTTGAATTATACCTTGGGGATGTGTGGTAGGCATCTCACCGCCGCACAGATGTCTATAGCCTGTGGGCCAAATCGTCATTTCTCCCGACCTCCGAGCTCTGGACGTTGCTCTCATCCCTCGGTCCCTCTTAAGTCAAAACCCACGGAATTTCAAGCGAATGCACGACAAATTCAAGGTCCGTGATTTTGAAACCGGTGGCGATTGTAACTACCAGACTGAACACGACTCTGTGTATTCAAGATAGCACGGAGAAGCCACGTCGTTCAATAAGGTATGCGGATGATCTTGGTTATACACGGGGGAAACTGATCCTCGTCAGTTTGCAGACCTATCCTCGTGGAGAGGTGGAAGACATTAAATACTGCAGTGTCTATCATGAATTGAGATTGTTTGGCAATGCACGTCGGGCTGACGGGGCGATTTGTGACATACAATTATTGAAGTAACCCGACACAGCAGATTCACCATGAGGCACCTCTCCGTCTGCGGCACCTCAATTCGTCTGATCAGAATATACTCTAGAGCGCTTGCTTCCCGGCAGGGATGGCCTACAAAATTTTTGATTTTCACGTCTTGGGCCTAGTCCTAGGCTCGAAGTTCGGCCATCCGTCTTGGTTCATAATTTGAGGCACATATACTACATTTACCTACTGGCTCTCCAACGATATCCGTATCGAAAATCATCAGATTCAAGTCTATCATCCATGCAGATCGATCTTGAAGTAGACCACTAGCTATAAGTGCAGAATAAGAGCATTGGCGAAGAAAGGGGTCGACTCTCGTACATTAGGCCGAGTTTAAAAGGTGTATAATACGTCCAACCTCGTCTCGGCGGGGCTATGCTGAAGGCAGGGGGATACCAGCTGGGCTGGGGGCGAGCAAAGCAAAACCGAGTCGCGGCGAGGTCACGCCGCCTGGCGGGTGGGAGCCCTCCGCTGATCATATCCTCCAGATGAAAAGTAAAACGGACGTATATACCGATGCCATCCCACAATATGCATATGATTTTCATTCTCATACCTCCCTCTACCGCCAAGGATTTCGAGCCCTGCCCTTTGATAGCGGTAGAAACACCTAGTTTCTCAGAGGGACGGGTGTTCTGCCAGTCCGACGACCATACACACGATTGCTGAGATTTTCAGTCGGGCTGTTCAGACCGACCCTCAAAGCTGCTTTGACGGATCGAGAATGTGACTCAGACGGCTGACAATGGTGAATAGCTGGGCTGATCCTCATTCAGCAAAACCCATATAGCAGCGAGGGTATAGAGGTTAACGGCAGCGTTTGAGGAATGGGCTTCGAAGGTCAGGGGGGAAATTGGTGATAGACCCATGTCGACGAACCTTATGCTTTACGTGCGACTGGATGTACTGGATCCCCTCATTATCTGGATCCATCTCATGCTATAGTTCCTCAGCTCAGCTTGAAGGCCTTTGACATACACTTAATCTTTGTTACTGAAAAACTCGTCAAAATTTCACAAACGACATATTCTATCCAACTGAGCACTTACCGGGAGGATTGTATTCATTTTGTGAGCGTTTTGAGACGACTCGAGTCTTTGAATGTTTTGAAGTTGGCTCGACAGCCAAAAGAGAGTAGCGTTGTGATGGTCGTCTTGGTCGTGGAATGAAATTGGATGCCGCGCGGCTATGGTGAGCTCAGCGCTTGGCGCCCGTGAGGCTCACCCTGGACCTAACTTCCATCTCCCTATAAGTTCCGCCCCACTACTTCATTCTCATCCCCAGAGATCGACCTTCTCAACTTGCTCTTCGCATTCCAATTGTTGGATTCGGACATTGCCTCGAATTCAAATCTCAACAACCAGCTTAACCATAGAAAGCTCAAAACATCGTCCTTTCCACTGTAGTGGGTGGATTCGACCCTCGTTTATCCACCTCAGCCCATCCGAAACCACTTTTACAACTTCTCGAAGTGGATCTTCCGGGTCTGGCGGGCATAAAAGAGAATTTTGAGCTTTGCGTGGAGGCGTCGCGGGAATCGGGTTCGGGTTGGATCGCCGGTTGGCGTAAAAACATCACTTCAAGCAGTCAGGTCAGGCTCTTTAAAAACCACCATCAAGCTATTCTCACCGCTGCTATGGCACTTACAGAACCTACGGGAAGCGCGTATCAACCGGCTGTTTGTGCTCCCCTTGAGTAGTACTCTCACGAAACAGCCAACATTCAGGTCGTTTGCTTGTACTCGCGACGTCGACTCCCGATCGAAAGAACCTTGAATCCGGCCCAGGGCTCCTTCCTTCAACGCCTAATGCCTGTTTCTTCGCCTTCCTTCTAGCCCAACCCGGCGAACAAACATCTCGTACCTTTCGAACAGTACAAACGGAACATTCGGGATCCCGTATACGTCAAACCGTACCTTACCTTGGAGTCAAGTTGCCGTTGGCTATTGTTGCATGTCCAAATCGCAGTCTCCGGGGATGTTTGGTTGGTCCATATTCGCCGTCTAGATATCCGTGAGCCACCAAAGTGCACCCTCGTCATTTTCTCTTTCTCTTCGAAGGTTTTGAACACCAGTTTTGGACTCGTCTCCTTCGTACCTCGCGAGATGTCGAGGCAACGGATGGCTAGCCATATTGGCATGTCAAATGTTTCGCTTATTCGGTACAAAATGGCTTAGGCCAAAAGCCCCTCGGAGCAATAGTCATTACTCCAAATGTTCGATCCCAACACGTTAATCGCCGCTCGGCACCTCAAGTTCTACCTCTCCATATCGTGCATGAATGACTAGACGCATGTCGGGAGCCTCGGTAAGGTCACCTCAGACCTATACAACCCATCTTGATCTCAATTTGATGCTTTCGGTAGCAAAATCACAACGCCAATTCCTGAGTTGAAATCAGATTCTGCTATGGCACTTTGAGGCACGTGAGGTTTTATCTGTCCGTAGCATCTCAGGCGTCGAATTGAGCTACCCACAGAGCTGAAACCGGGCTGATAGAGCTCACCAGTTGCGTACATGGATGGGCCTGGGATTTGGGACAAGGTCAGTTCCATCACTATTCCATTGGACATGGTCTGACTTCCTCATTATCAGAACCTGTATACAAACTCCAACATCCACGCTCAGCTCATACCAAGCTAAAGTGCTTAGTGCACCTTGGCTACGTGAGGATCAGGAACGTGCTTGTCGAAGTATGCGCAAGAACCGCCCACAAGGACCCACAAAGTCGCGATTCCCGTGGCTGAGGCCGCCTGCGTCCTGGTCTTCATTAACTTCATAGTATGTGACGCACGAAAGTCGTGCTCTCGAGTTTGTAACCGCCCAAAGTTGGATGCCAACGAGAGATTACTGGTAAGTACAACCTCCACTATCAGCCACCTACTCAGAACAGATAGATCAATCATATACTCGACGATCACTTTCGCTCGCTTCAGAGTTGAAGAGGTAGCGGCTGATGTACTCAAATACTCAGCTATTCTTCCCGCTCGAGTAATGGAGAATGTGACAACATGAATCTGCCATCGATTTCGGAAACCTCAGTACGGACATCTTGCCGGCATATCGGTGCTTTCAGAACAGTTATCGGCGGTACGATGACTGTCCTTGGAGTTTGATCGTCTGTGCAATTCTCGGGTACCGGTGGGGTGAAGATCCTTTGGCCTCATTCTACTTTTCAAGTCGCTCATGATCACTTCAGATTGTGACGTTGAAAATCAGTTTGATTCGTTGAGTACATGATTTGGCTTGGGCCTCACGTATCTACCTCCCTTACTCATCCCTCCGTTCTCCTCGCTAGTAATACCACCATGACATCTACCACCTGATAAATACGACCATCCTCGGCTTTTATCCCAGTTGTACCCCTTTCGTATGAATGTTATTGTGAACGGTACATCGACTCTATACCGGATCGACGTCTCCACTCCAATGTTCTTTCATGAAATCACCTATTTTCCTACGGAGACTTGTACATGATCATTTTGCTTCGTCTCTATTCTCCGTATACACTTCACTCAGATCTACCTACTCGAGGTAGCTATGAAACCATGACGGTGCTCATGAAGGTCGTCGTATCGACAGTCCATAGTACGGAGGCCCATCCACATTCTCTAATGAAGTATGGAGTACTCAATGCATCACGACGAAGCGGGGGAACGTGTATGAGAGATGAGTGCTGAGCATTTGGAATCTCCCAGTAGGTGAACATACGTCCGGACCCTGGGCTTCTCCGATCAAACCAACCTTGTCGTATAGCACCGAACAAACCAGCTCAAAACCCTGGAGCTAACCAGCTGTTTCGTGATTCTGAAAGTACGGAAACGTCAAATAGGGCACGGCGACCGTAAGATTGCTTACCTTCAGTAGCGAGGGTAGCGAGGGCATCGAGAATTTTGTGGCCCGTGTCTTCTTTTGATGTTACTGTATAGAAGGCAAGCGTTAGTCCGAGACGAGGATGACCGTCGACAAATTTGATACTGATATTCTAATCTTCCATCTACCCAAAAACCTTCGACGCGGTGCATGCTTTTGAGGGTTTCGCAACGAGAAAGGAGTGCTAAAAACTTGTAAAGCCATTCAGGACCGAGCTCACGAGGATCGACAGAAACTTACAGTTATAGCGCCCCAGGTAACCTCCCGATGAGACCTTCGGGAGTGGAATTAGCTGGGTATTTACGCAATTGAGACACTCAATCCGGTAGGCGAATTTTAAGAGTCGTATCCAGTTGAGAGGCGGAGGAGTGCTCACCGAACGAGCCAAATGCCCATACCTGACTCAGGACACCGCTGAGCCAGCCGACAGCCTTTCCCGCAAGCCTCGTCCGGAAAGTATATCTCGCCGATTCTGCGAGTGGTTTCATGTATATTCTTGAGCTGGACACGTTCCAGAGACTGGTCTGCTGAAGGACATCGACGTCCGGCCAAGAGGCAACCGGGGGAGTGGATTCGGCATAGCTAGTAGAGAAGTAAATCGGGGTCCGACGACCATTGCAAACGAAAGGCTGGACATCAAATAGAGATGAGTTTTTCATGCGACCACAAAGCTTCATGACTGAGCAGTTTCTTGTCGGTTGTGAGCTTTACTCGAAGCAGAAGATGTCAAGACACTTTTTCGTATGTTGATCTCTGGCTACGAGTAGGTACCCGCTGAAGAACGAGAAGAATAGAGACGCAAAGTATGGGAGCTCACAATGTATTGCTTGATATTTGGGACGTGTGACGGACAGCTTGAGTCTGATATAGTCCCATACTTCAATAGGATTGAAGGTAACTGAGGTTTTGGTCACAGAGTATGAGTCACTAGATGTTGGGAAGCTGCAAAAATTTTGAGTCGTAAGTATCGTGATGAGGCAAAGTCGAGTGAGACGTAACAATTCCACCGATGCAGCCCAATAGCCAAGTATGGGACCGTATTGTCTCGTACGACGGCTTGAAGTCAGTCGCCAACATGGCTTTAGCTTCCGAGAATCAAGGTGTTCAGTACGAAGGTGAGAGAATGAATCTAGAATGATATCAATCACGTAACACCGACTCAATAACCATCGTTCAATCACATAACTCGAGGGTACTGCAAGAGGTGTGGTGGATGTCACTTGGACGAGGCAAAAGGAAGAAATATCGGAGTTACTCATGGCTGTTCAAGTGCAAGTCGAGGTGCGGGCGCTTTTCGAGAATCCGTATCTGGATCCGGGCCGATCTCTCTCTCCAATGCTCAACAACGTTGTCCACCATCCTTTGAACGTCTTCTCCCATGATCAACATACAACCAGCCCGATAGCCACCCTGATTACTACAGATCATGCCTATGACTACGGAAAGATCGGATCCGGAAGATTGAGCATGAACAGGTGAGGTCGTTTATCGCAGCGGTGTGGTTTAATCAGGCCTCAAACCACATTTCTGGCAGGCTTCGTTCATATCGATAAGAACTGCACCGGCCTCTTAAATGCTGTATGGGTGGAGCGCTGCTGCGCCAGAAGGCGTGGACTTCGCATGTTCTACACGCAGCCTCGAAATGGGCTACTCTTGGGCTGTCGCCCGGGTTGTCTTCCTACCACCACCTTCCCCCCTCCAGTACACTCACCCACTCACAAGTCAGATGATATCTTTCTTTCGAAAGGCGAAGAAGACCACAGTTACAAGCGGGAGCGGGAGCTTCAGCCACGTTCAAGGTGATCAAATCAATTACACGACGACAATCATTCAAGCGGAGAAAAAGGAACGTACCGATTTGGACGAGGTAAGCGGCTCGAGCTATCTCTAGAAATTCATGTCTGATTAGTTGCTAGTATTTCTACGTGAAGCAGGGCGCTATCTCCAGGCGGAGGAATATCCACATAGGCCGGTACCTGCGGGACAACGAAAATCAATGCCAATGTCAATCCTGTGATGAGGGTCGAGTTCGAACTGATAGGCTCATCTGTACAGCAGAACTTGTGGATATTCCGGGCAGAGTCTTTACGTTGGTAGAATACAAGGGCCCAGATGCAAAAGAGGTACGCCGGAAATTGACTTGTTATTTGTTGGATGAGGGCTAAAGCTTGCTCCAGGCGTTCGAGAAGGACCTTGCTATGTTTATGAGCGAATTGTGCGTATTAGCTCTCCTCTCCCATTGAGTGGATGCTCAAGTCGCTCTAGAACCTCAAATGTACCTCAAATGTACGGTTACAACTTGTCAGCAAGACCATCGGTATTATTACACAATGGTACGGACCTGTAACATGCCATAGGTCTATTTCCACTGATTTTCTCTGCAGAGCTCGTGCCGGCTGCGCAGGTGAATGCAGGAATAATCGGAAAGGTGTATCTCTATAGTTTAGGGGTAAGTAGTCAGTAAAATATTCGGATACAGTTGAATGAAATGATTACAGATGCAATTGCGTTGTGAGGTTGAAGAACTGTGGTTAGATCCGGGGAGGGGAGTGTTTTGCCGTGGTCCATCAGGGCCAAAACACCGTCTCGATGGTTGGGTTTTTGAAGAGGAGCTGCCGTTGACCGCAGAGCTCATCCAAGAAGACGTTCTGTTGCGCTTTTTGGCGAGCCTCAAGTCGAAGCAAGTCGATGACGTTGTTGTCCGTGGAGTCGTTTCCTCGGGTGCCTGGATTGACGTGCCTGAAGGAGTACTTCGGCCGACGGTCGTTTCGATGTCGACAAACACCCCCATCGCCGTCGCAAACAATGACTGGAGGAGCGCCTTTGATCCTCTTTCAGGTCGAAAACTGTTGGAAAATGGACTGACAAGGTGGGTTTCAAAACACCATCCACTTCTTCCATCTAACATCTCGAGTAGATTCACACTTGCTGGTGGAAGCCTTGTTTACTTGCGGTGGAATTGGGATGCAGACGAGGCGTGGATGGTGCAGGCCTGGAGTGTTTTCGGTGCCCGTGGAATCTCTTTGGATGAGGATCTACGTGTTTTCAGTGCGCTGTCATTCTCCTCTCCCCTTCCACCCACTGACATCTCTCAGAGCTCATCTGCCCTCAAGCCACATTGTCTGGCGACCTTTCATACTCCGAAGCCCATCGACGATCCCAACAACTGATCCACCTTTTTGTCCGACCACCACCTCCTGACCACCCCGAAAGCAACACCTCTTCCGTTCATTTCTGGTCTCTCGATGAAGACGGCCGCTCTCCACTCTCGGACACCCTCTGCAACGACTTTGGCCTTCCAACAACGCTCAGATTTTGGCAACGCTTAGAATCATACTCTTGGCCCAATGAAGCCTACAGCCGCCTACGCCAGTATCAACTCCTTCGAGGACTTGACCCGTCCACCACCGACCTCGCTCGATCTCTCGGATCCGACAAAAACATCTACCGACCTCTGAACGACTCGGATCGGTTTGCGCAGGTCGACCAAGGCTCGTTTTATCCATCTCTCCTCTTTGCCGTCGTCTGATCTCCTTCGATTTTATTTGCAGAACCTCCCCTCGAGGTTGAAGCTGAAGCCTCGCCGTTGATAGCAAACATCTCAGGACTTGGAGATCCCATTACAACTCACCCAACTCAAAGTCCCTTAAAGTCCAAGGCCCATAGCACTTGCCAACCGAGCTTCTGGTCCGCCGTATTTTTGCCTCCCTCGTCTGAAGTTGTAGGGAGCTTCGATACCACCTCACGAACTCTCGACCCGGACATTGCAGACATTGACTAAGGTTCTGTTCGAAGGTAATGTCCGAATTCACTTCACAAACCTGCCGTTATCGCAGCTCATGCTTGCCTTAGTGTCATAGTTGCGTTTACATGGAATTGGATCGGGTTCATTTTCGAGCTGTCGCTTATGTCAACCCCAAGGAAGATGTTCTGGTTACGAGTGTCGTGATATAGGTAAATTTTGGGTATACAATATAAAATCTTTCTTCCGAATCTACAAGGTGCAATACGACATCCAAGAGTGTGTACTACCGACAGCCGCACCCTATGCTATGCGTCATGTACTATCTCTGTCGCATCCTGGTTCTATGTCAAAGAACAATGAGCTTTCAGCCAAAAAATCAATAACCTTGAACGACCCACCTCTTTGTTATCCCACATGCATGTGGACCGTACTTGACTGAGAACCGCGACAAGATAAGAATGTTTTGCCAGAGTCGGTCGGTGACCGAAATATCGCTACGACCGCATTCACAACATCTGGTGGTCGTACAAGCGCGTCCGTCAAAACTGGCAGAAAAAACATCTTGATGAAGCACGGAACCCGTACGAATGAAATTCAGTGTCTAACAGCCGACGAGCTCGGTCAGCGATGCCATGCTATCCTGATAACAACACTTTGGACATGCCTCTTTCACTCGTTGCACGAGTCCATCGTTTGCATACCCTCTTCATTGATACCGAGCATCGCGTAGCTTAGCTCTGGTCAAGGATACGAGAGTACGAACGCGTCTGTAGAACATGCTGTTAATGGCAAGACCCGACGGCTCTGATAGTAAATTAGACGTACCCCCCCCCCCCCCCCCCCCATCCAAATACTGCCATTCCTGTCCTTATTTCCCGTTCGACGAGTTTTTGGTCGAGCTCCGCCCTCTTGACGCAGGGAAATGTCCATTTTGAACAGGTATAATGATTCCGAGCGTTGAAGATTCGTGTGTATAGTTCCTGAAAAGTCCAGTCCTTATACGTGACCAAGCACCTTCCATTGTAGGCTCTGTTTTGATAGGTTGCAAACGTTGACTCGGAGGGTTGTTTAGTGGTGATGAAAACGAGGTTGATGTGAATCCAGCGGCAGAGAAATGACCAAGAAAATGGCCTTGGATCTTATGGGTACAGCCGTGACTTCAGGATAGATAATTTAGAGAAATTCTTCATGGTACGACGACAAAAATGACGCACCTTCCAAGCTTCATCCGTCCGCATAAGTTCCAGTCTACCCATCCTTCCTATCCATCCATTCGTCGTCTTAGTTGCTTCGGCCAAGGCCTTTCAGGCATGCAAATAGACTGTAGATAGTAAAAGAGTCGTCAAAATTCGATGAACGGCAGAGTTTCGCCCAAATAAAGTGCATAACTAGAATATTTCCTTCGTTCTAACTCATTGTGTACCTTGTCAGCGGTCTTGAGGTGTCATGAACGATGCCAGAGGATCCGAAGAAAAATGAGAGATGAGGTGGTTTGATAGTCATGGCGGTCATGGACAGAGTTTGGACGTGCGGCCCGGAGCTCTCACCGTGATCTTGGACCAGACCTTCATGATCTCCCCACAATTTCTACCTTGAACCTCATTCTCGTGGGTCGTATACAGAGACTGTCTCTCTCCATTCGAACTTTGTATCTCAATTCTTGGAGCCGTGCGTTGCAGAAAGTCGGAGATTCAGCAACCATCACAACCGTATCCTCAAGATTGAGATATTGTCCTTTCTGCTGGGTTGAGATGGAAATGGCACTCATACATCCATCGGAGCCCATAACAAGCCGCTATAGCCATCCAAGCAGCGTAATTTGCATGGCTAGGTAGAAATAGGAGGGAACTCAGAGCTGTGTCGAGGAACGTGAGCCGTGAAAACGGAGGTTGGGTTGGATTTGACGAAGAAACTTTGGACAGTTCCGTTTGGTGGACTTCATGCTTGCCATCGTCATTGAAGGACCGGTTACAGGTCTAGCTCATGCCTACCACGTTCCCCAGTTCCAGCTCCTCGAAAATGCGCTGTCGGCTTATATTTGCTGTCTAGATGTCCATGACTCGCCACTTCAGTTCAATCTTCAGATATTCAGGACAGCCTTTTGCCATACCCATTTTCGGGTTTTCTGTGGCTCGTAACCCACAGAAACTGGAGGCAACAGACCCAATGCCAACCAAATTGAGGGGGGTGGGCGTAAACTGACCTGGTTTCCTCAATACGTTCTGGTTCTGAACGCATCAAGAGCGCACGGTTGTCTACGAGGTGAGTTACCTCCAAAGTCACAGGCGAGTAGACAACTGATGCGTTTGCAGCTCTGTATCGTAGGTCGATATACGACCTGTGCTTTGCCTACGCAGTACAGAAGTGCTCACAATGATGTTGCTCCGGCCCTCATTTCGGAGTCGAGTTGCAGCTTGGGTTGTTATATGTCCAAATGGCAGTTTCCGGGAATGTTTGGTCAGTGTATATTTGCCATATAGACGTCCATGAGCCACCACAAGATTGCCCTCGTCATCTTCTCAAGGCTCAGGACACTTCAATTCGACACCGGTATCCGAGTTCCTCCCTTCGCAACCCGCGGGTTGTCGAGGTGATGGATGCCAGCTTCGGTTATATCGAGGGAGAGGAACGGAAATTGGCCTGCCTCGATAGGTTCTGCGTATGGTGAACACATCGACAAGTCCGATGCATTTGCAGCTCTGCTGTGAGTCGATAAACTATCTTCAGGGCATTAGACCTTAAACGGGTTGCCTCTCCGGTGCAGACTCGCTCAGGCAAACGTTTCGGGCAGCAATACCCACGCCTTTAAATGTTTGATTCTAACACGACGCTCGGAGACTCGAGTATCACTCCTTCTCCATACCATGGACAGCTAGAGCTCGCGTCCGGGAGCTCAGCACGGTCAGCTTGGACCCATTTGACTCATCTCAGTCTGATGCTTTCGGCAGCGAAATCTTGACGCCGATTCCTCAGTCGAAGTCAGATTCCGTTACACTTCGAGGCACACAAAGCTATTATCTCAGAGTGTCGGATTGAGCTACCCAAAGAGCTGCATTTGGGCCAATGGAGCTCACTGACCGCGTACATTGATAGTCTTGTGATTTGGGTCGACAAGGTCAGTTTCATGGCTGTATGCCGTTCGCCCTGGTCTGAGTTCCTCATCACCAGAGCTGGTATACGCACTCTAACATCCACATTTGAATCGTACCAAACCAAGAACTACCTTAAATACGTGAGGACGAAATATCGGTGGTCGTGGAGGGAATCGGGAAGGGACAGCTCGAAGTTCGAGAGTGGTGACCTCAATCTTACGAGACTTTGGCTATCCCATCCAATTCGCCATAGGTAGGCCGTGTTGCGCCGTCTCCTACATTTTAACTTGGCTTAAGGCTTACCAGGAACAGATGGAGTCATGGTGTGCGTATAAACTGTCTTGCATATTCCTAGTCGTCCGTCATACCTTACGCCCACAAGGACCCAGAAAGTTGCAACTGTGATTCGTCTTGGCCATCTTTACTTCGTGCGTACTGGTCCCCCACTCAGGCTCTCGAAATCACGGCCGCCTGAAGTTATTTGCTAAAGAGAGATTACCAGTAAGCATAATGGCCGTCAAGCGCGCGAGACGAGCGCCGCGGGCTATTGTACTAGGCTATCGCGTATAGTTTTTCTGCTCCCGTGCCGGATAAAGTCTTTCGAAGCTCACCGATTATTTACCCACCTCGTGTCAATTCAGAATTGGACATACGATCTCTTGACCACTAGTAACCAGATATTTGGACCACTGTGCGCTCGAGAGCATCGGTTATGGTTGTTCTCATATACGGACCCTACAGAAAGTTCACGCCCGAACGTAAAAATCACCCCATTTCGCCTAGTTTGGCTCGTCACTGGCCCTACAAGCAACATATTTATTCTGATTCTACTTCATAGATTTCCCGCTCGCTCGGATCCCCTCTATAGCTTCAATGGAAGTTCAAGTATACCTCACAGGAACAGAAATGCCGAAATGAAAATAGCGAGAGCCTCTGTCCCAAGACTGGGCGCAACCAAATGTAGAGGCTCGATATCGACCTGAGCTCTGGCATGACGAAATGCAGTAGATACTCGTACAGAGTATTCAGTGACTATGCTTCGGAAACTTCGCATACAATCTTGCATACTTAATTTTTGTGGCCTTGCTGGGGACGCCTCAATAAGTTTGAGTCAGAGTGACTGGATGGTATTAGTGCTTTACACTACAATACCTCGAGCCGTTCAGTTACTCTCGATCTGCCCGATATGACAAGGTCGACATCACCTATCCTTGACAGTACCCCGAACAACCGTCCAACATGAAATTTGGAAACTATTCTCGGGAGGATGGGCCAAAATTTGAATGCAAGCGAGTAAACGTACTTTAGTAGTCACTAGCAGAATCGAAGCAGTCCCTCCGATCCGAGCCATTCGCCCTTTTCAGCCTATTTGCCGTGAGGCCCACCTCCTGGAATCTGGAGGCAAAATACTGACCATGCAAGAGCCGTCGACTCGTACATCGAGTGAACGACAACTTGAAAATAAGCCTTCAACTCAAAACACGCCTTTACCTTGTACAAGCGGGCCAGAGAGCAAGCCCAATGTTCTCAGAGAAAGGAGTGAGCAATTAAGACGTACCCCCGTATATCGCCCCGCTGCACCTCTCATGCTCACTCGGGCCAGCACTTATTCCTGGTTTCATATCAACTATTCCTGACGACGCGGTACGCGAATGTCAAAGTTATTACCCGCGAGGGAACGAACAACGCTACGTCCAAGAAGCTCGAGGTGAAGATCGACCAAGGATTTAACACCTCCGGTATCATCCCGTTCCCCATGAAGCCCCAGGACTCGAGCTGCTACAAGCTTGCAGCCGGTATGAAAGGGATATTGAAAGAAGAGGAACACAATTGGCTTACCAGTCTCGTAAGTGCGCTTAAGCGTTGGTGGAAGTACCGCCGGCTCGACCTGTAAACCCAACCTCCCTTGTTCTCCCGATCGATCTCATTAGCTCTTTGTCCCATACCCAAGCACCAATCTGTCGAGAGAAACTGGAGCGTTTCTCCTCAATACTGATAGCAGCGGCGCTGGGAAAAAATAGCGACCAGAGTAGCATATCAGCCTTCCGGACGATAGTATACGGAGCGATGTCAGTAAAATTCGTGCGACACGGGTCCCCGTCTAAACCTGTGAATGCTCAGCTCACAGTTCGCAAGTTGAAAAATGCAGCCTACAAGTCAATCCAAATTATAGTCCGAGTGGAAGGAGCCGCCGTTGAACTCGCTTGGAGGTCCAACTCGACTGACTTCGAATACATCTCTGGATTCGGGGCTCCTCCAGTTGTACCAGCGGTAAAAAGTGAGGTTGAACATTTGAGCTCCGGAAGTCGAAAGGCAAAGGCATGAAGTTTGCGTGACCTTCGAGGTTTTAACGATATCTTGGTTTGATTTATAGGCTGACGTAGGATCCAAATATAACGACGGACTGAACGTTCATGTTCAGCATCAAGATTGGGGCTTGCAGAATGGAGGAACAGCTACACTGAGAGCAGAACGGTCAACGATAAGTAAATTCCGTGCAAGGAAAAGCTGAACCAGACGTATCGTGATTGGCAGCTATTTCCAATGATCATCGAGCGAATTATATCCTGATAGTCGCTCTCAGTACCACAAGTAAGGTTGAAAACCTTCTAAAAACCAACTGAAAGTGTGTCGGGTACCCCTTTACCCTTGAAAGTCAAGAAGGTCATTCCGGACCCTGGGCAACGTCGATTGGGACGCGAGCCTCAAATGAGCCAAGGACACCGCCGACTCACTAATCAATATTTGACCCGATGCGAAAGTCCGGGTTAGGGCGAGTTCCAACTCATATCAAATATCACTCACCTTGACGACGGGGAAACCAGTTCAGCATCGGTTGGTTCAAAATTGACAAGGGCTCCTCCCTTAGGGAAAGTGACCGTCACTTTCTGCTTTTTGAAGAACTGGTCTGTGAGCTGTACACAGAGGGAAAACCGAATTAGAGTGTGTGTGTTTGCTCGAGTAGATGACACTACTCACGAACTCGCCGTCTTGATTCTGAATCAAGGCTCCGGCAGAGTCGTCAAATTTATCACCAAGGCCCTCGAAACGTGACACTCTGTATGGCGGTCATCAGTGATCGCATCGGTAATGGCCAACAAGGAAAACGTACCCGTAGAGAAAGAGCTGTTTTACCCCCTTCGTACCAAGGTTTTTCAAAAGTTTGTCCTAGAATACGATCGACATGTTAGTCAAACTCGCGAAAGCCCACCTTCCGTCGAAAGCACTCACCACATCGCAAGTATACTTGGTGACGACAAGGTAGCTCTCCAGATTGGGGACATCCTTCGGAAGATCACCACACCCGTACTTCGAGACGTTATTGAACGCATAAACCGGGAGAGGATCGGTACGATTCGTCAATGGGTAGACATCATAGTAGACGATAGGGTCGACCGTGGCCTCATCTCCAATAACTACGGTAGCAGATTGGAGGGGTACAACAGGCCTATCAAAACACATGTCAATCTAGGTGGGACGAATGCACAATTGGTTAGGCTGACGACTGAATATTCGCAACGGAAATGGCGCCTTCTGCACCTCCAGGTGTTCTGGCGTACCAAGAACCCTCGGCACCTTCGTTACCGGCTGAGGTAACGATGATCTGTCCCATATTAGCCAATCGGTTGATAATCTCCTGCTTAATGTTGGTAGGATCCCAAGCCCAACCGCCCGGACTGCCAAGAGACAGATTGACGACGTCACAACCATCCTCGTACGACTGGGTGAGAGCCTTGACAATAGCTGAAGTATTGTGATAGGTGAGTCCGAACGAATACAAAACATAAGAGGCGATATACTCCTCACCATCGGTGGGAAGACCACCCTCGCAAGCACCAACTTTATACGCGTGCAACTCGGCTCTGTACGCAACACCAGTGAGGTTGAAGAATCCTTTCCCAGGCAGAGCACCAATGATACCGGCGACATGAGTCCCATGTCCTTTACAATCGAAGGGATCAAGATCCTCCTTGGGATGATCGGGATCGTCCCCAGTATAGTCGTACCCTCCTGCAACGTGGAATCCCTTGCCCAACCCTCCACCAAGGGCAGGGTTTTTATAGTCAACCCCCGTATCGATACTGAAACCATCGTCGAATGAGTAACTCCAGATCACGGCGAAACGTGTCGGCCTCCTACTTACATGCCTATTTTAACCCCCTTCCCAGTGATACCTGCCGCGTGGAGCTTGTCGACGCCCTGTGCATGTCGGGATGTCCCTCAGCCACTACGAGACAAAACAAGAGATTGTGGCATAAGCTTACAGTCATGTAATGCAGTGTATCGGTAACCGGCGCTGTCTTGGGATCGTAGGCTTCATAGCGAGTGCGTTTGTTGAGGGGTCTGTCGGTGAAAACGGCACGAGTCAAAACAGGTCCAATGCAAATTCGTCTTGGATGGGGCGTACACTTACACTGGTCTTTCTAACCGGGTTACTGGCGTGATGGACCTAACCCCGGGGAAGGAGTGTAGTTTCTCAAAATCCTAGAGGGTGGGGAGTCATATGAATACCGCGATCTCATTTGAGTTGGTCCAAAGTTGCCTTACCGATGGATTCTAGGGAAAGTCTAAGATAAGCCTCATATCTGACGCGTAAAAAAAAACACGTTCAAAAACTACGCGCCTCGAGTGTAACCGACATACCCACCAATACTCCCGGGGAACCGTACTCATGGTGTACCTTGTAGTCCAAGCCTCGTGATTCGAAGGTACTGTATATCCGTTTGTGAATGTGGGTCTACTAGGGGAAAAGCTAAATCACTAGACATTTGATAGAGGGCTAAAGACGACTCACCGGCGAAGCGTCACGAGCGAAGACATCGTGAGTCTCTTCCAGCTCCAAGATATACCGATTGGGGATGGTATGCACGAGGTTGGCCAATACCTGTCCCGTTGCCAATAATAAAAATGTAGAAAGTGAAGTGAACCTCGCCATCAGGCACAGGTCGTGACTTGAGACGTCAAGTAGGAAAAAGGAAGGAAGAGGAGAAGAAACGACATCACAGAGGGAAAGGACGGAAAGGAAAGGGTTCAGAAACGAGAGACCATGGGTCTAAATACCAAAAAGATGAGAAACGCCCCGTTTGCGAGTCTCATACCGGGACAGCGTGGGCGGTGCCAGCGTGTGATGCAAGTCCATTTAGTTTTCCCCCTGGAGCCCGAACCCACGAGCAACTGAAAGATCGGCACCTCAGAAAACTCGGCCCTACTCGGGTCATACGGTTGTCCGTTGCTGTCCTACCATGGCCAGGTGCTGCTTGCAATGGTTTCCCCGTGTATGTACACAAAAATTGAAACGTAGCGCTGGCAGTGGGAGGTCTCGGACGGGTATCGGTAGCAATTGCACACCGCCGACTCAAAAACCAATACTTGACTCAATCATGCACATGGCCTGGGTTTTTATGCTGCAGAATGATGAATGTCGCGTGAGGATTGAAGGAAAGGGGAGAGATGTCGTCGGGGCTCGTGGTGGTTTGAGAAGTCAAAGCTTGGGCGGTATGTAATGGGCGCTTCACAGGAAATTCTGACTCAGTTCCGGGCCGATGCCGATCTATGCTCTTTGTTTCACGACATCCGCCGCTCCGAGGCTCGATACACAGAAGATACAACTCCGTCTGCACTCTCTGCAAGGTCGTTCTCGCATAGTTTAGCATACAACCAGCATAATATTCAACGTATCTACGGATAAGGGCTACAAATCTGATTCGTTACCGGAGACTGGACGTCATTAGAAGACTCAAGAGGGTGTTTATCACAGCAGTGAGTAGCTCTATCGAGACCCAATCGCGTTTGTGATAGGACTTCATATCGATAACAACGGCACTGGGTCAGGCTCAGGAGCGCCGTATGGGCATAGTACGGCGGAGGCCCAAAAGAGGAATTGCTGTCTAGTGAAACAGCGTGTACATCGCATGTTCTGAACGCAGCATGGATATAGGCTGCCCTTGGGCTGTCACCCGGGTTGTCTTCTTACCACCATCTTCCACCACCACCTTCCTCCCTCTAGCATCCTCACTCGCTCACGAGACCAATGATATCTTTTTTTCGAAAGGCAAAGAAGACCACAGTTACGAGCGGGAGCGGGAGCTTCAGCCACGTTGAAGGAGATCAGATCAACTATACGACAACAATCGTACGACCGGAGGAAAAGGAACGCACAGAGTTGGACGAGGTAAGCGGCTCGAGCTGTTCCCGGGGGATCACGTCTCATTGTTCCCTAGTTTTCCTACGTGAAGCGGGGCGATATCTGCAGGCTAAGGGATATCCACATACACCAGTACCCGCGATGGCTGGACGACGAAGATGAATGTTGGTGGCGAGTTCGAGCTGATAGGCTAATTTGTGCGGCAGAACTCGTGGATCGACCGGGTAGAGCCTTCACGGTGGTAGAATACAGGGGTCCAGATGCAAAAAAGGTATGCCAGGAATCAATTTGCTATTTGTTCAATGAAAGCTAAAACTCGCTCCAGGCGTTTGAAAAGGACCTCGCTATGTTCATGAGCGGACTGTGTGTATCAGCTCTCCTTGCATTGAGTGGATGCTCAAGTTGCTATAGAACCTTGAATGGACCTCAAATGTACGGTTACAACCGGTCACGAATCCCATCGGTATTGTTACACAATGGTACGGACCTGTTACATGCCATAGGTCTATTTCCACTGATTTTCTCTGCAGAGCTGGTGCCGGCTGCGCAGGTGAATGCAGGAATAATTGGAAAGGTGTATCTCTATAGTTTAAGGGTAAGTAGTCAGTACAATATCCAGAAACAGTTGAATAAAATAATTGCAGACGCATTTGGGTTGCGAGGTGGGAGAGTTGTGGTTGGATGCGGGGAGGGGAGTGTTTTGCCGTGGTCCATCAGGGCCAGAACTCGTTCCTGGTTGGAGGATTTTTAAGGAGCTGCCCTTGACCGCAGAGCTCGTCCAAGAAGACGTTCTGTTGCGCTTCTTGGCGAGCCTCAAGTCGAAAGAAAATGATGACGTCGTCGTTAGTGGAGTCGCTGTTTCGGGTGCCTTGATTAGCGTGCCTGAGGAAGTACTTCGGCCGACTGTCACTTCGACATTGACAAACACCCCCATCGCCGTCGCAAACAACGACTGGAGGAGCGATTGGGATACTCTTTCAGGTCGGAAACTGTTGGAAAATGGGATGACAAGGTGGGTTTGAAAAGCCATCCACATTTTTCATCTAACGCCTCGAGTAGATTTACACTCGCTGGTGGAGGCCTTGTTTACTTGTGGTGGAATTGCGATGCAGAGAGGGCGTGGATGGGGCAAGCCTGGAGTGTTTTTGGTGCGCGTGAAATTTCCCTGGACGAGGATCTAAGTGTTTACAGTGCGTCGTTGTTTTCCTTTCCCCTTCCACCCACTGACATCTCTCAGAGCTCATCTGCCCTCGAGCCTTGTTGTCAGGCGACCTTTCATACTCTGAAGCCCGCCAACGATCCCAACAACCAATCTACCTTTTTGTCCGACCACTTCCTCTTGGCCTGCGCCGTGGCTACACCTCTTCCGTTCATTTCTGGTCCTTTGATGAAGGCGGCCACTCTCCGCTCTCGGACACCCTCTGCAACGACTTTGGCCTTCCAACAAAGCTCGACCTCTTTCAAGACTTCTACTCATACTCTTGGTCTAATGATGCCTACAGTCACCTACGCCAATATCAACTTCTTCGAGGGTTTGACCCGTCCACCACCGATTTCGCTCAATCTCTCGGATACGAAAACATCTACCAACCTCTGAGTGACCCGGATCGGTTTTTGCAGGTCATTGAAGGCTCGTTCTATCCATCGTTTCTCTTTGCTGCTGTCTGATCTTCTCCGATTTTGTTGACAGAACCTCCCCTTGACGTTGGAGCCTCATCGTCGACAGCAAACATCTCAGCACTGAAAGATCCCATTGCAACTCACCCAACTCAAATTCCCTCAAAGTCTGCGACCTCTAGCACTCGCCAGCCCAGCTTCTGGTCCGCCATATTCTTGCCTCCCTCGTCAGAGGTTTTCGAGAACTCCGATACCACCTCGCGAACTCTCGGCCCGGACGTTGCAGACATTGACTAAGGTTCTGTTTAAAGGTAATGTCCGAATTCACTTCGCAAAACTGCTGTCATCACAGCTCATTCTTGTCTTAGTGCTATAGTTGCGTTTACATGGAATTGGACCGGGTTCATTTTCGAGCTGTCGCTTATTTCAACCCCTGCGAGAGATGTCCTGGTTACGAGTGTCGTGATATAGATAGATTTTAGGTATACAATTTATAATCTTTCTTCCGAATCTACGAGGTGCAACACGACATCTACGAGTGTATACTACCGACAGCCGCGCCCTGTGCTATGCGTCATGTACGATAGCCTCGCATCCTTGTTCTATGAAGATCAATCAGCATTCAGCCGAAGTAATTGATTACCATGAACGACTCGCCTCTTTCGTTATCCCACATCCATATAGACCTGCTTGATTGAGATCCATAACAAGATGGGAGTGTTTTGCCAGGGTTGGTCGGTAACCAAAATGTCGCCGCGACCGCATTCACAACAGTGTTTGGGAATTGCACAAGGGCTTCCATCATAGCTGGCCGAAAAAGCAGCGTGGTGAAACACGGAACCTGCACGAATGGAATCCAGTCTGAAAGCCAAAACGAGCCCGGTCAGCGAGGCCATGCCATCCCGATGACAATGATGTAGATACACCCCTTTTACTCGTTGCGCGAGTTCATCGCCCCTGGTACCACCTTCCTCATTGATACTGAGCATATCATAGCCTCAGTCGAGGACACGAGAGTACGAACACGACTATAGAACGTGTTGTTACTGGTAAAACTCGATGACTCTGATAGTAAATTAGACGTACCTTCCATCCATACACTGCCATTCCTATCCTCCCCTCCCATTCAACAAGTTTTTGGTCGTGCTCTACCCTCTTGAACCAGCGAAACATTCATTTTGAGCAGGTATGATGGTTCTGAACGTCGGAGATCCACGCGTATAGTTCCTGAAAATTTTTTCGACGTGACCGAGCACCGTCTATTGCCTCTGCTTTGATGGGTTGAGAATGTCGACTCGGAGGGTTGAGGTCGATGTGCATCCAGCGACAGAAAAACAACCAAAAAAATGGCCTTGAGTCCTATGGGTACAGCCGTGGCTTCAGGATAGATAGATTAGCGAAATTCTTGACACGACGACGAAAACGACGTACCTTCCAAGCTTCCTCTGTCTGCATAAGTCCCAGCCCCCCATCATTTGCATCCATTCATCGTCTTATTTGCTGCGGTAAAGACCTTTCAGGCATACGAATAGACTATAGATAGTAAAAGAGTCATCAAAACCTGACGAACGGCAGAGTTTTGCCCGATGAAGTGCATACCTAGAGCATCGTCTTCGCTCCTACAGACCTTGCCAGCGGCTTTGAGGTGTTATGAAGGGTGCTAGAATCCGAACAGAAACATGTGAGAGATAGTGATTCGGCGGTCATGGCGGTCGTGGACAGAGTTTGGACACGCGGCCCGGGGCTCACCGTGATCTTGGACCCGACCTTCATGATCTGCCTCGAACTTTATTTTCATGAGTCGTATGCAAAGACTGTCTCTCTCCTCGTATCTCAACTCTTAAAATTGTGGGTTGCAAGAAGTCGGAAATATAGCAACCATCTCAACCGTAGCCTCAAGGTTGAGGCATCATCCTTTCCGCTGGGTTGAGATGGAATGGGTACTCATTCATCCATCGGAGCCCATACAAAGCCGCTATAGCCATTCCGCCAGTGTTATTTGCATGGTTTGGGGGAAATAGGAGGGAACTCTGAGGTATGTTGAGGAATGTGCGACGTGAAAACGGAGGTGGGGTTGGATTTGACGAAGAACCCTGAACGGCTCCGTTTGATGGACTCGAGCCTCACGGAAACTGTTGTAAAATCATCCATAACGTTGCCGTTCTGCTCTTGGAACCCGAGAACTCGCCACGGCGGTGTGGATTACTTTTCCCTCCAGCAATCTTTACGAGTTTCAGGCTGTATCATCTACTCTCTTCCAGCTCACTTCATTCCTAAGTGTGCGCTCTTGAGGTAGAAGACCTTGAACGAATGGTTCTCTTTTCAAGTTCCCGAACCGCTCTACTCGCTTTTTCCGCTCCAACCCAACATTACAAGCGGAAAACTCGCCGTCCGAGGGAGCTTGTAGCTGCAATGCTGCTCGTGCGTGCTACGTTCCCAAATGTGTCATCAGCTCGTATACGTTCGCCATCTGAACAATCATGAACTACTGTGTCGCCTTGTCATCTTCGCTCTTCAGATGTTTAGGACACCCTATCGCCATACCCATCTTCTCTGTGCCTCGTAGCTTGGCATGGAAATAAGAGGTAATAGACCCGATGCCAATTGCATCGAGGTTGGTGAGCTTAGATTGACTCGGTGTCCTCGATAGGTCTTGCTTCAGAACGAATCAAGAGCGCACGGCATCTAAGAGGTGAATCGACCCCAAAGTCACAGGCGAGTAGACAGCTGATGTTTGCAGTTCTGTATCGTGGGTTGACATCCGACCTGTGCTTTGCTTACCCGGTACACAACCGCCCACACCAATGTTTCTCCGGCCCACATTTCGGGGTTGAGTGATGGCTGGGGTTATTATCCGTCCAACTCGCAGCTTCCGAGGATCTGCGGTCAGTGTATATTCACCATCCAAACTGCCAGGTCTCACCACACACTGACCCTTGTCGTCTCCTCAAATTTCAGTACACGTTATCTCCATACCAGCTCCTGAGTTCTTCCCTTCGCAACCCGCGGGTTGTTGAGGCGACGAATGCCGACCTCGATCATATCGAGAGCGAGGAACGGAAACTGGCCTACCTCGATAGGCTCTGAATCATGGAACGCATGATGAACGGATCAACAAGTCTGATTCATTTGCAGCTCTACTATGAGTCTATAAGAAATAAGAAATAAGAAACCTGCGCATGGTCCCATTTCGGAACGGCAGGGTCCGTAGCTGATATAGCTAGCCAGAACGCTATATCCCACGGGCAACTAGAACCATGCCGTTACGATACGCTCCAGTCGGGAACGCTCTCCGGGAAATGGTAGCTAGCCACGGTATGCTTGTATGTATTTCAATGCAATCCATCTATAGTACAACCGTAGTACTATTACCCTGTCTCTTTGTATCTTCCACGTATTCAGTACGGAGCAAAATCATCTAGAATATCATAATCGTCTTCTTCCGGGATCACAAAATCCTCCTGGATATCATCGTCCTGGTCTGGCTCCTGCACCGAACATATATCACATTCAGTGGGGACGTACACCGGAGATTCTGCGAAGATACGCAATAGTTTGTGAATGAATGCTGCTAAACCCGGAATGAGTTGTTCTTCATTGAGTGCCGCATTGAAGATTGCCAGAGCATTCCCTGACTCGACAACTGTGAAGAATGTCGGTACCTTCTTGACAGCATTAGAAACAAATATATGTCGCTCCAGACAAATGAACGGCGATGACGAGCAACACCAGAACACATGCATTTCATCCTTGACGTCCACTCGACACATTCTGCACCTATGGGCATGTCTCGGGATCGGTTTTCCAATGGGTGTTTTCGACCACCGTAATGTCTCCACCGCTAATCTATGCGTGGAAGTCAAAAACCTAGTGAGAGATTTTCGATGCTTGGGTATGGGAATGGTGAGGTAGTCTTGGTATGATGAGCCAGCATAGTTAAAGTGCACAGTGGGTATAACGAAGTAAACCTCACATGGGTAATACACAGAGTGTTCTTGTAGTCTTGAGATGCTTGTGAAGAGGTGATAATCGAGTGGATTATCCTAAGGCTTAAGGCCTTTTGTCCAGTCTTTTATACATAAGTTTCTGGTACATGTAATGAGTATTACACTAACTGAAACTACTACTAGAAGTAGGTATTCGGCCCTAAAGGCGTAAAAGACATTAGTACTGTGTAAGTACTTCTACCATGAATGGTAGTATGCTTGGTGAGCATAGTTGTGTTTGCCTCATGTATTGGAGGCTCTACTTATGCTATTGGATAGCGACTGTCTATAGTGTCATATATGATGAAACTACTAGATACATATTAAGATACGTAGACAGAGACATAGTACTTGCATGAGGACGCAAGTGTTCTAGAGGCGTAGCTCTATAAATAGTGTGATGCGTAAACAACACGTCAACAGTGTATCACATGATATCCATCATGTTCAACATGGTACTTGTAATTTGCACCATGTCGAGAAGGGACACACCCTGGCGTGTATCGGCTCTGTAATAGGCCAAGTTTGGATGACTGGGATAACTGGTCCATCATATCTTTCCAAGCTTTGTCCAAAACCGCGCATGCAAGCTCGTCCACGCGCTCGGTATTGTTCTATAAGCTACCTAGAGGGCATTGAACACTGAACGCCTTACCTCTCCGGTCCAGAATCGCTCAGGCAAATGTCTCTCGAGGTAATATTCATGCCTTCGAATGTTTAATTCCAGCACAACGCTCAGTAACTCCATGATCACCCCTTCTTTATACCAAGGACAGCCAGGGCTCGCGTCAAAGAGCACAGCAAGGTCACCTTCGACCCATTTGACTCATCTCAGTCTGATGCTTTCAGCAGCGAAATCTTGACACTGATTCCTGAGTGGAAGTCAAATTCCTTTACACTTCGAGGTACGCAAAGTTATATCTCAGGGCGTCGGATTGAGCTACGCAAAAAACTGCATTTGGGCCGATATAGGGCACTGACCGTGTACATTGTTAGCCTTGGGACTTGGGTCGACAGGGTCAGTTTCATGACTATATACCATTCGCCCTGTTCTGGATTATTCATTACCAGAGCCGGTATTCGCACTCTCTAATCCACATCAGACCTGTACCAGACCAGAATTCACCTTCAATACGTGAGGATGAACATCATGTTAATGGTCATGAAGGGATTCGGGAAGGGACAGCTCGGAGTCTTATTGGACCTCAATCTTACGAGACTTTTGCTATCCCATCCAATTTGCCATTATTAGGCCACGTTGCGCCGTCTCCTACATTGAAATCTGGCTTGAGATGTACTGAAAACACATGGTATTTTGGTATGCGTAGAAACTGCCTTGCATATTCCTAGACACCCATCAAATCTTATGCCTACAATGACCCACAAAGTCGCGATTTTTGTGGGTCTTTTCTGCTTCCTGCGTCTCGGTCCCTATTCGGGCTGTTGATTTTATGGTTGCTCAAAGTTGTAAACTCGCAAACTCGCGAGGAATTACTAGTAAGCACAAATGGCCGTCATTATTGCGAGACGAGAGCCACGGGCTATTGTACCACTCTATTGCATATAGTTTCTCCGCTCGAGTGTGAATAGAATCCTTCGAACCTCCTCAATTCTTTTCCCGTCTCGTGTCAACTCAAAACTTGAACCAAACATGCAATCTCACCAACCAATAATCAGATGTTGGGACCACCGTGTGCTCGAAAGGGTTGATTAAGGATAATCCCATACACGTACCCTATAGGAGTCTCACGTCCGAGCATTGCTATCGCCTAACAATCAACATATTTGTCCATCTATCTTCATTCCACTTCAATTTCCGCCTGCTCGGACCCTCTCCATCCTTAGCTTCAGTAGAAGTTCGACTATACTCCACGGGAACAGTGAGCTTCATGTTTTTGGGTCAAGGAGTGAACAAGTAAGACGTACCCTTGTATACAAGCCTATACCTCTTACGATCACCCCGGAGGAGCACGTATCCCTGGCCGCCCCATGTCACAGATGTTTTTCCCTCTTAATGACGCGAATCACGGATAGTAAATGTTGATTGTTGTGCTCTGCAATTTTGAAGTGAATCTCTGGCATGAGCACGTCAAATGAGCTGGTTCCGTGTCGTGAGAACGAGTGCACACATTGATCAGTGAAGTAGCTCGTAAAAAGGTGGAAGTCTGGAAGAGGAAATCGACCTTCGGTTTCAGTCTCTAGATTTCCTTCAAGTTATTGCGCATGAAACTGAGCACGGCATATGGTGGTAAAAACCAACTAACTCGCCCAGTCAATCAGTACTAGCTTCACGGTATTGACTAACCAAAATGTACACAGTGAATGCCGAGGCCGTAGTCCGCCAACAACTACCCTCGCCCCCACCTTCCCGTTCACATTCAGACCGGCTTCTTGAGCGTTGATCGAAGAGGATTCAAGTCTTCAGATCTCCGGAGGAGCACCGGTACTATCGACGGATACCACGTTCATAGTCACGAGTACGAGATCAGCGAATGAAGCAAACATACTCACATGGGCTTGCACCTCGAGACCCCTCAACCGCGCGGAGGTACTCAAGCACAGGCCGCCCAGTCGTGTGAGTGAAGCATGCCTCAATAGGCACCTTGCGTAACACGGCCATGGCCGAAATTCCTGTTGCGCAAAACGGCCATGGCTGTATTTCGGCATTGCGCAGTTGCCCCACCAAAAAGCTCCAAAAAGCCCCACTTTGGCCGTAAATTTTCGGCCATGGCTGAAAAATCGGAATCTTCCTCGGCTTGTGGGGCTTGTGGAGCGCAATGTCATTTCACAGCCATGGCCGTTTTGCGCAACAGGAATTTCGGCCATGGCCGTGTTGCGCAAGGTGCCTAATATATGCCCGAAAGAATATATGTAAGTACTGGCCGGAGGTGTCATAAGATGGGCCCTGGGCTCGTGCTTTTTGAACAAAAAAAAACCTCCATTTTCCCGACGTACAAACACCAAGTAACAGCCGACGTATACCGTCTAATGATCCCTGTTTCTCTGTCGCGCTTCAGCTCCGTGACTTTGGCAGCGAGCTCCAAAGCGTCCAATGAATCAATTTTAGCACGATTTAACTCGGGACGCCCAGGCTAGTCGAGGTCTTGAGTTGATTGACAACCGTGCTGTAAGACTTACATTAGTACCCCTACAGGCGTTATTCATAGCACCGAGATTCAACAGAGTTTGCCTCGTCAAGAGATTTGACAGAGTCACTCTACTGGACAATCAAAGTCTGTCGAGTATAACTCTTTGAACATCATCGGACCGAGCTCATGAGGGTGGCAGAGAGGTCGAACAAGCCCATGTCGGTTTAGGAGGACCGTACCCACAACTAAGCGTTCGGAACCCTTGTTGGTTTCGAGTCATTTTGACATCGAGCTTAAGACCTCGTATCTGAGCTCTGGAGAAGACGATGGAATGTCAGGTGTTTTGGATATTACACAGGCGAAAGTCTCTATGCGTAACAGCGTTCATCTCGGAGAAACCAGCAAACTTGAGAAAGACGTACCGCTGGGGACTGTTCGAGCAAATCACTCAGTCCAATCTTCAACCCAATCCATGCGTCCTAGGTGCTGTCGTGCCGTATTCTTGCCCTCACATCCTTACACCCTGCCATACTCGCCACTGCCACTAATAGCATTCCTACTTCCATTGAATTATTTGCTACTGAGTCCTTGAGCGTTGGAATGGTCTTCTGTCGTCTTCGAAGCATCAAACCACAGTAGGTTCGGGGGCTCCTTGCATTTTTTATCAGTCGATACTTTGACCGTCAGTCTGCAGTGGCGATTGTGCTGTTGGAGCAGGAAGAAAGTTAGCGTGGAGTCAAAGTAGAAACACACCATCCTGACCTGAAGGATCTGCCGGTACTGCGAACTCGAGGGTGGCAAAGTGCCGCACTAAACCTTGAAAGTAGAAGCCCAGTCCTGTCGATAGACAGAGCGAATCAGCACAACTGCAACATTCTGAGGAACTGAAATACCATACAAAAACACCTCCTTGTGACCCACCGAGCGTCGTATCTCGAACAAGAGCCGTCCACAAAGTTCTCGTTAGCGGCCGGCATCTGAGGCACCTCGGAGGGCTGGCGAGAAACCGAAAAGGTCTGATAGACTGCGTTTTCATTAGCATGGCTTCAGTGTCATATAAAAAACGAACTTACCACCACATTCGAGAAGGCCCCTGCCTATGTTTCCATCTAGGCTCAGCTCACGCTCTATTCTACCAGTATACCGGAAACCCCAACTCCTTGTGCCGTGCATATCCTGCGAGTCCGACGATTATATGTGTAACGCTGAAAGGTTGTCAGGTTCTGACAAGACAGTGGGGTTCTTTCGCGGTTTTGACATTAGTACCGTTACTCAAATGGGAGGTTGACGTGTACATAATAGCGAGTTATGTGTTTGAGCTCAAGAAATAAGAAATATGGCGATAGGGACCAAAGAAAAAACAACATCAGTGTTAGATACGGGGTGATGCTGTATCTAAACTTCAGTGTGGGAAAGGGTGTAAAATATGCTTCAAGTTGATACAACGTACCTTCCACGCCGTGTGCGCTGTGAATAGACCCGTACATTTATGCACCCAATACCGTCCTTATCTTCACATTGTATCCGCAACTGAAGGATTAGATTCGGGAACACGTCAGAAATGTCTAATTTGAAAATCCTACCATGGCAGAGATACTGACCTGGGCTGAGTTCGTGCTCTAGGTCAAGATGTTGGCTGGGTTGGCGAGTGAGAATAACTGGGATCTAGTAGGGATTGACGGGATGGTCATCGTGGTTGTGGACGGAGTTTGGAAGATGTCGCGCGCGGGGTTTTTGGAACCTAGGCCCTCGACTATTCGGGATACAGGTTGACTCAGACCTCTTTCGCACAAAACCCAGCAATAATTTCGGTGTCAATTGAAATATGGAAAATGGATGTGCACAATTTCGTACATACAGTCTGGTAATAGCCTATGTGTTCAAGAAATATTCAATGGGAAAGTAATGAAGAACGGGCATGGGAGCTTTAGATCATGATGAATTCTTTCCTGGTATACAAACGTAGGGGGAGATTCAATCGAATAAAATGGGAGTAAGACAGAGGACGAAAGGAGCTGGGGATAGGGCCCAGGGGGCGGAGCGGCTCCATGCTGAGCCGGTATTCAAGAGACGTGCTATTGAATTTATGTCGGTGGAGAGGCGGGAATGGGCTTCTCTCATGTATGCTATGTGCTGGATAGGTTGTGTCGTATTTGCAGATAGGCGCATACCGAGCTTAGGATCGTCCCTGTTACTAAAGTTCTTCAGTCCTAGCAGAATCTTGTTGCGGTCCACGGCTTGCTTCGCGTTCATATTGTCTATATTAATCAGCGTTCCATGGATTCTGAGTGGTTGTGACGAGTCCAGAATGCAGGACAGGCTTTGTTTTATAGTCAGAGGCGACTTTCTGGAGTAGTTTGGAGACTGAACACCACCTCTACCGTCGATGTTCGTTGTTGACACCAGCACGCAGAATTCCAATCCAGGCGATCCGGCATCGGAGCGGTTTGAGGGCAGGCTCGAACGCATCCACCTCGGATTCTTTCCCTCAAGCATTGCGTCCTCGCCTCTCCGTTCCCATCCATAGGCTCGTCTATTGTATCTTAGCGGGGCAGAATACAAACGCTTCTCTAAATTCATCCACCAGTGCAAACTTTGAGTGATTCAAGTAGATCCAGCTCAAATTTGAAAAACCTCAGCGGACTGATGGATTCCGAACGAATAAACAATGCCCAAGTTCTCAAACCCTCTCATGTCTAGATCTGATTAGTGATCACAGCCCGAATGCGAACAATCAATCTACGATCACCATTTCACCGGGGCTTACCTTGACACTCAAGTTCAGGTCTATATCAACGACCCCACGAGAAGCCCCGCCAAACCGGCATACATGTCGTATGTACTGCCAAACGATTGTGAATGAGAGGAAAACTGAGAAGGATTAAGCCTTCTGATTCAATCTGCAAGAACTCGGGCCTGATTATAAGGAAACATACCCACAGCCTCGATAGTGAGTGGCGACAAAGGTTCGCCTCCCAAGTGCTCGCTTATCGAGCACTCTTTAAATACCACAGGCAATCTCTTTTGTTTGATCCAACTAGTGGTGTTCATCTGTGAAGTGTCTTTAATATGGATAAATCCAGTGTGACTTGTGTCTGTGGGTCTCCTTGGTTTCATTATCACTTCTCTCATATGAGCCTTCCTGGCGACCTCGGGAATGCCTATTGCAGCTTAACTCGTGGGCGACAATAGGGGAAAGGTACAAGAACGTGGCTTACTCCGATGAATGAACCCTACGGCCTTATTGCTCACCTTGAGCGGCCCATAATCGACCTGCGTGCTTCCACAACCTTGTGGCTTTCGTGACCTCACTACTCCGCTTTCCAACAATAAGCCATGGCCAGTCCAGCGAAAATGTAAAAGGTAGTACCTACTACGATCTTTGGGGTTTTCCCTTTTAGTCCGACCGCAGTAATAAGTAACTTCTCATGATCTTAGACTCGTCTACATCGAGCAGAATCCACGAGTGCCTCATTCTGGAATGAAGATGGCTACTCAATTGACAGTGAAAGGTGCTCGTTAGCCCAAAATGATGAGTATAAGGATCATCCGACGGGAACTGACCTTTCTGGAGCTCCCTTTGCAGCAGAATCGCAAGATCATCGAAGGGCCTGCGCCTGTATTTGAAGTGACGGATACCACCAATCAATTATTATCGCCGCTTGTGCCATGAGCATCGGGAGCGACTGGGACTGACCCGAACGAGAGGTACTTCAATGGCACTATACTCACCAGTCCCACCACCTGTATCCAACCCATTGAGCACCACTCGTCGACCGTTAGACCGGCCTTACGAACAAAACCAGTTGAGAGTTCACGGAGATCGAGTTTTCAAGGCTTCGACCGAGCCTGTGGATGGAGATTGTACCCCGGACTAAGGGAAGAATAGGTGAGCGGATCAAATGTCCATACTGGACTCACTCAGCTGACCTCTCTCAGTCAAAACGACAGTTACCGGTGCTTCTTGTTATCTAGATGGCGTCGGCGAACTTTTTTGACGTTTGCAACGAGACATAACGATGGAGAGTATAGTCCTTTGAATTCATAATTCTAGGTCCCGAACTTGCTAAGGAGACTTAGAAATTGACTGAAGATAGACAGATGTAGGCCGAGAGTGACAAGATTGACTTACCGGAGACATATCGAGCGTCTGTGCCAGATCTCACACATTTTAAAGGCAAAGGCTCGACAATCTCCATGGTACTCGGTGTGAACCGTCATATATTGAGCTACAATGGAGCTTCATCCCTGAGTATCTCTTGTGAACAAGTCGACTGTAGTGGAACGACCAGGGTGCCCTGGAAACCAGTTTAAGAGAGATGTTGGACGAGAAGTAACGAACACTGCCTTACCGACGGCACCCGCTCGTTATATCATCTACCCGCTACAATCCAGCTGACCGAAACTCATCTTTGAATCGAAACCTTGAGGCCGTTTTAGACAAAAGAGATGGATAGATAAGGTGAAAGGGGAAGTTTACCCGTTCGCACTTCCAAATGTTTGAAGCTCGACGTAAATGCTAGAATAGTGAGAGTTGAGCCTCTCACAATGAAGGCACAGTATGTGTTACTTCCGAGGACCAGTCGATGTAGTATACGAGTCAAACAAAGATCGCCAAGTCCAGAGAACGAGAAGTCAAGAATTGTAAGAGTTTCAACTGAGTCTGACGCTTGGAAGACACGGATTTCGATACGGCGCAAATCAATCCAGAAGTCGAATGTCGGTTGCTAAATGCAAACAGCAGCGAAATACTTGGTATGAAGCGACCTGTTTTATGAATGTTTCTTCAATGACCTGAGATCATAGCTCGGAGGGAGAAACACTGGTCTTCGGGGCACATGCTGAAGCTCAAAGGTCGAATAGGTAGCAAATTTGGGGCTTCTAGGTGTATTGAAAGTAACAGTACGGGCAAACAGTCATCATTTAGTACATTTCTGAGGCAAAATCGAGGCAGACGTACCAGTAAGTCCTTCACAAGAGTTTATATGCCCGGAACTAACTTGTGAGCCATATACACCGTTGATATTTCTCTGAAATCAACTGGTTGGAGGGCGTTTTCTCTGCTGAAGTTTGAAACAGTCAGTCTAGGACCTGAAACCGCCAACTACCAAGAGCAAGACTCAACCTCGCGAATAGCCGGGGATAATACAAACTACGCACCACTCGAATCAAAACCCAGAAGCTGACTCGATACCTTAGAGTAGACAGCGGTGGATACGATAGACAAGTATCCCGGTTGCCGGTGGTGGTGGTTCAAGTGCAGGTCGAGGCATGGGCGCTTTTCGCAAAATTCTGTTTTGGTTCCGGCCCAATCCCGATTCGTGTTTCTTGTTTCATGACACTCACCACCCAAGGCTTGACATGATGCGACTCGCTCAGCATTCTCTGGTATCTTTCGAACCTCGTTCTCGCAGATTCACCAGGCGACCATCTGGATGTCCACTCTTATTATCACAGAAGAAGACTATAAATGGGCTCGGACCAATGAGATAGAGCTTGAACAGGTTCGGGCGTTTATCACAGCAGTGAGTGGCTTTATCGGGACCCAAACTGTATCTCTTATGGGATTGGGATCACATCAATAAGAACAGCATTTGGCCGGGCTCTGGAGCGCCAAGTGGGCGTGTACGGTGAAGGTCTATAAGAGGGATTGCTGTCAAACAAGACAGCGTGGACATCGTATGATCTGAACACAGCACGGATATAGGCTGCCCTTGGGCTGTTTCTTGCCTTGTCGTTCTACCACCATCTTCTACCATCTTCCCCCCTCTAGCATACCCGCCCACTCACAAGTCTGATGATATCTTTCTTTTGAAAGGCGAAGAAGACCACAGTGACAAGCGGGAGCGGGAGCTTCAGCCACGTTGAAGGAGATCAGATCAACTATACGACAACAATCGTTCAAGCGGAGAAAAAGGAACGTACCAAGTTGGACGAGGTAAGTGGCTCGAGCTATATCTAGAAATTTATGTCTGATTAGTTGCTAGTATTTCTATGTGAAGCAGGGTGCTATCTCCAGGCGGAGAAATATCCACATAGGCCGGTACCTGCGGGACGACGAAGCTCGATGCCAATGTCAATTTTGTGAAGAGGGTCGAGTTCGAACTGATAGGCTCATCTGTACGGCAGAACTTGTGGACATCCCAGGCAGAATCTTTACGTTGGTAGAATACATGGGCCCAGATGAAAAAGAGGTACGCCGGAAATTGACTTGCTATTTGTTTGATGAGGGCTAAAGCTTGCTCCAGGTGTTCGAGAAGGACCTTGCTATGTTCATGAGCAAACTGTGCGTATTAGCTCTCCTCTCCCATCCAGTGGATGCTCAAGTCGCCCTAGAACCTTGAATGTACCTCAAATGTACGGTTACAACTTGTCAGCAAGCCCATCGGTATTATTACACAATGGTATGGACCTGTTACATGCCACAGGTCTATTTCCACTGATTTTCTCTGCAGAGCTGGTGCCGGCTGCGCAGGTGAATGCAGGGATTCTCGGAAATGTGTATCTCAATAGTCTGCTTGTAAGTAGTCAGTATAATATCCGGATACAGTTGAATGAAATGATTACAGAGGCAATTGGGTTGTGAGATAGAAGAATTGTGGTTGGATCTGGGGAGGGGAGTGTTTTGCCGTGGTCCATCGGGGCCAGACCTTAATCTTAGTATTTGGAATTTTGGCAATGTGGAGCTACCCTTGACCGCAGAGCACGTCCAAGAAGACGTTCTGTTGCGCTTTTTGGCGAGCCTCAAATCAAAAGCAATTGATGACGTTGTTGTCTGTGGAGTCGTTTCTTTGGGTGCCTGGGTTAGTGTGCCTGAAGGAGTACTTCGGCCGACGGTCGTTTCGACGTCGACAAACACCCCCATCGCTGTCGCAAACAATGCCTGGAGGAGCTACAAGGATACTCTTTTGGGTCGAAAAGTCTTGATAAATGGGATGACGAGGTGGGCTCAAAAAAACATCCACTTCTTTCATCTAACATCTCAAGCAGATTCACACTTGCTGGTGGAGGCCGTGTTTTGTTGGGGTGGAATTGGGATGCAAAGTGGGCGTGGATGGCGCAGGCCTGGAGTGTTTTCAGTGCTCGTGGAATTTCTTTGGACGAGGATCTACGTGTTTACAGTGCGTCATTGCTTTCCACTCCCCTTCCACCTACTAACATCTCTCAGAGCTTAGCTACCCTTGAGCCTCGTTGGAAGGCGACCTTTCACACCCAAAAGCCCATCGACGATCCCAACAACCAATCTACCTCTTTGTCCGACCACCTCCTCTTGATCTTGACTATGGCAACACCTCTTCCGTTCATTTCTGGTCTTTCGATGAAGACGGCCACTCTTCACTCTCGGACACCCTCTGCCACAACTTTGGCCTTCCAACAGAGCTCTACTTCCTTCAACACTTCTACTCATGCTCTTGGTCCAATGAAGCTTACCGCTGCCTACGCCAATATCAACTCCTTCGAGGGTTTGACCCGTCCACCACCGACTTTGCTGACGAAAACATCTACCTACCTCTGAGCGACTCAGATCGGTTTGCACAGGTCAACCAAGGCTTGTTTTACCTATTCCTTCCCTTTGCCGTCGTCTAAACTTCCCTGATTTCGTTGGCAGAGCCTTCCCTTGACGTTGGAGCCTCGCCCTCAATAGCAAACATCTCGGCACGTGAAGATCCCATTACATCTCACCCAACTCAAAATCCCTCACACTCCACAACCTCTGGCACTCGCCAACCCAGTTTCTGGTCCCCCATATTCTTGCCTCCCCTGTCTAAAGTTTTGGGGAACCCCAATACCACCCCGCAAACTCTTGACCCAGACATTGCAGACGTTGACTAAGCATCCATTTGAGGGTAATGTCAGAATTCACTTTGCAAAACTGCCATCATCACAGCTCATGCTTGTCTTAGTCTATAGTCGTGTTTACATGGAATTGGACCGGGTTCATTTTCGAGCTGTCACTTATTTCAACCGCTGCGAGAGATGTCCTGGTTACGAGTGTTGTGATATAGGTAGATTTTAGGTATATAATTTATAATCCTTCTTCCGAATTTACGAGGTGCAACACGACCTCTAAGAGTGTGTACTACCGACAGCTGCGCCCTGTGCTGTGCGTCATGTACGATAGCCTGACATCCTTGTTCTATGAAGTAGATCAATCAGCTTTCAGCCAAAGTAATTGATAACCATGAACGACTCACCTCTTTCGTTATCCCACATCCATGCAGACCGTGCTTGATTGAGAACCGTGACGAGATAAGAGTGTTTTGCCAGAGTCGGTCGGTGACCAAGATATTGCTGCGACCGCATTCACAACATCTGGGGGTCATACAAGTGCGTTCGTCATAGCTGGCAGAAAAAGCAGCTTGGTGAAACACGGAACCTGCACGAATGGAATCCAGTCTAACAGCCAAAATGAGCCCGGTCAGCGAGGCCATGCCATCCCGATGACAATGATGTAAAGACACCTCTTTTACTTGTTGTGCGAGTCCATCACTCCCATAGTATCTTCCCCTGGATAGCAAGCATCTTGTAGCTCCAGTCGAGGACACTAGAGTACGGACACGTCTATAGAGCGTGTTGTTAATGGCAAGACTCAACGACAATGATAGTAAAGTAGATGTACCCTCCATCCAAATACTGCCATTCTTATCCTTCTCTCTCATTCAACAAGTTTTAATTGAGCTCCACCCTCTCGACACAGAGAAACTTCCATTTTGAGCAGGTATAATGATTTTGAGCGTCGGAGACCCATACGTATAGTTGCTGAAAAACCCTTTTACCTGACCGAGCACCTTCTATAGTCTCCGTTCCGATGGGCTGGAAACATTGAATCGGAGGGCTGTTTGGTAGTGATGAAAACGAGGTTGATGTGCATCAAGCAACAGAGAAACAACCAAAAAAATGGTTTTGGATCCTATGGGTACAGCCGCGGTTGAGAGAAATTCTTTCATGACACGACAACAAAAACAACGTACCTTCCAAGCTTCCTTTGTCCGCGTAAGTCCCAGTCTACCCATCCTTTGTATCCATTTGTTATCTTAATTGCTTCAATAAAAGCCTTCAGGCATATGAATAGGCTATAGATGATGAAAAGAGTTGTCAAAAACGGCAGAGTTTTGCCAGAATGAAGTGCATACCTAGCCTCTAGAGCATCTCCTCCGCTCCTGCAGACCTTGCCAGCTTTGAGGTGTCATGAATGGTGCTAGGATCCGAACAAAAACAAGTGAGAGATGTTGGAAGTTTGACTCTGAGATGGGGGTGGAAAGCAAGAAATCCATTGTACAGGGTCGTAGATATGGTAAATGACACCGGGTAAATTAATATAGCAACATGTGTACGAGCAGGAATCTGTGCCGGAGCCGAAAACTCAACAAGAGATGGAGTGTTTTGATGGTCATGGCGGTCATGGACAGAGTTTGGATGTGCGGCCCGGTGCTCACCATGATCTTGGACCTGACCCTCATGATCTCCCCACGGTTCTTTATTTTTGTGAGTCGGATACCAAGACTGCCTCTCTCTATTTGAACCTCATATCTCAATTCTAGAACTGTGAGTTGCAAGAAGTCGGAATTTCAGCAACCATCTCAACTGTAGTCTCAAGATTGAGATATTGTCCTTTCTGGTGGGTTGACATCAAAATGGCACTCATTCATCCATCGGAGGCCATTCAAAGCTGTTACAACCGTCCCAACAGCGTTATTTGCACAGATTAGTGGAAATAGTAGGGAACTCAGAGCTGTTTCGAGGAATATGGGCCGTGAAAACAGAGGTTGGGTGGGATTTGACGAAGAAACTTTGGACAGTTCCATTTGGTGGACTCGAGGTCCACAGAAACCACTGTAAAATCATCCATAATACTGCCATTCCAATCTTGGAACTGAGAATTACTCGCGGCGGCGTATAATCCTTCTCACTCCCAGCAATTTTCGTGAGTTTTAAGATATATCATCTGCTCTCCTTTGGCTCACCTGGATCCTAAGTGTGCACTCTCTAGGCAGAAGACTTCGAATGAATGGTTCTCTTTCAAGTTCCCAAACCGCTCTCATGGCTTTCCCGCTCCAACCCAACATTACAAGTGGGAAACTCGCCGTCCAATGAGCTTGTAGCTGTGATGTGGCTGGAGACACCACTCATGCCTACCACGTTCCCAAGTTCCAGCTCCCCGGAAATGCGATGTTGGCTTATATTTGCTGTCTAAACATCCGTGACTCGCCACTTCAGTTCAATCCTCAGATGTTCAGGATGGCTTTTTGCCATGCCCATTTCCGGGTTTTCTGTGGCTTGTAATCCACGGAAACTGGAGGCAACAGACTCAATGTCAACCAAATCGAGGGGGGTGGGCATAAACTGACCTGGTGCCCTCAATGAATTCTGCCTCAGGATGCATCAAGAGCGCACGGCGCGTATGAGGTGAGTTAACCCCACAGTTACAGGTGAGTAGATAACTGATGCATTTGTAGTTCTGTATCGTCTCAATATACAACCTGTGCCTTGCTTACCTGGTACAGAACTGCCCACACCAATGTTTGTCCGGCCCTCATCATCTCGGAGTCAAGTTGCGGCTGGGGTTACACCTCCAAATTGAAGTTGCCAGCGATATTATATGGTCAGTGTATTTTCGCCATCTAAACATCCATGAGCCACCACAAGCTCACCCTCGTCTTCTCTTTTCAAAGGTTCATGACACGTTATCTCCACACTGGCATCCGAGTTTTTCTCTTTACAACCCACGGGTTGTTGAGGCGACAGATGCCGACTTCGGTCATATTGAGGGAGAGGAACAGAAACTGGCCTGCCTGGATCGGTTCTGAATCATGGATCACATGGTAAACGAATTGGCAATTCTGTTGCATTTGCAGCTTTACTGTGAGTCTATAAACTACATACAGGCCATTGAACATCCAACACCTTGCTTCTTTGGTGCAGAACCGCTTAGGTGAATATCTCTCAAGGTGATATTCATACCTTCAAATATCTGAGTCACAGATGACGCTCAGAGCTCTGAGGATTACCCCTGGAATCTGTACTCACCCTCAGGTTCTGTCACATCAATTTTGTGACTCGGCGGATTGTAACCAGCATTCATACTTGCGTTTGTTATAGTTTAGCTCATGCAGTTGGAAATCAGACGTATTAGACGTATTTCATGTAATATTGTGCTCTGAATAATAGAGGTTGAATTCAGTTCCTCTGAATCGCGGAAGGAGAAAAAAAAAACCCAGGAATTGTGAGTTTGATAAGATAACTCCCAGGTACGAGATAACACGGACATCGCCACAAATCCGATTTCATGTGAAAACGCACTTGCCACGCTGTGAGACACGTCGTCGTCGATCCCTCCCAATTCCTCCTTTTACCTCCATCTCAACTTCAGCCTCCGCTATGGATGCCTTCAAGCATTATGCGACAGAGATCTTGACTGGTGTTCCGAAGCCTAATTCCATCAGCCCTGCTAAGCGAGAGAAGATGAAGACAACCGTACCATCAAAGCTTCACCTCGCGGATCAAACTAGAAAGAACCTTCAAGATGAGATGTTGAAGAACTTCAAGTTCTCTGAATATCAATATACCATTTATGATCAAGGTGATCTCAATGTATCTCACATTTCAACTCGGATTCTGAGCTTGTGAAAGACCGCGCAATGACCCAGTACTCTGACCTAAATCTCTACCTGCCAAGCAAGAATGAACGTGTAGTGAATGCTAAACTCACCTGTGTTGATTCCAAGATTCACCCACTCATGAACAGTGAGCTTTCCGTTCTATTCACAACAATTTTTCCACCACTCATCCACAATTAAATAGAGAGGTACAATCAGCGCGAGCTTCTGTTCCAATGTCAGGCTGGTATGGACAACGCTCAGGGACGTAACCCTTCCAAGAAACGAGAGATCCCCTGGAAAGACGTAAACTGTACATGTTGGATCAGGGTCTTGGTGACATTTGATATAGAAGCCACAAATCATACGTTGTAAACTGCCATAATGAGACCTGGATTCATTATTTATCCAAATCCAGCATCCGATTTCGTTGCCATTAACCAGATATCCAGAATCACTTCACACTCTGAGGCATGCTGAGTCCTATCTGACGTTGAGAATGATCCACCAATTCCACTACACCCTCTTGTCCGTGCCTGAGCTCTCGAGCTTGTTGTCCAGGGGTCTCCGCTCTACTTTCTCCGGTCAGAAATTGAAGGATTTGTCAAGCTACATCTCAACGAAGGCACTCTCGGCACAGATTGTCATCGCCTGTTTCTCGAGTCCCATGACACATCGTCCTTGTATCGTACTACTCGCCGCTATTTTGGAATCCGCCAACGTAACAAACCCGAGGAAACATTACACTCTTGATACCGCACAGACAATCCCACGCCCCCATCCTCTCTGATACGAGACTCCTGCCTACACTATACACCTCAGATCACAGATGATCAAGAATCATGCTTTGAACTTGTACTTGCTACCCCAGATATGAAGAAAGCTGCATGGGACCACGCGCACAAGCAGCACCTCCTGATGGATCTTACCTTTGGCTTCTGCTCTGCTTCCCTACTCCTCACACTTCTCATGACTTTCGACAAGAACAGACGCGGCGTACCAGTAGGCGCCCTCCTCTTCTCCGCACGTAAACACGCCAAGGCAACCCATGCCGATTACGATACAAAGATATTAACCAAGCTTGTTGGCGCCTGGAAGGATGGATTAGGAACCAATAGTGATGGTGAGAAGATTGATATCAAAGTCGCTACTACAGATCAAGATCCCCGTGAACGTGATACTCTGGCTGCCCATTGGCCCGAGATATTCTTGCTTCTCTGCACATTCCATGTTTGGCAGTCCTGGAAGAACGCCCTTAACCGCTTTCTCCAATGTATTCCTGAGGGAGAACCCCGTCAGGAAATTCGACGTCGCCTCGCGCAACTCCTCCATCAGCTAATGCGGAAAATCACATCCTATCCTGATGCCAAGCGCGCATTTGAATCTGAACGCCAGTATCTACTACGCCTCGGACGACGCCGGTCCGCCACAGCAAAGAAACAAGCAAAGGGTGGACTAGTCTTTCTCAACTATCTGCTTCAATATCACCTCAAGAGCGAGGACTATTGGTATTCGTGGTCTCCTGCTGGTGCTATTGAAGCCTCCCAGCATTTGAATATCCCTGTAGATGATGTTCCCCGCACAAACAACCTTCTTGAAGGCTTCAATGGACGCATCAAGAATCAATATATTGCGCCGTACACGTGGGGTGGGAGGCTACCTCGGGTTGATGTCTGGGTCTATGTTTTCGTCACCTATGTCATTCCAGAGCTGTTCAAATCCTTCAGGGATAAAGAGAAGCACCAGGAGTTTCATGCCAAGTTTCGCTCAACTGTTCCCACATCTGCCTCTTCTGAACATGTTCCCCCAACATTGCCGGCCTCCTCCACTGCATTAAAACCTTCATCCTCTCGGAAATCTACTCCTCAGACTCCTGTTGAAACCCCGGAATTCACGGTTGAAGAGTTGGAGCAGGAAGGTGATGTGGAAGACAAGGAAATCGGAGAGGATCTCGGAAAGGTCCTTGCCCAAGATAGTGACGAAGAAGCTGAAGTTGATGATGAGGAGCTTCTCCGACTAGACAAGGAGACATCTGCTTTTGTTGGTAAGAGGTAATTTACATTTCTGCATCATTTCTACTAATCCATGGACAGAGGAGACTCAGTTTGACTTTGACCTGACCGAGGACGAGCCTGCACTTGATGCAGAAGAGATTCTCTCTCAGCTCCAAGCCCTCGGCACTTCGTATTACACCTCTCACGACAACGACTCTCGCTTCCTTTCATCTCCGGCTCCATCATTTGTCGAGGATACATACATCCCACAGTCCCCTCCCAAACGCCAGCTCCCTCTTCCTCAGATTGTTTCATCCGTATCTGGCCTATCACATGACACCGTCTCCCATGTATCAGAAACCCAGTTCTCATCAGGTTCATCAGATTTGCCCACTTCACCACCCTCATCCATATCCTCAGACAGCTTATTGGTCCATCCTGCAACAACACCCACAATGTCCCCTCAGGCCGCCATCCCCCGTGTGACAAGCAGCAAACGAGCTACCGCTATTATGGAACTGGCGCAGGCACAAATAAAATTTGTCGAGGCCGCAAAGGGATTTATTGCTCTTACGGATGACACAGACGCTGTGCACACCGCCATTTCGGACATCAAACAAGCACTCGGGATACACCCTGGGTCTGAAAGCCCTCCCTCCACATCTACATTCCCATCAACCCCACCTCATTCCCCAACATCCTACCGTTCCTCAATTTCTCCCCGCGTACCTCTCAGCCCGAGTGCCCCCCGCGAGTCATCTTCATTTGACGACAAAGCGGCCATTGTGCTCGCCGGTTTCAAGAAGCAGAACAAGGCTCGACGTATTCAGTCCCGAAACATTGTTCAAATCTGTACAATAGACTCAGTTTTGTGTATTATCATGCAGTGTAAATTACAGGTCATTCCACTACCAAAAACTGTTGCGAGCAGGTTACTCGACAATCGATTCACCGGGAATTAATCCTATCCTATGTGATTGTCACATCACATGACTCCTTCTGAGGGTGGGTACAAACTCCATTACCCCTTCTTCATACCGTAGGCGGCCAGAGCTCGCGTCAAAGAGCACAGCAAGGTCAGCTTTGACCCATTTGAATCATCCTAACCTCAGTCTGATGCTTTCGGCAGCGAAATCTTGACGCCGATTCCTGAGTCAAAATCAGATTCCGTTACACCACGAGGCACACAAAGTTATTATCTCAGGGCGTCAGATTGAGCTACTCGAAGAGCTGCATTTGTGGCGATAGAGCTCACTGACCGCGTACATCGATAGTCTTGGGATTTGGGTGGACAAGGTCAGTTTCATAGCTATGCCGTTTGCCCTGGTCTGAGTTCCTCATCGCCAGAGCTGGTATACACACTCTAACATCCACATTTGAATCGTACCAAACCAAGAACTACCTTAAATACGTGAGGATGAAATATCGGTGGTCGTGGAGGGAATCGGGAAGGGACAACTCGAAGTTCAAGAGTGGTGACCTCAATCTTACGAGACTTTGGCTATCCCATCCAATTCGCCATAGGTAGGCCATGTTGCACCGTCTCCTACATTTTAACTTGGCTTAAGGCTTACCAGGAACAGATGGAGTCATGGTGTGCGTATAAACTGTCTTGCACATTCCTAGTCGTCCATCATACTTTATGCCCACAAGGACCCAGAAAGTTGTAACTGTGATTCGTCTTGGCCATCTTTGCTTCGTGTGTACTGGTCCCCCACTCAGGCTCTCGAAATCATGGCTGCCTGAAGTTGTTTGCTAAAGAGAGATTACCAGTAAGCATAATGGCCGTCAAGCGCATGAGACGAGCACTGTGGGCTATTGTACTAGGCTATCACATATAGTTTTTCTGCTCCTGTGCCAGATAAAGTCTTTCAAAGCTCACCGATTATTTACCCGCCTTGTGTCAATTTAGAATTGAACATACGATCTCTTTACCACTAGTAACCAGATATTTCAGCCACTGTGTGCTTGAGAGCATTGGTTATGGTTGTTCTCATATATGGACCCTACAGAAAGTTCACGCCCGAGCATAAAAATCACCCCATCTTGCCTAGTCTGGCTTGTCACTGGCCTTACAAACAACATATCTCTTCTGATTTTACTTCATAAATTTCCCACTCACTCGGATCCCCTCTATAGCTTCAATGGAAGTTCAAGTATACCTCACAGGAACAGAAATGCCGAAATGGATATAGTGAGAGCCTCTGTCCCAAGACTGGGTGCAACCAAATGAAGAGGCTCATCTGGAGGGGAGGTATCCACCTGAGGTCTGGTATGACAAAACACAGTAGATACTCGTACGGAGTATTCAGTGACTATGCTTCGGAACCTTCACATATGATCTTGCATGCTTAATTTCGTGGCCTTGCTTGGGACGCCTTGACAAGCTTGAGTCAAGGTAGCTGGACAATATCAGTGACTAACACCACAACACCTCGAGCCAGTCAGTTACTCTCAATCTGCCCAATATGACAAGGTTGACATCACCTATCCTTGACAGTACCCTGAACAATTATCCAACATGAAATTTCGGAACTATTCTCGGGAGGAGGGGCCAAAGTTGAAACGCGAGCGAGTAAACCTACTTTGGTAGTCACAAACAGAATTGAGGCAGTCCCTCCAATCCAACCCATTCGACCTTTTCAGCCTATTTGCCGTGAGGCCCACCTTCTGGAATTTGGAGGCGAAACACTGACTATGCAGGAGCCGTCGACTCGTACATTGAGTGAATGACAACTTGTAAAATAAGTCTTCAACTCAAAGTACGCCTTCATCTTGGACAAGTGGGCCAGAGAGCAAGCTCAATGTTCTCAGAGAAAGGAGTGAGCAATTAAGACGTACCCCCGTATATCGCCCCGCTGCACCTCTCATGCTCACTCGGACCAGCACTTATTCCTGGTTCCCCATCAACTATTCCTGATGACGCGGTACATGAATGTCAAAGCTATTACCAGCGAGGGAACAAACAACGCTACATCCAAGAAGCTCGAGGCGAAGATCAACCAAGGATTTAACACCTCCGGTATCATCCCGTTCCCCATCAAGCCCCAGAACTGGAGCTGCTACAAGCTTGCAGCTGGTATGAAAGGGATATTGAAAGAAGAGCAACACGATTGGCTTACCAGTCTCGTAAGTGCGTTTAAGCGTTTGGGGGAAGTGCCACTGGCTCGACATGTAAACCCAACCTCCCCTGTTCTCCTGATTGATCTCATCAGCTCTTTGCCCCATACCCAAGCACCAATTTATCAAGTAAAACTAGAGTGTTCTTCCTTGATACTGATAGCAGCGGTGCTGGCAAAAAATAGCGACCAGAGTAGCATATCAGCCTTCCGGACGATAGTATATGGAGTGATGTCAGTAAAATTTGTGCAGCACGGGTCTCCGTCTAAACCTATGAGCGCCCAGCTCACAGTTCTTAAGTTGAGTCATGCAGCCGACAAGTCAATCTGGTTTATAGTCCGGGTGTAAAGAGCTGCCAATGAGCATGGTTGGAGGTCCAGCTCAACTCTGACTGGGAGTATATTTCTGGATTTGGGTCTCTTCCAGTCGTACCAGCCATAAAAAGTAAGGCTGAACATTTGAGTTCCAGAAGCCGAAAGGCAAAGGCTTGAAGTTGCCGCGACCTTCAAGCTTTTGATGACGTCTTGATTTGACTTGTGGGCTGACGCATATGACGACGGACTAAACATTCATGTTCAGCATCAAGATTAGCGCTTGCAGGATGAGGAAATAGCTATGCTGAGAGCAGAACAATTGACGGTAAGTATCTTCAGCGCAAGGCAAAGCTGAACCAGATGTACCGTGACTAGCAGCTATGTCTGAATTCCAACTATCAAGCGAGTTATATCCTGATACTCACTCTCAGTAACACAAATGGGGCTGAAAGCCTTCCAATAGACGGCTAAAACCGTGTTGGTTACATACTGACCTATTTCAATCAATTCGGATGTCACACGTCACACGCCCCCCAGTATCCGAAATTTTTTCGGATGGTCACTAGGTCACAGGGGGGTCATCCGAAATGTTCCCAAATGTGACAAAATTTCGGGCGGCCCAAAAAGCCAGAAAATCCGATTTTCTGCCATTTTCGGCCCGAATCCGGTGCATTCTGCAAATTTTGACTGGCGGCGGCTGTCAGCCGCCGTGATTCTCCCTCAGCCTGCCGAGTCCCTTACAGTTCCATACGAAATTTCTGTTGGTGTCACCGGTCACCGACCTGCCATCCGAATTTACGCCAGAAAATTTTTCGGTCACACGGGAAACCCCATCCGAATTGATTGAAATAGGTCAGTACCTCTTTACCCTTGAAAGTCAAGAAGGTCATTCGGATCCTGAAAAACGCGAATTGGGAGTGTGAGCCTCATATGAGCCCAGGAATGGTACCAATTACACACCGCCGACTCACTAATCAATATTTGACCCAATGCAAAAGTATAGGGCTTGTTGTGGCAGGACGGTAAATGTTGCCTACTTGAGGAAGGAAAAGGGGGACATGTTGTACTTGCCCGTGGTGGTTCGAGTACAAGTTGAAACATGGGCGCTAATGTGCACCTTACACAAAATTCTGACTCTGTTCCGGCCCAATCCCAATCAATGCTCTTTGTTTCATGACACCCACCACTCCGAGGCTCGACACGACTCCGTCTGCACTCTCTGCACACTTTCGAAGTTGTTCTCGCATCGATTGGGGTCCAACCAACAATATACCCAATATATCACAGATAATGGCTACGAATCAGATGGTTATGGGAAATTGGGCATTAATGGAAGCTCAAGAGGGCATTTATCGAAGCAGTGAGTGGCTATATCAGGACCCAATCGCGTTTGTGACAGAATTTTATATTGAAAACAACACCATTAGGTTGGGCTCTTGAGCGCTCTGTGGTCATAGTACGGCGGAGGTCTAAAAGAGGTATTGCTGTCAAATGAGACAGCGTGGACATCGCATGTTCTGATCACAGCTTGGGTGTGAACTGCCCATGGGGCTTCATCTGGGTTGTTTTCCCACCACCTTCTCCCACCTCCATCCTCGCATTTAACGTATCAACAGCTTACCATCCCAATGCTTTCCCACTTCTTCCAGAACGCACACAGTTTTTGGATCATCGGCGGAAGCTTCGTCCAGGTTCAGGGAGACCAAGTCAACAACACCACAACGATAGTCCAATCATAGGAGAAGGAACGCACAGATTTTGACGAGGTAAGTGCCAGGATTGTGCGCGAGGGTTAGAGCCTGACTATTCCCTAGTACTTTGATGTAAAGCGTGGCACTATCTACAGAGTTAGGGAGAATGGGACCTATAGATATCCATGATGATGGGACTATGAAAACTGCGAGTGGAATGGAAGGGGACTCTGAGCTGATAAGACTATACATGTGGCGGAATTGATGGCTGGCATAGCCACCATTTGGACCCCAGGGGATCTAATGATATGCAGCCATGATTTCTTGGTATTCTGTTTACCTGCTTGATGTAATATGTAGCTTACTTGTTTCTCTGTTGCCTAGACTATGCCAAGTGCACATCTAAATCAGTATTGGTGACCACTGAAGACAAGCAATGTCTCCCCTCCCCGCTGCAAGTCTTCTAGGGTACCACTCTATGAGAATAATTATGACAATTGAGAACACCTCTTGACAACATTACACTGACTTTACCAAACCTATGAGAGAATCTTGAAGCTCAATGCTTCAGCTGATATAGGGAACAGGAACAGAGACACTTCTGAGACTGCAGCCTTATCACAAATCCACTACTTACCTGTTCAGATGTGGTTTTGATGATAAGGAAATAACTGATATGAATGCAGAGAGCAGAGGAGATGTTGTCAAAGGACAGAAGATGTTCTTTAGTCTGAGGTTTATGCCTCAGATGATCTAGCTTATATACATGGATTCTACAGGACCCCAGACACTATCTAAGACCTATGATACCTAAGCTGACTGATGCACTCATCAGAATGAGTCTAGTATGAGTCGCGATGGTGCAATCAAGGTGTAAGTATGAGTCGAGTGAGTTGTAAGAGTCAACTCAAGTGTTTGAGCTGTCCACACAGCACATGACTCACCGTAGTCATGGTGTGGCAGATCTAGACCTATGTGTATCCCCTTTAGTTACAGATCTATCTAGATGAGTCCAGACCGAATCTATAGAACAAGAGATCAGATATCTACTGATAAGATGTTGGATTGGATCGAATGATATGATAACCACATGGCACAGATAAGATATAGGGAGATTAGATGTAGAGAGAGAAAATCTGTGACATTACCCCCCCTCTTGGTTCGAGCTCCGATGAGAACACATGGACTTCATTTTCGAAAAATTCATCCATTTCGATAACCCTTACTGGTCTAAGTCCAAGCTTCTTGTACTCCTTGACTTTCTCTGGAGTGTTTTTCAAGTTACTGGCTGGTTCCCAGGAGTCCTCATCTCGGCTTTCACCTTCCCATCTTACTAAATAATAAGTTGTCTTTCCACAAACATGATGTTGCAGGATTCTGTCAACCACCCATTCTAGGTGACCCTTCACCACAATTGGTTCAGGTGCAGGTGGTTTTTGTCCAACGATAGTGGGTTCGTTATATGTGGCAAGCTTGCTGGCATGAAAGACAGGATGATATGCTCGGAATTTTGATGGCATCTGAAGTTTAAAGGTAACCGGTGACAACTTTTCAATAATTGTGAAAGGTCCCTCGTATTTCGGATTGAGTGCCCGTTCCTTATCCTGATAATCTTTCAGATTCAGTAGTACTTTATTTCCAACTTTGAAGGGAATATTTTGAACCCCCTGGTTGTAGTACCACTTCATCCTTTCAGCTGCGAGTTTCAGGGCTGCTTTCGCTTGCTCCTGAGCATCAAGTCGTTGATGAAAAATGTCGTTAAGGTCATTGTTTTTTGAAAGTTCTTTGGCTAATGTTGGTCCAGCTCGTAAGTGTCGACCATACTCCAGGAAGAAAGGACTTGACTTTGTCCCTTCATGTGCTGCGTTGTTGTAAGCGAATTCTGCCACATTTAGCAGTAGCGACCAATCATCAAGATTGTAATCAACGTAGCACCAGAGATATTGTTCCAGACTTTGATTCACTCGTTCTGTTTGTCCATCTGTTTGCGGATGATAAGATGTCGACATCGTTGATTTAATTCCAAGGAGTTTGCACCATTCTTGGAATATTTCAGCAGCGAACTGTGTTCCTCTATCCGAAATAATCTGATATGGAAGTCCATGCAGAGGGTAGATTCTGTCATACAGTAACCTTGCAAGGTCCTTTGCAGAGAAGTTATTTGTGATAGGGAAGAAGTGAGCCCGCTTGGTGAGTCGATCAACCACAACACAGATTGCATTGTATTCGAGCGAAGGTGGTAGCTGGGTAATAAGGTTGATGGAGATAATCTCCCAAGGTCCGTTAGGAATCTCGTTTGGCTGTAATGGTCCAAATGGCTGTTCAGGGCGATTCTTGCTATGCTGGGAAATATCACAACCTGTGACATATTTCTTCACAAATACTGACATGCCAGGCCACCAATAGTTACGAGTTACTAGCTCGTAGGTCTTCCATCTACCAGGGTGTCCAGCAGAGGTGATATTATGGTGGATTTGAACAACTCGTTGTCGTAAGTGGTCGTCTGTGCTTCTGGGAATGTACACTTTTCCTCGATAGAGTAGAAGTCCATTCTCGAAGTTCCAATCTTCCAGAGATTTCTTGAATTCTTGTGGTCCTGATTCTAGAAGTGACTTATAGTCCTTCATAAGTTCATCTGATAGCAATGCCTCTTTGACCTCTCTTAGGATTTGATCGTCGTCTACAGGCGATTCATGAGTAGCCTCGAGCGCCTGAATGGCAAAAAATTCAGGTTTGAGCAAAATTTGATCGCGATTATCGAGGTTTACCCCCTCCTCATGATCTGGCCTCCTGGACAGAGGGTCTTCTGCTTGCATTGTTTTACCAGGTTTATGGTGTACGGAATAGTTAAAGCGTGTGAGGTACAGAGCCCATCTCGCTTGCCTCCTTGTTAATTTCCGGGCTGATTTGAAGTATGTCAGATTCTGATGATCTGACCAAATCTTGAATTTTTCCGGATGTCCTTCCAGATAATGCCTATATTCTTCCAATGCGTGAATTATTGCAAGTAGCTCCTTGTCATATATCTCATAATTACGTTCATGTATATCAAGAGATTTTGAATAGAACACAACTGGATGCCAGAGTTGATCTGCTGGGTCCAGTTGAGATAAGACAGCGCCAATGGCGAAGTCACTAGCATCGGTAGAAAGGCGGAATGGACTTGTGTCATCTGGAATTCAAAGTATGGGAGCTGAAGTAAAGGCCTTTTTCAGAGCCTCAAAAGCATTCTTTTGATCTTTGCCCCATGCCCAAGGTTGTTCCTTTTTGGTAAGAGTGGTGAGTGGTTTCGCAATCTTTGCAAAATCTTTGATGAATCTACGATAGAAGTTTGCGAATCCCAGGAAAGCTTGCACATGCTTTACTTTCACAGGTATTGGCCACTCTTGAACTCCTGAAAGTTTCTTCGGATCCATCGCAACATGTCCCTTTGAGATGATCATACCAAGATAATCAATTTGATCCTTCTCAAAGAAGCATTTCTCTGCTTTAGCATAGAGATCGTTATCTCGAAGCCTTTTCAGAACTTCTTGAACGATTTTGCGATGTTCTTCTAAGTCGTTTCCAAAGATAAGAATGTCGTCCAAATACACCATGACTTTGCCATCCCGGATGAGATCTCCTAAGATGTCATTCATCGTCAACTGAAATGCCGCTGGTGCATTTGAAAACCCAAAGTACATAACCATAGCCTCAAATAATCCTCGTTTTGTTATGAATGCTGTCTTCCACTCATCACCTTCACGGATGCGGACGTTATTATATCCCCATCATAGATTGATTTTGGTGAAAATTGATGCTTGGCTAAGTGATTCAATTAGATCTGAGATCCGTGGAATTGGATAGCGATTCTTCACAGTTACGGAATTGAGAGTACGATAGTCCATTACAGGTCTAAGACTTCCATCATGTTTCTTGACAAAGAAGAAAGGTGCGGCTACAGGACTTTTTGATGGTCTAATGTAACCCTTTCGGAGTTCCTCATCAATCCACTCATCCAAAGAGTTTCGTTCTTTTGGAGATAGCGGGTATAGTTTAGATGGTTTGGGAAGTGTTGAGTCTTCCACAAACTCAATTGGATGGTCGTATGCTTTACGTTCTGGCAACCGCTCTGACTTTCTCTTGGAAAAGACGTCACCATAGGGGTGTAACCATTTTGGCACATGGGACTTCCAATTTCTGGTGTCCTCATCTGATCCGTCGAGATCCTCGTCCAAGTCATCTTCGAACATGGACACAATAACTTTTGCTTGTTTGCAGTCATCTGGGTCTTCAATATCTACCCAGTTGATATAAGGATTGTCGGAGTCTTCCTCCCCTAAACTGTCCAGTGAGTCATCCCACGGCAATCCTGAGTTGAGTTCGAGTTCTTCGGTTCCAGCCTCGAAATCTGGTGTTTTACGGACTCTAGTGGCGCATGTATCTGGACACCTGGAGAACTTCCATTTACCTTTACGCCAGTCTATTTCTGAGTTGTGCTTGTAGAGATAAGAGTAGCCAACCATCATTTCCTTGCCCCCAAGTTGGGTGACGAAAAGGTAATGTGTGGTCTTATGGGTCCCAATTTGCACATAGGCGCGGACATATTCCCTAATTTGTCCTGAAATATTGAAAGTTCCATCCGCATTTTTAACTTCATACGAAGTTGCCAGTTTATTAGTTACCAGGTGATTTCTTTCAACGAACGATTTATCGATGAAATTCGTTGTGGCACCAGAATCAACTAGAGCCTCGGTCTGCACTTTATATCCGTATACCCAAAGTGTAACTGGAATTCTAAAAGAAAAAGTCTTGTTGCGAGCAATATTTACTGTACAAGATTCCAGTCCTACTTCTACTGAGTCCTGCTCAGTGCCAAACAAGGGTACACTACTCCCTGACTGTAGATCACAGACGTTATCCTCTACAGTCCTTCGGGAAAATCCACATTGGATCGTCGAATTGCCTTCTTCCCTTTACTGGTTGGTTGAGAAGGTCCTGCCTGCACTCCATCGACTTGTGCAGTTGTCCCCATTTCAGAAGACCCGGTTTCGACTATTTCCTGGATACTCGCAGAGTTGATATTGACTTCAGATGGGGCATCCGAGGTGTCGATATCGTATTCTTTGGCCATTTCCATTAGCTGTTGGTAGAAGGTTTTGCCGGAGGCTGTTCCTTTACCAGAGTTTCCATTCTTGTTGCCTTGACCTGATGTTGAAGGATTTGACGTTGAAGCTCTTGGAACAGGTCGTTTGTGCTCATTCCCAGGCTTCTTGTAACAATCATTGGTGTTATGTGTTTTCGATTTAGCCTTAAAGCCTTTACCAGAGCAGATCTGACACAGTTTCTGCTTGGCATCCTGGGAATTTGTGTGTTTTGCCTTGACCTTCTTTGCCGAGTCTATATCCATCACATCAGGGTCAGACTTCTTATTATTGCCATTGCCTGTGTTACTGCTACCGCCAGTGGCAAAAACGTCCCTTGTCGACTTTTCCGGGTGAAGGAACTTATACGTCTTAATCAGAAGCTCGAGGTAAGCATCCCATTTCTCAGGAATTTGGTTGTTAACCTCATAAGGAACCATCACACTACGCAGGTCCTTGGGTATAACCTTTCTGAGCTTATCTATGAAAAGATTATCGTCCTCATATCCGACCACGCAGGCAAGAGTACGATACTGTTTGGCATATTTGATAAAGTCCTTGTGTGCCAAGGTTTCATTCTTCCAGAGGGCAGTAAGCGCCTTCTTGTAGCTTTCTATATCATCTTTCTCTCCATAGATGGCAAGTTTGTTAACGAATTCTTGGAAAGTACCCAAGTCTTTGCCTGCAGTAAGCTTATCAAAGTATTTCTGCAGGTATGTTGCAGCAGCACCTCGTACACGGGTAAGAGCTGTGACGATTTGATGTTTGTTGGTGATGATTCCATAATGCGAATTATACAAACTGAGTTGATTTACCCAGTCCTTCAAGTTCACTTTCGAATCTGATCCAGAGAACGTTGGTGGTTCTGGGATCTTGAATCCAGCTTTTCCACCACCACTGGTTGCATTATCGACTGACAAGGCATTGAATTGGTCTCGGTAGTGCTGTATTTGTTCTTTCATGGATTCCATAACCGCAGTTTGCATCTGTGTTATGAGTTTCAGATCATTGATTTGTGATTGAAGTACAAGGGTGTTGTTGTATACTCCACCCAGTTCAGGATTGAAATGATCTTTGATTGCTACGACATGATTGTCAACAACCCTTTTCATCCTGTTTACTGCGTCTCCATGGGCATTTCGAATCAATTGACTAAGTTGGGTCATTTGTTCATTGGTGAAATTCATTACTTGTTGATCGAAATGTACAATGAGCAGCTGGTTCCACTCATTGGTAGTTGGCCACTGGATTTCAGGAAATTCAGGTTCCCAAGCATCATGTTCTGCCAAGTTTGCAACTGGTGCGGGTGTGATTGACATTGCTGTTCAGATGTATTAATGAATGGTTTCATCGTAAATATGAAGAGAAGAAAGAAAGGCTGCCAAGCCATTATGCCAAGTATATTATACATCAGGGAATATTACATCGAGATTGTCGATTTCTTGACAAATCTCTACAAGTCTATCCTTTAAGTCATGTAAGGAAACCTTCTTAAACATTTTAATAGCTCCCTTCAACTGTCTCCATTGGGTATTAGACATCTTGTGCCCCAATTCCTCTGTCTTATCAATCCCATGATAGAAATCCTGAAGTCTATCATACTTCTCCCACACCCTATTCGCAAGCTCCACTGGTATCCTCATTGGAGGACCTCCCAATTTGGCTTGAGCTTCCTCAAACAATAATTCATGGAAGATTCTATCCATGCGCTTAATACAAGCGGCAAGGAGAGGTTGATATTCAGGAATTTGTCGGAGGTTCTTCGTGCGTCGGAAGTGGAGATGGTTAGGAATGGGTTCAGGAATCTGATATTTGACTCGTTGGAGAAGAGATAGAAGATTGACTGGTGGAGGTGGAGATGAGAGGCGTCGGAGAAGAGTCCTTCGCTTTTCCAAGCCCATACGAGCAAGTAAGTGTTGAATCCGTGGACTATATTTAGATCCCGGTATATCCGAAGTCCCGGTTCATACTTCCCACCATCATATTATGCGGGACTATTGTTCCATTTATCATTTCTACTTATGATCATATGTACAAATTCTATTATCGTCCTTATATGGTATTCACTATAGTCTCTACATGTATATAAGCTCGTAGTTCTCTACTTGAATCTACAGTGTGCTTGAGCTTCTACGTCTCGCCTCTAACTCTCTAAACTCCTCTCTGGTAAGTAGTAGTATAGCTATGTTGTAGTCCTCTGCGCTAGGCGTTATGCCGGCTCATCAGGTTATGGGCCCCGGTTAGCCCGACTACAATGACGAGCGCCTTAATGGCTGCTGTCAGCGACGAGCGCCTCTAGGCTGCTGTCATCGGCTAGCTAGGCTAGACCTGCATGTTGCCATCGACCTCTTAATTGAGTGCTCGATCTATGGCATTGATGTACGTCCTTCGACGACATCGGATCTAAAGGATCCAATGCTCCTCGTTGAGCATAGCGCCTTGATGGCTGCTCCCTGTGTTGATTAGACGCATGCTGATGCTGTCTTTTCTAGATCCAACACCAAACTTTTCAAACCTCTTACTACCATGTTCGACGTTAAGAAATTCTTCTCCGGTCGCTTCGACGGCACTGGATTCCGCCAGACCTATAACGGCGAAATGGAAGCTGTAACCAAGGCTCAAGGCCTTTATCGTCACCTTACTGGTGCGGCTAAGAAGCCTACGTACCCACTGGGGGAACCTATCATTCCGACCATTACGGTCACTACTCCCCCTGGTGGAACTGCTCCGCCTGCAGCTGGAACTGACAGTGACGACGAACCTGATCGTCACCCTCCCACCGAAGCTCAGATCACGGCGTACAATACTGCGCTAGAATCATGGGAGGAGAAAGACCTCCAGCTGATGGGTATCATTCAGTTGACCTCCACGAAGGAAGTCTTTGAACCTCTCAAGGACATGGACGCTGCCAAAGCCTGGTCCACCATCGTCACCACCTATGGTGAACCAACTCTGTCTGCCATCTATGGCGATTTCGTTAAGTTGGTGTCCTTCAGGCTTACCACCAGCCATCCCCAGGCTGGCATCGCCAAGTTCAAACACTACATTGAACGTCTTGCCGAGGTCGGGGTTGAACTCCCCGAGTTGATCAAAGCCCTCCTTCTGATCGCAGCTATTCCTCCCGAATGGGACGCCGCTTCCTCCAAATCCCTTCATGACTTTGATAGGGATCCTGAGAGCTCCAGCGCCCTCACCGTCGCCGACGTTCATGAAGCCATCATGATCGAATACGAGCGCCAGAACCCTCAGCTTGCCAACCGCCTCTCTGCGGTCAAGCGTGCTGGCAACCGCGAGCCATCTTTTGGTCAGCAGCAGCGTCCGCCGCAACAACGTCAGCAGCGCGGACAGCAGCAGCGTGGCCAACAGCGTCAACCACAGCAGCAGCAGCAACGTCCCTCTTCGAACCAAAACAACGGTAAGAAGAAGAAGCAGCAGCAGCGTGGTACCCGCGGTGGTATCAACCAGCATCAGGGTCCCGGCAACGCCGGCGGTAACAACGGTGGTAACAATCGGTCGCATGGTCACTCCCATCTGGCATCCTATGCATCCGTCGTAGCTTCCCCTGCTCCTATCCGTCCCTATTCCTCGATCACCGACCGCAGGGAACGTATCGCGTTGAACGCGGTTAACAACTCCTTGCGCGCTGAGATCGCCAGCGCCCCTCCTGTTCGCGCTATGGGATCACCGCCCCCAGCCCACTTCACCGGTCACTGGGACAAGTCCTGCGACAGCACTGTCCCTCAGCCAGCTGTCAAGAAGAACCCGGCTGCCATGCAGTCCTTCACAGGCTTTAAGCCATCTCAGTCAGTATTTGATGATGTCCGTGGAGCACGTTCCCTTGCTGACAGACTTGGTGCCCCCAAGACGGCGCGGTATCTCAAACCCTTCGAACAGATCGTCACGTCCGCCACCAATCGTTCGCTCCAGGACCGCATTGAACAACCACGTGCGTCCTCGTCCAAGCGTCTTTTGGAGGATGATGAGGGATATGAGGGAGCCGGATCTCCTTCTTCTACTTCTTCTAAACGCTCTCGTAGCGCTGATCCTGATGAAGATGTAGAGATGGATTGGGGATCTGACGACGGTATGGAAGACATGACCTCTCTATTCGGTAATGATGTTGACAACGATATTGCCGAAGCTGCAGGGGTTGAGGACGTCCCGGATGACGTCTCTCTTGGATCGTTCCACGATGACAGGCAAGTTACTTATCTTGACCTGCTTTCCCAATCTGATGCAACCTTACAGCGATGCTCACAACTAGTTGGTATCAGTAGTTCGTGTCGTAGTCGTAGTGATCTGGCATCACTTGTATCATATTGCAATGCTATCTCCACCCACTTCGTGGGTTGTACTCAGTGCAAGGGAAAGAAAAGTGTGAACAACGCACAGGGTTGGCTCCTTGATTCTGGTGCCTCCTCTCATTTCACGAATGACATGAATGACTTCGCTGAATATGAATCGCTTGATGGTCCTATCGTAAATACTGCGAATAAGGGTAACCCTATACAGATCAAGGGTAAAGGCACAGTCTTCATTAAGCATAATGTTGAAGGACATGACGGGAAACTTACTGAGCGCGTTTCGCGTCTCTATCCTGTCTATTACATACCTCAATTGGACATACGTCTACTATCAATGGGAGAGTTCCTTCAAGATGGTCTATCAATTCGTGGAAACGCGAAGAAGTTAGCCTTCTATTCATCACAGCGACGACAGTCGCTTGTTTCCTACCCTCATATGCCTGGTCAAACCATTTATTGGGTACACTCGCGGAAAGCATCTGCTGAGGTTTTAATGGCCAAGTCGGTCGTTTACAACGTCGACTACGATATTGAGCACAGACGCTTTGGGCATCCATCAGATAAAGCCCTGAACAAAGCTCGGAAACATACACAAGGTTTCCCACTTGACCTTAAAATGCCTACCAAAAAGACACCTCTGTGTCGTGGTTGTGCTGAAGGCAAGATGCATGAGAAATCGTTCCCCAACTCTACAACAAGAGCTTCTAAACCGTTTGAACGCATACATTCGGATCTGAAGTCGTACCCGGCTGAATCGTATCACCGGTACAAGTACTACATCTCTTTTCTCGATGACTGCACGTCCTACGTTTGGACCTCCAAGCTCAAAACGAAAGACGAGGCAGTACCCGCTTTGAGGGACTTCCTTACTATGGTCAAGACGCAATTCAATGCTGTTGTCAAGACCTGGATGTCCGATGAAGGGGGAGAGTACAAAGGAGATAAGTTTGATGCAGTACTGAAAGAGTATGGGATCCAGAGGGATCAAAGCATACCGTATACACCACAACAAAACGGTCGTGCTGAACGATTTAACAGGACTATTCATGAGAAGGCTGAAGCTCTTCGCTTTGAAGCTTGTATGCCTCAGTCCTGGTGGGAATTCTGCCATGTGCACGCCGTCCACCTCTACAACCGCACTCCTGTGCAACGATTGAGCTGGCGAACTCCGTTCGAAATGCTTTACGGCGAAGCACCTGATGTTTCACATCTCCGAGTTATGGGTTGTGCAGCCTACGTCTTCATTCCTGAAGATCGTAGGAAGAATAAGCTCGCTCCTCGCAGTGAGTTGATGACTTTCATCGGCTACCAGGATGGGATGAAAGGCTTCCTGTTCATGCGAAGTAATAATTCCGTATTCAAAGGTAGCACTGCACTGTTCGATGAGACGCTATACAATAAGTGTCCTGATGCCAAAACTCGTGGCTTTACACCTGTCGGTAGTGAACCATTTACTTTGGGTGAAAATCCCAACATTCCTTCGGAAGATGAAGACTCTGATGACGACTGGGACGATACTCCGTTCCCAGATCTCAGACGTCGCTCCGAACCTTCTAAGAGATCAGAACCTCAGGTTGACGAACCTACAGGTGGCCCTGCGCCAGGGGATTTGCCACTCCCTCAATCTGGTCCTCCGACGCCTCCAGGCGAACCCGCCGTTCCTCCGCCTGCACCAGCAGCGGATGGTCCACGCCGGTCTTCGAGGCAGCGGAAGGGTGCAACGCAACCTGGTAACATATTTGGTGAACAGCAGAACCCAAATAGACCCTCAGATATTGTTCGCGACTTAGAAAATAAGAATACTTGGAGAAACGTCACTGGAGACAAAGAACCTTCACATCCAGTTGATCGTCCTAGCTCTTCGCGATCTAGGAAAGGCAAAGGTGGTAAAAAGGGGATTCCTGGTCCACTTCCGCCTCCGCCTGCTCCAGAACCCAGTAGAAGCACTGAGTCGCATGAGGAAGAAAGCGTAGTCGAAAGACTGACCCAAGAAGGGGGAGTAGGATTCGTGATTTACCTGCTGAACAATGCCGTTCCAGTTCACGATTCGCTTCCAACGTCCGATACTCCTGATTTCTCTAACATCAGAGAGTGGACACTCCGCGATATTCTAAAGTTGCCTGTTGAGCAACAGAAGGAATGGAAGACTGCTTGCCACGAAGAACTTGAGGCACTTCGTAAGCGCAAGGTCTTCGAACTCTGTGACTTGCCTAAAGGTCGCAAAGCCATCAGAAATAGATGGGTCTTCGACGTTAAGTCGAATGGTCGCAAGAAAGCAAGGCTTGTTGCCAAGGGTTTCTCTCAGGTCGAAGGTGTCGACTTTGATGAAATCTTCTCACCAGTTGTTCGTTATGAGACTGTTTGTATGATGCTTGCTCTCGCAGCTCTCAAAAACTGGTACATCACTTCTGTTGATGTTAAGAACGCCTTCCTTTATGGTGATCTTGTTGAGGAGATTTACATGGAACAACCTGAAGGCTTCAAAGTCAAGGGCCAAGAACATAAGGTACTACGCCTGCGTCGTGCATTATATGGACTGAAGCAAGCTGCCCTTGAATGGTGGCGAACCCTCAGCTCGTCCATGGAAGTACTAGGTTTCAAACGCCTGACTTCTGATGCTGGACTCTTCATCTGCAAAGATCCGAAGAGTGGTGAAGTTGTGTATGCGATCATATACGTTGACGATGCACTCTTCATGGGTCCTAACAAAGCTTTTGTTGACAAGAAGAAAGCTGAGTTCATGGCTCGATGGGAATGTCGTGATATGGGCGATGCTAGCGAGTTTCTCCGCATGAGCATTCGTCGCGAAGGCAACAAGATCATGATTGACCAGAAGGATTATCTGAAGAAAGTCCTTGAACGTTTCGGGATGCAGAATGCAAAAGGTGCTCCTACGCCCTTACCTGCTGGCTATGTACCAACTCCCAACGATGGTCCAGTCAATCCTGCTATTCGCTCCAAATTCCAGTCTGTGATTGGGTCGCTTCTGTACATTATGCTGGGCACACGTCCTGATATTGCCTATGCAGTTACGAAGCTTTCCCAGTTCTCTTCTAATCCAACGAAGGAACACCTCGATAAAGCACTTTACATCTGCCGCTATCTAGCTGGCACATCAGATTATTCACTCGTTTACGATGGTGACTCTGATGGAGGTCTTCTTGCGTTCACAGACTCGGATTGGGCTGCTGATCCCATCAAACGCCGTTCGATCACTGGCTACTTCTTCAAGTTAGCAGGCGGCATCTTCTCGTGGCAATCACACGCCCAGAAGACTGTAGCTCTTTCTTCCACTGAGGCTGAGTATATGGCACTGTCGGATTGCAGTCGTCAAGCTTCCTGGATAAGATCGCTACTCTCTGAACTTGGAATCGACTTAGGTCCTATTCCAATCTGCGGAGACAATCAGGGCTCGATCTTCATTGCATCTAATCCGGTTCAAGAACGCCGAACCAAGCACATCGATATTCGATATCACTATATTCGATCGTGTGTTGAAGATGGCAAAGTCGAGTTGTTCTTCATTGAAGGAGTCTATAATCCCGCAGACATGTTTACGAAGAATCTCGGACATGAGAAGTTCATACGGTTCAGAGATCACCTTGGACTTGAATTCTATTCGTCCACTTGATTCGCTCAGATGCGCTTTTCAGCTGCACTTAGCGAGGGGGTGTGTTGAATCCGTGGACTATATTTAGATCCCGGTATATCCGAAGTCCCGGTTCATACTTCCCGCCATCATATTATGCGGGACTATTGTTCCATTTATCATTTCTACTTATGATCATATGTACAAATTCTATTATCGTCCTTATATGGTATTCACTATAGTCTCTACATGTATATAAGCTCGTAGTTCTCTACTTGAATCTACAGTGTGCTTGAGCTTCTACGTCTCGCCTCTAACTCTCTAAACTCCTCTCTGGTAAGTAGTAGTATAGCTATGTTGTAGTCCTCTGCGCTAGGCGTTATGCCGGCTCATCAGTAAGCTGAGACGTTGAGTGTGTTCATGAGCCTCCTGTTGAAGCTGAAGTGTTTCAGTTGTCGAACGTTTGTTGACAGGTGTGATAAATTGATGATTCTTGGCTACTTTCAGCATAACTATGGCAAAATGGCATAAGTACAACATATCCCTTTTCAGAAGACATGGTACCAGAAAAGAAAAACCGTATACAGCCATGCATGTTGTCTCGGGGAAAGGGAAATCGGATCCTAGCACTGTCCACAGCACTACAAGAGGTGAAACATGTTTACACACGTCCTCAACTTGCAAGACCAGCTGGCCGTCACTTTCGCAACCACCACCAAAGTGGTTTCTGGCCTCTTTGCATGATGCAGCGAGTACCCCTTACGCCTAGGGTCCGGCAATTGTTCGTCAGCATGCAGACATTGAAAGTCCACTCCCACAAGGGGATGCCTTCCGACTAGACACACCAGCCTTTTCAGAACTGATGGCCATATTCCCCCAGAACCCTCAGAGACATAATGACATGACCTGTAAACAGAAATTACTGCAGAGCAGCAGCAACCAAGCAAGACTAAAGAAACTATCACAAATCCACTACTCACCTGTTCAGATGTGGTTTTGATGATAAGGGAATAACTGATATGAATGCAGAGAGCAGAGGAGATGTTGTCAAAGGACAGAAGACGTTCTTTAGTCTGAGGTTTATGCCTCGATGATCTAGCTTATATACATGGATTCTACAGGACCCCAGACACTATCTAAGACCTATGATACCTAAGCTGACTGATGCACTCATCAGAATGAGTCTAGTATGAGTCGCGATGGTGCAATCAAGGTGTAAGTATGAGTCTAGTGAGTTGTAAGAGTCAACTCAAGTGTTTGAGCTGTCCACACAGCACATGACTCGCCGTAGTCATGGTGTGGCAGATCTAGACCTATGCGTATCCTCTTTAGTTACAGATCTATCTAGATGAGTCCAGACCGAATCTATAGAACAAGAGATCAGATATCTACTGATAAGATGTTGGATTGGATCGAATGATATGATAACCACATGGCACAGATAAGATATAGGGAGATTAGATGTAGAGAGAGAAAATCTGTGACAAGCCTCCTCTGAGATTAAGTCAAGTTCTCACAGTCACTACTCCCAGTAAGGAGTTCCCTAGCCCAGTCTGACCAGGCCGCCCAATTGTGAAGTAGACAGAGGCAGGATGATAGATATCTTAAGACATATTTGAGTGTGTCACAACCCTAATCTCAAGTTCCCAGCCATGGTTTCCCAAAAATTCCCAAGACCCAGATGCTCTCACTGTTGACATCAAGTCCAATGGTGCAGTAGAGCTGCCAGTACACAAGTCACTTGCTGTCACAGTCGCTTGATTGTTATCAGGGCAGAGAGTACCAGTAAGTACATGGATTTTAAAGTATGAATGTGAAGTATGTGAAATGTACACGACAAACAGTAATTTGCATGTGAGGTACGTGAATCTGAAAGTGACATTCATGAATTTAGGTGCTGAGGTATGTGAATTGGGTCATTTGGTACATGAGTTTGGCCACTGAGTGCCCAAAGTAAAATGTGAAGTGAGACATAGATGAATTTCACAGCACAAATTGAGTAGAAGGGACCACTGCGCAATGATATCGGTGAGTGATTGACAGTGGCGTGTCTGTAAACTATTATGGAATTGACTTCCACTAAATTTTGTCACTAACCTGCACAGACCTTGAGGAAGTAGTCCCACTCTGAAATACAACACTTGAGGGACTGGGCCAGAGTGACCTTTCACTGGGTAGACTTAAGAGTCTCAATGTACAAGCCCAGTAATGAATAATTCTCAGTGCTGTAAACAACTATCCATCCAAAATACTGCTGCTGGGCAGATATGGCTTTCTTCAGCGGTCAACTCAAAGTTTCTGCAAGTGTAAGAGCCAGGAGATATTGTCAATCCATGGATTACTGACTCCCATGAGGAAGCGTGAAAGAGAAAGATGGATTGGGAAATATTACTGACTCGCCATGGTTTAAAATCCTTGGATACTTGTTAGAGGACGAGTTACACAGGAGTCTTGTAATTTTCCCTGCCAATGGGGAGCACCTACAACAAATTAAGAGACAAAACTGAGTGTGCTCGTGTTCTACAGAAGGATATGAGTATGGTGGCTGTGTCCATCATGAACATGAATTTGGTACGTGACTGTATATGAATTGTATGTGACTGTATGCAACACCGTATGTGAATTTAGCATGCCCCGTTAATTCTGGGTGGCTGCATGTATGATACATGCACAACACTGGACTCTTGCAATGCTGTTTATAGGGATATCAAGCTCATATCATTCTCATTAGTCCGCGCTTCCAGTGGTGAAAATACAGCTAATGGTACACGATTGGAGGTTGAGTCAACAAGAGTAGGCACAGGGAGGTGCACAGTCTTCCAGCTGAGTCAAATGTAGGGCTCAAAGTAGACATTGAGGGCTCCCTCTGGCTTACCTGTGTGGAAGTATGTTCCCAACGGTTGTCAATATATAGTTATTCAGGCTTTCAGGTTGTGCTGCTATGGAGGAGACAGCAAGTTGGTCCTGTCCTATGTCTGCAAACAGTTGAACATCTTTAATTATGGTCCAAGCCACCTTTGATTAGGGTGCTCAAGTGTACTGGGGTTGTAAATGGTTGTTCCAGGGCCCAAAAGGTAAGGTACCTGGGTGTATTCAGGGTTCTCAGACAACACCTCCTATTTTCCCTGTGTACCACTCTGTTGATATTCACAGGTATCAATACATGATGAGCATCTATAAATCAATTTCTATCAACCATGGTTTACTGGGATTTATTCAAATGGTTGTAACAAACAGACCAACAGTCAACTGGAAAGAGAAGTTGAGTGTTAGTTCCACGTGCAAGTGCAGACAGTTTGAATTACTCACAACTTACAAGTACCCATAATTGAGCTACTGTTGAATCCCGACTCCTGGATATACGGACCATTGTATCAGGCTGCATCTATGCTTCAATCGTTTTACTATGATCTATGCTATTCCTAGTCACTCCCATTATAGTAGCTACAGCCACCCCTGTATAGTAGTACATAAGTAGCCCTGTATCTACATGCAATACCAGTACTTTTACTACTCTTGTTGCTGCCTCTACAAGCCTTTCTCCAGGTGAGCTAGTCTGTCCCATGCTGCCACTGCATGGGCAGGAGCTCTGCCTCAACAGTTACTTACTGGGTTTTGGGACTCAGAAACTCACCCAGATACTTCATTATGTATTGATTCAATTTTTATTGAATCACTGAATGAGAACCCACTCTAGATGTGGCTTAATACCAAAGGTTTGTTGGAATTCTTGACTGTGGTATGTGCACAACCCAACAGCTGTACAGACTACATGCAGGGTAAGTTGCCACAAGTTGATGGACAATGATGTTGACAGTTGGGATCCTATTTAAAAATGGGAAGGACTCAGACAGAAGCAACACTAGATTTCCAACTGGCAACTTGTTTGCGATACAACATCATATGGGAACTTAATTATGTGATAGCTTGACATCCAAATCAGATTGAACAATGTCGAGTTCCACTATAATAGAGGGACTCGAGATGGTGAGGGGAGCTCTGTGAGTGAGCTCATGGGTGGGTGAGTATTGAGCAAATGTTCATCTGTGAGTGTCAGCGTGAATTTCTCATCCAGACAGTAATTGTGTGGCAATTGTGATGAGTCGGCATAACGCCTAGCACAGAGGACTACAACATGGCTACACTACTACTTACCAGAGAGAAGTTTAGAGAGGTAGAGGCAAGACGTAGAAGCTCAAGCACACTATCAACCCAGGTAGAGAACTATGAGCTTATATACATGTAGAGACAATAGTAAACATCATATAAGGAGAACAATAGAAATTGTACATATGACCATAATGAACAATGAAGAAGAGAACAATAGCAAATGCATTGTCCTGCATAATACAATGGCGGGAAGAGTGAACCAGGACTTTGGATATACCAGGATCTAATAATAGTCCACAGATTCAACATGCCTTGTCTGTGAGTGTTAGCGTGAGTTTCTGATTTAGACAGTGAGTGGTTATCATCAGTGCTGCCACTAGCTAGGCTCAAATGACACTCAAAGACATACTCATCAATATTTCCCGAGGCTTTGAGCAGGGTGTGAGTGGGACTATGACTGAATCACTGACTGAGCAACTGTTGAGTGGTTGTCTTGTCTGTGAGGGTTAGGCATGTGTGTCTCATTGGGGGGTGTCAAGTCGTGTTTTGATGCATTATAAATGCCATCAGTGATTCCGAGAATATGAAATAGTCATACTTTAGTGATCCAATCTATCTATTCAAGCACTGGGAGCTGGTGAGTGCTCACCAGCATACATCAGGGACAAGGCTGGCGGAGTTCACTGGGTAATATTACTCATGCCCATCATGTAACTCAAAGTGCAAGTGTATTGCTTGTAAATCACTGGTCATGATTGTTTTGCCCTCAATATTCTACTGGATAACACATGTACTCTGAAATTGTCCCCTACAAAGTGCACAAGCACATCACTCAGCCGTCCCCAGGTCAATTTCATCATCATCTTCAAGGCGGTCATAGCTAGTACAAGGACTGTTTAGTTAATGAGGCATAAAAGAGGCCTGGTGAGGATTGTACCATATCCATGGTGATGGATGATATATAATATGTCTGCATGAAAGAGGAGTGAGTCAGATGAGTGAGAATGAAAAGGGCACTTTGATTCAGCCAACTGAAGGGTTAGGTGTGTTATGGACAACTGAGCAAACTTTTAAAAATACATAGTCCAACATGACTTCCACTATGCATTGATTGACAGTGAATTAGTTGATCTTGGGTTGGAAACACTGCAACAAATGCACCAGTCAGTAAGCAGTTTAAGACAAATCTATTGACTATGCATCAATGTCCCTTGTATTTATGGAACTCCTCACATTGTCAGTTATCTTGGTGCAATAATTTATTACTTGTTCCTGAGAACCATGACAGAGGGAAAGAGAAAGAGAGATAGATAGGCAGACACCAGGGTGACACCGAGCAACAAGCATAATGACGTGGGGGAGAAAGGAAAATGAGGTACCTGGGTGATCAGCTGTGGAGCTGAATGACAAAGTGTTGTCAACAGAACACAGACAGTTGACTCTTGAAGACCAGAAAGAGCTCCAAGAACTTCAGCCAGTGATAGGCCAAATTTGTCATACAAAAAGCAGAATATATCCAACACTCGGTGCAAAACAATATAATACATGTTGCTTTATTCAAACTTTATGTTGAAATTATCCTAAATTTCGTGTTTTTCAAAATAAATTCAACATAAAATTTGCATAAAGCCACACATATCACATTATTTTCCACCCAGTGTGAGGGTCCTGGGTATTGGAGATCACAAAGAGCTTGAGAAGCATCAAGTGATCTTGGGAGAGAATAGTTGAACATAACACTAGGATATTTAGGATCACCGAGTGTGATAACCGCATGTGTGAGCCCCCATGTCCCAGACCACCAATTAGAGGTCACAAACAACTCATTTGTGCCCTCTAATTTTGCGGGTCGGGATGGAAGCCCCAGATGAGTCAGAACTGCAAGCAGTGCACTGTTGCTCAAATTGCTTGATGTAGGTTTATGTTTCGTCACATTATACAATCTTCTTGCTCTCACAGGTCAACAGGCTCACATTTGAGGCTGCCTTACCATTCGTATACCAAGACCTCAAGTTTGAATTTACACAAACTCCTTGAGATCAACCATCTGACTCTCATACAGATGAACCATACACATGTTTGCTTCAGGAACTTGAATTCCTTCTGTGCCTATTAGTCAATCACACAATTTCAAAAGACATCAGGAAGGTCACTGTTCACCCAAGCTTTGTTGTTTGGCTGGGTGACCTGAGAGACACAAGCAAATCCCCCTTCATACCCTCCAAAGAGGCTGAGGTTACTAGTTTTCACAGTTCACCTGATAGCTTACACCCTGTGAGTACTATCCATCCTTCTACTTTTTTGGACACCCTTGGCCTTAGTTTACCCTGTACAGGACATCCAACCCATTATCCAGTGACCAGCTGTCCTGTATAGATTCAATCTGGTTTGATCAAAATGAGCAAGTGGGAGCATCTGGCCTGTGTACTCTGGCATTCTTGCATAGGCTGTTGCTCCTGTTCAGACACATCAAGAATATTTGCACCTTATTTGACCTTTGAGTAGCACCATTTGATCATGGTATTTTTACACTGAATCAAGACGAACACAACTTAGAACACATGCACTCATTGTCCTCAAGGCAATAGTCACAAGATGGAAATAATACTTAGGATTGTAGGAGCAACACGCAGCGTGATCTTTGTGAAATGACATCATCAAGTTTCTAATGTGCGCTCATGTAAAATCCCCTTGCCAAGAGGAAGCAGAAACATTGGTCATGTGCTTGTTGTACCATAGACCTCAAGGAACTGAGAGCGTTCAAAGGATGAGTGAGTATTCTGCACACGTCCTCATTGCTTGAGGTTCAAGTGACATTACCAAGAATTTCTTTAAGAAACCAGGTATGGGAACCACATGCTCCTATAGACTTTGCTTACATAGTGCGGGGCAGGAGGCTATCAACTTGCCATCACATATACTTCTCCTCTTGATCTTGTTTCTTCAAATCCAACTCCCCAGTTTCCTGCCTTGACTAAACATTGTCATGAGGCTCTCAATGTATGTTGATGAAAGTGTGAGCCTCTGACTCAGCCTCATGGGTCTCATGATTCTGAATCACAATTGCTATGTATGTTTTTTTGTCATGGATAGCAATCCCAAGGAATACTTGGATGATGACTAGGGACAAAGTGGTTGTCTGTCTAGCTCTAAGTTGATCTTGATCCTTGATTACTGAGATGGTTGAGCTGGGCATGGACCATTACATATACCAAGCAATTGAGGGGGATATTGCCTATTTCTATTGAGACCTTTCTCCCTCTGGCATGTCATGCATGGTTTGGCATGTCTGTTATAAGTGTTGAATCCGGACTCCCGGATATATGGACCGTTGTATCAGGCCGCATCTATGCTTCAATCATTTCACTATGATCTATGCTATTCCTAGTCACTCCCGTTATAGTAGCTACAGCCACCTCTGTATAGTATGTAAGTAGCTCTGTGTCTACATGCAATACCAGTACGTTTACTACTCTTGTTGCTGCCTCTAAGCCTATCTCCAGAAGAGCTAGTCTGTCCCATGCTGCCACTGCGTGGGCAGGACCTCTGCCTCAACAGGTTATAGGCCCCAGTGCCCTGTCAATTTGCCCTGCGATGGCAGCTCTCTAGGATGTGCACCTTTATTGTGTGCTGCCTATAATGATGCGCTATTGTAGTCGTTGCACTCGGTAACCATCATGACTGCTTAATCGCTGTCGTGATGGGCAGACCGTTAACACCGGTTCTGGACCTGTGAAGTTGACATCTTCATTGATGTTAGATGATGGTGGACTGTCCTCAACAATGATCAATGGCTATCGCTGTTGACTGTGCAGTGATTTCTTTTATCATTGCCTATGATGATGAACCTATGCTGATTGTTGTTTTATTACTCTGGACCGCTATGGCTCCTGTTATGTCTACCCTTATCCCCACTGTTGAAGTCTTCAGTGGTGTCAACTGGCGCAAGTGGTCCAAGGGTCTTGGTACCTATGCTATGATCAATGAGTTCTATGACCACTACACCAACGACAATCCTGAACCCAATGTACCCGAGAAACCTACTGAACCATCAGAACCCAAGCCGACTACTCGCACTGTCACTGTTCCTGCTCGTGAAGGAGGAGAAGCTACTCGACAACAAGAGACAGTCTCCCCTACCAATGAACAGATGCAGCAGTATGGAAGGGACCTTGAGCAGTATGCTAGGGATTTAGAAAGGTATGAGAAGGATCTTCTCAGGCACGAGAAGGACCATCAACATTGGAAGAAGTATGAATTCAAGGCTATGGGTGCACTACGTGCCACCACCACCATTGCCATGCAGAGTATTATTGAGGACGATGATATGGCTTGGAACACTTGGGAGAAGATCAAGGCTCGTCATGGTCAACAGACTTCTGTTTCTGTTTGGGCTGACTTCAAGTTGGTCATGGAGTTTCGTTTGTCCGGTGGTAACCCCGTTCCCAATATTGCCACACTCGAACTTCTATTCAGCCAACTCTCTGAAGCGCAGATTGAACTCTCTACTCTCAACAAAGCCATGCTCCTCCTCTCCATCATTCCACAGTCATGGGCCAGCACTCATGAATTTGCTACCAATGGTAACTCGCCAGCTGAACTTAGTTTCAAAGTGGCTTGTGATGCCATCATTAACCACTACGAAGCTCGGAAACCTGCTCCTCTTGTGTCGTGCATTTCTTCTGTCAAGAAGAAGGACAAAGACCTGAAGTTTAACCAACAGTCCAATCCTCCTTTGTTCTCATCTAACAATAACAACCAGTCTAAGAACGACAACGACCAGAAGAAGAAAATCGACGTGGCAGGAAGAAGAAGGGTGATTCTCAGGACAACAAGAGTGACTCCTCTCACAAGGGTCATTCCCATATTGCATCCCTCGCTCATTTGTCCATCTCCTCACCCCCCATTGTTCCTGATACTCCATCTGTTGTACAGACGAATCCCGGGATCCACTCCACATGCAGCGTTTCTCCGGTGCCACCTCTAGTGGTACTGTTTTTGAGAATCCTCAGGAGTCTTGCCGATCGTCTTGGTGTTCCCAAGTATGCCCACGTCCTTGAACATATGGAACAGGGATATGCAGCTGCTTCCTCTTCCTCCCTTAAGCATCGTATTGATGGTCCCTTCTCCCCTGCTCCACCTGCAAAGCGTGCTAAGAGCATCGAGAAGGTTTACAACCTCTATGATTCTTTCTATGAGGACTCCAACTCTGAAAGTGAGGATCGTATTGCGTTGAACGCTGTTAACGATTCTTTGCACACGGAGATTGTAAGTGGAAGTGCCATGGACGTTGACAGCGAGATTGCAGATGCCGCAGGTTTTTCCGACGATGTTGAGTACGATTCGGTCTCCATCGGATCTGAGGAATCTGACGATGACAGGCAAGTGCCTTATCTCAGTCTTTCTTCTAACACCGATACAAACCTACAGTGCGCCGCTCTATTAGCCACTTCTAAACGTAGTAGTTCGGATATCATGTCCCTTATGAAATTTGCACAATATATTGGTGATCACTTTGCCACATGTGCTAATTGTAAGGGAAAGAAGGCGACTGGAAGCTCACAAGAGTGGATCACCAATTCGGGTGCTTCATCGCACTTTACTTATTATCTCGAAGATTTTGCCGAGTATGAACCCATGAACAATGGACTGCAGCTAAACACTGCACAGAAGGACAACCCTATCCAAATCAAGGGGAAAGGGACTGTGTTCATCTCTCATTCTGTTGAAGGATCTGACGGTTGTATGGAGGAATGCATTATGCAACTCTATCCTGTCCATTATGTTCCGCTTCTGTCAATTCGACTTCTCTCGCTTAGAGAATTCTGGCAAGGTGGTCTGCAAGTACGCGGATCGTCTAGAAAAGCGTCGAGTTAACAAGTTATCTCCGCGTTCGGAACTGATGTCCTTCATTGGTTTTCAGGAAGGCATGAAAGGATATGTCTTTATGAAAATGTCCAATAATGCTATCTTCAAAAGCGCTACTGCTCTGTTTGATGAAAACTTGTTCCCAAAGTGTTCTGATAAGAAACCGCGTGGCTTTACCCCGGTGGGTGAAATCCCTGAAATACCGCCGGTATTGGGTGAAAACCCCAACTTCTCTTCAGATAGTGATGATGATTCGTCTGATGATGATCTTTATCCTCCCGACAACCTTCCAAAGCAATCAGAATCCCTGCATGACGATGATGGAGATGGTTCTGTACCTCAGGGTGAACATCAACATCCTCATCCTCATCCTCCGTTCCAGCCTCCCAGGCCACCTACACCAGTGGGTGGACAAGAGCAGTCTCCACTGCCAAGGTGCTCAGGCAGGAAATGGACAGGTACTAAGCAACCTGATAATATATTTGGTGAACAACGAGACCCAATTAACCCCTCGTGCATTGTGCGTGATATGGAGAAAAATTCTACATGGGGAGATGCCATGGGTGATAGAGAACCCATGGATCCACCTACTACTCTTAGGAGAGGCAGACCTAGAAAGGTTCCTGGCACTAATTGTGCCAGTCTGTCTACCATGTGTAACTCCAGGGGGAGTCAGCCCGATAACTTAGTGTAACAATCATCCCAGGAAGGGGGAGTAGGTTCCATGAATTATCTGTTGAATTGGGCAGTTCCCGTTCACGATGACCTCACTGATATGTCTAACATTTGAGGGTGGACTCTCCGTGACATACTGAAGCTGCCAGCCGAGCAGCAGAGAGAATGGAAGGCCGCTTGCTGCAATGAACTAGAGGCTCTTTGCAAGCGCAAGGTCTTCAAATTGGTTGACCTACCTAAAGGTTGCAAGGCTGTCAAGAATAGATGGGTGTTTGATGTCAAGTCAGACGGTCGAAAGAAAGCTCGACTTGTTGTCAAGGGTTTCTCTCAGGTCAAAGATGTTGATTTTGATGAGATCTTCTCACCAGTTGTGCAGTTTGAAACTGTACGGATGATGCTTGCATTAGCAGCTCTCAAAAACTAGCACATTCAGGCATTGGATGTGAAGAACACTTTCCTCAATAGCAAACTTAAAGAAGAGATTTATATGGATCAACCTGAAGGTTTCAAGGTTAAGGGTCAGGAAGGCAAAGTCTATCGCCTTCGCTGAGCATTATATGGACTGAAGCAAGCCGCTCTTGAGTGGTGGCGTACTCTCAATTCGTCCATGGAAGTAATGGGTTTCAAACGCCTGACTTCTGATGCAGGTTTCTTCATCTGCAAAGATTGTGAGACTGGTCAAGAATGTATCGCCTTGATTTACGTTGACAATGCATTATTCCTTGGACCCAACAAAGCCTTTGTCAATAAGAAGAAAGCCGAGTTTATGGCTCGTTGGGAATGCCGTGATTTGGGAGAAGTTAAGGAGTTCTTGCACATGTGTATTCAACGCAAAGGCCGTAAGATCCTTCTTGACCAGACCGACTACTTGAAGAAGGTCTTGAAGCGATTTGGCATGCAGAATGCAAAAGCAGCTGATACTCCTCTTCCCGCCAGCTATATTCCACAACCCAACAAAGGTCTTGTTGATCCCGAACGTCGCACTCGATATCAATCAGTGATTAGATCGCTTCTGTATATCATGCTTGGCACTCGTCCAGAGATTGCCTACGCTGTTACAAAGCTTTCTCAATTTTCTGCTAATCCATCGGAGGATCACCTGAAGAAGGTGCTTTATATTTGCCGCTATCTTGCAGGAACTCCAGACTATGCACTGGTCTATGATGGAGCCTCTGATGGAGGTTTATTAGCATTCACTGATTCTGATTGGGCTGCTGATCCTATTAAGCGTCGGTCAATCACAGGCTATTTCTTTAAAATGGCAGGTGGCATCTTCTGTTGGCAATCACGCGCCCAGAAGACTGTTGCGCCTTCATCCACTGAAGCTGAATACATGGCACTATCCGACTGTAGTGTTGAACATGTGAATACCATGTGATACACTTTATTGACGTGTTGTTTACGCGTCTATTATTTACAGACTCTTTCACTATGACACTTGCACTCGTATGAAAGATCCTGTACTTACTCAGATGGACTCTGTAGTTAGTCAGTACTCACACCTTATCTCTATGGTTTATAACAAGGTTCAGCTTTGCACCCAATAGCGTTCAAAGCTGACTGAGCTTTCTCTCTAGATTACTTAGATAGAAAGCTAGTATGACTATGCCTACTTACTCACTCTGCTCTTCGAGCACTTATGCTTACTGATATGCAATATGTACCATATGCTATATTCTCACTTACCTATGTTCTATGACTTGTAGATAGACAAGGACTCTTGTATAAAAGCTGGAGACTTTGTGTCTCAAAGCTTAAGGACAATCTACTTGATTATCACCTCTAGCAAGCATCTGCAAGAACACAAGAATTCTCTTATAGTCAATATGTGAGGTTTTAGTTTCATCTCACTGTGCATTTAACTATGCTGGCTCAATATGTAGTCGTCAGGCTGTGTGGATTCGACAGTTACTCTCTGAACTTGGGATTGATATGACTCCTGTACCCATATGTGGAGACAATCAAGGCTCGATTTTTATTGCCTCTAACCCAGTTCAAGAACGTCGCACCAAACACATCGATATTTGCTATCATTACATTCGCGAATGTGTTTCAGACCACAAGGTCAATCTTTTCTTTATTGACGGTGCCTACAATCCTGTGGACATGTTTACCAAGAATTTGGGTCATGTCAAGTTCTCCGCTTTTAGAGAACATCTTGGACTTGAATTTCATTCGTCTGAATAGACGCTTCGTGCTTTACTTGTGCCGCACTTAGTGAGGGGGAGTGTTGAATCCAGACTACCGGATATATGGACTGTTGTATTGGGCTGCATCTATGCTTTAATCGTTTCACTATGATCTATGCTATTCCTAGTCACTCCTGTTATAGTAGCTACAGCCACCTCTGTATAGTATATAAGTGGCTCTGTATCTACATGCAATACCAGTACGTTTACTACTCTTGTTGCTGCCTCTAAGCCTATCTCCAGAAGAGCTAGTCTGTCCCATGCTGCCACTGCGTGGGCAGGACCTCTGCCTCAACAGGTCCAAGGGCAATGGTATTATACAATGAGGAATATGTAGCAGAGTCCAATAGGCATTATTGGTGATCAGGCTGAGATTGCCATACTGGAATATCAACTGATGGGATGTTGGACACTGTTGTTGTTTACCTGGCATTATATTTTGGTGGCTCCTTGAGGGCTTACCCTTGTTTGCTCTGAAAGAACAGAGGAAGATTTGAGTCTCTAAACACGAGTCTCAATGGTGGTAATCAGATCAACTCGCAGTGGTATGTATCTGGTTTTGATAGTGTCCTTTCTGTTTTGTGTGGTAAAATGTCCTACGTGAAGAACCTGCACGCACACACTTTTGATCTTTGTCCCTATATGCCCTTATTTGTTTTGTCTTGCAGGACAGCAACTCTCTCTCAGCAGCACATCTCCTGCTTGTCAGTGACAAGTGGGAGCTGTGACAAGTTGTCACAGCTCCAGCCTCCTGCCGGCGGTGGCACAAACGAGCCACGACGCACTTTTTGTCACGTCCGTTTTCACATCCACCTCAAACAGGATAATGATGCATCCTTCGTTGGTTCAAATTGCCGATATCACTGCTTTCCTTGTGCGGACAAGATCATGAGGATAGGTTATCAAACAACTGATGCGGACTGCAACGTTTTCGTGACGGAGAGTCACTCGACGTTGTCAAAGATGATAGTAAGCTTGTAAGTTCACTCAGTTCACTCGCTTTATGACCTGATTTCACCTAGATAATATTATATGTCCTACCTACCAAGTCAGAGTCCGAGTCATTCTTTGAGTCATTCTCAGTCAGAGTAAGAGTCACATTAAGTCATATTTGCACTGCCTACTAAGGCCTATCAAGGCAGTGTAAGTGTTCGTGAGCACAGTCGTACAAACTAGAGTCTGTAATCCGAAACTACGAGAGCGCGAGCTCGGTCGTCACTCGCCGACGTGCCGATTCTGATCGACACCGGAAATGTCCGTCAAGGTTACCTCTCCGCTACACGGACCCCAATAGCGACATCCAAAGGGGAAACACCGCTCAAACTTTTAGCCGGTGCTCATGAACTCAATGTCTAGACTCGGCTCGAAGTAGCTCCGTCTCCTTGGTTTCACATTACCGGCTTGCAGTAGTACCCTCTGTATAGAAGCTTTTGAGCTGCTGCAGGATGTTTATAGAGACACAGACATGCGGTCATTTCGATTAAAAAAAGGTAGACATGAAGGAAAAAGAGTTCTAAGGCTTAATATCATCGGGGCCCTCAGACAAATCTCCATGATACTACGAATGATGAATCTAATTAGAGAACCTCCAAATTGTAGGATCAAAGTTGAAAGACATACTAGGAATATGACCATTACCAAGGTCAGCAATGGCCTTGAAAGCTGACACAGAAAGATCCATAGAGTTGATGTTCTCGCAGGTCGGGCATACATCAGCAATCACAATGGTGATAGACTGGGTGGTTAATTGTAAATTGGAACATTATTGTAAACACTAAATAAAAATTGACATACCCAGCCGTTGTTGAGATTGGTAAGTGCGACTTTTTTACCACAGAGTTCAGATTTCTGGCCAAGGTCTCCATAGCGTTCAAAGGCTAAGAGAGAGTTCTGATGAGAACGAAACGGGGGATGGGAATACAGAATACAAACCCACCGATAGCACCAATCAATTCATCGTCGCCGTGTCTCTAATAATGAACCATAAATTATTGATTACGGTGCCTTGAGGATGGTAAAGGCGGAACGTACATCCCCACATGCACCAACGGCACCATTTTGAAAAAAGTACGTAGCACTGGCGAAGAACGTTTTACCGTCAGCGAGGGCGGTTATCTCCTGACGAAGCTATGTTTACGCACAAGCCACCAAGTTGAAGCCCTTCATCTTGCCTTTGGTACAGTGCTTTGACCGAGGGGGTGGTGGAAATCCTCTCAGCATAGCCACTGGCCCCGCTGTCTTCATAAATAGTGCGGGCAGTGGCAAGAGAGAGTGTGGATACAGCAAGAAAAAAGAGGGAGAAAGACGCAACCATTGTTGTGGGCTAGGGGTGTTTCGGGAGGCAAAAGAGAGTGTGTAATCGGGAGGAAAACCAGAGGGTTTTTAAAGGATCAAGAGGGCTAAAAACCATGCAGATGCCAATTTAAAAGTTTTGCCAGAAAGATGAAGGTGAAGCTTACTCGTACGAACCAGAACAGGTTTCCTGTCACAACACATTTTAGTTCCCGCAGTTGCTACACTCCCGCTGCTGCCAAATATCCACTACAGCTTATCTCCCGTCATATGAACGACTATAGCGTAATGTGTTGCTACGAACAGATGGTTTTTGCAGTAAAGAGGTGCCGGTGGCAACACCTAAGGCCAAGGCGGGAGAATGATCGGATATCAACCCCCAGACGTGGCAAACACAGCATGAGAGTTTGTGTTCCTGAGTCGTTGCTCACCATGCTCAGTTTCCCTCAACAAATGGGAGTCAAATATGCATCAGTAGCGATATGTATGCATTGAGCACTCACACTCACATGCATGAAACCCCATCCGGAACAACTTTATGTGTCTGATCCTTCTTCTCCTGGTAGTTTTCAAAGCTTTTAAAGGTCCCAGCAGTTCCTGATGTTCATTGGCATCACAGTACTTATTGAGGTATCAGACAGAGCAAGCCGGATGCACTCAAGTAGAAGACCCAACCCAGAATACTGCTGCTGATTGCAATCCTCCCGAAGGTGTATTGGCTCTGAATAGTAATTGAAGTCTCGGAAGCAAAAAAAAAACAGACCAAACAGGGTGAGGGGTTGAGAGGCAGGATTCCGAGACTGAAAACCAAGGAACGTGTCAACCGAAGAGTATTTTCACGTCGAATCTGACTCGTGAAATCAACTTCAGACCAGCCACAAGCCGGTGGAGATGTCCGCAGAACGAGGTCGAATAGCATTTGGACAGTGGCGAATAAGTATCCCATATGCCGCTGAATAGAAGAAATAGAGTAGTTTAAAGATTACACAGAAGTAATCGCTACCCTGGAGAAGGTATCGTTTTCAGAGCCCGAAGTCATTAGAATTTGTTGAGGTCAGTTTTGAACGAGCTGTCAGAGAGAGCAAAGAGAGAGATTGCGCAAAGGTGACAGCTGAGCGAGCGAAATCAGCTCGATCGACAGAGTAGCTAGTTGGGATCCTCTCGTGTAGAAATGCGAGCTGGGAGATTGAGAGAACTGGTGAGAGGATGAAGGTTTGGAGCAAGTTCGGTGCGAGCTATACACGGTCTGAGAATCGACTAAAGGCTACGAGGTTGACACAGTTGACGTTTAGTGGCGGAAATCTGCCCTGGAAGCTCACGAGACGTGCATCATGATCCTGATAAACGAGTTTTTCGATCCAATGAGCCCCGGAACGAAGAGGCTGGAGATCGGATTGAGATGGTTTTCATATCGAAACACGAAGCTTCGTGCACATCGCCGGCGAAGGTTCCGTCGGTGGCGAGCTCCAGTCGAGGCGAAAATGAGGAGAAGCCTAATTGTAGAACTGCGAACGGAACGTCGCCTGAGAATAAAAGGCTAAGGTGCAGAGTGTAAAGGTTTAAGATTCCTTGCCTAATCTTGAAGGATAGATTTGGACGATTTGGATCCGATAGAAAATTAAACTTCAGACATCAATAGCGGGGTACGGGGAGTCAGATATCAAACAGATTGCGGACTGATACTTAGGTCTTTCGAAGGCTATGATGAGGCCAACATATCTAACTGAAGGTATCTTCATAGGAAAAAAGGGCGTAATGACGTACCAAGTCCGTGTCTATCGAATGCATACACTTGGAGGCAGGGCTCACAGCCGTGAATTCCACCTTTGTTCCTCAAAGCTACGGTCTGGCTTGTTATTCTCCGAAGATCGAAGCTATTGATCTGAATCACGAAAAAGTTAACCTTCGAGAGCATGAGTCTTGACTCAGCGGCCCAAGAGTGATACTATAATTACGTGCCGGCCGTCTCGATAACCAATACTCAGCTTGATTATTGGTTATGGAGAGCGTTTGATGCGAGCAAAGTTGTGAATGTCACTTGAGCAAAGGGAAAGGGAGAGATGTCGTCGATGCTCGTGGCGGTTCGGGTACAAGCGAGGCTTGAGCGCCAATGGGCGCTTGACAAGCGGGCCAATCCCGATCCATGCTCCCTGTTTCGTGACACCCACCACTCCGAGGCTCGATCTGCAGAAGAAACAACTCCCCGGCACTCTGTGCATCTCTCCAGGGTTGTTCACGCGCAAGTTGAGATAGAACCAACGAGATGGCCAGGTTATCACGGTCGGGGACTGCGTATCAGATGGGATCCAGGAATATGGGCGCAAATAGAAGACTTGATCAAGAGGGCGTTTATCGCAGCGATGAGCGGTATTATCGGGACCCAATCCAGGACTTCATATCAATAACAGCATTGGGTCAGGCTCTGGAGCGCTGTATGGGTATAGTACGGCGGACATCTAAAAGAGGAACTGCTGTCGAACGAGACAGCGTGGATGCCGCATGTTCTGACCGCACTGTGCAACATGGATATGGGTTGTCCTTGGGCTGTTGTCCGAGTTGTCTTTCTACTACCATCTTCTACCATCATCTTTCCCCCTCTTGCATACCCGCCCACTCACAAGTCCGATGATATCTTTCTTTCGAAAGGCAAAGAAGACCACAGTTACGAGCGGGAGCGGGAGTTTCAGCCACGTTCAAGGCAATCAAATCAATTACACGACGACAATCGTTCGAGCAGAGGAAAAGGAGCGCACCGAGTTGGACGAGGTAAGCAGCTCGAGCTGTCTCTTGAGGGTTTGCGTCTGATTGTTCCCTAGTTTTCTTACGTGAAGCGGGGCAATATCTGCAGGCTAAGGGATATCCACATAGACCAGTGCCCGCGATATTGGGACGACACAGATGGATGTTGGTGGGAAGCTCGAGCTGATAGACTGATCTGTGCAGCAGAACTTGTGGACCTACCGGGCAGAACCTTCACAGTGGTGGAATACAGGGGTCCAGATGCAAAAAAGGTATGCCAGGAATCAATTCGCTATTTGTTCAATGAAAGCTAAAACTCGCTCCAGGCGTTTGAAAAGGACCTCGCTATGTTCATGAGCGGACTGTGTGTATCAGCTCTCCTTGCATTGAGTGGATGCTCAAGTTGCTATAGAACCTTGAATGGACCTCAAATGTACGGTTACAACTTGTCAGCAAACCCATCGGTACTACTACACAATGGTACGGACCTGTTACATGCGATAGGGCTATTTCCACTGAATTTCTCTGCAGAGCTGGTGCCGGCTGCGAAGTTGAATGCAGGGATTGTTGGACAGATGTATCTCTATAGTTTACATGTAAGTAGTCAGTTTAATAACGGGATACAATTGAATAAAGTAACTACAGAGGCAATTGGGTTGCGAGATAGAAGAATTGTGGTTGGATCCGGGGAAGGGAGTGTTTTGCTGTGGTCCATCGGGGCCATACCTCGATCTTGGTTGGAGGGATATTGGTGTTGAAGAGCTGCCCTTGACCGCAGAGCTCGTCCAAGAAGACGTTCTGTTGCGCTTCTTGGCAAGTCTCAAGTCAAAAGCAGTCGATGACGTTGTCGTCGGTGGAGTCGCTTCTTCGGGTGCCTTGATTTGGGTGTCTGACCGAGTCCTTCGGCCAACAGTGATTTCGACGTTGACAAATACCCCCATCGCCGTTGCAAACAATGATGCCTGGAGGAGCGTCAATGATACTCTTTCAGATCGAAAACTGCTGGAAAATGGGTTGACAAGGTGGGTTTCAAAATAACCATCCACTTCTTTCATCTAACACCTCGAGTAGATTCACACCCGCTGGTGGAGGCTGTGTTTCGTTGGGGTGGAATTGGGATGCAAAGGAGGCGTGGATGGCGCAGGCCTGGAGTGTTTTTAGTGCTCGTGGAATTTCTTTGGATGAGGATCTAAGTGTTTTCGGTGCGTCGTTGTTTTCCTTTCCCCTTCCACCTACTAACATCTCTCAGAGCTTAGCTACCCTCGCGCCGTGTTAGATGGCCGCCTTTTATACTCCGAAGCCCGCCACCGATCCCAACAACCAATCTACTTTTTTATCCGGCCACCTCTTTGCAACCTTGACTATGGCTGGACCTCTTCCATTCATTTCTGGTCTTTCGATGAGGACGGCCACTCTTCGCTCTCGGACACTCTCTGCAACGACTTTGGCCTTCCAACAGAGCTCAGACTCTCTCGAGACCTCTACCCACGCTCTTGGTCTAATGATGCCTACAGCTGCATACACCAATATCAACTCCTTCGAGGGTTTGACCCGTCGACTACCGATTTCGCTCAATTTCTCGGATACGACGAAAACATCTACAAACCTCTGACCGACTCAGATCGATTTATGCAGGTTAATCAAGGCTCGTTTCGCCTATTCCTTCTCTTTGCCTCCTCCGATTTTGTTGGCAGAGCCCTCCCTCGAGATTGGACCCTTGACATTGATGGCAGACGTCTCAATAATAGAAGATCCCACCACAGCTCACCCGACTCAACTCACTCACGGCTTTGAGCCCACCACCACCACTGATTCTGCTCAACATACTAGGGTTGGCAATCGTGTCTTCCAGCTTGCGAGCGACCAAGATCGATTTGAAAGTGTTCAAGAAGGTTCGCTCCACTTGCTTTTCCCATACGAATCACTCTAAATCACATTTTGGCAGACTCTGAGTGCAAACCTTCCACATCCACCGCATCGAAAGGCACGCTCTTTCCTTCATATCCCTGACTTCAGCCCAACTCAACTGGCCAGTATTTGCATCAGCAGCTAGTGCGCAGTCTGCTGGGTTCTTATCTACCCTACTCTCCCCGCTCTCATCCACGCTTTCGAGCGAATTGGACATTCTTACTATCGGTTTTTAGCCCATGTCGCCATTGTCCCTTCATTTCTGAGTATGTATTCTGTTATTCACGTTGACCACGCCATAGTCTCCGTTCACGAAGTATTTTCCTCCACAACATTAAATATGATCATACACACCAGACGCGATACTCATATCCAGACCATATCATGTCGGTCGTGAACATTGCCGACCGTTTCCCCACCCTAATTCCAGTCATATGGTCAAGTCAAATTCTATGTTGCGATGCTAGTATTTCAATCCTGGAGCTGCAGGCCAGCTTTGATCCTGAGACGAATTCGCATAGTTCGAGTTTGCCCGTCATAGGTTGAGTTCCACTGATTGTATCTTCGGCTGAAATCATTATTCTCCGTCTTTGCCCATTCGCGTCTCGATGTATAACACGAAGAGTGAACGTCGAAGGTTGAGCTCTACAACTCTGGCAGCAAATCTACGGCATGAGCACGTCGAATTCGGCAGTTCTATCTCAAAACAGCGAGTACAATGAGCCGCCATTGAATAGTCAAGCACCTCGACGACCCGGGGTTGGTGTCTGAGAGGGGACAATGAGCTTTCGTTCTGGTGCCTCGAGTTCCTTCAATCGGACTGAGACTCGGGCGTAAGGACAATATACAACGGAAACAGCCAGCCAATTCGCCCAGTTGATACCAGCTTCATGGTCTGGATCAAACAAAATTTACATTGTGAATACCAAGGTTGTTGCCCGCTGGCAACCATCCTCACGAGCACCTTCCTGTTTACGTTCGGACCGACTTAAGCATTGGCCCAAGAGAATTCAAGCTTCTAAATTCTTCGAACTCCGGACTAGAAACAAACAACACGTTCAACGTCAAAAGTAGATCAAGGGACGGTGCAGGCATACTTACATGTGCTCCCTCCTTCCATGACAATTGTTGTTGAAGACAAAGTGATTGACTCGGAATAAAGTCGCCCTCCAGGCTGCGTGGAAGTGCTGCGGGTATGGGCCACCCAGTCGTATCACATATTCATGCCCAAGAGAACATGTATCACGGTGGGCGGCGTAATGAACTGGGCCCGACTCTTGCTTTTCATACAAAATCCTCTGTTTAGCTGCCATACTTGCAAGGACAGGAGAACTGCCAAGTATTAACAGACATATACCCTCTGATGATTCCTGATTCTCCATCGAACTCCAGCTCCGCAACTCCAGAAGCGAGATCCAAAGCGTCCAACGAAGTGATTCTGCCAGCGCGGTTTAACCCGGGACGCCGAGGCTGGTCGGGACTACAGCTGATGTGGTTCCTAGAAGATTGGACGAGTTGACGGGCCAAATGAACGATGACCGTGCTATAAGACTGACTCTGGTATGCCTACGGGCGTTGCTCATAGCACCAAGAGATTTGGCAGAGCTTGCTTCGTGAGGAGGATGGTCGAGTAAAACCCTTTGCCAGACGGTTGGATTTATTCGATGACGACCTTTCGAATATCGTCAGACCGAGTTCATGAGGGTCACAGAGAGATGCGACGAACCTTCGTTGGACCGTATATACATAGCTCCCTTTGCTCTCGAGTTGGATCGATATCGAACCGGCCTCGTATTCGAGCATCAATCAGAGATGGAGGAAGACGACAAACTGACGAGTTTTGAGCCGTTTTGCATAGGCGGAAGTGATTCGGATTATCAGAGTTCTTGAACAGAAAGCCAACTTGAAACAGGCATACCTTCGGGGCTCTGGGGCGTGATTCTCCATCAGCTAAATCTTTGCAATACTCGTCGCTGCTGGTAGTAAAATCCCTACATCCAATACTTCCTTTGCTACCAAGCCCTCGGATATGGTAACCATATGTCTTCAAATCATCAACTCGGATGAGGTTTGAGGGCTCGCTGTACCCTCGAAAATCTACGACGGCGGTTGCTGCCGTCAGAACGGAGAGATAGTTAGCACGGAATCGAAGTCGGAGTCGAAAGTGCAACACACCTTTTTGGCCCAAAGTACGCGTTGGCACAAGCAAGACCGTGAGCAGTAAGATGATGCACGAAGTCTTGAACGTGAAGGCTAGGACCCTGGTAGTGGAGAAAGCGATGAGCAAAGCCACGACATCTTTGAGGGCTGAAAGTGGCACGCTAGCATACCTCCTTGCCAACTGCACGCTATGCATTAGACGAGAGCCGTTTAGAGGGCTCTCAGACAGCTTCCAGAAGGCTACCAAAGTACTGAAAATGCCCAATAAACTGCGTTACTGATTAGCCTGGCTTGATTTTGATATTGAAACGAGCGTACCGCTTCATTCGAGGTGACTCCCCTGCCATGCCCCCATCCATATCCACGCCTTAGGAGCTCAAAACGTCAGGGAAGCCGACTTGAGCCATGCGCGTTCTACAAGTCCGTCTATTGTAGGTATAATGTTGAAGAGTTTTCATCCTGAATATCCGGTGAGGTCCTTTTCTGGGTACTTGAAACGGGAGAGAGTCAGCGTTTCTCAAATACGAGCTACACGTAAAGATGACGGTGAGGTGCACGTTTGTGAGCCTGAGCACCAGCAAGAATGGCAACGGTAAAGGCTAGCCCATGATGGGTCGACGATGCTGTAACCGAACTTCAGAACAAAAAGATGGTAGAGTATGAGCGTCACAACGTACCCTCTATGCCGTATACGTCCAGGACAACGGTATCCATATCTATGCACTCAGCACTGCTCGTATCCTATCAAAGTTGTATAAGTTTAGGGAATAGGCTGCAAACCGCCAACACGTCAAAAAGACACGGTATGAAGTTTGTGCGACGGTACAGGCACTGACCTAGAAGATTAAGTTCATGCTTTCATCTGCTCTTGGTCGCCGCTATTGTTGAGTAGATTGATGGGTGAAAAGGCTGGGGTCGACGTGATGGTCATCGTGGTTGTGGTTAGAGTTGGGAAAGACGTCGCACGCAGGTCTGCGACGACGTCCTTAGCCCATCCTCGATATTCCCATATACGGGCTCATTCGAATATTTTTCTTGCTCAACTCATGATTTGGAAAACAATATTGTGATAAACATTCAGCTCTTGGACCCGTTTCAGCAAGATAGACTACAGTATTGAGAAGTGTTCGATGGGAAAGTACTGATGAGCGAGCACGGGAGCCCTAAATAAATTGTTTGACTCCGTAAAGTGAGATTCGAGGCGCCTTGGCTGAACTGACGAACAAAATGGATGAGATGTTCATCATAGTACCGGACAGAATTTGGGAGACACCGCACGCAGAGTTGCAATACCTTGTCCTGTCATCGATCTTTCTGAATACAGGTTCATAAACCGTTTCAATATCAAGGTCGAAACTATGAACTCCCACACTCTTGTACCCTCAATCTGGCTATATGAACCAGATAAATAAGAATTGCTCGGAGTGAAAGCGCGGGCACGGGGGCTTCAAGTGGATACTCAGTATGCTGTGATAAGATGTAAGGGAGAGTTGAAGTGGAGGGGGAAACAAGAGCAGGACGAAGAAAGATCGGCCAGGGCATGACGAGTCCGTCAACGGGAGAGACTTGGTAAACCTTCGTCGCCATCTGCGTGTTCATTGTTGACCAGTCAGTCGGTACGGCGGCACATATGGTACTAGTTGCATCCCTTCTGGATTGGATGGCTGTGAAGCGTTGGTTTTTGAGAACTGTGCTTGTTGGTTCGACAGACCTTGGAGGTGTTTGAGCGTGTCTGTAATGTCGAGGGCAGAACGGCGAACCTGTAACCTTGAAATTATAGCTGGTGCACAGAGAACCAGTTAAACACGCAAAAATGTCATCAGTATCCGTGGAACACCTACCTGGCAGGCACCGAAACCTGTCTAGCAAGCTCCATACCTCATTCACGCCATATACGGCGCGCTGAGTTCCACTACTCAGCCAAGGTAAGGTCTGAAACATCGAGTGGATTGCCTGAGCAGTGAGGGCCAAACAGTAGCTCTCCACCCTGGTCTGAGAGCCAGGATGACTGTCCTGTCACTCGTAGCAGCAAATCTTGGTGCTCCTGCTCCCGACGATTCCATGCACGCTTCCCGGCCGACGAACCCAACAGTTTGATCCTTTTCGTCTCGACTACCACAAATGCCAGCCGCCTTTCCCAAATCCTCCAGAACTCCTTCAACGCCTAAAGTTCTCTTGTGCCCTTCGAGCATCTTGTCATAAAGAATGCTTGGCCGTCAGAGTGAAGCAAATTTTCAACCGATGTTGAACGTACCATCTGTGATTTCAGTTCTGGCACGATCTTGAGTCAAGATTCTTGGATTTATTTTTGGGTAGGAAATCATCCTGTGGGTTTTGAGGACTTCCGATGAGTCTGCGGCTTCTCGAAGGAGGTTGAGTATGAGCCTCGCGAGTTGCTAGTCGATGTTCGTCGCCAACAGCGAATTCAAGTTCCGCCGGACCACCCGCTTATTACCGGGCCGACTTGAGGGTAGGCTCATTTCTTCACTTGATCTGGCATCGTCGCCTTCCATCCATTCAAAGGCTCGTCTGTCGTATCTTGTGGTACCTTCAGCAAGGCAGAATTCAAACACTTCCCTGTATGAGCCCGCCGTTCTGAAATTTGATTACAGTCAAGGATTCAAGTGGATCTAACTCAAATTACAAGACCCGAGTCTGCGTACTGGTAGATTTCGAACGCATGAGTCAATATATGAGTAGCGCCCAAGCTCTCAACCACCCTCATGCATGATCCCGATTGGAGTGATAATTATAAAGATACGTCCATTTGGCTGCGGGTAACGTCGGCGCTCCTTAATTCTAGGTTTAGTGCCGGCGAGAGAAGACCGGTCGAACCAGCATAAATGTCACAAGATGGATTGCAGAATAAGTAAGAATATTGCGAAGGATGGAGCCTTTAATTCCATCTCTGCAAGATTTTCCAGAACTCAGGCCTGATCCTGAGGCGACAGGCCTACGGCCTTGATCTTGAGTGGCTTGAAAGATCTGCCTCCCAACCTCCGAGTGCTTGCTCGTTAGACACTGTTTCCTGTCCATGGGGCTGAGAAGGTAGTTTCTCTCTCACTTAGGTCTTCTTGACAACCGGGAGAGCATCTACCACAGGTCAAGCCGTGTGGACAGAGAAAGGCATAGGAGCATTGGTTACTCTGATAAACGAACCCTATAGTCCGATTGCTCGGATCACGCACTTAAAATCGATCTATCGCTTCCATATCGTCGGTTTGTGTTCTCAATACTCCCCATTCCAACAATAAGTCATAGTCAGCCTCCGAAGAATCAGAAACAGTAGCACTTACTACAATTTTTGGTGGTATCTTCTCCTAGTCCAACAGCAGGGGTAACTACTTGTGATTGCAGGCTCGTTTTCATCGAGTGGATTTATCGGTGCCTCCTTCTGAAAAAAACTTGATTCTGGATAAAAGGCGGCTGTTATCCCAAGAAGATGACAATTGTTTGACCGTAGACTGACCTTCTCGAGAAATCCGGGGCTCTCTTCCAAAGCCCCCCACACGGGGCCAGAACACCATCAGAAGACTGCTTGTAATCTAACTGATGGAAACCTGCAGATGTTAGTATCATCAGTGGACTTGCGGCCACTCGGGCCTCAGGCCTCAGGAGCGACAGAGATTGACCTGATAGGAGGTACTTCAATGGTACTCTGCTCACCAGTCGCCCCACCTGTGTCCAACCCAATGAGCACCAATTGTCAACCGTTAGAACGGCCTTCCGAACAATACTAGCTGAAAGTTCACGGAGATCGAGCTTTTAAGGCTTCGACCGAGCCTGTGGATGGGGATTGCGTCCCAGACGAAGAGATAGAAACGCGAACGGATTGAATGCCCGTACTAGACTTACTCAGCTCACCTCGCTTAATCAAAACGACAGCTCCCGGTGCTTCTTGGTATCCAGATAGCGTTGGTGAACTTTTTTGACGTTTGCAACGAGACAACAACAGAGAGTATAGTTCGTTGAATTCAAGGCCCCCAAACTTGCCAAGAAGACTTAGAAATTGACTGAAGATAGACGGATGTAGGCCAAGAGTGACAAGATTGACTTACCGGAGACGTATCAAGCATCTCTGCCGGATGTCAAGTACATTTTGGAAGCATGGGCTTGACGGTGTCTACGGTACTCGGTGCGAACCATCAAATATCGAGTTGCGATAAAGCTTTGGCGCGTAGTATCTCTTGTGAACAAGTCGACTGTAGTAGCACAACCGGGGTGGCCTGGAAACCGGTTTCAAAGAGATGTCGGACGAGAAGCAGCATATACTGACTTACCGGAGCCACCCACTTGTTATAACATGTAACCATGATCCATCTAACTGAATTTCGTCTTTGTATCCAGACCTTGGAGTGGGTTTAGACGGAAGAGACCAATGAAATAAGGTGAAGGGGGAAGTGTTACTTGGCCGCACTTTCCAATGTTGGATTTCGAAGCTCGACGTGAACGTGAAAATAGTGAGAGTTGAGCCTCTCACGAAGATACGGTGTACATCCGAGGAACGGTCGACGTAAGATGCGAGTATTGAACAAGGATCGTTAAGTCCAGTGGGAAGGAGAACTCAGGAATTGTGAACCCAAAGAGTTTCGACTGAACCTGACGCTTGAGGGATGCATTTTCGATGCGGCAGGCATGAATCCGGAAGAAGTTTGGTGCACGGTGCTGAACACAGACAGAGGCGAGATACTCGGTATGAAGTAACCTGATATATGGATGTTACTTCAACGACGAGAAATCATGGCTCGGGGGGAGAAACCCTGCTAAACGAGGGTCTGTTGAAGTTTAAAGGGTCCGATAGGTGACGAATCTTGGACCCGTAGGCGTGTCGAAAGTAGAAGCATGAGAAAACAGTCGTCGGTAACTACATTTCTGAGACGAAACCGAGGCAAATGTACCAGTAAGCCTATCACAAGGATTTGTATGCCCGAAATCGACGTGTGAGCCATACGTACCGTTGAAATCTTTGGTAACAGCAGATCTGAGGGCTTCCAGGACTTTTTCTCTGCTGAAAATCAAGACAGTCAGTCTGAGATTTTGAAACCGCCAACTACCAAGAGCAAGACTCAACCTCGCGAATGGCCCTGGGACGATACAAATTACGCACCACTCAAATCAAAACCCAGAAGTTGGCTTGATACCTTGGAGTAGACAGTAGTGGATACCACAAACAAGTAAACCGGTTGCCGGTGGTGGTGGTTCAAGTGCAGGTCAAGGCATGGGCGCTTTTCGCAAAACTCTGTTTCGGTTCCGGCCCGATCCCCACTCGTGCTTCTTGTTTCATGACACTCACCACCCTGAGGCTCAACATGATATAACACGCTCAGCATTCTCTACTGTCTTTCAAACTCGATTCTCACAAAACGCAAAATCATCAGGCGACCAACTAGATACTCAGCTCCATGATCACAGAAGAAGGCTATAAATGGGTCGGACTAGTCAACGAGGAGATTGAATGTGAATAGGTTCGGGCGTTTATCACGGCAGTGAGTGGCTTTATCAGGACCCAAACTGCCTTTCTGACTGAATTGGTCATATCGATAAGAACAGCATTGGGCTGAGCTCTGGAGCGCCATGTGGGCGTAGTGCGGCGAAGGTCTATAAGCAGAATTGCTGTCGAACGAGACAGCATGGACATCGCATGTTCTGACCGCAGCCTGGGTGTGGATCGCTCGTGGGGCTTCATCTGGGTTGTCTTCTTACCATCACCTCCCCCCTCCACCCTCGTATTCAACGTATCACCAGCTCATCATCCCAATGCTTTCCCACTTCTTTCAAAACGCACGGAATTTCCGGATCACTGGCGGAAGCTTCGTTCAGGTTCAGGGAGACCAAGTCAACAACACCACAATGATAGTCCAAGCAAAGGAGAAGGAACGGACTGATTTCGACGAGGTGAATGGGAAATTGTATCCGAGGGCTCAAAACTGACCATTCCCTAGTACTTTGACGTGAAGCGCGGCGCTATCTATAGGGTGAGGAAGAATGGGACCTACAAATATCCACGACGGTGGGATAACGGGAATCGATGGAGTTGGGAAGAGGGACAACTCCGAGCTGATAGAACAACTCATGCGGCGGAGCTTGTGGATAGACCGGGCAGAATATTCACGGTGGTGGAATACAGTGGCCCAGAGGCAAAAAAGGTAAGCTAGGAATCAACTCCCCATTTGCTCGAGAAATGGTAAACTTGCTCCAGGCTTTTGAAAAGGATTTCGCTGTGATGATAAATGAACTGTGTGTTTCAGCTATCCTCGCATTGCACGGACACTCAAGTCACTTTAGGACGTTAAACGGACCTCAAATGTACGGCTACAACCTGTCAGCGATGCCATCAATACTATTATACAATGGTACGTACCGATTAGATGCCAAAGGTCGAGTTCTGCTGAATTGCTCCTTCAGAGCTGGTGCCGGCTGCGCAGTTGAATGCAGGGATTGTTGGAAAGATGTACCTCTATAGTTTACTTGTAAGTAGTCAGTGTAATATCCAAATCCAGTTGAACCAAACGATTACAGAGGCAATTGCATTGCAGGTTGGGAGAGTTGTGGTTGGATGCGGGGAGGGGAGTGTTTTGCCGTGGTCCACCGGGGCCAGACCTCAATCTTGGTCGGAGGAATTTTGGTGTTGAAGAGCTGCCCTTGACCGCAGAGCTCGTCCAAGAAGACGTTCTGTTACGCTTCTTGGCAAGTCTCAAGTCAAAAGCAGTCGATGACGTTGTCGTTGGTGGAGTCGCTTCTTCGGGTGCCTTGATTGGGGTGTCTGAACGAGTCCTTCGGCCAACAGTCATTTATACGTTGACAAACACCCCCATCGCCGTCGCAAACAATGTTTGGAGGAGCCACTGTGGTGCTCTTGTTGATCGAAAAGTGCTTGCAAACGGGATGACAAGGTGGGTTTCAAGAAACCATCCACTTCTTTCATCTAACATCTCGAGTAGATTCACACTCGCTGGTGGAGGTGATGTTTACTTGCGGTGGAATTGGGATGCAGAGAGGGCGTGGATGGGGCAAGCCTGGAGTGTTTTCGGTGCGCGTGGAATCTCTTTGGACGAGGATCTAGGTGTTTTCAGTGCGTCGTTGTTTTCCACTCCCCTTCCACCCACTGACATCTCTCAGAGCTTAGCTACCATCTGGCCTTGTTGTCTGGCGACCTTTCATACTCCGAAGCCCGCCAACGATCCCAACAACCGATCTACTTTTTTATCCGACCACCTCTTTGCGACCTTGACCATGGCAATACCTCTTCTGTTCATTTCTGGTCTTTTGATGAAGACGGCCACTCTCCGCTCTCAGACGACCTCTGCAACGACTTTGGCCTTCCAACAACGCTCAGATTTTGGCAACGCTTAGAATCATACTCTTGGCCCAATGAAGCCTACAGCCGCCTACGCCAATATCAACTCCTTCGAGGTTTTGACCCGTCCACCACCGACCTTGCTCGATCTCTCGGATCCAACAAAAACATCTACCGACCTCTGAACGACTCGGATCGGTTTGCGCAGGTCAACCAAGGCTCGTTTTATCCATCTCTCCTCTTTGCCGTCGTCTGATCGACTTCGATTTTGTTCGCAGAGCCTTCTCTCGAGATTGGAGCCTCGACAGAAACAGCATACGTCTCAACAATGGAAGGTCCCACCACAGCTCACCCGACCCAATTCACTCACGGCTTCAAGTCTACCACAACTGACTCCGCTCAACATACCAGGGTTGGAGATTGTGTCTTCCAGCCCGCGAACAGCCAAGATCGATTTGAACATGTCCAAGGAGGTTCGCTCCACTTGCCTTTCCCATACGAATCACTCTAAATCGCATTTTGGCAGACTCTGAGTGCGAACCTTTGACATCCACTGCATCAAAAGGTACGCTCTCCCTTCGTATCTCTGACTTCAGCCTGTCTCAACCGGCCATTGCTTGCATTAGCAGCTAGTGCACAGTCCGCTGGGTTCTTATCTACTCTACTGTCCCCGCTCTCATCCACGCTTTCGAGCGAATCGGACATTCTTACTATTGGCTTTTAGGTCATGCCACCATTGTCTCCTACGTTCCCGACTATGTATTCCGTTTCTCACATCAACCAACCCGTTTTCGCTGTTTGTGCACTGTATTTTCCTCCAAGATATCGAGTATTATCATACATACCAGATACGATACTTATTTTCCCAACATCGCCGACCGTTTCCCACCCTAATTCCAGTCATATGGTCAAGTCACCTTTTATGTTGCGGTGCTCGTCTTCGATCCTGAGGCCATAGACCAGCCTTGCTCCCGAGAAGAGGTCGCATAATCTGAATTTGCTCGTCATAAGTTGAGTTCTACTGGCTGTATCTTCGGCTGAACCGCGCACCGTCGCCTTAAAATCGAGGACTTGTGCTGTATCATCGTAGGAGGGCTCTGAACGAACATCGGAGCGAAACTGCATCGGGGATGTGAGAACTGTTACCGAATGGGATGAAGCTTAGAAGAACAAGTTCTTACCTCTCAACGTCACCCACAATCTGCTCAGCTTTTGAGATCTGTATCCTGAAATTTCATCGTTCTTCTTCGTCCTTGCCCATTCGCATCTCAACGTATATCACGAACGGTGAATGTCGACAGTCGAGCTCTACACCTCGGGCAATGAATCTGCGGCACAAGCACGCCGAACTCGGCAGTTCTATCTCAAAATAGCGGGTACAAGGAGCCATCATTAAATAGTCAAGCACCTCGATGACGGGTTGGTTTCTGAGAGGGGACAATTAACTTCCGTTCCAGTGCCTTGAGTTCCTTTTATCGGACTGAGACTCGGGCGTAAAGACAACATGCAACAGAAACAGCCAGCTTATCCGCCCGTTTGATACCAGCTTCACGGTCTGGATCGAACGAATTTTACGTTGTGAATACCAAGGCCATTGCCCGCTGGCAACTACACTCACAAGCACCTTCCTGTTTATGCTCAGACCGGCTTCTTGTGCATTGGTCCAAGAGGATTCGAGTGCTTGAATTCTTCGAGCTCCGGACTAGAAACAAACAACGTGTTCAACGTCGAAAGTAGATCGAGGGACGGCGCAGGCATACGTACATGTGCTCCCTCCTTCCGTGACGATTGTTGAAGACAATGTGATTGATTCGGAACAAAGTCACCCTCCAATAGGCTGCGTGTAGGTGCCGTAGGTATCGGCTGCCCAGTCGCGTGAATGTAACATATTTATGCCCAAGAGAACATGTATCACGGTGGGCGGCGTAATGAACTGGGCCCGACTCTCGCTTTTTCATACACAATCCTCTATTCAGCTGCCATACTTGCAAAGCAAAGACAGAAGAACCGCCAAATATCAATAGACATGTACCCACTGATGATTCCTGATTCTCCATTGAATTCCAGCTCCGCGACTCCAGAACCGAGATTCAAGGTGTCCAACGAAGTGATTCTGGCGTGGTTTAACCCGGGACACCGAGGCTGATCGGGTCTTCAGCCGATTTGGTTTCTAAAAGATTGGACGAGTTGAGGGGCCGAACGAATGATGTCCGTGCTATAATACTGACTGTGGTATGCCTACGGGCGTTATTCATAGCACCAAGAAATTTGACAGAGCTTGCTTCGTGAGAAGGATGGTGGAGTCAATCCCTTTGCCGGATGGTTACATTCATTCGATGATGACCTTTCGAGTATTGTCAGACCGAGTTCATGAGGGTCACAGAGAGATTTGACAAACGTTCGTTGGGTCAATGAGCCCGTATCCACATAACTCCCTTTGCTCTTGAGTTGCATTGATATCGAACTGGCCTCGAATTCGAGAGTCGATCAAAGCGAGAGGAAGACGACAAACTGACGAGTTTTGAGCCGTTCTGCATAGGCGAAAGTGATTAGAATTGCCAGGGTTCTTCTTCGGAAAGCCAATTTGAAACAGGCGTACCTTCTCGGGGGTCTGGGGCGTGATTCTGCATCAGCTAAATCTTTGCAATACTCGTCGCTGCTGGTAGTAAAATCCCTACATTCAATACTTCCTTCGCTACCGAGCCCTCGGATATGGTAACCATATATCTTCAAATCATCAACTTGGATGAGGTTTAAGGTCTCGCTGTACCCTCGAAAATCTACGACGGCGATTGTTGCCGTTAGAACAGAGAGATAGTTAGCACGAAATCAAAGTCAGAGTTGAGATTGCTACACACCTTTTTGGCCCAAAGTACGCGTTGACACAAGCGAGACCGTGGACGGTACGGTGAGGGATGATGGACGAAGTCTTGAACGTAGAGACTCGGAGCTTGGTAGTGGAGAAAGCGATGAGCAAAGTCACGACATCTTCAAGGACTGAAAGTGACATGCGAGCATACCTCCTTGCCTACTGCGCGCTATGCATCAAACGAGAGCAGAATTGAGCGTCGCTAGTCAATATCATGAAATCAAACTCCGCCCGACCTCCCAATTACCAGACCGGCTTGAGGGTAGGCTCGAATGCATCCACTCTGACTCTTTCACATACTTCTAGCATCACATCGTCGTTCCTTTGTACTTCATCAAGAGGTTCAATCAGCACATTTCCAAGTTGTGATTCCACATCTACGCTTCTTCAAGTCCACCAATCATTTTCTTTCATCGCGCATTCAGTGGATCCTACGCAATTAAGACTGCCACCAAACGGAAAAAATCTCGAAAATCAATGAATCCACAAGGCTCTCGAACACCCTCACACATGGCGCAAAGACAGTTGCGGTGGAACGCTTGTCAACGAGAGAATGATTAAGCGGTCTCATTCACCTTACGTGATTGGCCAGTAGTTGAGTCCGGGGCATGCCACATTATCATAGCCTCGATCCCAGTCGGCTCGAAGGATTCACCTCTCAAGTTCTTGCTCGTTGAGTATCTTTCCATGACCGTGAATAGCCCCCTGCTCGTTTTCAGCCCCAGCAAGTACCCTCAAATTGCGTCAATGTACCAATGCGCTCCATGTCCCCACAAACAAGTTTGCACCGAAAATTTTGTCTTCCCGTAGCAGAGGGGCCACTTCATCCTCAGCCCATTGCCCCCCCAGAGTTGTATGTCTATTGTAAGTCGTAGAGGCGGTCAAATTCGTGGGTAACGATACAGGAAGGTACTAATTTATACTTACCACCAATAAAGACTACGGTCCGATAGCTCAGCTCGCCCGCCCTGCGACCCTCGAGCAGTACCTTAACCCCGGCCCAGCCCCACAACGGCGGTAACTCGTGCCCTGACTTGAGAGAGATCAACTACACTAACATATGCGAGTTAGAGATCCGAAAACATCGAACGGGCTGCTGTCCTAGTCCTTCCTTCCAGTTCGACAACAATGATAACTTCTCTGAGTCTCGAAGTCCTCGCCGGACATGATCTACCGGTGCCCCCTCCAGTAAAGAAGCCTGCTGAATGAGACGAGGATAACAACCTTCTTGAAAAGCTTCCGACGCTACCCATCTCGCAAATCGTCATGTACGACGGGAATATATCTCAATGCACGGACGCCTATATTTGAACAGGAACTACATTGTGAATCAGGAATTGGTAGAGGCAAATCAGACGCTTATACCTTGCTTCCTCAGGCCGTCCCACTCAAACACAACGACCAGCTGCTCTCCTTGGTACCCAGATGGCAGGGGCGTCTCGTTCTCAGAGCTCACGACAACTTGGAAAGTCGTAAAAGAGCGTACTTTGAATATCATATGGGCCCAAATTCTCTTCACTCGTGACGACGAATTGAGCCAAGAAGCATGCTACAACATTGAAGCCACCGGGTCCCGTATTCCTGGAGTCTTCAAAAGATAGCACAAGGCAAGAAACGTCGACGGTCAGTACATTTTCGAGATAAACCCCGAGGCAGACATACTGGGTCGAAACACGGGAGACTACGCTCTCAAATCGTCCCAAAAGCCGAATTCTATATTGAGTATGCTCAGGTGACAGTCCTAGGCGTTGGTAGAAATTCAATGTTCAGACTGTAGTCCGGCTGATAGCTAATCCCGAGCGACTCCCCTGCGAGACCAAGGATGGTGAGCTCTGTTTGGTAGTCGCCGAGTCCGTCTCATACAATGTCTCCCGGTGTCTTTGTCTGAGTTCACCATCTAGAACGCGATTGTTAGTCTGAGATGCAGATAGCCGGAACACAGTGAGCTGTAAGACTCACCTTCGCGATGTCTATAATGTTCAAAACTCATATCACAACGAAACCCTGGAAACTTGGAGTATGACTGATACGACGCCAGCGTTCGAACCAATGAAAACAGGCAAGAGGTGGCGACCAGAAGCTGATACGGCCGTTCTGGATATTCAGCAGGTCCGCGAGCTGGGTCCACACCATGGGACACCTTCTCGCTAGAGGTTACACCGGCCACCTCAGTATAGCTGGGTACTCAAGGAATCGGTCGGCTTGAGAATCGTGTCCAGCTTATTTGAGTGCTAGTGGTGGAGGCGATAGAATGAGATGGATCGTCCGACCTACGTGCCTGCGGTCTGTGAATCGAATAAAGGCTACGAGGTTGACACAGTTGACATTTAGAGGCGGAAATCTGCCCTGAAAACTCACGAGACGTGCATCGTGATCCTGATACACAAGTTCTTCGATCCAATGAGCCTTAGAACGAAGAGGCTAGAGGTTGGATTGAGATGGTTTTCTATCGAAACATAGTCCTTCATGCACGTCGCAGTGAGGGTGATCGAGGTAAAGACAACGAGAAGTCTAGTAGTACAACTGCGAACGGAATGTCGTCTGAGAGAATAAAAGGCTAAGGTGTAGAATGTGAAGGTTCAAGATTTCTTGCCTGATCTCGAGGGATAGATTCGGACGATTTAGATCTGACAAAGGATTGAACGTCAGGTATCTAAAATAGCGGGGCACGGGGGTTAGATACCAAATAGAATGTGGACTGATAGGTGTTTCGAGGGCTATGATGAGTCCAACATACCTAATTAAAGGTATCTTCACGGGGAAGAGTGGGCGTGGTGACGCACCATGTCCTTGTCTGTGGAATCCGTATGCTCGGAGGGAGCAGTCAAAGTCGTGGATTACACCTTTGTTCTTCAAAGCTACGGTCTGACTTGCTATCTGCCAAGAATCGAAGTCATCAGTCTGAATCACGAAAAAGCTAATCTTCGAGAGCATGAGTCTCGACGTGTAAAGGGGCTCTCACCGTTACGCCTTACTCGCACGGGTACAGTAAGCTAGACCAGGGTTTATTTAGACCACAGGTAGATACGTACTCGGAGAGTAGATAGGCGGCGTAGTGAAAGTAAAAGATAAAGAGGTAATTAGACTCCGTCGCACCTATATACCCAGAAGCGTGAGAACATAGTGAATGTGTAATAATTTCCGTTACACGACGTGATTACGTACCTACTGCTTCAATAGCCAATTCTCAGCTTGAATATTAATTATGGAGAGCGTTTTGAACCGGCAAAGCTGTGAATGGTACTTGAGGAAAGGAAAGGGAAAGACGTCGTTGGTGCTCATGGTGGTTCAAGTACAAGCAAGGCTTGAGCGCCAATGGGCGCTTTACAAAAAATTCTGAGTTTAGCTCCGGGCCGATCCCGATCCATGGTTGTTTCGCGACACCCACCACTCTCAGGCTCGATTCGCAAAAGAAACGACTCCTCGGCACTCTCTACATCTCTTCAAGGCTGTTCACGCACGACTTGAAATAGAACCAACAAGATGGCCAGGTTACCACGGTTGGGGACCGCGTATCAGATGGGATCCGGGAAATTGGGCATAGATAGAAATAGAAGACTTGATCAAGAAGGCGTTTATCGCAGCCATGAGCAGTTTATCGGGACCCAATCCAGGACTTCATATCGATAACAACGGCATTGGGCCGGGCTTTGGAGGGCTGGGTGGGTGTAGTACGGTGGAGGTCTAAAAAAGGAATTGCTGTCGAACGAAACAGCATGTATGTCGCATGTTCTGATCGCAGCCTGGGTGTGGACTGCTCGTGGGGTTTTGTTTGGGTTGTCTTTCTACCATCACCTTCCCCCCTCCTCGAACACACTCACCCACTCACAAGTTCAATGGAACCACATTTCTTCGAAAGGGCAACAAACACCACAGTCACGAGCGGGAGCGGGAGCTTCAGTCACGTTCAAGGAGATCAGATCATTAACACAACGACAATCGTACGAGCGGAGGAGAAGGAACGCACAGTGTTGGACGAGGTAAGCGGTTCAAGCTGTCTCTGGGAATTTGTGTCTGATTAATTGCTAGTACTTCTACGTGAAGCAGGGTGCTATCTCCAGGCGGAAGAATATCCACATAGGCCGGTACCCGCGGGACGACGAAGATCAATGCCGATGTCAATCTTGCGAAGAGGATCGGGTTCAACGACTTCGAGCTGATAGGCTCATCTGTACGGCAGAACTTGTGGACATCCCCGGCAGAGTCTTTACGTTGGTAGAATACACGGGCCCAGATGCGAAAGAGGTACGCCAGAAATTGACTTGCTACTTATTTGATGAATGCTAAAACTCGCTTCAGGTGTTTGAGAAGGACCTTGTTATGTTCATGAGCGGACTGTGCGTATCAGCTCTCCTCCGATTGAGCAGATGCTCACGTTGTCCTAGTACCTTAAATGCACCCCAAATGTATGGCTACAACTTGTCAGCAAGACCATCGGTATTATTACACAATGGTACGAACCTGTTACATGCCACAGGTTTATTTCCACTGAATTTCTCTGCAGAGCTGGTGCCGGCTGCAAAGTTGAATGCAGGGATTGTTGGTCGGATGTATCTCTATAGTTTGTGTGTAAGTAGTCAGTATAATATCTGGATACAGTTGAATAAAATGATTACAGAGGCAATTGGATTGCGGGGAAAAAGAATTGTGGTTGGATCCAGGAAGGGGAGTGTTTTGCTGTGGTCCATCAGGGCCAGAACTTGATCTTGGTATTTGGGATTTTGGCGATGAGGAGCTGCCCTTGACTGCAGAGCTCGTCCAAGAAGACGTTCTGTTGCGCTTCTTGGCGAGCCTCAAGTCGAAGAAAGTAGATGACGTTGTCGTCCGTGGAGTCACTTTGGGTGCCTGGATTGAGGTGCCTGACCGAGTCCTTGGGCCGACGGTCACTTCGACATTGACGAACACCCCCATCGCCGTCGCAAACAATGCCTGGAGGATCGGGTGGGCGAATCTTTCAGATCGAAAACTGCTGGAAAATGGGCTGATGAGGTGGGTTTCAAAATAACCATCCACTTCTTTCATCTAACATCTCGAGTAGATTCACACTCGCTGGTGGAGACTACCTGTCGTTGGAGTGGAATTGGGATGCAAAGGAGGCGTGGATGGGGCAAGCCTGGAGTGTTTTTGGTGCGCGTGGAATCTCTTTGGACGAGGATCTGAGTGTTTACAGTGTGTCAACGTTTTCCTTTCCCCTTCCACCCACTGACATCTCTCAGAGCTTGTCTACCATTTTGCCTCGTTGGATGGCCGCCTTCCAGACTCCGAAGCCCGTCAACAATCCCAACAACCAATCTACTTTTTTATCCGACCACCTCCCTCTGACCTTGACTATGGCGACACCTCTTCCCTTCATTTCTGGTCCTTTGATGAAGACGGCTACTCTCCGCTCTCGGACACCCTCTGCAATGACTTTGGCCTTCCAACAGAGCTCTACTTCCTTCAAGACTTCTGCTCAAACTCTTGGTCCAATGAAGCCTACAGCCGCCTACGCCAATACCAACTCCTTCGAGGGTTTGACCCGTCCACCACCGACTTCGCTCAATCTCTCGGACGCGGCGAAAACATCTTCCAACCTCTGAGCAACTCGGATCGCTTTGCGCAGCTCAACCAAGGCTCGTTCCACCTGCTTCTTTCCTCTGTTGTCATCTCACCCGATTTTGTTGGTAGAACCTCCCCTCGAGGATGAACCCTCAACATTGACGGCACACGTCTCAACAACAGAGGACCTCGCTACAGCTCACCCAACTCGACTCCCTCATGGTTTAGAACCGACCACAGCTGATTTTGTTCGACATACCGGAGTTGGTGAACATGCCTTCCAGCCCACGAATGACCTGAATCGGTCTGAGCAAGGTCAGCTTCATCTACCATCCCCATGCGAATCTCTTTAAACCCCTCCTTGGCAGAGTCTGAATGCAAACTTCCAACATCCACTCCGTCAAAAAGTACGAAACCCACTTCATACCTCTCGCTCTAGCCTATCTCACTCCACTATCATTAGCAAACACAGCCGGCCTTCATTCCGCCGGGTTTTTATCTGCCCTACTCTCCCCCCTCTCATCCACACTCTCAAATGATTCAGACATTCTTGCTATTAGTTTTTAGCTTTGGATATCATTGTTATCTATGTCTCTCACTGGGTATTCTATTGCTCACATCGACAGCCACGTTCGCTCTTTTCATGTACCGTATTCTTCTCGAAAATACTATACAGCACTCGACGGACTGGCAGGGCATGATACTCCAATCATGCCGAGTGCGAACTTGAACACTATTCGCCGTCACTCTCAACCCAATACCCGTCATCCCCAGCGATATACTCCAGGCAACCTCTGAGTTGGTGGAGTCCTCGCTAGTGCTATTTTTCATTCTCAAGCGCGGCTGAATCCCGGTCATATCTTGGGTTGAATCACGCGCCGTATCGTCTGAGTTTTAGAAATTCTGCCGCTTCCTAGCCATTCTCAGAGGGCCTTTTGTGTGCCTTGGACACTAAGTCGGATGATGGTGCATTCGGCTGTCCGATACTGTTGCCTTTCTCATTTCCGGGACCGAAAAACTAAATCCAACTAAATATATGATCTGAGTACCCTGGACCCAAACCAGTGAGATGCAGCAGAACGTACGAGTACTCACCTCTCAACGGCACCCGTGATCTATCCGACCCTCCCGAAAGTGTCCTTTCACACATCTCGAGATCCTATTGTTACCGTCTATCCAGGTCCGTCTATTTCTCGATGCGAATCATGTACAATCGGGGCATGGTTACCTTGAGCGGAGTAGTTTCGTCACCGGAGAACGAGCGCGAGGAGATTTCATTTGATGGACGAACGACGGTTGAACAGCTCCAGAAGAGGTCGACGACTGAGAAGTAAAAGTGAGCAGAGGTAAAGTATACGGCTATCGGCGTGAAACTCACTTTCTTCGGGACAGAGATTCATCTCGGGGCCCGTTTGACATTGAGTACTCTCTTTTTCGTCTCTTTCTGTCTAGATCCATTGAGATCATCTTCGCTCTTGAGGCTGGAGGCGTAAACACGACCTGGCACAATACCAGCCAGCTGATTTGTCCATTCAGAAGTGGCTGTATAGAATGGACTGAGAGAAACGTACACTGTTGTGAGCGTTGAGGCCATGGTGATAGCAGTCCGCTGGCACCTACATACCCTCGCTGACAGCTTCTCGTTCATGCTCATAGCGGGCTCCGAAACGTCGCTTCAGCGAAACTCGTGTCCCAAATATGACGTGTCCCAAGTCTAGAAACGAATAACGCATTCACAGGTGAGAGTGGATCAGGGAATGAAGCAGACGTATTTGCATGATATCCACAGCTCGTCTCAATGAACCAAGGCCTGAGGCCTGAGACCTGCCATCCTCCTTGGGACTCGGAGAAGCACGATTTACACTTTCCAAAGCTTGTAGACCTCAATCCATGGCAGAGAGTAGCAGTCCCGGATTTGCTTGAATGACCAGACGTCAGATGCAAAGCGAGACGACATCGTTTGTCTGAAAGTATGCAAATTCTGCTGTCTATCCATCCGAGGCTTGGCCCAAGCCTTCAAGATGTTGCAGAAGTTTCTGGAACGCTCGCCGGGATTGCGCGTTGTCAAAGGTCATTTTTTTTGGTCTTGATGCGGGACAAGAGTTGGGCGACGTTGATTTTTTTCCGAGCTAAGATAAGCCCTATTGAGGCCGTGGTACCACAGAAAAATTTAGTGAACTCGCTAACAACCCACGAAAGAATGTCGGTTGGTCGGAAGGATGGTGGAGTGAAAGACACAACAACGGGCGCTTGTTTGTTGTCATCCTTTCCCTCGAACCACGATCACGACGAAGACAACTATCTTTTCCATCGTTATGACTATGGTTGCACGGTCGGTTCTACTGAAGGCTGTTGATATTCTGGATTTGTCGTTGCTCACAGCCTGACTCTGCAGGATTTCACCGAGATTCATACTATCTTTGAAAATGACCGAACTTTGGCCGAATAGAATCGACTAAAACGAACATAGAAGTTGATGGGAGTACGTCCATGAAAACTCGTCTGAAAACGGAGCCATTTAGCCTCGAAGAATTAATAGACGATTTGTGCTCTGCACCCAACCCATTCACGAACATCGGTCAAGCCTGAGAAGACAAGCTCAATCTCTAATCCCAAATGGGCCAAATTCGTGGCGAGACGGAGCTCGGTAGGAGTGTCGCGGTTAGGTCTTGAGGAAAAGAGCAGGGCACGGATTTGTTGGAGCTTCTCGTCTCCTGGAGGCTGTATCTCGTCAATGAGACGTGTCGATGAGGACAACGAAGACCGTGTTGAAGTTGACAGTTTCAGAGGACGTGTAACCAAACCTCAAGCATAATCTTCTCAGCTTCCTGTGCTATAAGGTATCGTGGAAAGGAAAGAAGCCCGGTAAGCTGCACATCTGTTTCTCCCTAGCTTCCAGTGTCATGCTGATCTCGTATGCTAATCTCTCCTGCATAGAAACGTCTTGGAAATCTTTGGTCGACCAGTAACATTTCGGCGTTTGGCAGAAGATGCGGTGTTCACCTACCACAGTCCAGAAGTCGATTGGCGGCCTCATAGTTACTAGGCAAGCGGGTCATTGAGTTGCAGCGGTCTGGAGAGAGAGTGGACAGCGAAGATGAAAGATTCATAGTAAGTCTCCCAATTTTTTTTCCTCCTACCACTTTCCTTCTCCTTTTAATTCCATATCTATTCCATCTCACGGGGCACCAACCAAAATTTCATGGTTGTGAAACTGGATTCGGGAACCATAGAGCTTAATTGGCCCGGTAAATCGCCTCTTTCCCATCAGGTAAACGGACACCCTAGCAAAGGAAAAGGCTGAGGTTACGCCGTTGATAACCTGATGAATACACAAAGGCGTATCTTACAGATTATGCAGTAATAACAAGTTTGATTCCCGTTCGATAATTTTTTGTGGAAACACAATGCCCGTTTACAAGGCCGGGTTCCGGCCCTTAGCGGTGACCATGCAAGCCTATTAAAGTACCGTTTTGCGCCACTAGGGGCCGGCACACTGCCTTATAAACGGGCATTGTGTTTCCACGAAGAAATTATCGGTCGGGAATCAAACTTGTTGCCGTTACATGGTCTGTAAGATACCCCTGCGTGAATCCATCGAGTTAGCAGTCATGAAATCTCAGCCTTTTCCTCTGCTAGGGTGTATATTTACTGGATGAGAAAGAGGTGATTTGTCAGGCCGGGTAATCTCTATAGTCCCCGAATCTAGTTTCACAGGCGTGAAATTCTGCTTGGCGCCCCGTGTCTGTCATCTCTGTCGCTTAGCCCACGGGCACCAATACTCGCCCTTTCAAAGGTGCTCTTATCTCCCTGCTCGTATCAATGTTTCGGAGCTTCGAGTTTTGACTAACCTCGTCTATGTTGTACAGTGTAATAAACACGATGCCTATGCACACAAGTCCTTTGGCTTCTCTCAGCTTCTTCAGCCGAGTCGAATCCAGGCCAGATTCCTCTTCCTCTTGTCAGGGCGAGGAACGGAGTTGACGCGCATTCTCATTCATCAAATTGGCAAATCGTCTCGACCATGTAATTCCTCGCGTCACTCGACTTACGAACCACACAGCGATAGGGAATGATTGTCACCCTTCAAGATTGGCTGGTAATAGGCTGGGACGGCGATGGAAGACGTTCTGTTCAAGTCACCTTGTAGGCGATCATGACAGACGGCTTTGCATGGCAGCTCGTGTATCTAAGTCATCTTGCTCAGCGCGGGTGTGATCATGGGCTCCTAGTCCAGGTTCGTTACAACTTGATGCTTGCTTTCAACTTTTCGCATCGATTCCCGCCGTGCTTATGGCATCTGCTTCACGGTTTGTTACATGCAGGATCTGGTGTTCGAACCCTCACATGCTTATCTTTCTTTCCCTTTCCCTCTGTTGACGTTATTTACTTACGTCTCCCACCACCATGATTGCCCCGTCCCTAGTAGCGATCTTCACGTTTGGTCCGAACATCCCCTTCGTACGAATACATAAACTGGGGTTTCATACAACATTGGCGACCCGGCCATATTTATCCTATGTATACCATCCTTAGCTTGATATGTGAATGTCAAATTGGAGACCAAATTCCGTAGACTTCAACTCCGAGGCCATGCATGATTGCCAAACGAAGCTTCGGGTGGCCTACTAATCTTTCGGTGCTTTAGCAGTTGGGTGTCGAGGACTGAGCGGGCATACTAAGGATACTCTAGCATGAGTGCCACTTTCCCGGTTCAATTATGAGAGGACCTAATGGGGAATGTGCTCAGGCTGTTGTCTGATAAGTGGGGTGAATGATGTCGATTGATTCTTGCGACGTCAAACGGGTTCCTTCGAGATCAGCCCTAAGTGGGGTTATCAAGCCAAACACGAAGTATACGTACCCAGCATACCACAGTGAGTTCGCCACACGATAACTTGTAGTGCTGTGCTTCCGAGCGGTAGCCTGCTTTCATCTTTGACCTCGAAATATTGAATTCACAGTGGGAACGACTATTCAGAGAATGAAATCTGAGGGGCCCGTAATGACGGCGTGCCATGTTCAATTCCAGCTCGAAGACTCTCACGACTGACTACCTGGTGCACGACGCTCTGTAAAATGAGAAAGAACCCGTAATCATCAACGAGAAATGAAGAGAAGGTCTATCACCATGTGTGGGTGGTCGAAGTGCGAGTCAAATCACAAGCTCTTACATCTTCTGTTGCGATTCGGTACTCAGACCGGCGGCCTCTCCTTAGTCAACAACACAGACGACATTCTGTTCTATGGTATACTCTCCCCGAGTGCTCGGCATTCTTCATAACACGTTTCCAGCACTTGGGATCCTCTTTGCTAACTTCCGAGATGTACCGAGGTTTGGCTGAGGTTTGGAGCCTTGAGCTGAGCGGCTGACGTTGGAGTTAAGGCTGGGGCGAGTTGCATTACTATTTGATGGGAGAACGTTATTAAACATGGCCAGGAAGAATCATCACCCAGATGCACCTTCAACACCGCGTACAATATCAGCCTTTGATCCACACGAGTTTCCCTATTGACACCAAGGTCAGCCTGTTTCACGACAGAAAGATGATTCGGGGTTTCTTGATATTGAGGTATTGAGGGAAGGCTAGTCTAGGAGAGAGCGGAAGAAGTACTTGAGCCTGTTTTTGTAGATTAGAGAATCAGACCAAGGTTGGAAGGCGACGAGTGAACAAACGAGAGCCACCCAAAACAAACGGATCATCTCACTGGCAACCAGTCCAAGGATATTAGTTCTCCGGGATGACGCCGTAACTTGGAGGCCAGGATTTTACTTCTCCGGCGTCATCTGCAGTCAAATACTTGGCAGCAATTTGAACGCCCGAGCGATAAATCTAGAGCGAATATTACTCACTTCCAACCCCATCTTACCCGGCTGCTAGTGCACCGAAATTGGCATTAAAGAGACATCGAACGGGTTGAATTGACGAGGAGGATTCACCTGGGGAACCCACTCGTCACGAATTCTAACTCAATGGCATCCGCCTGAAGCCCACCTTGAGCTCCGAATCATGAGGCCGTTCCGCACGATGGGATAGATTGATGAATATGGTGAGGTCGCTTAAGTTAAAGTACTAGGCCCCACTTCCCAACCTCGGACCTCGTCGCTCGACGGAACTTAGGGGTCTTGTTAAACAGGATTGGTTACGAGGAGAGCGAGAGCTAAGATTCGCATGCTGGATACCGATGCTACGAATTGCTAGGAGTTAAATACGCAAGATACTTGGACAGAGTCAATGGGCGAACGGATGTATGAAGGGCTCCAAGATTCTTGTTCAAGCCAGGTTCACAGAGTTTGGGTCTATCCCGAGGTCTGTCTTGGGTCGATCTAATCTCATTTCTCGTACAGTCTGGCATAAGGGAGGTTGCAGAGAGCAACACGGTGAGACTCGAAGATTGCGCCAACGATATCTGGGGTCTACTAATCAAACGAACCGGGTCAGCAAGGCCATGCCATCATGAAAAGGATATTTGTGAACGAACCTCCTTCCGCATCTCGTACATCCCACAATGCCACCCATCACAACTCCGAAGGGTAGGCACAAGTCTATTGGGCATGTGTTGTTATCATTAAGATTTAACAGTTCCGATAGAAAGATAGACGTACTACGATCCCGCCCCAAAATACCGCTCATGTTCTTCCCTGCGGTTTGGAAAACGCATATCTTGAGGAAGTGCAAGCATTATGTGAGTTTACGGGTCGTGTGTACGGTTGCTAAAAGTAATCTTCTAGGCGATCCTGAAGCATTTTCCTTTCGCTAATTCGACAGATTGAGAGCTTTGACTTCCCTATCGTAGAGGGCGAGGGAGACTAAACAATGGTGATAGGAACGGGATCCACGTGGATCTAGTGGTCAGTCAGTGTGGGGGGAGGGTAATGACAACATGGAGGATGGCGCCAGTAAGCCAAAGAACGACTTTCGAGGCTGTGACGAGTCCAACAGGTTCGACTTCGGGACGTCTCAGAAAATTTGATATGAGTACTACTACTACAACGTACCTTTGAGCTCCATGTTCTGGCGGCCAGACTTCTCGACTCATCTACATTCGTATTCACCCATCGTTGATTTGCTCGGCTTGAAGGCCTTCCAGACACTATGTAATATGTATGGCAAAAAGCTCGTCAAAATCTAACAAACAGCGGATGTTGGCCTGAGCAAAATGCTCACCTGGAGCATTAGCTATGTATTGCTGGAACTTTTGGTGTGAAGATGGTTTTCTGGTGTTGCTTGGAGCAGGTGCAAGTGAGCAAGGGGATATTGTAATGGTCATGGTAGTTGTGGGAAAAGATTCTAATTAGACACCGGCGGCTATACCTGGGCTATACTCACCTTCAACTCGACTCTCACAACGCCGTTACGTTCCCCACCCCCACTATGCTGTCGTATTCGAGAACTTGCTCCTTGAGCACCAATTTTGATGCACCAGGCGTTGCTTCAAGCTCATGACACAACAATCATACGACCCGAGAACACTGTAATGATCCCTTTTGGCTGTGGTGGGCAGGGTGAAAATGGCATTCTGAATCGGTTCGACTGATTTGGAACCTCTTCAACAGTCTCAACAGTGGAACTCGTGTCCTTGTTTGGAGGAAATACAGGCGAAATGGAGCTTTTTGTTTGTGAATGAGCGGAAGGGAGGCTGGGTTGGATTGTTTAAATAACCGTAAACCTCCATCTGATTAGCTCAAAGCCACTAGGACGCGTGTATCTACCCACAACGGCGGCAAACGACCCAAATAGTATCAGCAGCTCTGGTCCCATGTACCCTCGCCGCCGTTTAACGTTCGTGCTACACCACTGGCTCGACTGAGTTTACCAGTCAGCCCCTCTGCGTATCCTCGATCTCGGGCTATCCGAACATATCTCTCTTTGATCCCTGTGTTCCTCCTATCCAATCCAGCCATGCGGCGTATCATATATCTTTTATACACCACGAACGTTTGAACATTTGCTGGCTAATGAATAAGGGGGCGCGTTCCAGGAGTCTTGTTTTAAGCGGCAATCAACCATAAACCGACCAAGTAAGGGTTTTCACATTGATTATGGCTCCATGTCGGTTCCAGCTTTGAAAACGCTCCTGCAGAGGTCGTGTTACTAGAGACGATTGGGAGTTGAGGTTCCCGTTTACAGAGCACCCTTGATCAATGCTGTATATACGGACTGTGCACCGGGACATGTAGTCGGTGTATACTCCGTCCCTGGGTACTACCAGTGGCTTCACCTCTCCCATATTCCAAGCTCTCAGCCTTTTGCCATTCGAAAATCGGGGTTCTGTTCTTGAATCAAAGTCGGCGGGGTATCGGATTCACGTACAGTCATACCGGTCATACCGAGCTCAGAGGTGAGAATCATTGCCAGCTCTGTTACGAATTCATTCATTCAAGAGTCAACAGGGCACCCATCGTCCTCAATTCCTATGCACGGTTCTGAACTCTGTACCAGCCAAGACTGACCGTGATAAGTTTGCAGCTGTATCTTGTGAGACTCGAGGCTATGGAAAGAGTATTGCGTACTGAACCTGTCCCCCGGCAGTGGATATATGGGAATCGAGGTTGTTAAGGGGAGAGGTAGTCTCGAGTTGAAAGCTGGCTGACAAGGTGGTTTTGTCGCGCAAGTGTGGTAGCTTTCACGACGGAGAAGTGTAGAATGAAAGGCACGCCATGGATCAATTCATCCTTTTGCTCAATGGAGCTCAATATCTTCTCTTTACCAAGCGTTTCAAGAGGTCTTTCGACGTTGATTCGGTGCGTCTCTTCTTTTCAAAACCCCATGACGCAGACTCATGTCGCTACGGTCTATGGCTTCAGGCTCGCGGCCGATCGGAGTTCGAGGTTTATCCCACATTGGTATCGTACAATTGCTGGCAACTTTCCGTGCGAACTGGCTTCCAGATCAAACACATAGTTACTCGTCCTCCAATGTCATCAACTCTGTTGCTCATTGAATCTGAGGTGAAATTTTAGAATTATAAACAACAGAGCTCAAAGTACTTACCCCGCGGGCCATGCCATTCGAGTTTCTATCGAACCTCCAAGGTATCGGCGGGCTTGTGTAGCGGTACACAAGGATCGGTATGATCGCTATCACGGTCCTCTGAGGGATCTGAATCAGGCGCGGATTGAGTCATTATATCAAGGTTGAAGTGGGAAGTTGTAATGTTCGGCGACCGAATCTCTTTATTTCCTCTCGAAACTGTCCAAATCACTTCGTCAGCGTCCTCTTGCATTCTTAGCATGTTTATTCTTGACCTGGGTTGGCGTTCATAAATTTCGCACATTCTGAAGAGGCATACACACTCACGGACGTGGGTTATATCTACACAGCCATTGTAAGTCAAAGGAAGGAGGCTCGCCACAATAACTAAACCCGACTTGCCTTCAAGATGTACCTATGTATTTCAGAGTCGTACCTAGTCAAGGAATTAAGAGAGGAATGCCAAATTGATATCCTAACGGCTCGTAGATTGAGGAAGAGCTAGCGGTTTCGTGATTATGAGGGCACGCAACCGCCGAGTGGGATACTTTTAGGCAAAAAAAATACTCACCTTCAAGTCTAACACCGGGGTGTTGTAGACTTTCTCATTAGATCTACCGGTGTCTCCTTCCTAATGTATCCTATGAAAGGTAATTGACCCGTTAGCTCGAGACGAAGATGACCATCGTCAAAAGTAAGACCGACCTCCCCGGAGGATACCCTCAACCTTCCTGTATCCACAAGTCCCTTGAACTTGTAGTACAACCGATATAGCGTTTGTGATCGAGCTCGTAAGAGCAAACAAGGCGTATCAGCAAGCTAGTACGACTATTCAGGACCGAGTTCACGAGAATTCGCCGAACGTACAATTTTACTGCCATGTTACACAGCGCTACCCAGATAACCTCCCGGTGAGGGTTAGACCGGCCTTCGGGAGTGGAACTAGCTGGGTATTTAGGCGATTGAGACACTTGAGCCGCTAGATGAATCATGGGAGTCGCATTCAGTTGAGAGGCGGAGGAATGCTCACCGAACGAACCAAATGCCCATACCTGACTCGGGTGCCACTGAGCCAGCCGACAGCCTTTCCGACAAGCCTCGTTCTGAAAGCATATCGCCAATTCTGAGAGTGTTTTTCGTTTATGATTCGAGCTCTGGGGACTGGTACAAAGGTGAGAGAGTAGATCTAGAATAATACCAATCATGTACCACCCGACTCACTAACCAAAGTTCAATCGCATGATTCAAGATTACTACAAGAAGGGTGGGGGATGCCACTTTAAAGGGGCAAAAGCAAGAAATATCGGAGTTGCTCATGGTTGTCCAAGCGCAAGTCGAGTTGTGGGCGCTATACTACGAAAATCCAGATTCAAATTTCAGATCCGGGCCGACCCCGATTCAAGTTCCTCATTTCACGACACTCATGACCCCGATGCTCGATAACCTTGTCCACTATCTTTGGAACGTCGTTCTAATGAGACCAACATACAGCCAATCAGATGGCTGCCCTGATCATACGGATGAGGCCCAGGACTAGAGACAGATCGGATCCGGGAGATTGAAGGTGAAAAGTTGAGGGCGTCTATCGCAGCGGTGAGTGGTTTTATCGGGACCCAAACCACGTTTCTGACAGGCTTCCTTCATATCGATAAAAACTGCACCGGAATCTTGGATGCTGTATGAGTGGAGCGTTGCTGCGCCAGAAGGCGTGGACTTCGCATGTTTTACATGCAGCTTCAATATGGGCTACTCTTGGGCATTCACCCAGGTTGTCTTTCTACCCCCATCTTCCCCCCTCCAGTACACTCACCCACTCACAAGTCAGATGATATCTTTCTTTCGAAAGGCGAAGAGGACCACAGTTACAAGCGGGAGCGGGAGCTTCAGCCACGTTCAAGGAGATCAGATCAATTACACGACGACAATTGTACAAGCGGAGGAAAAGGAACGCACTGAGTTGGACGAGGTAAGCGGCTCGAGCTGTCCCCGGGGGGCCGCGTCTAATTTTTCCCTAGTTTTCCTATGTGAAGCGGGGCAATATTTGCAGGCTAAGGGATATCCACATAGACCAGTACCCGCGATGTTGGGACTATGCAGATGAATGTTGGTGGGGAGTTCGAGCCGATAGGCTAATTTGTGTGGCAGAACTTGTGGACCTACCGGGCAGAGCCTTCACAATGGTGGAATACAGGGGCCCGGATGCGAAAAAGGTACACCAGGGATTAACTCGCTGTTTGTTCAATGAATGCTAAAACTTGCTCCAGGTGTTTGAGAAGGACCTCGCTATGTTCATGAGCGGACTGTGTGTATCAGCTCTCCTTGCATTGAGTGGATGCTCAAGTTGCTATAGAACCTTGAATGGACCTCAAATGTACGGTTACAACCGGTCAGGAATCCCATCGGTATTATTACACAATGGTACGGACCTGTTACATGCCATATTTTTATTTCCACTGATTTTCTCTGCAGAGCTGGTGCCAGCTGCAAAGTTGAATGCAGGGATTGCTGGAAGGGTGTATCTCCACAGTTTGTGTGTAAGTAGTCAGTACAATATCCGGATACAGTTGAATGAAATGATTACAGAGGCAGTTGCGTTGTAAGGATGGAGAACTGTGGTTGGATCCGGGGAGGGGAGTGTTTTGCCGTGGTCCATCGGGGCCAGAACTCGATGTGATGATTGGGGGTTTTGGCAATGCGGAGCTGCCCTTGACCGCAGAGCTCGTCCAAGAAGACATTCTGTTGTGCTTCTTGGCGAGCCTCAACTCGAAAGAAATTGATGACGTTGTCGTCCGTGGAGTCGCTTTTTCGGGTGCCTGGATTGAGGTGCCTGAACGAGTACTTCGGCCGACGGTCGTTTCGACGTCGACAAACACCCCCATCGCCGTCGTAAACAATGCCTGGAAGAGCGACGAGGATAGTCTTTCGGATCGAAAACTGCTGGAAAATGGGCTGACAAGGTGGGTTCCAAAAAGCCATCCACTTCTTCCATCTAACATCTCGAGTAGATTCACACTCGCTGATGGAGACTATCTTGGGTTGGAATGGAATTGGGATGCACGGCGGGCGTGGATGACGCAGGCCTGGAGGGTTTTTGGTGCGCGTGGGATTTCCTTGGACAAGGATCTAAGTGTTTACAGTGCGTCGTTGTTTTCCACTCCCTTCCACCTACTAACATCTCTCAGAGCTTGTCTTTCCTGATGCCGGGTTGTCTGGCAACCTTTCATACTCTAAAGCCCATCAACGATCCCAACAACCGATCTACCTTTTTGTCCGACCACCTCCTCTTGACCTGCGTCGTGGCTACACCTCTTCCGTTCATTTCTGGTCTCTCGATGAAGACGGCCACTCTCCGCTCTCCGATGACCTCTGCAACAACTTTGGCCTTCCAACAGAGCTCAGATTCTCTCAATACTTCATCTCATGGTCTTGTTCCAATGAAGCCTACCGCTCCCTACGCCAATATCAACTCCTTCGAGGGTTTGACCCCTCCACCACCGACTTCGCTCAATCTCTCGGATACGAAAACATCTTCCAACCTCTGAGCGACTCCGATCGCTTTGCGCAGGTCAACCAAGGCTCGTTTCACCTATTCCTTCTCTACATGAAGGGTGCTAGGATTCGAACGAAAACGAGAGATGAGGTGGTTTGATGGTCATGGCGGTTGTGGACAGAGTTTGGGCGCGCAGCCCGGGGCTCACCGGGATCTTGGACCCGACCTTCATGATCTGCCTCGAACTTTATTCTCGGGAATCGTATACAAAAACTGTCTCTCTTCTTGTATCTCAACTCTTAGAACCGTGGGTTGCAAGAAGTCGGAAATATTTCAACCGTACGGCATAGCCTCAAGATTGAGACATCGTCCTTTCCGCTGGGTTGAGATGGAAATGGCACCCATTCATCCATCGGAGCCCATAACAAGCCGCTATAGCCATCCCAACAGCGTGATTTGGATGGCTAGGTCAAAATAGGAGGGAACCCAGAGCTGTGTCGAGGAATGTGGGCCGTGAAAATGGAGGTTGGGTTGGATTTGACGAAGAAACTTTGGACAGTTCCGTTTGGTGGACTCAAGGCCCACAGAAACTGCTGTGAAATCATCCATAATACTGCCATTCCAATCTTGGAACTGAGAATTACTCGCGGCGGCGTATAATCCTTCTCACTCCCAGCGATTTTCGTGAGTTTTAAGATATATCATCTGCTCTCCTTCGGCTCACCTGGATCCTAAGTGTGCACTCTCTAGGCAGAAGACTTCGAGTGAATGGTTCTCTTTCCAAGTTCCCGCACCCCTCTACTCGCCTTTCCCGCTCCAACCCAACGTTGCAAGCGGAAAGACCGCCGTCCGAGTGGGCTTGTAGCCACGATGCGGCCAGAGACACCGCTCATGCCTACCACGTTCCCCAGTTCCAGCTCCTCGAAAATGCGCTGTCGACTTATATTTGCTGTCTGAACATCCGTGACTCGCCACTTCAGTTTGATCTTCCCATGTTTAGGACGGCCTTTCGCCATACCCATTTTCGGGTTTTCTGTGGCTCGTAACCCACGGAAACTGGAGGCAACAGACTCAATGTCAACCAAATCGAGGGGGGTGGGCGTAAACTGACCTGGTGCCCTCAATAAATTCTGCCTCAGGATGCATCAAGAGCGCACGGCGCGTATGAGGTGAGTTAACCCCAAAGTCACAGGTGAGTAGATAACTGATGCATTTGTAGTTCTGTATCGTCGGTCGATATACGACCTGTGCTTTGCTTACCCGGTACAGAACTGCCCACACCAATGTTTGTCCGGCCCTCATCATCTCGGAGTCGAGTTGCGGCTGGGGTTACACCTCCAAATCGCAGTTGCCAGCGATATTATATGGTCAGTGTATTTTCGCCATCTAAACATCCATGAGCCACCACAAGCTCACCCTCGTCTTCTCTTTGAAAAGGTTCATGACACATTGTCTCCACACTGGTATCCGAGTTTTTCTCTTTACAACCCGCGGGTTGTCGAGGCGACAGATGCCGACTTCGGTCATATTGAGGGAGAGGAACGGAAACCGGCCTGCCTCGATCGGTTCTGAATCATGGATCACACGGTGAACGAATTGGCAATTCTGTTGCATTTGCGGCTCTACTGTGAGTCTATAAACTACATACAAGCCATTGAACATCCAACGCCTTGCTTCTTCGGTACAGAACCGCTTAGGCGAATATCTCTCGAGGTGACATTCATACCTTCAAATATCTGAGTCCCAGACGACGCTCGGAACTCTGAGGATTACCCCTTCTTCATACCGTGGGCGGCCAGAGCTCGCGTCAAAGAGCACAGCAAGGTCAGCTTCGACTACAACAGGACAAGCCTCACAGAACATCTCGGGTTGACACCGGATTTGAGTGAACACAGTGAACGAGGTCATAGAACAGTGTATTTATTGAGTACTGATAGTTGTGATTAAAATACTATCGGAAAAAGTGAACGCTAGCGTGAACAGAAAAACAACAGCGGGGAACCGGGATAACTGAATAGACTCTGCGAAAACGAAATACCAAGGGAAACCAGAATAAGACAACGGAACGGACCGGACAGGAATAAGTACGAGAGAGGGATGCGAAGCGATGATCAATCGACTCGAAGCCGCTCGCGGAGATCCTCTAAGCGCGAGAGAGAATGGAAGGGGCGTGGGCGTGGGGAACTGCTGGAAAAGTGAACACTGGTGTGAACAAAGAAATGTGCAACAACAGCGGGGAACTACAATAACTGAACAGACCCCGCGACAACGAGGTACCAGAGAACGAGAATAGAACAACAGAACGACCCGGGCAGGAATAAATATGAAAGAAGGATGCGACTCGAAGTCGCTCGCGAAGATCTTTCAACCGTGAAAGAGAATAAAAGGGGCATGGAGACTGCTGCAAGTGAACCCCAGTGTGAACAAAGAAATGTGCAAAAAAAAAGCGGGGAACTGGGATAACTGAACAGACCTCGCGAGTACGAGGTACCAACATGGGAACGAGAGAAGGACAACGGAACGAACTAGACAGGGATAAATTTGAGAGAAGGGTGCGGTGATCAATCGACTCGAAGTCACTCGAAGTCGCTCGCGAGGATCCTCTGACCGTGAAAAAGAGTGGAAGGGGCATGGGGAACTGCTGAAAAAGTGAACGCCAGTGTGAACAAAGAGATGTGCAACGAAAGCAGGGAACTGAGATAACTGAACAGACCCCGCGAGAACGAGGTACCAAGATGAGAACGAGAATAGGATAACGGAACGACCCGGGCAGGGATAAATATGAGAGAAGGATGCGAGGCGGTGATCAATCGACTTGAAGTCGCTCGCGAAGATCTTTTAATTGTGAAAGAGACTGAAAGGGGCATGGGGAACTGCTGGAAAAGTGAATACTATAGTGGGGAAACAAACTAAATGATCAAATGTCTGTTGGCTTCGCTGTGTATGGGATCCACAGCTACTAGTCCCTTGGGCCACGTAGAGACCAGACATTGTCCAAGGGTTGGGTAGCACATACCCGACGAGCATGAGTACACGAGGGCAAGGTAAACGTAAAGCAAGCAAAAGGGCAAGCACGAGGGAACCAAGATGGGAACAATAAATCAAAAGGGGTAGGAGAGGAAGTGCGACAACGGACTGAACAGGATCGAACAAGAGGACGCAGTAACGAGACAGAAGGGAACGGGACATGCATCATCTGTAAGCAGCGTAAAGGGAACATCCTGCAAAGTGAACAACTACCCGCACAGGTCGAAGTAAAAGCAACACCAGAAAGATGAACACCGACCCACAAACAAGTGAATCAGGGGGCATATCAGGGGGAACTACAAGAATCGGATCTTCAATGGTGCGGGAATGGGGTCGAGGGCAAAAGAATGTACATTGTCATTGGTTTTTGTTGTTCCGCCTCTGGCGTTTGACTTTACCGTTGCCTCCCCTCTTGTCGGGGGATACCACAGGGGTTGGGCGAGACTGCGGACGCTTTTTACGCTTTTTTGGAGGAGTTTGATGCTCCTCAATTTGACCTTGCACCTCCATCTGCTTTCTTTTCATCCCCCTCGTGAATTTCGGAGACTTCTTTGAGGTTTGGCCCACATGGAGCTTTGGCTTTGTGGGCGTCGCTGGATTTGCGGCAACCGCCGAAGTGGTCGCTTTGACAGCGGTTTCTATTTGGCGGATCTTATTAGGGGCAAGGAATTCAATCAAGGATGAACGTGAACGTACGTTGGTCCTCATCGTCGATATCGAATTCTCCGTCGGGGTCCTCCAAGGAAACATCTATCGACGAGTAAATGAAGGGTAATTAAGGTTTGAAGAATCCTGAAGTTGCGCACCTGAGAGGCCATCATTTGTGCCATAAAGGCCAGTATTAAATGGGTCGATCACCATTGCATCATCTTCAGAGGCTGATGCGAATTCTTCCTCGTGCGCCGAGGTCGCAGAAGGAGCTTGAAATGACCAGTTAGGGAGGGTAGACCTGAGACAACAAGTGAGCCCACCAGAAGCGCCATCCAACTCCTTTGCGGGCTCTGCTCCGCCATCCGAGACCATGGACGCAGCTGATAATGTGAAGTTAGAGGTGAGTCGAGGAGGCTTCAATGATTGAACACACCGAAACCGCCGTTCGGCACCTCTTCGGGGTTCTCTCCATTAGCCGCCGTGGGCAGAGCTTCTCACGAAAAGTCAGGGAGTGTTAAGCAGTAAAGAGGGTTCAGCTATCAGCTAACCAATGTCACTTCGTGGGCCAGCTGGCACCTCCTCCTTTCCAATAATCGGGGCGGTAACTGAAAGGAAGTCAGAACGGCGTGAAACGAGGGAAACAAATGAACTGACCAGCTCCGGTGTTCACTCGACCCTCCGGTTCACTTTCCTTCCCGCCAGCCGGGGCTGCAGGAGAACCTGTAAATTATCAGTCAGGGAGAGGTAGGCCTGAAGAAACAAGTGAACATACCGGAAGCACCGTTCACCTGTGGGGGCTCATTGACCGGAACCATGGTCACATCTGGAAGAGGGAAATCAGAGAGCGTTGAGTAGCTAGAGGGGTGAATGAACTCGCCAGAATCGCTCGACGGGATAGCTCGCACGACATCCTTTTCAATGATCGGAGCGGTATCTGGAAAGAAGTCAGAATGGGGTGAAACGAGGGAAACAAGTGAACTGACCAACTCCGGCGTTCACTTGACCCTCCGGTTCACTCTCCTTCCCGCCAGTCTGGGCTGTAGGGACCAATGCGACCGTCTTTTCGATGGCAGGGACTACAGCTGGGGGAGGAAGTCAGAATAGGTTGAAACGAGCAAAACAAGTGAACTAACCAGCAATGTTCACTTGAGTGGCTGGCATCTCTTTCCCTTTAGTCGGGGTTGTAGAAGAGACTGGAAACGATTAGTCAGGGAGGGTTGAATCTCCGGAAGGAAAGTGAACGTACCAGTGGCACCGTTCAGTTCTTTTGGGGGGTCTGCTCCGCCAACCATGGCTGAGAATGGGAAGTCAGAACGAGGCGAACCGAGAGAAGCGAATCAACATACAGGAGCCAACATTTGGCGTCTGTTCGGGCTGCTGATCGCCAGGAGAAGTGGTTATACAACCTGAGCGTAGAAGATGACCGAAGGGAACGAATATCAGCGGGGGGAGCGAACGTACCTCTAGCAGGGGCGTCATTCACTGACTGAACTTGACTTTCGCCAAGAGGGGCTGCTTCGAAATCTGAGGACAATAGGCAAGCCGAGAGAATGTAGTTACTCACTGTCTCGATCAGTCGAGTTGGCAGACCTACCCGTTGATTGGGGTAGAAATACAAAGGTATCATCTCGTGGGGCGACTAGGAAGTCCACCAACAGCTGCCTCTCGTGTCGTTGTAGGGTTCGGGGAGGTGCAAGCGCGATGGGGAGTTTAAATTTTTTCGTGTCGTAGTAGCATTCTGGATGCTTGGCTATATCGTCGTATGGGAGAGACGAACCAAAGCCTACTAAATCTGTACATGCAACCTTAGTGATGGACTGTGTAGTTGAATGTTTGACTTACACCAGAGGCAGTCGAGCAACGATTCCAGCATATCCATGAGATCAGTGAAGGTCGTGTTGTCAACATCCACTCCTTGGAGAGTAGGGATTTTTGACCCCTTGAACGTCTTTAGCCGAGGATCCAACACGGGCTTGGGGCCGCGAGGGTTCACTTTGTGACAATCAGTGACCTGGTACAACTTGGGGGAAAGCGGAGCCTTACACTTTATCACGCGGGCACACCATTGTCCCCATGCAGCTACAACACTGTCTTTCACCCCTCCATCGTTGTCCTTAAAAAATTTCTTGTTTTCTCTCCCAAGGCAGCGACTGGACACCTCATAGCTGCAAGTACGACAAATCAGTGACGAGCGATACGATTGAGATCGAGAGCTCACATGCTGCCCGCCATGGCATTTTCATTGTCTCTAAAACCGGCGTAGACAACTACCTCCATGTTTCCAAGAGCGCCGGACTTGGCGATGTCGTACAACAGCGCAAAGATACCTTTGCCGAAGGCCTGCTGGTTACTGCAAAACGAAGGATCATTGGATTGACTGTGTCCGGTTCTATGAGAAGAGAGAACTTACATTTCTAGGTCGAAGACCTGCTCTTTCTCGGCATAGCTGGCTTTCTCTTCTTCGCTCAATGCCTCCCATAGATTGCTGACCGCGAGTTTGTGCAGACCGCCGTTGTTGCCGTTGGCGAGCTCCAGTTCTTCCTCTCGCAGGCGCTTCGTTTCCTCCCGGATCTTCTCTCCCTGAGCCGCTTTGAATTGTTCCTTTGGCGTTAACGCACGTAGGCCTGCTAATTTCTGGAGAGCCTTCGACAATGGGAGGGCAGGCCGTTCTTCAGCTGGTCCCTCGGCCGATCCCCCGGCTTTCTCCATGTCGCGACGGCCTTGACGATAGTCGGAGCAAACTCGTTCCCTGTGTTTTTTCACCAGAGTCTTATTGCGTTGGTTTTTGAACCAAGTGGCTATTGCCTGAGAGCCAAGTTGTCAGTAGTAATCTATCTTGAGAAGCGTTCCAACCAACCTCTTTCCATTGATCTCTCGTTTTGTCTTCCAAGGAAAGACTAGCGAACTCGGGGCTATGCATAGCGCGATTCTTGGTGTCATAAAACCAATCCTGAATCTCCTCGGGATCATTCTCGTTGTCGTCCTTGCCCGTCTCGATGTTGTGCTTGATCAAAAGATCCTCCAGATTGTCCAGCTCCTTCTTAAGCCATTTGGTCTGCTGTTCGCTGAACAGTGTGGTGCCCGAGGGCTTGGTTTTCGGGCCTTTCGGTTTTCGCGAACGCTTGGTATTTGACGCCTCTGGTGGCGGAGAGGATGACATAGCGAGGTTCGTAGTTGAATGGGAGCCGGTGATTCCAGAGGGTGAAGTATGAGAGGTAAATCGTGAGAATCGGCACGTCTTGGAGGTACAGGGATTTTGGATGTGCAAAACCTATATTCATGACTATTGGGCGTGGGGAAAAACAGTATGAGTTCGTAACGATTGGAAACGAGCCAACGAACCGACTCACCACGCCACCGAACTGAACCTCCGAAGAGCCCGATCTTTTTTCTGTCATTTTTCAAAACTTAAGCGACCGCAAGTCTTTCGAGGAGATAGAGGGCTGTTATCGGCTATGTGTTGGAAATCTTTCTGTCTCCAGGGCGCTGTGGAGCCCATATGGAGCTCATATCGGAAGAATTTTGAGGACTATAGCGCGATGCTCATCGGGAGTCGCGTTCCTGACGCGGAACTCGTCGGGATACGCGTTTTTGACGCGAAGCCAATCAATATACGCGTTCCTGACGCGTCTTTGGACGCGTTTTTGAGCACTGGCGCGTCACCATGAGTCGATTACATGTGCGGGTTATGAAAAAACTTACTCATTACAGACCCAGATCAGAGCGGGGGAACGTCAGAGCTGGCCACCGCGCATTTGTGGAGCAATTTCCGGAAGACATCGAGGAAGGCATTGCAGGCATTCCATGGACGTGGTACGCGGTCACATAGGGAATTATAAGATGTGTAACTAGTCTAGAAAAACGCGGCGGGCGTCCGATGAATACAATACGCGGCTGCACAGGGAATGGAAGCCATGTAATTCAGGAGACGATCAAAAAAATATACGAGCGACCTGGTTCATTTCGACGGGTATGCGATGGTAAGAAAAAAAAAATAGAAGTAAAAATAAGGATAAAAACCAAGACAAAGTTACGGTACGTTGGAGTCTTCATAGTACGCGGAACAAATGAAGCAGATGGATTGAATTAGATGATACGCAACGAGACGAACGAACAGCGCGGACTGGCCCCGCTCCAAGACAAGGTGTGTAATTTGAAGGATCCCTGAAGATTCCCGTGACGACGACTCGTATGTAGGGGAGAGAAGGGGGGGGGGGGAAGTGGGTTATCGAAAATTGAAAAGAAAACGAAATTCCCGGATTTGGTGCATCACATATAGGTCACGGCTCGTATAAAGGTCAAGCTCTCTGTCATCCGCCGATTCCTCTTCACTTCCAACCTTTCTCTCGATTTCTCTCGAACAACCCCTTTCCTTGTTCCAAGCCGGCTTCGCCTATGTGTAACCACCCCCTTCCGATGCCTCAAAAGGACTGCGAAAAATTCCGGAAAGACCTCAAAGACCGGCTGAAAGAAGCCATACACGCGGTCGCTGGGAAACCAGACGGACGCGTCAGACGCCACAGTTGCTTGCTCCGCGGAAAAATAAACGAAGGGAAGGGCGCCTCCTTCGATAACGTCGGAAGAAAATATAATGTGGTCAGTCTAGCGAACGCACGATCGAAAAACATTCGCTCACTTCTCTTCCACAAGTGCACCACGGCGAAACATGACCACACCTGGCTCCCGCAGTACACTACGGGACCACTACCGTACGAGATTCTGAAGCGGCTGGAAATGATCAGGGCAGGTCACGACGTCCTCAGGGTGCAATACAACCCTGCCGATCCGGCAACGACAAAAGACATCGAGCCGTTCCTTGACGCGATCCGCACGATCACGGACAAGGCCTTCAACGACTTATATGTTTACGCAGAGACAGGCCATCTTCCGTCGTCGCTCCCATCGGCTCCTTCACCCCTCCCCTCTCCTTCCCTCCCTTCCTCTTCCCCCCCAGCTTCGTCCGGATTCTTCCCGTATTCCCCACTTCCACCCTCTTCCCCGCCCACACCACCCTCCTCCTCCCAGTGGAAGCTCTCAAAAATCCCGAACATGTGGAACACTCCAAGTCGTTCCCCAGCTTACGCGAAGAAGAAGTATGGCACCGGGCAGCGCCTCCAGGCCAGCCCAACGAAAAGACAGAGTTCTTTTAGCGCGTCGTCATTGGCGACTAGCTCGAAGTCAACCCTCGATTTGCAACAGGGAAAACGCAAGAGGGCGCCTGAGCCAGAAGTACCGAGGAAAAGGGGCAAAGGTCAGTGCTGAAGTCCTCATTCGTGTTATTGATATGACTCACGCGTTGCGTTAAGTTGTTGAAGTGATCGAGATCACTGACAGCGAAGACGACCAGCCCAAAGCGAGTGGCTCTAAGGGAAAAGGAAAAGGCCGAGGTGAGAATTGGTGACATCCTCGAGCAAGCTCAGACACTCACTATCTGAAGGATATAGTTCTCGTGCCGGCGACTGATGAGGACGATGACAGCGAGTCCGACTCCGACTCCGAGGCTCCTCATTCCATGAGCTCGGGGTGGACTGTTCGCTCTGGCGACTCCTACCCCGTCCGTCGCTCGAGAAGCCCCAGCTTCTAAGAACCTCGAACAAGGTATACCCTCTCACTCCTTCCCCATCTTCCCTTCCCGTATCGTGATTGTAGTTTCTCTGGTGATTCCTATTTCTTGACACGCACTTCCGTAGCCATTGTTTCGCTACTGCCGTTGCAGCATCATCGCTTGTAAAATTTGATAGTGAATTGCATCGTTGTGACCAAAGGAAAGGACCTGAAAAATGAGTTAGTATCACGACACGAAATGACCAATGGGAGTTCTTGCTCACCTTTGACGACAGCAGATTGTAAGGGCGTCCGAAGGGACCGCGTTGGTCGTTGGCCTAAAACAGGACGACTGAGCGTCAGCATCGTTGCACGAGGCGACGTGAAATGACCTAGCATGATGTATGCTGGGTGTTTTGTTTTTTGTCTTAGTTTTTTTTTTTGCTGCTGCGTTCCATGCGAGTCTTTTCGACTCTTTCGTGCACTCAGCTCTCAATGAATTCCTATTGTAATAGCTACGCTAATTGTACTACAGAGTTGAGGGAGATCTTACCTTGGTAACGGCGGGGAGGGGGGAGTTCTGGTTCAAGTTGGAATGAGGTGGCTGTGCAGCCAGCGTCCCAGGATATGGCGCACGAGCCTGCAAATCTGTCTAACGCCCGATAAGCGCCATAGCCATGGGCGCGAGACTGTGAGCGTCCGATGATGATCTATAATTGAAAAAACACTAACCTGGCAAGGACTGTATAGCTTAACGGTAAGGCATGCGGCACTCAGTGGTATTTCAGGATTATCGCGAATTCTTGCCGCACATCCGAGTTCGACTCTCGGTGCAGTCATGGATTATTTTCTGTATATTTTCTCAACAGGCGCTTCATGGGCGTTAGACAAAATTGCAAGCTCGTGTCCCATATCTCGGCCATGTTGGCTGCACAGCCACCTCATGCCTCCGTTCACCAGAGACCACCCCCATCGAACGTGGTGGTGTCCCTCTCGAGGTAAGTGAACGTTCACCCTCATCCTTTTAAGAGTACACAATAAGTAGTTACAATACAAAAATTTTTGTGAGACACTGAGTGATCCAAAAGGCGAACACAATCGCCTCGATTTCGCTTTTGATCGTCGAGAGAGAACAGGCAGCCAGAGATGCTGATGGTTGAAATTTTCAGGCACGCCTGCGGCACCTATGGACTAGGTTGCTACACGTTCCACTCGTTCAGTTCGGTGCGTTGTATGTTGCGACTATACGAATCGTGCTGACATCTTCTTAGATCTTCCCCGTTGGTTTTACTCTTCAAAATACGTTTTCTTCATCCATTTATACAACCTTACTCGGTGCGTTACCCACAGCAGATTCACGAGCAGAAGGGCGTTGACCTTCGGACGTTATGCAGGTCCCTTTAATCCAATTCGTAATAGTCGAAAAATCAGAAGAAATCTCGCAATGGCACCTGGAAAACGCAGAAGAATTGGAGTGGAGTCATTTCTGGACATTGCGGCTGCAGAGGATAGAGACGCCTATGACGAAGGGGAATCTGAAGTCGAGGAGGAACGCTTCGAGCTCAGTGATGACGACGACATTGGTACGTTCGTCGGAATAATGTCTATGCAATATACTGACCTTGTTTGTCAGATCCACCCGCTGCTCAGACTACACTCTCGTTCGAAGCCCCCGAAGATCGACAGTCATTTGTGGATGCCTTGTGCGCCGACCTCACGTCGCGCTATGTCAAGCCACATCTCATTTCAGAAGCCTCCAACATGCAGCAGCCCGTTACAGTTTCTTCCGATACTCAGCAGGCCATAGACCCGTCCTTGCTGCGTTTAACCCCGAACTTGCAACCGACACCAGGACCCTCCAGACCAACTCCCTCCCCAGCTCCTCTAACTCCCTCGTCTTTGCTATCTCAGCAACTCATGCCGCCGCCTATATCATCCTTGCGATCACCGTCCCAGATCCGCAAAGGAAAGCAGAAAGAGACGGAACCTGAAAGCGACGCTCAAGGTTTCTATTCCTGGGCGCCCTGCATACCATCTGTTTATCCTCAGATGCGCGCCTACCCATCGAAAGACACCCTCGACATTCCACAAGTGAACAAGATAGATCCTTGGGAACGCGCCCACACACTTGGGAAGAATGCAGACCGTGCAAACCTTCCAAGCGTGCACCGTGATGACCTTCGCAGGGAAAAGAAACATTATTCTCGCGCGGTCAGTACTCGCCTCAGGGAGTACGTTGGAGACAACGAATGGGTGATAGTTTGCTCCGGGCCGTATCGCGGTGATGTGGGGTTGGCGATTGGATTGGAGAAAGACGAGATAGATGTCAGAGAGGACGAACAACTGGAGGAGATTACCAACAACAAACTGAAGTACCGACCAGCAGAGAAGCGGAGGCGTGATCAGGCAAGAGAGTGGGAACAGCTTCGTGCAGAACAACGGAAATGGGTCAAAGCTATCAGCCATGAAGCGGAGCTAGAACCAGATCTTCAATGGCTAGAAGATAGTTCAATGTGCGCTCGCAATAGATTTACGGTCCTGCTCATCCCACGGTTTCCCGGTGGACGCGTGAAGCCAGGACCCCAGGACGTTATCCAACCGTTCACTGATGAAACCGACCCTTTCTCTACCCATGGCCTCTTCTACGACAAAGATCACACCGGCGTGGCAGAAAAACAAGGGACGGACATTCTATTATGGAAAGGCGGGGAGTTCACCCGCAGTGGTCTCATGAGGGCACATTACTTCAGAGAACAGCTCCTCCTCGCTACCTCCATTCCTCCCAAGCTTGAGGACCTATTCAGGCAGACCAACCATCCTGACCTTGAGCTTGCCCCCTTTCCCCACCCCTCCAACTGGTCGTTTGATGAGGGCGAAGAGGTCATCTCGGCCGGAGTGAACGCCACGTTCAAGTATCTTCAGGTGAACGCCAGAAGTAACCGCCAACAACTCGCTGTCGTGCACCTCAGGGTGCAGCTAGCACCCAAACCCACCAACAATCCCTATGTCCTCTACCCTCGGCCAGCCGATGAGACTCTGGAAGAACAGCGGTTGCGGGAAGAGAAGGAGAGGATACGACGAAAAGAGGAGGAGGCCATCAACAGGGGCGAATACGCGGTTCCAGTCCGATCTCTCCTCAAGCCGCACAAGAAAGATGATTGGGTTCTCTTGATGACTGGTCGCCACCGAGGTCGATACGGCCGCGTCCTCGTTAGACATGGGAACACTATTTCCGTAGTGCTGCCCGAAGAGCGCGTACTCTCTGTATGCCACGTCAACGCAGCGAAGCGCATCCCGACGCCGATGGAAAGAGACGCCCGACTTGACATTTTTGGCGAGAAAAGGGAGCTTGTTCCAGTGCCTTGGGTTGGTACTGAGATACGGGTAACGAGAGGACCTTACTGCGGAGTCATCGGTCGCGTTGAAATGGTGGAAAGAGTTGAAGGGAACCTTGGTAGAAGATTGATGATTGGTTTGTGGGCGGAAGTTGTGCAAAAATTCGTTCTCGTTAATCATGATCATATTCTGACCACGAGGTATGTGTTAAACACTTCAACTCTTCACGTTCCTGATTCTAATTCCCTTTACCTTTAGTGGCGCCCAACGTCTCAAAGACCTTCAACCCTTGACTGAGACGCAATCACGAGTTTACGGGACCACAACCTCCATGCTCGCCAGCCGTGAACCGTGGCTGGGCACTCGGGTCGCGATCACCAAGGGTCGGGCCAAGGGCTATCTTGGGTACGTTCGTCGTGTGGATGTTTACTATGGGACAGAGACCCAGAGGGACCGTCATGTGCCGGGAAAGACTGTTGCGAAACGCCAGGGAATCAGGCTGAGTGTCGAACTCGAGACTCATGTGGCTGTGGACACAGGGCTCGTGGTTCTTGACTACCAGCATGTCCGCGATGTGAAGACCGGCAGGTTTCTCAACAAAGCTTACCCTGTCCGATCTGGTTCCTTTTACGACTTTCAGCCGGACCTTAAACACCTCCCAGACATAGTAGAGGAGTTGGATCGCTTGGAGCCGCCCGGCACTCCCCAATGGTCAAGATCGGAAATGGAAATCATGTCGCGTGATAGCACCTTGGAAACTCACTGGGACCCCTACGCATCCGTCACCTTACCCGTCGGCACCTTTGGGCCAGACCCCACCGTCCCGAGTCCTCAATCCCCTCTTGCGAACACGGCCGAAACAGTAGACCCCGTTCCCGATGAAGAGCCCCTCGATCCTCGGGAACAGATTGCAGCGGCAGAGTTGGAAGCATTCTGTTTGCAGGCATTCAAAGAAGCGGAGGAAGAGGAAGCTGCTGCTGCCGGACCAGCTCACTGGATCGTGCACCCCAGTCTCGCCGGTCTCAAGATCCAAGCATCCGTCAACGGCAGCGACATCTATCTCGACATCGTCCAAGGAGACTCTGGGGTTATCGTTTACAGGAAGGGTCCCGATGATACGAGGCCTAAAATTGTTCGGGATCTCACCACTATCGATCACGCTCAGGATCGGATCAAGCCCAGTACCGAGAAGAATCTCATGGTTGTTGTAGGCGGCGAACCTCAGCACATCGGCAAGCTCGTTCGGCGGGTATCCAACTTCTACCGGGACTCAAAGTCGGACGATAATCATTGGATCGTTGTTGTTGTTATCACGAGGACTAGCCCCACCGCTGTTGAAAACATGACTCCGGAAAGACTTGAGCTAGACCCCAAGACGATGTTGGCGAGAGTTTACGAGTCTAGGAAGAGGAGAAAAGAAGCTGATGAGTACATGAAGCTGACTCGCCGGGCGGCACTGGCCAGTAATAGGCGCATGGTCCCAGTCCGCCCCTTACGTTGATTTCTTCCCTGCGATGACGCCCTTTACTACTAATTCTTACTATTCTTGAGTACTATTCTTGTATCCGTAGCATGAGTTATGTATCACACTGGTAACATCTGATCTGAAATTTAGGAATGAATTCGCCCTGCCGTGGCCCCCCTCGACCCTCCTGAATGATGTCCGGCCTCTCCGTGGCCAGGGGGACTAGTAACCGTTCCTAAAACGGTGAAGCGAACAGGACATCTTCAACATTGGACCAATAGCCGGGGAATGGTTCCTAGCGCCCAATTTGGTAAGTTGAACCAGCTCAATTGCCGTCACTCCAACTGATTTTTTTTTCTATTCAGTTCACAATCTCCACTGCATTCCAGCGTGAAAGCCGCCCAGAAACAGTCGCGATCCATGGTCTTCATTTGGACAATTTCTCCGGAATTCCCGTCAATATAGTTGTGGCCTCCAGGTGAGTTGTCTCTCCAAGCCCCCTCACTCTCCTTCACGCCGTTTTGACGGTTCTTTACTCACTGATCTCCAGCCCGTACTCCATGTATCGAAAGCAACTCAACAAGGAGAAGCGAGCGGCCTTCAACGACAGCGTCCACGTAGCCACTCCACCTCCGAAGCGTTTACGCGTTCAGGAATTCATCGACGAACGAGGGACGAGCAGGGTGGTCATACCAATCTCATCGAGCGAACCACAACCAAATCCAGGGCCTTCGCGTCAGGAGATTCAGCGATTGCCCGCTCCTGAGAAATCGCAAAAAGGAATCGAAGATGTTGAGATGAAGGACATCGAGAAAGGTGACGACGCAAAGGCAGAGAATAGGGAAAGAATACCTGTAGAAAAGCTAGTTCAGGAAGAGAAGACACGCGTGAGTTTCCTCACACCTTGCGCTGCGTTCTTTCTCAGCGGTTCTTCATAGCGACTCCAGTTGTTGGGTGATTGGGAAGAGAAAATGGACCAAGCCGTACGGTTATCATTCAAACGCGAAGCTCACGACGATGTCATCAAGACATGTTCGTGTGGGGGGGCCACTCGTAAAGTGCGATGCTATGAGTGCCTCAGCTTACCATTGTTATGCGAGCGGTGCTGGATAGCTGCACACAAACACAATCCTTTACACTGGGCACACGTTTGGTGCGAGGATGGTTTTTTCGTGAAGTACGATATCTCTGCACTAGAGCTCCCCACAGTGTCGTCTCCCTCTCTCAATCATGACGGAAATGTTTGTCCCAAAACAAAAGCACCGTCCATCCCACTCGGACACGACGGAAATGTTTGTCCCAAGGCCAAAGCCTCTCATTCCCTCATTGTCACGGATTTCAATGGCGTTCACTCAACCCGTGTCATCTATTGCGATTGCGAACAAGGAGGCCACCGAGATAAATGGACGCAACTATACATGAATGACCTCCTCCCATCCACGGTGCTCAAACCGCAGTCCTGTTTTACGTTCCGACTTATGCACCAGTTCCACCTTTTGCGCGTACAGACGACGGTCAATCCTTTCGATTACATCAAGACTCTGCGCAGGATGTCTAACAATGTATTCACGGGCGACGTTCCGGTATGCCGTTTCTAGTCAGTTTCGATAGTTGCTCATCTCAAGGATATTCTAGGATTTGTATAAGCAATTCATGAATGCGACACGTGTGTGGGATTTTCTTCAGGACGAGCGGCGGGCTGGTGTCCACCATGAGTTGTGGAAGTATCTCAAGCTTTCGCAACGACCTGCGAATGACTTGATTGTAGAATGCCCGTCTTGTCCACACCCCGGGGTGAATACGGAAGAGGGCTGGGAGAAAACACCACCAGACCTGATGTTCGTCTCATTCCTTGCCTTCGCTATGAATCTATCTAACAGTGGTCAAGGCACCTGCATATGACACGACTCACACTGGACGGCAACTATCATGCCAACCACTACGCAAAGAAAAACCTAGATCCCAATGACGTATCCATATATTCCGGGCGATCGTATTTCCCCATCGCAAGCGTGTATAACGAACATTGCGGTTTTAAGGAGCCAACTTCCACTGAGGTGTGTACGTTCTCCCTCTCATCGGACATGGATCACTCAATCTGCATTGAAGAAATCAGTTTGTGGGCACCTGAACACGATCAGTAAACAGAACAAGGTGAAGTTCAAAAACATGGACATTAGCGGTATTGTCAACTGCCAGTGTTGCCACGTTTTTATCAGGACTTCCGCGAACCTGAAATGCGCTGAGAGGTAAGCAACGTTCACTTCCAATTTCCCGCAATCCTCGCTGATTGGGCCTCTTCAAGGTGGGTCTGCGTTGACGACTGCCTGGCTCGAGCAGTCGCGCAGACAGCCTCTCCAAATGGGGAGGAGCAAAGCGGGCCGTTCGTCGTCAGTTACGATGCTATGTGTAGCTACTGCAAGTATATCATCGACAGGTGGATAGAAACGCACCCAGAGTACGTTTACCTGGCCGGGCAGATGCTTTGGGTCATACCTGTCTGTCACTGCCGTAATCATATCGCCAGCTGCGAGCCGCTTTACTTGTACGTTTACAAGTCGGGTGTAGGCCTTTTCAAAGGAGAAACGGCGGAACAGCCATGGGATACGATCAATCGTTGGGGGGCCTCTACCCGCCAGATGAACTTGGGCTTACGAGAGGATGTCCTTATTCTCGTATTCGGAGACTGGAACTGGAGGAAAACTGTCGGTTTGGGTGAGTTCAGTTGTCTCCTTTTGCCGCGTTTACTTCATGTTCCGTGTTCATTGGTCTGTTCCCAATACATCGCTCTCTTCCGCTGTTCACTCTCTCCCGTGTTCCTTTTCTGCCGTTCACTTCCACACGCTGGGATTCACTCCCCCTGATCGCGTACCACAGCTGACAACAACGTTCACAGCATTACTGCTTTATAATGAGATTCTGAGTCTTCGTTCCCAGTACTCCAAAAAACGGGACTCTCTCATAGGGCTCTGGCTTCTTCATCCGGAGAAGGCACTTGAATGGAACGCTGCCGATAGGTCACCCAAGGTCGATCCCAAGAGAAAGCGATCCGTTAAGTCCGTTTACATGCATGATGAAAATGACAAAGGTTCGGATCACGCTGTATTACCCGATGCCATGGAAGGACTTAGCCCTTCACGTAGCACCGACCCTCAAATCCATAGTGGACGCAATGAAGGCATCACGGGAAGATTTCGAGACCCCATCCGGTCGGCAGATGCTGGGCGTGGCGGCCACATACCTGGATGAGGGTTTGGCAATTGCTTTTATCCAGTACGTGATCTTGACCTACCACGTTCGACGGCAACTGACGATCGATCTTAAGGGAGCACCTAAGAAGACTCGTCGACAAACATGACAAATCGAAGGTCCCCGACCCGGCTGTGGAGAAAGAGATCAGGATACGACGAACGAAGTGTGAAGCTCGTATAACCAGCTTTCGGAAGACGCAGGTGGACTTGATGACACCCGACGCCGCCTCACATTACCGGAACAGCCCTCCATGCCATCCCGAAAACCAATTACTTTGGACACCAGTGGACTTCACTCCACAACAGCGGTTGGACTACGGGCTCACAAAACTCGCTACGGAGCAGGCAAAACTCATTCAAGGCAAACTATACGACATCATTCGTGCCTTGCAGACTTCAGTGAAGAGGCTGACCCAGGCCTTCGATCGCAAAAATAAAACCGGCTCTGGCGTAGATCACAACACTCGTGCTCTGGCTCAGATTGTTGATCTCCAGCACGACCGAGAAAAGTTTCTGCTCGATTACCGCTTTCTGCGCGGGATGCTTGATCAATTGGGTGCGCTGGATGTGGAGGAGTGGCCGCAACTGAAGACTGAGGATACATATCGAAAATCGACGGAAGCAAGGCGCATCCCGGGGGCATCCCATATTGAGGAGGGCGCGCTGTGGGGGAAGGTTGGTGTTGGAAACTCGCAGGCGGCGAGCAAACGGTCGGAGCAAGTGGAGTCCCGAGATTCGGATGAGCCGACTAATGACGGGCCCAGGTTGTACGGTATGTCCGCTTCGTCAGTTTACTTTTCGTTCCCCACATAGTTTCCTCACGTCGCTCCCCTCTCACTCGCCATTTACCCTCTTGGTTCCCCGCATTGTTGTTCCCTTGCCTCGTTCACTTGTTTTGTTCTCCCCTCGCCTCGTTTTCTCGTATTGTTCCCTTGTGTCGTTCCCTCTTTCGTTCTCCTGTCATTTCCGAGACGCTCACACCTGACCCATGCAGGCACCAGGATGTCAGTCGCACGATCCAGGAATCCAAGTAGGGAAAACCATCTATGTGATTTTTTCCCTCGCCATGCTAACGAACGCGCAGATCAATCCAAGAAATCGGGTTCAGGTTCAGGCAAACCAGTTGCTAAACCAGCCACGTCTTCGCACAGCGGTGATACCGGTGGTCAAGCTACAAACCACCCAGCTGTCAAGGGTGACTCGCTCACAGATTCTCCTCAAAAGCAGCCTTTCCAAGAGCTAGAGGAGACCGAAATTGATCTTCAGGAGCAGAGAGCGGACGGATGGATATGGACCCGTGGCAAAATGGCGGAAATGAACACAACCGATGTGCAAAAATGGAGTGAAAAAGGTGAGCGGCTGTCGCGGATGTCTTGTCACAATTCACCAATGCTGTTCACAGAGGACAAACTCCAATTCCATCGAACAGATGCTGAATACGAACGTGTTCAGGAGGAATTGGAGTTCAAGCACGCTTGTTTTCATCGAGCCATTCGTTTCTTCGCAAAAAAGTCGACGCTCTGGGAGGAAGCCGCTTCCAATTCCGACTCACCAGGGAAGGCAGCCTACGCAAAGGAGAAAGCAGCGATGTATGACGCCCTTCGTGCTGACTGTCAGTACAAACTTGAACTGTGTGGAATGGAAGAGTTCGTCAATATTCCGGAAGGCAAAACTCTGGCAGATCAAGTCAAAGAATGGCGCGTCAAGGAGAATAAACTTTTCCCTCGCGACCGGTAAGGGATCGCTCCTCGCCATACCTTCCTTATCTGATTCCATTTTCAGTTTGAAAAATCGTCCAGCGTTTGTTGATCCAACGATACACTCCAAGGGCTTCAAGGACACTCGCGAGGGTGTTGAGACATATTGTGGGTTCCCCTTCGCCGTGGTCATATTTCTCGCTGATTTCTCGCATCAGAATCCTGTTCACTCCCTCTCAGTCACGTTCGCTCCTTCTCACTGCTGCTCACAACGTTCACCCCAATGATGTTCTCTCGTACCTTGTTCTCCCGTACCTTGTTCTCTTGTACCTTGTTCTCTCGCACCTTGTTACTCTATTTTGTTGACTCGTAGTATTGCCTTGTAATCATTTCACTTGTAGTCAGTTTGTAGTTCACTCTTGTAATCATCTCGCTCAAAGTCAGTTTGTAGCTTACCCTTGCCTTGGAAATCGATCAGACTACACTCTCACCCCTTGGATGACGTCTGGCCTCTTCGTGGCCCAAGGGATCAGTAGTTGAGGAACCCATCCTCAACGAAGCCAACAGACGTCTGGCCGCCTGTGCGAGCTGTAATAGGGACCTACAAAGGCACCAGGTGCGTCTTCTTTCATTTCTCCTGGCGTCGCCCCCAGTTGACTTTGAGTCAGGTCTGATTACGTCGTGCGCCGTCGGCTCGTGTGGTTCCCCACCTGCACTTCAAATTCGAAGTCGATTCGTGCAGTGAAACCGAACCACTGACAGTCCCTTTCTCCCCGCATCAGCCTTCTCGATGAGAACAAGAACTATAAGGGAAGGGGAATGTGATCATACGAAAAAGTCGTTCAACATTACGGGGCTCAACAAACTCAACGGTCGGGTGGCTGGGACGACTGAAGCTCAATTTGGGAACGTTTCGGTCCTCCCTCGTAGTGAATCAATCGTTCACTTTCGTAAAAAGGTGCACGGACCATCCAACAAGGGAGAGCAGGGAACGACCAAACCTTATCCTTGCGAAACCTCACCCCCTTCACTGCGATTTCCGCGTCTTATCGACCGCCTCGAACAGAGTTAATCGAGGTTCACTGCAGTTCGTTCACCTGTACCCCTCGTTCTCGTTCGTTCTCGTCTGTGTCGTTCTCTCCCCAACGCCGCTCCCACTTCCGCAGATAGCTCGCCAACCCCCACGTCACAAGGAGAAGCATGAACTCGAGCTCTTCTATGCCCGACACTCCTTCACCTGCATCGTCAGCATCTCTCAAAACGCCTATTGGCCCTGAAGATGTTTTCTGCGAAGATCCACGGTGTGGACGTTCACTACGACGGCTTCTCTATCCGCGAAGATGTTCCGCCGACACATTCTCTCAAGGGGAAGATGTTTGCTCATCCTCACACCGTGCGGCTGGTTACATTGGGTCTTATCGTTCATCCTTTTCAATTCTCATTCCCTCTTCCCGAACTCGAAGCATTGAGTGGCTCTTCCATATCACTGTACCGTGCTCAAACAGACTTTCTTTCGCTATCTATACCCCATACTCTCATTTCACCGAACGACTATATGTCTCCTCTTTTCGTCCACGTGACTCACTCATATATGAATGCGGGGTGATTGTCCATCGTTCGGTTGGTTGTCTATCACACGATTCTCCCCGTGTTAGCATTGGGAGAAACAGCAGTCAAATATTTGGACCTTGTGGCCTGAAGGTTTCTGATATGTCGTTTTCTCGGTGGTTCTCTTCATTTTCTGCTCCCCACTCTTCTCGTCCCCCCTTCTCGCAGTTATGATCTCTCATTTTCGATCCTCCCTTCTCATTCCGTCCTGTCTTTGTTCCCCATTTGCGTTCACCTTCCTCGTTCTCGTTCTTGTCTATCTTCAAGGGGATGGAGAAGGAATGAGAACTCATGCGTTCTCACAGTAAGCACTACCAATCGGAGAACAAGCTTTCCCCTCACTACCGGTAAGTGATCGCTCCCAGCTATGTCTACCAGTATTAAATTCCAAATTCTGGTGTGAAGAATCGTCCAATATCTGTCGATCCAACGATACACTCCGAGGGATTCAAGGACACTCGTGGGATGTCGAGACATACTGTAGGCTCCCGTTCGCCATGACTATATTTCTCGCTCACCTCTCGCTTTAGAATCTTGCTTGCTCCCTGTCGGTATCGTTCACTCGCTCTCACTGCTGCTTGACCCAGGTGTTCACCCCATTGTTGTTCAGCGCAGCTCGTTCACCAGCTTGTTCACTCGCGTTCTGGCGTAACTGAACAACCGTATGAAACTGAACACCATCTCCACAACTGGAACGGTGATGTCCGTGTCTTTACGTCTTTGGCCCCCTTTGTCAGCGAGGACCGTTCACGGGCTACTCAATCGGCTCGTGCGGTTCCCCATCTGCACTTCAAACTTAAAGTCGAGTAGTGGAGTGAACCCGAATCACTGACAGTCCCTCCTCCGCATCAACGTTCTCGACGAGAACAAGCACTATTTGAGAAGGGGAAGATGATCATACGAAGGTCGTTCAACGCTCCGGGACTCAACAAACTCAATGGTTGGGTGACAGGGAAAACTGAAGCTTCGTAGAACAACGTGGGAACGCTTTCAGACCTCCCTCGTAGTGAACCAATCGTTCACGTTCGTGAAAAGGTACACGGATCTTTTAACGAGGGAGAGTAGAAAACGACCAAACCTCTAACACTCGCGAAATCTCACCGCCGGTTCCGCGCCTTATCGACCCCGAGCAGAGCAAATCGAGGTTCACCGTACATTGTTCGCCTGTACCCCTCGTTCTCGTCTGCATTGTTCTCCCCACCCGTTCTCGCCCGTTGTTCACACCCACCGTTCACTTGGTCCTTGATTGGCGTTCAAACAAGCCGCTGATGCTGGCAGTCATCGTCAGCCGCTTCCGCAGAAAGCTCGCCAACCCCTCGTCACAAGGAGAAGCATGAAACTCGAGCTCTTCTATGCCCGACACTCCTTTGCCTGCATCTTCAGCATCTCCCAAAACGCCTATTGGCCGATTTTCCCGCAAAGATCCACGGCGTGGACGTTCAGTACGACGGGCTCTCTATCTGCGAAGGTGTTCCACCGACACATCCTCTTAAGGGGAAGCTATGTGCTCATGGCGCACCGTGCGGCTTGTGGGTCTTCCTGTCGGTTTCGTTCACTCACTATCACCGCCGCTCACTTCAAGTGTTCACCTCGGTCGGTTTACGAGTGAACCTTAACCATTGGCAGCCCATGTCTTCTGTGTCAACGTTCTCGACGAGAACGAGACCTTGCTAATGGCGTTCGTCGGAAAAGGAATCCGATCATATGAAGAAGTTGTTCGACTTGAGGGCACTGAACGGGTGTTCAACAAACTCAAAAGGTCGGGTGGCTCGGACCACCGAAACTTTGTAGAACAACTAGAGGATACGAGAGGGAGTGAATCAATCATTCTCGTTAGCAGACAAAGGTATACGGACCGTCTATCAAGACCAGGAATGGTCGGACTTGTGTCATTTGCGAATGTCACCCCCCTTTACCGCAAACAGATGCCTTATCAACTGCCCAAAGCAGTTGGGGTTGAACGGTTCACGATCTTAAGTTTCGGGGTCTGAAGCCCTCGTCCCCTGCTGCACCGTTTTCTCGATGGTCCTCCTTGTATATGTCCCCGATTTCCTCCTTCCCCTTCTTATAGTTCCCTTCTCCCCACGTTCTCTATACTCCGTTCTCCTCGTTTCGTTCCCCCGAAGTTCCGTTTTCCTTTCCCGCTCTCCCCTCGGTTTCTGTTCCCCGTTCTTCTCATCCCCGTTCTTCTCATCCCCGTTCTCCTCATCCCCGTTCTCTCCTCATCTCCTTTCCCGTACTTCTGTTCTCCCGTCATCCTCGTTTAGGTCTTCCCGTTTCCACGTTCCTACAAGGAGAAGGAACGGAAGTGGGAAGCCCTGAGCCCCCGTCGTCTTGAAAGGCTGTGCTACTAGCGTTCTACCTTCAAATTTCAGTCTGTAACTTTTCTGCAGCTTCAGATCCTTCTGATCTTTAACTGAAACTGAATGCAGAGCACGATTCTGGCATGCTGCTTACAAGTGCATAAGACTTCTCATAACTCAATGCGTCACCCTTCGTTTCCTTAGGTTTTTCAGCAGGCCCTTCCCCGTCACTTACCTCGTCTTACCTCTTCATACTCCTTTTGATATTGTTTCTATCACGCTTTATGTCCTATGGTCTCTCGTCCCCTCACACGTCGTGCTTCGTCTTGCTCATTGTTGTTTTGCTATCGAGTCTCTTCGCCCATACTATAATGGCGTTGCTTACCGATCACCAGTCCCTTCGGGAACGAGCTCGAGTTTGTTCCGCCTTCTCACCTTCCCTCCTTCCCTCCTTCTGGATCGGTACAAGACCAACTGCAAGGTCAATAGGACTCAGATCTCACGCTCTTCTCATTCTCCCTGTGTTTCTCTCCTCGAGGTTCCCTTGTTTATATCATCGTTCTCCCCCCCTCGTTCTCTCTCCCCCTCCCCTCGTTCTCTCCTTTCTCCGTTCTCTCTCCTCCTCGTTCTCTTCTCCCCTTTTTCGTCCTTGACCTCTGTTACTTTCCTCCCGATCTCCTTGTCAAATCGCTCACGTCATCAAAGGGCGCGGCCAACTCTATTTTTATCCGCGGGAAAAGCTTAATTGACAGAAGTAATTCATTTCGTTTCACCTCCGTCGTTCACCTCCCCGTCCTCATCGTTCACCTCCCCGTTCTCATTGTTCTCCTCCCTGACCTCATCGTTCTCCTTCTCATTTTTTTCGTTCTCCTTGTCGTCTTCGCCGTTCATTCATACAGACCGATATTTAGCCTCGGACACGAGCTCAAACGAAAAGGTACGTTTGCATACTATCATATCGATAGTTTTGCTAACATACGAATCTTTCCTTCACTTCTCCCTTCCCTATTTCTTTTTCTACCGGCACTGCTTCGTCCTCGCAGTCTACGAATATCATCATCTCCAAGTTATCGACATCCACCTCCGCACCTCCGTCACTACGAAAACCAGCATGCATCATCGGACATACCAACGATTCCGTTCCATCGAATCCTGCTACCGTAGTCGACGGCAAAGAAAAGCGAGCGTGAACGACAACGAAGGCGACGTTTACATGCTGGAGGGCAGGTTCCGTAGGAAGACCTTTGTGAAGGTCGGAAGATCAGTCGACTTCGAGCAATGCCTTGAACAACATCAGAAGACTTGCAAGGGCGTCATTTGGAGGGTAGTTGGGATATGGCCCGCGGTTCATTGCCACAAAGCCGGTGTGTGGCATATTTCTCCTGAAAGCCAGTGCTGACTCTCCTCTAGAGTCTTGCATCCACCTCAAGATGAAATCTCGCGGATTCAACAAAACTCAGATGGAGTGTTCCTGTACGTCCTTCCCCCTGATCCTCGATCCCGTTTCTCACTCTCGTGCAGGCAGGAGAAAACATAGCGAGTGGTACGAATACCTGGGGATGACCACCGAACAAGCTTTGGCCTGTGCCGAATGTATCATCTTGAAGCATCGTAAAGTGTAAACAAACCTCATTCTTGATCCCTATCCTGTGTCTCAACCAAGTATAGCGTACCAAAAAACCAAAAAACAACTACATACAGGTTACGCGCGCACCACCAACTCTTCACAACCTCCCTTGGTCTCTGCGGTGAGTGTCGTCTTGACTCGATCCAGAATAGCATACTGATATTCTCTTGCTGCTCCTGAAGCTGACCGTCTGTATCCTGGCCTGTTCGATTGCCTCGACGTTGCAATCGAAAGCCAGCAACATCGACAGAACGAGCACTGTCTCGTTCACTGTACGTCGTTCACATCTACGTTCACCCTCGCTTGCTCACCGTTTTTGCTTGCCAGTTTCCCTCCTAACTTGCTCGTTCACTCCAACCCTGTCCTAGTTTCCCCAGTTCGCTCGCTCATCCTGGTTCAGTAGTTCACTCTTCGTTCACCTCCGTTCACTCATTGCTGTTCCCCAACCAGTTCGCTCACTTTATCCCATATCCTCCTTGTCCACCCCGTTTTATTCGTTACTCTACTGTTCAGTATTAACAATATAACACCTAATACATTGTGCCTTGAGCACGTTCACTACGTTCACCACGCTCACCGTGCTTTTCACCTCAGTTTGGTTGGGACCGGACTTGTTCACTTTTCGTGTGTCCAATTTTTCGCTTCGACCCATTTGAATCATCCTAACCTCAGTCTGATGCTTTCGGCAGCGAAATCTTGACGCCGATTCCCGAGTCAAAATCAGATTCCGTTACACTTTGAGGCACGCAAAGTCATTATCTCAGGGCGTCGGATTGAGCTACTCGAAGAGCTGCATTTGGGCCGATAGAGCTCACTGACCGCCTACATCGAGAGTCTTGGGATTTGGGGCAACAAGGTCAGTTTCAGAGCTATGCCGTTTGCCCTGGTCTGAGTTCCTCATCGCCAGAGCTGGTATCCGCACTCTCAAATCCACATCGAGCCTGTACCAGACCAGAATACCAGAATTTACCATTAATACGTGAGGATGAACGGGTTAATGGCCATGAAGGGATTCAGGAAGGGACGGCTCGGAGTCCTATTGGGCCTCAATCTTACGAGACTTTTGCTATCCCATCTAATTTGCCATTATTAGCCCACGTTGCGCCGTCTCCTACATTGAAATCTGGCTTGAGATGTACTGGAAACACACGGTATTTTGGTATGCGTAGAAACTGTCTTGCATATTCCTAGATGCCCATCAAATCTTATGCCTACAATGACCCACAAAGTCGCAATTGTTGTGGGTCTTTTCCGTTTCCTGCGTCCCGGTCCCTATTCGGGCTGTTGATTTTACAGTGGTCGCTCAAAGTTGTAAACTCGCAAACTCGCAAACTCGCGAGGAATTACTAGTAAGCACAAATGGCCGTCATTGCGAGACAAGAGCCACGGGCTATTGTACCACTTTATTGCATATAGTTTCTCCGCTCGAGTGTGAATAGAATCCTTTGAACCTCCTCAATTCTTTTCCCGTCTCGTGTCAACTCAAAACTTGAACCAAACATGCAATCTCACCAATCAATAATCAGATGTTGGGACCACCGTGTGCTCGAAAGAGTTGATTAAGGATAATCCCATACACGTACCCTATAGAAGTCTCACGTCCGAGCATTGCTATCGCCTAACAATCAACATATTTGTCCATCTATCTTCATTCCACTTCAATTTCCGCCTGCTCGGACCCTCTCCATCCTTAGCTTCAGTAGAAGTTCGACTATACTCCACGGGAACAGTGAGCTTCATGTTTTTGGGTCAAGGAGTGAACAAGTAAGACGTACCCTTGTATACAAGCCTATACCTCTTACAATCACCCCGGAGGAGCACATATCCCTGGCCGCCCCACGTCAAAGATGTTTTCCCTCTTAATGACGCGAATCACGGATAGTAAATGTTGATTGTTGGGCTCTGCAATTCTGGAGTGAATCTCTGGCATGAGCACGTCAAATGAGCTGGTTCTGTGTCGTGAGAACGAGTGCGCACATTGATCAGTGAACTAGCTCGTAAAAAGGTGGAAGTCTGGAAGGGGAAATCGACCGTCGGTCCCGGTCTCTAGATTTCCTTCAAGCTATTGCGCGTGAACCTGAGCACACCATGTGGTGGTAAGAACCGGCTAACTCACCTAGTCAGTCAGTACTAGCTTCACGGTATCAACTAACCAAAACGTACACAGTGAATGCCGAGGCCGTAGTCCGCCAACAACTACCCTCGCCCTCACCTCCCCGTTCACATTCAAACCGGCTTCTTGAGTCTTGATCGAAGAGGATTCAAGTCTTTAGATCTCCGGAGGAGCACCGTAACTACCGACGGATACCACGTTCATGGTCAAGAGTACGAGATCAGCAAATGAAGTAAACGTACTCACATAGGCTCACATCTCGAGACCTCTCAACCGCGCGGAGGTACTCCAGCATAGGCCGCCCAGTCGTGTGGGTGAAGCATGCCTCAATATATGCCCAAAAGAATATATGTAAGTACTGGCCGGAGGTGTCATAAGATGGGCCCCGGACTCGTGCTTTTGAACAAAAATTCTCCCGACGTACAAACACCAAGTAACAGCCGACGTATACCGTCTAATGATTCCCGAATCTCCGTCGCGCTTCAGCTCCGCGACTTTGGCAGCGAGCTTCAAAGCGTCCAATGAATCAACTTTAGCACGTTTTAACTCGGGACACCAAGGATAGTCGGGGTCTTGAGTTGATTGGCGACCGTGCTATAAGACTTACATTAATACGCCTACAGGTGTTATTCATAGCACCAAGGTTCAACAGAGTTTGCCTCGTCAAGAGATTTGGCAGAGTCACTCTCCTCCACAGTTAAAGTCTATCGAGTATAGCTCTTTGCATATCATCAGACCGAGATCATGAGGATGGCAGAGAGTCGAACAAACCTATGTCAGGTTGGGAGGACCGTATTCGCATCTATGCGTGAGCCCTCATTTCATCTTGACGTCGAACTTCAGGACTTGCATCTGAGTCGGAGGAGACGATAGACTGTCAAGTATCAAGGATACTACATAGGCGGAAGTCTTTATACATATCAGCGTTCATTCTGGAGGAACCAGTGAACTTGATACCGACGTGCCTCTGTGGACTGTCAATCATTCAGTCTAAACCTTCAACTCAATCCATGGATCCTGGGAGTTGTTGTGCCGTATTCTTGCCCTGACATCCTTGCACCCCGCTGTACTCACCACTGCCGCTAGTAACATCCCTTCTTCAACTGAAGAATTCGCTGCTGAGCACGAAACGGCCTTCTGCCGTCCTCGAAGCATCAAAACATAGTAGGTTCGGGAGCTACTTGCACCTGTTATCAGTCGATACTTTGACCGTCAGACTGCAGTGGCGATTGTACTATTGGAACAGGAAGAAAGTCAGCATGAAGACGAAGTAGAAGTCGACACACTATCCTGACTCGAAGGATCTGCTGGTACATGCGAGATCGAGGGTGGCAAAGAGGCGCATCAAATCTCGACAGTAGAAGCCAATTCCTGTTGGTAGACAGAGCGAATCAGCAAAACTGCGACATTTTGAAGACTGAAATAACATACAAACATACCTCTTGTAACCCACCGAGCGTCGTATCCCGAACGAGAGCCATCCACGAAGCTATCGTTAGCAGCCAGCATCTGAGGCACCTCGGAGGGCTGACGAGAAACCGAAAAGGTCTGATAGCATTTTTATCAACATGGCTTCAGTATCATGTCGAGATGAACGTACCACCTCATCCGAGATGACCCGTGCCTATGTTTCCATCTAGGTTCAGCTCACGCTCTATTCCTCCAGCACGTAACAAACCTCGATTTTTTGAGCCGCGCATTTCCTGCGAGTCCGACGATCATATATGTAACGCTGAAAGGTTTCCTGACAATACAGTAGGGTTCTTTTGCAGTTTCGACATGGGTGCCGTTGCTCAAATGGGAATTCGACATGTAGATATCGGCGAGATGCGCTCTTGCAAGGTTGAGAAACAGGAAATAAGGCGATGGCGACCAAAGAGAAAACAACGTCGGAGTCAGATGCGGGGGCGATTCTGCTGTATTCGAACTTCAGAGTGGAAAAGGTTGGAAAATATGCATGATACGAACCTTGTACGCCGTGTGCGATTATGCCACCCAGTACCATTCATATCTTCAAGTTGTATCCGCAATTGAAAGATTGGACTGGAGGACACGTCAAAATGTCTACTTTGAAAATCCTACCGTAGCAGAAATACTCACCCAGATTGGGTTGGTGTATTGAGCCAGCATAGTTAAATGCACAGTGAGATGAAACTAAAACCTCACATATTGACTATAAGAGAATTCTTGTGTTCTTGTAGATGCTTGCTATAGGTGATAATCGAGTAGATTGTCCTGAAGCTTTGAGACGCAAAGTCTCCAGCTTTTATACAAGAGTCCTTGTCTATCTACAAGTCATAGAACATAGGTAAGTGAGAATATAGCATATGGTACATATTGCATATCAGTAAGCATAAGTGCTCGAAGAGCAGAGTGAGTAAGTAGGCATAGTCATACTAGCTTTCTATCTAAGTAATCTAGAGAGAAAGCTCAGTCAGCTTTGAACGCTATTGGGTGCAAAGCTGAACCTTGTTATAAACCATAGAGATAAGGTGTGAGTACTGACTAACTACAGAGTCCGTCTGAGTAAGTACAGAATCTTTCATACGAGTGCAAGTGTCATAGTAAAGAGTCTATAAATAATAGACGCGTAAACAACACGTCAATAAAGTGTATCACATGGTAGTCACATGTTCAACATGGTGCTCTAGGTTTCTCTCAATGCTCAAAAGGCGTTGGCCGGGTTGGCGAGTGAGAAATACTGTGATCGACGGGATGGTCATCGTGGTTGTGGACGGAGTTTGAAAGACGCCGCACGCGGGCTTTGTGGAACCCAGACCCTGATCAGCCCAGCGCCGACCATTCAAGATACATGTTGATGATTCGGAGACCTTTCTTGTTCAATCTATAATCCAGCAATGATTTCGGCACCGATTGAAACATGGTCGATGGATGTTCATGATTTCATACATCTACTCTAGTAATACTAGCCTACATGTTCGAGAAATGTTCAATGGGAAAGTGGTGAAGAACGGGCATGGGAGGTTTATACCATAACGAATTCTTTCCTGGTATACAAACGCAAGGGGAGATTTGATTCGAATGAGATGGGAGTAAGACGAAGGACGAAAGAAGCTGGGGCTAGGATGCAGGGCGGAGCAGCTCGATGCTGAGCGGGTATTCAAGGGACGTGCTATTGGATTTAGGTAGCAATGAACTTCTTTCATGTATGCTATGTGCTGTTTACGCTGTGTGTCGTATTTGCAGATATGCGCGTACCAAGCGGAGGATCGTCGGCTCTCTGTTGCCCAGGTGGTACTGGTAGGCCTTCAAAGCTTCGTCGCCGTCTGTATCTTCGATGGTGGCCAGTTGATCAGGACGACATCAGTGAGATCCCTTCCTAACTGGATGGTTATGGAATGGGTGTGAGCTGTTGTTCCGAGCGTGCTCGGACGTGTTTATGTAATCAATTCTGGAATATCGGGGGTAGCAAGGTCGACCTATAACCTGAAAACAACGACTGGTAATAAAGAGCAAAGGTTAAAATGCGTGGAGAGGTCAGCAGCAATAGGAAGCTTACCTCGCTGGCACCGGAACCTCTTCACTACTCAGCCAACGTGGGGTTTGGAAACATCGACTTCACCGCCAGAGAACCGAACAGTGGTTTTTTCCCGTGTTGGCGCCGTCGTTCCATCATCCGTAACAACAGGCGTCGTTGCTCCTGCTCCCGACACCCCCATGCACAGCTTCCACTTGTCAAATCCCTCCTTTTCGTCTTTGCTACCACCAACGCCAGCTACCGTCTCAATCCTCCCAGACCTATTCCGACATCCCTCACAAGTCCACTTACGCCTTTCGAGTATCCGGCTTGATCTAAAAGAGGCTGTTGATCAGAGAAAAAGGTCAAAGTCGGGGTAATTTTCGATCCACGATGAACGCACCATGAATATACTCGTACGCTTTCCCTCGAACATCAGTCAAATTTTTCATTCTTCCCGTCGTTGGAGGCCTTTAGTTGCAGCAAAATTTTGAGGCGCGGCCATAAGTCTGTTGTGGAAGAACCCATCTTCGACATTTATGGGTTTCGAGTGCTTCTGGCGAGTCTACAGTTTCTCAGACGATGTCGAAAATCGAGCGTCGCTGGTCAATGTCCAAAATTTAAACTCCGCCAACCTCCCGGTTACCGGACCGACCTGAGGGTAGGCTCAAACGCAACTGACTCTTTGACGAGTACTTCCAGCATTGCATCGTCGTTCCTGTGTACTCCGTCCAGAGCTCTACCTGTCTTGTTTCCGAGTCTCGATTCTGCCCACAAAGTTTTCCAAAACCACCAATGATTTACTTTCATTGCGTATTCAGTGGATCCAACGCGAATAAGCTTCCCACCAAATGGAAAAATTCCAAACATCGAATCAATGCTCGAGGCTCTCAATAAGCTCTCAAAAACTCACACATGGTGTGCGGACATTGTGGATTCTACCCTCGTTTATCCTCCTCACCCCATCCAGTCACGATTTCTTTGACAACTTCTCTACGCGAATCTTCCGGGTCTGTAGGCATGAAGCAGAACTATGAGCTATGGTGGAGGCGTCGCAGGAATCGAGTTCGGGTTGAATCGCTGGTTGGCGAGAAAAATCGCTTCAAATGGTCAGTTCATGCCCTTCGAAAACTATTATCAAGCCTCTCTCACTGTCGACATTACAATTACAGAAAATCGGCGGTTTGTGCTCCCATTGGGTAGTACCTTGACGGTGCATCCAACATTGTTACTCTCTTGCGCATGCTCTGCATTCAGGTCGTTTGTTTGTACTTGTAACGTCGACTCTCGATCCAAAGAACCTTGAACCAGGGTTCTCTTCTTCAGGGCTGGATGCCTGGTTCTTCGCCTCTTTCCCCGTCCAACTGAAGACACATCTCGTACCTTTCAACTCGAAGAGTCGAGCTGCGGCTGGTGGTTGTTATATGTCCGAATCGCAGTTTTCGGGGATGTGTGGTCAGTGCGTATTCGCCGTCAGTTCATCTTGGTCATTGTCTTTCTTGTAAGGTTCAGGGTACTTTAACTCCAAGGCCCCATATAAGCTCTTCTCCCTCACAACCCGCGGGATGTCGAGGCAACAGATGTCTAGTCAGATTGGCAGGCCAAACACTTCACTTATCGAGTGAAGGATTACTTAGGCCAAAGCCCCTCGGAGCGATAGTCATTACTCCAAATGTTCGATCCTAACACGTTGGTTGTCATTCGGCACCTCAAGTATCACCGTTTCAAATCGTCTGTGGACGACTAGACGTATGCTAAGAACCTCGGTAAGGTCAGCTCGGACCTATCCAGCCCATCCTGATCTCAATCTGATGCTTTCGGCAGCAAAATCTCTACGCCGATTCCTGAGTTGAAATCAGACTCTGTTGCACTTCGAGGTATGTGAAGCTCTATCTGTCTGTAACATCCCAGGGCGCTGAACTGAGCTACCCACACAGCTGCAACTAGGCCGATAGAGCTCACAGTCCGCGTAAATTGATGGTTCTGGGATGCAGGTTGACAGGGTCAGTTTTGATCTCGTTGGTTTAACCTGGTCTAAGTCCCTTATTGCTAAAACCGACGTTTACATCCGACCCGTACCAAGCTCAAGTGCACCTTGGCTACAAGAGAGCAAAAGTCGTGCTGGCCGACGTGAAGGGAACTTGGGAGGGTACAGCTAGGATTTTGAGGGTGGCGGTCGATGCTAGATCTGGAGGGAAAGCATCGACTCGGGCTCTATCATGATACAAGGCAGAAGATATCCGTGCGTCGGAGTATCCAGTGATTATGCTCCCACAGATTACTATGATGTTGCATTCTTGATCGCCATAGCGGCGCCTTAAAAAGCTTGCGTCAAGGGTGGCTATAGCTCGTATGAATGTGTTAGACCGCAAGCCTTCGAGTGGTTCGGTTACCTTGACCCGTTCGATATATAAAGGCGACGTTATTCTTGGTAGTAACAACCCCACAACATGAACTTTCATAAACATTCTCGGGGAAAATGTCAGACGAAAGTCGCTAGAGGTGCCTTGGTAGCTGCAGTCAGGAACAAAGCAGTCCCTCCGATCCAACTCCTTCCACATTTTCAGTCTATTACGCGAGACCAGCTTCCTGGAGGCAACAGACTGACAATGCCAGAGCCTGTACTGTCGACTCGTACATGAACGTTGTCTTTAATAAACCCCCAATCCGAAACACAGATCAAGCTTATAGGGGTAGGCCGGAGGGTGAGCCTGATGTTTTTGCAAGAAAGAACAAATAACACGCACTCCCGTTCACAAGCCTAAACATCTCGCGACCACCTCGAAGATGTACGTATCCCCGGCTCCACGCCAAGAATTCCTGTGCCTCTTGACGACACGGTACACGAAAGTCACAACTATTCCTCGCCAGTACTTGCAGTCAACGAGCGGCGACACGTTCAAGTCGCTCAAGGTGAACTCCGATCAAGGGGTTTACACTTCTAGGTTCATCCCGGATCCCTTTGATGCCGAGGGACTGGAGAGCTTACAACCGATATGAAGGTGACGCTGGACGAACAGTGAGACAATTGGCTTGCCGGCGTTATGTGTCTGTCTGCATATAACTGGATTAGATCCAAGGAAAGCATATCTATGGCTCCTAAAAACTCGAATGAAGTGTAGAAGGTGAAGGTGAAAACGGTACTGATCACCCCGGCTGTTGGGAAAAAAATTGACACTCGATTTGAACATCGTCGCTGGGATTGTTCCTTTGAGCAGTGGCTGATATTAAGCTTTGCTTTAGCTGAACTGGGGTATCTTGAGGTCCTTCGTACGGTGCGCGAAGTTTGATTTTCTAGTCTCCTGAGCTTTAGAGGAAGTACTACTGGGTCGGTACGTAGACCGGTAAACTCTGACCTACTCAACCTCCCTGTTCTCCCCGGCGATCTCATCGACTCCTCGCCCTATATCCAGCCCCCAATCTACGGTTAAAAAAATCCAGCATACTTTTTTTTTTCAATGCTAAGCAGCAGCACTGGCAAAGATTACCATCCACCTAGAGTAGCACATCAGCCTTTTGGACGATGATATGCGGAGTCATGCCAGAAAAATTTGTGCGGCATGGGCCCCCTGTCCAGACCTGTGAATGCCCACCCCCAAGTAGCGCAGGCTAAGAGTTGATCTGTTTTGATAGTAAATTAAAGTCAGGGTGTAAGGAGCCGCCGCCGATGAACTCGGTTGGAGGTCCAACTCGACTGACTTCGAATACGTCTCTGGATTCGGGGCTCCTCTAGTAGTGCCAGCCGTGGGAAAAGTGAGGTTGAACGTTTGAGCTCCGGACGCCGAGAGGAAAAGCTATAGAGTGTGCACGACCTTTTAAGGTTTCTCAGTTTGATTTGTGGGTTGATGTAGGATCCAGATATGACGACGGGCCAAGCATTCACGTTCAGCATCAAGATTGACGCTCGCAGGTTGAAGGAACAGCTACGCTGAAAGCAGAAAGATTGACGGTAAGTATCTTCAGCGCAAGGCAAAGCTGAACCAGACGTACCGTGACTGGCAGCTATGTCTGAATTCCAATTATCAAGCGAGTTATGTCCTGATACTCACTCTCAGTACCACAAATGGGGCTGAAAGCCTTCCAATAGACGGCTAAAACCGTGTTGGTTACGTACCTCTTTACCCTTGAAAGTCAAGAAGGTCATTCGGATCCTGAAAAACGCGAATTGGGAGCGTGAGCCTCAAATGAGCCCAGGACTGGTACCAATTACACACCGCCGACTCACTAATCAATATTTGACCCAATGCAAAAAGTATAGGGTTTGTTGTGGCAGGACGGTAAATGTTGCCTACTTGAGGAAGGAAAAGGGGGACATGTTGTACTTGCCCGTGGTGGTTCGAGTACAAGTTGAGACAATGACATGGGCGCTAATGTGCGCCTTACGCAAAATTCTGACTCTGTTCCGGCCGGATCCCGATCAATGCTCTTTGTTTCACGACGCCCACCACTCCGAGGCTCGACACGACTCCGTCTGCACTCTCTGCACACTTTCAAAGTTGTTCTCGCATCGATTAGAGTCCAACCAACAACATACCCAATATATCACGGATAATGGCTACGAATCAGGTGGTTATGGGAAATTGGGCGTCAATGGAAGCTCAAGAGGGCGTTTATCGTAGCAGTGAGTGGCTATGTCGGGACCCGATCGCGTTTGTGACAGAATTTTATATTGAGAACAACACCATTAGGTCGGGCTCTTGAGCGCTCTGTGGTCGTAGTACGGCGGAGGTCTAAAAGAGGAATTGCTGTCGAACGAGACAGCGTGGACATCGCATGTTCTGATCACAGCCTGGGTGTGAACCGCCCATGGGGCTTCATCTGGGTTGTTTTCCTACCACCGCCTTCTCCCACCTCCATCCTCGCATTCAACGTATCGACAGCTTACCATCCCAATGCTTTCCCACTTCTTCCAAAACGCACGCAATTTTCGGATCACCGGCGGAAGCTTCGTCCAGGTTCAGGGAGACCAAGTCAACAACACCACAACGATAGTCCAATCAAAGGAGAAGGAACGCACAGATTTTGACGAGGTAAGTGCCAGGATTGTGCGCGAGGGTTAGAGCCTGACTATTCCCTAGTACTTTGATGTGAAGCGCGGCGCTATCTACAGAGTGAGGGAGAATGGGACCTATAGATATCCACGACGATGGGACTATGAAAACCGCGAGTGGAATGGAAGGGGACTCCGAGCTGATAAGACTATACATGCGGCGGAGCTTGTGGATAGACCAGGCAAAATATTCACGGTGGTGGAATACAGTGGCCCAGAGGCGAAGAAGGTACGCCAGGAATCGACTCACCATTTCTCCGTCAAGTGCTAACACTTTCTCTAGGCTTTTGAAACGGATTTTGCTATGCTGATGAGCGAGCTGTACGTTTCAGTTATCCTCTCGTTGCAAGGATGCTCAAGTCGCTTTAGGACATCAAACAGACCTCAAATGTACGGCTACAACCTGTCAGCGATCCCATCAATACTATTATACAATGGTACGTACTGATTAGATGCCAAAGAATGAGTTTTGCTGAATTGCTCCTTCAGAACTGGTGCCGGCTGCGCAGGTGAATGCAGGGATTGTGGGAAAGATGTATCTCTATAGTTTAGTTGTAAGTAGTCAGTATAATATTCGGATACAGTTGAATAAAATGATTACAGGGGCAGTTGCGTTGCGAGTTGGGAGAGTTGTGGTTGGATCCGGGGAGGGGAGTGTTTTGCCGTGGTCTATCAGGGCCATATCTCAATCCTGTTTATATGATTTTTAGCGATGAGCTGCCTCTGAACGCAGAACTCATTCAAGAAGACGTTCTGTTGCGCTTCTTGGCGAGCCTCAAGTCAAAAGAAGTCGATGACGTTGTCGTCCGTGGAGTCGTTTCTTCGGGTGCCTCGAATGTTGTACCTGAACGAGTTCCTCGGCCGACGGTCATTTCGACATTGACAAACACCCCCATCGCCGTCGCAAACAACGCCTGGAGGAGCTTTTCAAATAGTCTTTCGGAACGAAAACTGCTGGGAAATGGGCTGACCAGGTGGGTTTTAAAAAAACCATCCACTTCTTTCATCTAACACCTCGAGTAGATTCACACTTGCTGATGGAGGCTTGGTGTGGTTGCAGTGGAATTGGGATGCACAGTGGGCGTGGATGGTCCAAGCCTGGAGTGTTTTTGGTGCCTGTGGAATCTCTTTGGACAAGGATCTAAGTGTTTACAGTGCGTTATTGTTTTCCACTCCCCTTCCATCTTCTAACATCTCTCAGAGCTTGTCTACCATTCTGCCTCGTTGGAAGGCGATCTTTCATACTCCGAAGCCCGCCAACAATTCCAACAACGTACCTACCTTTTTGTCCGATCACCTCCTCCTGACTGTGACGATGGCTGGACCTCTTCTGTTCATTTCTGGTCCTTTGATGAAGACGGCCACTCCCCGCTCTCAGACGATCTCTGCCACGACTTTGGCCTTCCGACGGAGCTTGAACTCCCTCAATGGTTCCGCTCACTCTCTTGGTCCAATGATGCCTACAGCCGCCTCCACCAATATCAACTCCTTCGAGGTTTTGACCCATCCACCACTGACTTTGCTCAATTTCTCGGATTCGATGAAAACACCTACCGACCTCTGAGCAACTCGGATCGCTTTGCGCAGCTCAATCAAGGCTTGTTCCATCCGTTCCTTCCCTTTGCCGTCATCTGATATCCTCCGACTCTCTTGTTGGCAGAACCTCCCCTCGAGGACGGACCCTTGATGTTGACGGCAGACATCTTAACGATAGAAGATCCCACCACAGCTCACCCGACTCAACTCACTCACGTTTTAGAACCAACCACAGCTGATTTTATTCGACATACCGGAGTTAGTGATCATGCCTTCCAGCCCGTGAGCGACCTGAATCGGTTTGAACACATCCAACAAGGTCTGCTTCATCTACCGTCCCCATGTGAATCTCTCTAAATCCCTCTTTGGCAGAGTCTGAATGCGAATCTCTAGCGTCCACTGGGTCGAAAAGTACGAAACTCACTTCATACCTCTCGCTCTAGCCTATCTCACTCCACTATCATTAGCAAACGCAGCCAGCCCTCATTCCGCCGGGTTCTTATCTGCCCTACTCTCCCCCCTCTCGTCCACACTCTCGAATGATTCTGACATTCTCGCTATTAGCTTTTAGCTTCGGGCATCATTATTACCTATGTTTTTAACAGGCATTCTATCGCTCATATCGATAGCCACGTTCGCTCTGTTCGTGTACTGTATTCTTTTTGAAAATATTATACAAGACTCGACCGACTGGCAGGGTACAATACTCCAATTACGTCAAGTACGATTGACCATCACTCCCACCCCAATACCCGTCATCTCCAGTGATATGCTCCAAGCAACCTCTGAGTAGGTGGGGTCTTCGCCTTGATATTCTCGAGCACGGCTGAATCCCGGTCGTATCTTGGGTTCAATCACGCACCATTATACTCGAGTTTGAGTATTCGTGCCGCTTCCTAGCTATCTTTGGAGGGCCTTTCATGGGCGTGGGACAATGGATCGGATGATGGCTCATTCGATTGATGGTTCACTACGGCTGCCTTTCTCATTTCCCGGGCCGACAAAACTGCACCCAAATTATGAGTACCCAAGCCAATGGATTGTATTGGGACGTACGAATACTCACCTCTCAACGGCACACATGGTCCATGACCCTCCTGAAAGTTTCCTTTCCTGCGTCTTGAGATCCTATCGTTACTGTCCATCCAGGTCCGTCTATTTCTCGATGTGAATCATGTATAATCCAGGCATAATTAGCTTGAGCGGAGTAATTTCGTCACTGGACAACGAGCGTGAGGAGATCCCATTCAATGAATGAATGTACAGTTGAGCAGCTCTGGAAAAGGTCAACGTCTGAGAAGCGAAATTGAACAGAGGGAAAGTATACGGCCGTCGGCAGGAAAATAACTTTCTTCGGAACACAAAATCGTGTCGGGGCCCATTTACACTGATTACTCCATCTTTTTCGTCTCCTTCCGTCTAGATTTGTCGAGAATATCTTCACCCACGAAGCTGGAGGCGTAAGGATAATCTGTAACGATATCAGCCCAGCTAATCTGACCAGTCAGTAGTGGCTGTATGACATGGACCGAGCGAAACGTACACTGTTGTAGGTGTCGAGGCCATGGTGATAGCAGTCTGCTGGCACCAACATACCCTCACCGACAGCTTCTCATTCACGTTCACAGCAGCTTCCGAAACGTCGCTTCAAAAGAATTCGAGTCCCGAATAGAACGTGTCCCAAGTCTAGAAACGTATAACAGATTCAAAGTCGAGAGTAGATTAGGGAATGAAGCAGACGTACTTGCATGATATTCACAGCTCGTCTCGCTGAACCAAGACCCGAGACCTGATACCTGTCATCCTTGTCGGAACTCGGATAGGCATAATCGACGCTTCGTGAAGCCCGTAGACATGGATCCATGGCGGAGAGTAGCACGTTATGGATGCCAGAGTTGTGGTCTGAACGGATCTGCCTGAACGAGTGGAAATTAGATGAGAAGCGAGAAGATATTGATTCCTCGGGAGCATATAAGCATTTTGTTGTCTATCCATATTGAATGTGGCCCAATATTGCAGAAGGTTCTGGAGAGCTCGGGATTGCGTGAGCCTGGTCGAGGTCAGATATTTTTTTGCTTTTGATACCGTACGAGGGTTTGGTGGCGTTGATCAAGCACTTGATTTGAGTAAGAATAAGAATTGATTGGGCCACGGTACCACAGAGAAACATACCGACCTCGAAATAAACTTGGTTGGTCGAGAGGGTTGTGGAGTAAGAGGCGTACGACGGGCGCTAGTTTGATGTCACCCTTTCTCTCGAACCACGATCACGACAAAGGCGATTCCCTTTTCCACCTTTATGAATATGGTTGCACGGTCGGTTCTACTGAAGGCTGTGAATACTCTGCATTCTTTGTTGCTCACGGCCTGACTCTGCAGGATTTCACCGAGATTCATACTATCTTTGGAAATGACCGAACTTTGGCCTCATCGAATCAACTAAAATGGACATAGAAGTCGTGAAGGGTATGTCCATGAAACTCCTCAGAACATGGGGCCATTTACCCTCGAGTAATTGATAGATGATTTGCGCACTGCACCCAAACCATTCACGAACACCGGTCAAGGAGGAGACAAGTTCAAACTCCGATCCCGAATAGGCCAGATTCACGGCGAGACAGAGCTCGGTAGGAGTGTCGCGGTTAGGTCTGGAGAGAAAGGAGCAGAGCATGGACTTGTTGGAGCTTCCCGTTGCCTGGACGCTGCATCTCGTTGACAAGATGTGTCAATGAAGACAACAAAGACCGGGTTGAGGTTGATGACTCCCGAGGACGTGGACTCACCAAGCCTCGACCCTGACCTTCTCAGTTTCTTGTGATACAGGGCGTCGTGGAAAGGAAGGAAGCCCGGTAAGTTGCACATTCGTTTCCTAGCTTCCAATGTCATACTGACATCGTACGCTACTCTCTCCTGCATAGAAACGTCTTGAGAAGTCTTCATCCTTCGTGCACCAACAACATCTTGGTGCCTGGCAAAAGGTCTGGTTCTCGCCTTACCGCAAGTCGATTGGAGGTCTCATAGGCCAGCGGATGATTGAGCTGCGGCGGCCTGGAGAGAGAAAGGAGGTCGGGATCCAGAGACTCATAGTAAGCTTGCCGATTCCTCTTCCTCCTTCCACTTTTATTCTCCTTTCACATCTATCTCTGTTTCATCCGTCATTCTCGTTGCTCACCAGCACCACTACTTGCCCTTTCAAAGGCATTTTTATCTCTTCTCGAACCCGTGTTTCGGAGCCTCGAGTTTGACTAACCTTGTCTACATCGTATAGGGTGATCAGTGCCCACGTGCCTAGCCCTTCCACTCCTCTCAGTTTTTTCTCCTCCGCCATCGATCCCTCTCGCTCTTGTCGGTGATACAGGGCAAGGAACGAAGATGACGCGTAGCCTCTATCTCCGAGTTGGCAATTCGTCTTGACCGTGCATTTCTACGCGCTACTCAACATAAGAACCATCCAACAATACAGGATAATTGTCATCCTCCAAGGTTGACTGGTAATAGGCTGGTTCGGCGATGGGGAACGGGCATGAAGGAATTGTTGTAGGTGATCTTGACAACCGGCTCTGAAACTCACGTATCCGAGTTCTCTGTCCAGCGTGGGCGTAATTGTTGGGTACTCAGCTCTGACTCGCCCCAACTCGATGCCCACTTGTAACCTTTCCTGGCATTGGCTTCACAATAGGTTTTATGATGTCGTTGCGGAGAGAAATCCCCGTTCAAGAAACACGCATCGTTGCCGCTACACTGCCAATTTGATTTGTACTTCAGGGATGTATGGTAGGCGTCTCGCCGCCGTGCAGATGTCTGTAGGTGGGCCAACTCTTCAATCCTCGACTTCCAAGCTCTGATCATTATTCTCATCTCTCAGTCACCCCCAAGTCAAATCTCACAGGATCTCATAGTAATGCACAACAATTTCAGGGCTCGGGATTTTGAAGTTGGTGGTGATTGGAACCGTCAGACTAGTCACGACTTGGTGGACTCAAAATGAATGCAGAGGACACGTTGCTCAATGAGGTACGTGGATTTTCTTGGTTGTACGGGCGAGAGACTGATCCTCATCAGCTCGCAGACTCATCCTCGTGAAGAGGTTGAAGACATCGACCACTGTGTCTATCACGCGCGGTAGCGCTACACCGATCGAGATCGACTATCAATGTGCCTCGGTCTGGTAAGGCAGTTTGTGTCCTGCAGCTACCCGACACGGCAGAGTCGCCAAGTATAACACATTTGTAAGGTAACTTGCAATCCGAAGCTATCTTCCGTCCGTATCTCCTTAACTCATCTAACCAGACCGCACTCTAGAAAGCTTACTTCTCGCAAGGACGGCCCACGAATTAGAGGAATTGCACACCTTGGACCTGGTCCCACACTTGAAGCTTGGCCATTCGTCTTGATCGAGAATCTTAGGAACATATGCATGTATCGACTCGCTCGTACCGAAAACCATCGAATCTGAACTCGATCATCCAAAAAGTCCAATCTTGATGTATATCGCAGGCTACAGGCACTGAATTTACTCAAGTTACACGGTGAACAATCTCCTCCCCTGAGGGGCACACACGGAGTATGGATTGTATTGCTACCGTATGAATCATTTCATTGACGACTTACCTCGGAGCTCCTCGAGCATCCTTGTTTCCCACACTTACAACTTAAAGTGAGGCATGAGAACGTCGAACGAAGCAACCCGTTCTCTCTTGATTTTGAGACCGGAGTAGAGGACTGTCGGGCAGTTAGACGATGCAATGCAATGTCTTCAGGTAGGTAGGTCGTGAAGCTCGCCGCGATCCGAAGATGGAAGCATTTGCGCATTCAGGGGGCATATAAACATCCCTAGACTTACGTCGTCGAAAGATCTGGTCGATATTTGGATAGTTTGCCGGACAAAACAACCCCTTGATAGGTTTTTTGCAGTTTTCAGCGACTAGGGAGAATAAGGTAGTCAGAATGACTCCTACGAATAGGCTGAACGGGCAGCTGAGCATACGGTGGTAGTGCCGTGCCTACTCTCGCTACCCTCAACTGAGATTGAGTGCGCTGATTGAAGTCCTGTAGAGCGGTATAAGCATACAGGACCGATCCTCTAGGGCAGTACCGCTTACAGTTGACCACCGATAATACAACGTTCACTCGACCCCTCGTTCTCCTCAGCCACTCCATTATCTCGCCCAATATTCATAGTCCCGACCTTGGACGAGGGAATTGGATAAATCTATCTGAGACTGAGAGCATTGGCGTTGGCAAAGTTCCGGGTCCACACGCGCACAAGTTTGAGCGTGCAGGTTTGATGAAACACGTACAGCACGGGGCTCCTGCGGCACCAGTGGAGATCCAAATGACCCCCTCGAGCCTAGTTAATGCAGCCTCCAAGATGATCTGCTGGGGTAGGAGACTGTAGTCCAACTGGAAGAATCCGAGGAACTTAGTTGGAAGATCATATTGACTTTGCCAACGAATGAATCCTGGGTTCTGGTACTGACCGGTAATGTGGTTGCGGAATTCTCGAATATGAATATCAACCGCTTGAACCTCGGGTTCCGAAGTTCAACAGGCGAAAGTATAGACGCTTGAATATGACAAAGGGCTCAACATTCAACATTCGCGTTGAACATGAATAATAGAGCTCGAGGTACGTTGCGAAAGCTGATAGACCGGAATGCTTGACGGTAAGCATATCTAGGAGGCAAACTTGAGCCTGAAACATCGGATTATATCAAAGCAGGTCGTGCCCTTTGGGTTGGTATAACGACCGGGTCTCGGGCTTGTACCAGTCCAAATCGGGGCCCCAAACGAGTTGGGAGTTTCGTATTCCTCCAATGCTCCCTCGACCGCCCACAAGTCTAGAGCTGTCTATATGATCCCTTCTTGTACCACAAGTACAGGTCCAAGATGGACCGCCAAACGCTTGTCACTCAAAAGGAGAATTGAGCCCTCTCGTTCAATTTGCATCGGTCCCTGGTTTTACTGATCTGATGAAACATGTCCACGGCTTTAGAGCTCAGTTGGCTTGAATGCAAGCAGGTCAGTCATTGAATGATTGACCTGCTCGCTCGTTGGGTACTCTCGAACCACCATGGATGTTCTACCGTTCAATTTTACGCCCTATATTTCTTTGAGAGCCGAGAGGTCAATACACATTACCACGGTCAACTGAGAACAACTTGGAAAAGCCTCCTTCCTACCGTGTGGAAAAAGACACAATCATCCGCTCGCCCGCTTGCTTGTTGTCCTCACCCTCGACCCTCCTGTTACGTTTTTCTGAGATCTGTAGGATGTCAATGACAATTAGATTGACGGCAAAAACGACGATGTAAGCGGCAGAATGGAGGCTCACCTATGGAATTCAGTCCGTCAGACAGCTAAACTCAACAGGCCCTCCAATGTACATGCGTATCCAGGTCGTACTCCGCTCAAACACCGGGTTCGAGATGCCCAAGTGCCACGTCCCAACCACTCATAGCCGGACTTGCAACGAGTAAGCAACATTAAGTTTCATGACTTTGAGTATACGGAGACGGCGGACAGGGATACTCACCTTTGATCCCGGAAGAAGCGGGAACCTTCTGGCAATCGCTGAATTTGTGTATCTCGGTGCCTTTGCCCGAGTTAACCATAAAAAAGGCGATTGTTAGCCTGAGGCGAGGATAGCGTTACCTTCACAAATGACGATCATGTCCAAAGCTTCCTCATCAAAATGCCCCATAGTTTGACCGACTGCCTCCATACAACTAACTAGCCGGGTGTTCAGAGGATCGATAGACTTGACCCGTGAGATACGAGTTGTATGTAGGGTTGAATGCAAGCGGTGGAGGGGCGAAAGAATAAGATGAATCTTTCGACGTACAGGCCTGCCGACTTTGTAGCTCAAATGAGTCAACGGTTTCTTCGAATGTTCTGATGATAGTGTATCATCGGCTGCTGTGAGTCCAATTCCTCAATAACCTTACACGGTCCGCGAATCGACTGAAGGCCGCTAGGCTGACGGAAAACTGACGCTTTCTCTCGAATGTCCGAGAGGCCCATGAGAAGTCCATCGTGAAACTGGACAACGAATTCTTCGGACCAATACACGTTAGAAATAAAGAAGCTAGACGTCGGCTTGAGACGATTCTCTTGTCGTTACACAAAGCTCCATAGGTATATCCGGCGAAGTTCCCATTGTGAGTGTGACCTGTAGTCGAAGTGAAGACGCAGAGAAGCCCAGTCTTACGTTTGACAACTCAGAATAGATCATTGCTCATGAGAATGAAAGGCAGAGGTGCAGAATGTACAGCTTTGGAATTCTCTGCCTGATCTCGAGGTATGGATTCGGATGGTCCAAATTCAACGAAAAACTGAACTTCAGATATCAGGGGCACGGGAGGTCAGATACCAGGGGAGATGCAAACTGATGGGTCTTTCAAAGGCTATCATATAGTCAACATATCACTGGAGGTATCTTCATAGGGAAAAATGGGCGTGGTGACGTACCAAGTTCGTGTCTAGGGAATCTGTACCCTCGGAGGCAGGAGCCAAAGTCGTAAACTACACCTTTGTTCTTCAAAGCTACGGTCTGGCTGGTTATTCTCCGAAGATTGAAGCTATTGATCTGTATCATGAAAGAGCTAATCTTCGGGAGCATGAATCTCGACTGAGCAGCCCAAAAGTGATAGTAATTACGTACCTGCCGTCTCAATAGCCAATTCTCAGCCTGAACATTGATTATGAAGAGTGTTTGGTGCAGGCAAAGTTGTGAATAGTACCTGAAGAAAGGAAAGGGAAACATGTCGTCAATGCTCGTGGTAGTTCGAGTACAAGCGAGGCTTGAGTGCCAATGGGCGCTTTACAAGATTCTGAGTTTACCTCCGGGCCGACCCCGATCCATGCTTCTTGTTTCGCGACACCCACCACTCCCAGGCTCGATTCGCAAAAGAAACGACTCCTCGGCACTCTCTACATCTCTTCAAGGCTGTTCACGCACGACTTGAAATAGAACCAACGAGATGGACAGGTTATCACGGTTGAGGACTGCATATCAGATGGGATCCAGGAAATTGGGCGTAAATAGAAGACTTGATCAAGAGGGCGTTTATCGCAACGATGAGCGGTATTATCGGGTCCCAATCCAGGACTTCATATCGATAACAACAGCATTGTGCCGGGCTCTCGAGGGCTGGGTGGGCGTAGTACGGTGGAGGTCTAAAAATGGAATTGCTGTCGAACGAGACAGCGTGGACGTCGCATGTTCTGATCACAGCCTGGATATGGGCTGCCCTTGGGCTGCTTCTTGCCTTGTCGTTCTACCACCATCTTCCACCCCCTCTAGCATACCCGCCCACTCACAAGTCCGATGATATCTTTCTTTCGAAAGGCGAAGAAGACCACAGTTACAAGCGGGAGCGGGAGCTTCAGCCACGTTCAAGGAGATCAGATCAATTACACGACGACAATTGTACAAGCGGAGGAAAAGGAACGCACTGAGTTGGACGAGGTAAGTGGCTCGAGCTGTTCCCGGGGGATCGCATCTGATTGTACCCTAGTTTTCTTACGTGAAGCGGGGCGATATCTGCAGGCTAAGGAATATCCACGTACACCAGTACCCGCGACGATGGGACGACGAAGATTGCTGTCGATGTCAATCTTGCGAAGAGGTTCAAGTTCGAGCTGATAGGCTAATTTGTGTGGCAGAACTCGTGGATCGACCGGGTAGAGCCTTCACGGTGGTAGAATACAGGGGTCCAGATGCAAAAAAGATATGCCAGGAATCAATTCGCTATTTGTTCAATGAAAGCTAAAGCTCGCTCCAGGCGTTTGAAAAGGACCTCGCTATGTTCATGAGCGAACTGTGTGTATCAGCTCTCCTTGCATTGAGTGGATGCTCAAGTTGCTATAGAACCTTGAATGGACCTCAAATGTACGGTTACAACTTGTCAGGAATCCCATCGGTATTATTACACAATGGTACGGACCTGTTACACGCGATAGGTCTATTTCCACTGATTTTCTCTGCAGAGCTGGTGCCGGCTGCGCAGTTGAATGCAGGGATATTTGGACGGATATTTCTCTTTAGTTTGTGTGTAAGTAGTCAGTATAATATCCGGATACAGTTGAATAAAATAATTACAGATGCAATTGTGTTGCAAGGTGGGAGAGTTGTGGTTGGATCCGGGGAGGGGAGTGTTTTGCCGTGGTCCATCGGGGCCAGACCTTAATTTTTATATGGGTTTTGGCAATGGCGAGCTGCCCTTGACTGCAGAGCTTGTCCAAGAAGACGTTCTGTTGCGCTTTTTGGCGAGCCTCAAATCAAAAGCAGTCGATGACGTTGTCGTCAGTGGAGTCATTTATTCGGGTGCCTTGAATGTCGTGCCTGCAGGAGTCCTTCGGCCGACTGTCCTTTCAACGTTGACAAACACCCCCATCGCCGTCACAAACAATGCCTGGAGGAGCATTACGAATTGTCTTTCAGGTCGAAAACTGTTGGAAAATGGGATGACAAGGTGGGCTCAAAAAAACATCCACTTCTTTCATCTAACGCCTCAAGTAGATTCACACTTGCTGGTGGAGACTCACTGTGGTTGGAGTGGAATTGGGATGCACCTGCGGCGTGGATGGCGCAGGCCTGGAGTGTTTTCAGTGCTCGTGGAATTTCTTTGGACGAGGATCTAAGCGTTTACAGTGCGTCGTTGTTTTCCACTCCCCTTCCACCTACTAACATCTCTCAGAGCTTAGCTACCCTCGAGCCTCGTTGGAAGGCGACCTTTCATACTCTAAAGCCCATCGACGATCCCAACAACCAATCTACCTCTTTGTCGGACCACCTCCCCTTGGACTGCACAATGGCGACACCTCTTCCGTTCATTTCTGGTCTTTTGATGAAGACGGCCACTCCCCGCTCTCCGATGACCTCTGCCACGACTTTGGCCTTCCAACAGAGCTCTACTTCCTTCAACACCTCTACTCGCACTCTTGGTCCAATGAAGCCTACAGCCGCCTACGCCAGTATCAACTCCTTCGAGGATTTGACCCGTTCACCACCGATTTCGCTCGATCTCTCGGATACGAAAACATCTTTCAACCTCTGAGCGACTCGAATCGGTTTGCACAGGTCAACCAAGGCTTGTTTTACCTATTTGTTCCCTTTGCCGTCGTCTGATCTCCTCCGATTTTGCTGGCAGAGCCTTCTCTCGAGATTGGACCCTTGACATTGACGGCAGATGTCTCGATAGTGGAAGATCCCACCACAGCTCACCCGGCTCAACTCACTCACGGCTTTGAGCCCACCACCACCACTGATTCTGCTCAACATACTAGGGTTGGCAATCGTGTCTTCCAGCTTGCGAGCGACCAAGATCGATTTGAAAGTGTTCAAGAAGGTTCGCTCCACTTGCTTTTCCCATACGAATCACTCTAAATCGCATTTTGGCAGACTCTGAGTGCAAACCTTCGACATCCACCGCATCGAAAGGCACGCTCTTTCCTTCATATCCCTGACTTCAGCCCAACTCAACCGGCCAGTATTTGCATCAGCAGCTAGTGCGCAGTCTGCTGGGTTCTTATCTACCCTACTCTCCCCGCTCTCATCCATGCTTTCGAGCGAATCGGACATTCTTACTATCGGTTTTTAGCCCATGTCGCCATTGTCCCTTCATTTCTGAGTATGTATTCTGTTATTCACGTTGACCACGCCGTTGTCTCTGTTCACACATTGTATTTTCCTCAAAAATATCAAATATGATCATACACACCAGACGCGATACTCATATCCAGACCATATCATGTCGGTCGTGAACATTGCTGACCGTTTCCCCACCCTAATTCCAGTCATATGGTCAAGTCAAATTCTATGTTGCGATGCTAGTATTTCGATCCTGGAGCTGCAGGCCAGCTTTGATCCCGAGACGAATTCGCATAGTTCGAGTTTGCCCGTCATAGGTTGAGTTCCACTGGTTGTATCTTCGGCTGAACGTGCACCGTCGTCTCACAATTGAGTACTCGTGCTGTTTTATCGTAGGAGGGCTTTAAGCGAGCATCGGAGCGAATGAGGGGACTCTCCCCGAGTTTGACAAACTTCATCGAAGATGTGAGGACTGTCACCGAGTGGGATGAAGCTTAGAGAATTAAGTTCTTACCTCTCAACGTCACCCACAATCTGCTCGGCCCTCGAGACCTGTATCTTGAGATTTCATTGTTATTCTCGAGCTCCGTCTTCGCCCATTCAGGTCTTGACGTGAATCACGGATAGTAAACGTTGACAGCTGGGTTCTACCATTTCAAGGTGAATCTCTGGCGTGCGCACGTCAAATGAGCCGGTTTCATGTCGTGAGAGCGAGTGCGCGCATTGAACAATGAATTAGCTCGACGACGGGTCGGTGTCTGAGAGGGGGAAATGAGCTTTTCGTTCCAATGCCTCGAGTTCCTTCGATTGGTTTGAGATGCGGGCACAAGGACAACATGCAACGGAAGCTAATTTACCTAGTCGATATCAGCTAAGAGCTTCACGATATGGATTGAACAAAATTTATGTCGTGAATACCAAGGTCATAGTCCGCTGGCAACTACCCTTACAAGCACCTGCCTGGTTACGTTCAGACCGGCTTATCGAGCTTTGGTCTGAGAGGATTCGAGTGCTCAACTTCTTCGAGCCCCGGGCTAGAGACAAACAATGCGTTTAACGTCCAAGATAGATCGGGGGAGAGAGCAGGCATACCTACATGGGCTCCCTCCTTCCGTGACAATTGTTGGTGAAGATAATGTAGTTGACTCGGAACAAAGTCACCCTCCAATCTGTGTGGAGGTGCTGTGGGTATGGGTTACCTAGTCGCGTGAATGTAACATATTTATGCCCAAGAGAACATGTATCACGGTGGGCGGCGTAATGAACTGGGCCCGAATCTCGCTTTTTCATACGGAAACCTGTATTCAGCCGTCATACTTACAAGAACAAGAGAACCACCAAGTGTTAACAGACGTGTACCCTCTGACGATTCCTGATCCATCGAACTCCGGCTCTGCGACCCCAGAAGTGAGATTCAAGGCGTCCACCGAAGTGATTCTGGCGCGGTTGAACCCAGGACACCGAGGCTGATCGGGTCTTCAGCCGATTTGGTTCCTAGAAGATTGGACGAGTTGAGGGGCCGAATGGACAATGACGGTGCTACAAGACTGACTGTAGTATGCCTACAGGTGTTATCCATAGCACCTAGAGATTTGACGGAGCTTGCTTCGTGAGAAGGATAGTGGAGTAAATCCCTTTGCCCGATGGTTACATTCATTCGATGATGACCTTTCGAGTATCGTCAGCCTGAGCTCCTGAGGGTGACAGAAAGATTCGACGAACGTCCGTTGGGTCATTGAGACCGTATCCACATCCAAGCGTAAGCTTCTTTTTCTCTCTCGATGTATCGATATCGAACCAGCCTCATATTCGAGCGTCAATCAGAGATGGAGGAAGACGCAAACTGACGATTTTTTGAGCCGTTCTGCATAGGCGGAAGTCATGAGAATCATTGGAGCTCATCTTTGGAAAGCCATATCTAAACAGACGTACCTCCGAGGCCCTGGGTGCTGCGATCCATCAGCTAAACCTTTGCAACACTCGTAGCTGCTAGTAGCAGAATCCCCACATCCAATGCATCCTTCGCTACCGAGCCCTCAGATATAGTACCACGTGTCTTCAGATCATCGACTTGGATGAGGTTTGAGGGCTCGCTGTACCCTCGAAAATCTACGACGGCGGTTGCTGCCGTCAGAACGGAGAGATAGTTAGCACGGAATCGAAGTCGGAGTTGAAGGTGCAACACACCTTTTTGGCCCAAAGTACGCGTTGGCACAAGTAAGACCACGAGCAGTAAGATGATGCACGAAGTCTTAAACGTGAAGGCTTGGACCCTGGTAGTGGAGAAAGCGATGAGCAAAGCCACGACATCTTTGAGGGCTGAAAGTGGCACGCTAGCATACCTCTTGCCTACTGCGCGCTATGCATCAAACGAGAGCCGTTTAGAGTGCTCTCAGACAACTTCCAGAAAGCTGCCAAAGCACCGAAAATGCCCAATAAAGTGTGTTATTGATTAGCTTGGCTTCACTGTGATATCGAAACGAGCGTACTACCTCAACCGAGACGACACCCTTAGCGTGCGCCCCTCCATATACATGTTTCGAGGATTCAGAGCACCTGAAATGCCGACTTGAGCCATGCGTGCTCTACGAGTCCGCCTATCGTAGGTATAATGTCGAAGGATTTCAACGTCCTGAATATTTGGTGAGCTTCTTTTCGCGGACACGAAACGGAAGAGAGCCATCCAACATTCCTCAAATGCGAGCCCCACATAGAGATGACGGCGAGGTGCACGTTTGTGAGCCTGAGCATCAGCAAGAACGACATTTGACCAAAAGAAAAAAGGCCAGCCCGTGATGGGTTGACGATGCTGTATTTGAGCGTCAGAGTGGAAAGATGGTAAAGTATGAGCGATACGACGTACCCTCTTCGCCGTATACGTCTGGAATAACGGTGTGGATATCTATGCACTTAGCGCTGCGTATCCTTTCATAGTCGTATAAGTTGAGGAAATAGGCTGCAAACCGCCAACACGTCAAAAAGACACAGTTTAAAGCTTGTACAACGGTACAGGCACTGACCTGGAAGATTAAGTTCATGCTTTCATCTGCTCTTGGCCGCCACTAGGGATTGAATGAGATGATGAGGGTGAAAAAGCGGAGATCGACGTGATGGTCATCGTGGTTGTGGAGAAAGTTTGGAAAGACGTTGCACGTGAGTTTGTGACGACACCCTTAACCCATCCTCGACTGTTGCAAATAAGGGCTCATTCGAAGATTTTCTGGCTCAACTAACGATTTGAAAACCAATATAGTGATAAACATCTTCACATTCAGCTCGTGAATCCATTCCAGCGATGTGGACTACGTAATTGAGATGTGTTTGATAGGAAAGTAGTGAAGAGCGGGCAAGGGACTCGGGAGCTCTAATCAAATTCTTGACTGGCATAGAGACGTAAAGGCAGATTTGAGGTGAATGAGGAAATGGGAGCAGGCCAAAGGAAGCTAGTGCTAGGACCCAGGGCACGGCAGCTCGATGCATAGCGTGTATACAAAGGGGTTGCGATTGGATTTCTGGCAGCGGAGAGGTAGGAGTGTGGGCTTCGTAACATGTATGCTATACGCTGGGTACTCTGTAAATCATATTTGCAGAGACACGCCGAGTCTGGATCGTCGCTATTTGTATTTTCGATGTTGAGCACTTGAAAAATCGATCAGTATGGCATCAGTCACGTCCCTTCTGAGATGGGTAGCTGTGAAACGCCGTTGTTGAGTGAACGTGCTTGTTGTTCCGAGGGTTCTTGGAGGTGATTGGACGCTTGTGGGATGTGAGGGTAGGACGGTGGACCTATAGCCTCGAAACCACGACTGGCAGCACAAAGCAAAAGTGAGACTACGTGGAGATGACAGTCGCGATGGGAAACATACCTGGCTCGCATCGAAACCTCTAGCGAGTTCCATACCGTACCCACGGCCAACACATGAAACAGCCCACTGAGCTCCGCTACTCAGCCGAAGCCGGGTCTGGAAACATCGAGTTTATCACCCGAGGGTCGAACGGTGGTTTTCTACCACGGTGTGGTATGGTCATTTCATCACCTAAACACCCGTAGCAACAGACGTTGTTGCTCCCATTCCCAGTCCCGCTGCAACACACAACGCCCCCTTGTCAAACCAGCGCTACTTCCATCCTTTCTGTCTTCACTACAACGAGCAGGCTATCTCAACTCTCCCAGAACCATCCCAACATCGTTTACAGGCTCACTTGCGCCCCTCGAGTATCTATTCTCGTTGAACAAAGCTAGTTGTTAGAGTATCAGAGACGGAGTAACCTCTGATAGATGATGAACGCACCAACTTGGGTATACTAGTACACTTTCCCTTGTACATCAATCAAAATGTGCATTTTTCCCGTCGTTAGAGGCCTTCAGTTCCGACAGAATTCTGGGTGGTACAACCATGATCTTGTGGAGAAGGCCATCTTCGACGTTCATGGACTTTGGGTGCTTCTGGCGAGTCGTTGTAGAAGAATTGAGCGTCGCTAGTCGATGCCAGAATTTGAACTCCGCCCATCCGCCCGGTTACCGGACCGACTTGGGGGTAGGCTCGAACGTAAATCTGACTCATTCACGTCGTTCACGAGTACCTCTAGTTTCTTGTGCTTCATCCAGCGGTCCACCAGGCACTTAGGCTCTTTCAAATCTACTAATCACTGACACTCATCGCGCGTTCAGTGGATCCAACGCGAATAAGGACATTACCAAACGGAAAACTCTGAACACCTAATCAATGCTCAAGGCTTTCAAACACCCTCACACGTGACGCGAAGACAGCAAGGGTGAGGATCATGAACCTCATTGGAAAGAGAGTCGCCTTAGATCCTACTAGTATCGTCCTTAACGCCCCTCGAGTCAATACCAGGGTGGAAGCAACTCCGTCAAACAGTATACGAATGCTAGGGATGTACTGCAAAGCACTATGGCGAAGTATCTAGCGGTGTTTTTCATGTTGAGTCCGGGTGAGGGGGCATGCTGCATGTTCATAACCTCGATCCCAGCCTGCTCGGAGAATTCACCTAACAAGTTCTCGCTTGTTGGATATGTTTCTGCGACCATGAATAGTCTCTTGCTCGATTGCAGCCACTTTGTCTATTGGCAAAGTGCCTCAGACTGAATCAATTTACTTACGCGCCCCATGTCTCCAAAGCAGGTTTACACCAAATATTGGAGCTAAATCATTCTCGCGCCCATTGCCCCAAATTTATAGGTCTGTTGGAAGTCATAAGTCGTCCAAACTCAGGAGCAATGACTTAGGAAGGTGATTTATGATTCTCAACAATGAAGCCTACGGCCTGATAGCTCCGCTCGACCATCCGGCGACGCTCGAGTACCCAAACTTCGACCCAATCCCTTCCCTACTGTACCGCACAACGGTAACTCATTCCCTGATTTCTGAGAGATCAGCTGCACTAGCATCTACGATTTAAAGGTACAAAAACGTCGAACGAGGTGCTGTAGGAGTGCCTCCTTCCAGTCCGACGACCATGATACCTTCTCTGAGTCTCGAAGTCCTCGCCGAGCAAGATCTACCGGTGCCTCCTCCAGTAAAGAAGAAGCCTGCTGAATGAGACGAGGATAACAACCTTCTCAAAAAGCTTCTGAACCTACCCGTCTAGCAAAACGCTATGTACGATGGGAATATATCTCAATGCACGGACGCCTATATTCGAACAGGAACTACATCGTAAATCAGGAATTGGTAGAGGCAAATCAGATGTTCATACCTGGCTTCCTGAGGCCGTCCCACTCAAAGACGACAACCAGCTGCTCTCCTTGGTACCCATATGGCAGGGGCGTCTCATTTTCAGGGCTCACGGGAACTTGGAAAGTCGTAAAAGAGCGTACTTTGAATATCATATGGGCCCAAATTCGCCCAAATGACCGTTATATGCGCGAAACCGTTTGAACGACGTTCTCTTGAGAATTGAGCCATGAAGCATGTTACAACGTTGAAGTCACCGGGTCCCGTATTCTTGGATCTTCAAAAGCTAGCACGAGGCAAGAGACGTCGACGATCAGTACCTTTTCGAGATAAACCCCTGGGCAGACGTACTAGATCGAAACACGGAAGACCACGCTCTCAAATCGTCCCAAAAGCCGGATTCTGTATTGAGTTTGCTCAGGTGACGGTCCTCGGTGTTGGTAGAAATTCAATGTTCAAAATGTAGTCCGGCTGATAGCTAATCCCGAGCGACTCCCCGGTATATCAAATTCATGCCCTGTTCAAAGGATGAAAAAAGGATATCAAAGTACCGCATTGTACCAGCTTGGAACCATCCACAGTTTTGTGAATGGGGCGCGAGAACGCTAGGGATACTGCTGGGAGGCTCACCTGCGAGACCAAGGACGGTAAGCTCTGTTTGGTAGTCGCCAAGTCCGTCTCATACAATGTCTCCCGGTGTCTTTGTCTGAGTTCACCATCTAGAACGCGATTGTTAGTCTGAGATGCAGATAGCCGGAACACAGTGAGCTGTAAGACTCACCTTCGCGATGTCTATAATGTTCAAAACTCATATCACAACAAAACCCTGGAAACTTGGAGTATGACTGATACGACACCAGCGTTCGAACCACTGAAAACAGGCAAGAGGTGGCGACCAGAAGCTGATACGGCCGTTCCGGATATTCAGCAGGTCCACGAGCCAGGTCCACGCCATGGGACACTTTCTTGCTAGAGGTTACACCGGCCACCTCTGTATAGCTGGGTACTCAAGGAATCGGTCGGCTTGAGAATCGTGTCCAGCTTATTTGAGTGCTAGTGGTGGAGGCGATAGAATGAGATGGATTGTCCGTCCTATGTGCCTGTTGTCCATGTCTCTCAAATAAGCCGACGCACCCCCCCCCCGAACCTCTTTCTGATATCATATCATCGGCCTACGGAAGTCCGTTTTGTCGATAAGCTGAGCTGTAAGCGGTCTGTGAATCGAATAAAGGCTACGAGGTTGACACAGTTGACGCTTAGAGGCGGAAATCTGCTCTGGAAACTCACGAGACGTGCATCGTGATCCTGATACACGAGTTCTGCGATCCGATGAGCCTTAGAACGAAGAGGCTAGAGGTTGGATTGAGATGGTTTTCTATCAAAACATGGACCTTCATGCACGTTGCAGTGAGGGTGATCGAGGTAAAAGAACGAAAAGTCCAGTCGTACAACCGCGAATGGAACGTTGTCTGAGAGAATAAAAGGCTAAGGTGCCTGAGAATGTGAAGGTTTTAGATTCCTTGTCTGATCTCGAGGGACAGATTCGGACAATTTAGATCTGACAAAGGATTGAACGTCAGACATCAATAGCGGGGTACGGGGGTCAGATACCAAACAGAATGTGGACTGATAGGTGTTTCGAGGGCTATGATGAGTCCAACATACCTAATTAAAGGTATCTTGACGGGGAAGAGTGGGCGTGGTGACGCATCATGTCCTTGTCTGTGGAATCCGTATGCTCGGAGGGAGTAGTCAAAGTCATGGATTACACCTTTGTTCTTCAAAGCTACGGTCTGACTTGCTATCTTTCAAGAATCGAAGTTATCAGTCTGAATCACGAAAAAGCTAATCTTCGAGAGCATGAGTCTCGACATGATTACGTACCTACTGTTTCAATAGCCAATTCTCAGCTTGAATATCAATTATGAAGAGCGTTTGGTGCAGACAAAGTTGTGAATGGTACTTGAGGAAAGGAAAGGGAGAGATGTCGTCGATGCTCGTGGCGGTTTGAGTACAAACGAGGCTTAAGCACCAATGGGCGCTTTACAAAAGGTTCTGAGTTCAGCTTCGGGCCGATCCCGATCCATGCTCCTTGTTTCGCGACACCCACCACTCCGAGGCTCGATTCGCAGAAGGAACGACTCCTCGGCACTCTCTACATCTCTTCAAGGTTGTTAAAACACACGTTGAGATACAACCAACGACATGGCCAGGTTACCACGGTCGGGGACTGCGTATCAGATGGGATCCAGGAAAATGGGCGCAAGTAGAAGACTTGATCAAGAGGGCGTTTATCGAAGCAATGAGCGGTTTCATTCCAGGACTTCATATCGATAACAACGGCATTGGGCCGGGCTTTGAAGTGCCGTGTGGGCGCAGTACGGCGGAGGTCTAAAAAAGGAATTGCTGTCGAAAGAAACAGCTGTATGTCGCATGTTCTGATCGCAGCCTGGGTACAAACTGCTCGTGGGGCTTCATCTGGGTTGTCTTTCTACCATCACCATCTCCCCTCCTCCAACACACCCACCCACTCACACGTTCAATGGAATCTCATTTCTTTGAAAGGGCGACAAACACCACAGTAACGAGCGGGAGCGGCAGCTTCAGTCACGTTCAAGGAGATCAGATCAACCACACAATAACATTTGTGCGAGTGGAGGAGAAGGAACGCACCGAGTTGGACGAGGTAAGTGACTCGAGCTGTCTCCGGGGGGCTCGCATCTGATTGCTCCCCCAGTATTTCTACGTGAAGCGGGGTGCAATTTGTAGGCTGAGGAATATCGGTACAGGCCAATACCCGCGATATTGGGACGACAAAGATTATGATCATTGTCGATGTCAATCTTGTGAAGAGGGTCGAGTTCGGGCTGATAGGCTCATCTGTGCGGCAGAACTTGTCGACCGACCGGGCAGAGCCTTCACGGTGGTGGAATACAGGGGCCCAGATGCGAAAAAGGTATGCCAGGAATCAGCTTACCATTTGTTCAGCTAAAACTTGCTCCAGGCGTTTGAGAAGGATCTTGTTATGTTCATGAGCGGACTGTACGTATCAGCTCTCCTCCCATTGAGCAGATGCTCACGCTGTCCTAGTACCTTGAATGCACCTCAAATGTACGGTTACAACCTGTCAGCGATCCCGTCAATACTATTATACAGTGGTACGTACCGATTAGATACCAAAGGCTAAGTTTCGCTGAATTGCTTCCTCAGAGCTAGTGCCGGCTGCGCAGTTGAATGCAGGGATGTTTGGAAAGATGTATCTCTTTAGTTTACTTGTAAGTAGTCAGTGTAATATCCGGATACAGTTGAATAAAATGATTACAGAAGCAATTGCGTTGCGAGTTGGGAGAGTTGTGGGTGGATCCGGGGAGGGGAGTGTTTTGCCGTGGTCCACCAGGGCCATACCCTAATCTTGGCTGGGGGTATCTTGGGGATGAGGAGCTGCCCTTGACCGCAGAGCTCGTCCAAGAAGACGTTCTGTTGCGCTTCTTGGCGAGCCTCAAGTCGAAAGAAGCCGATGACGTTGTCGTCGGTGGAGTCGGTTTTTCAGGTGCCTTGAATGTCATGCCTGAACGAGTCCATCGGCCGACGGTGATTTCGACTTTGACAAACACCCCCATCGCCGTCGCAAACAACGATGCCTGGAAGAGTATGGAGGATACTCTTTCAGATCAAAAACTACTTGAGAATGGGATGACAAGGTAGGTTCAAAAAAACGTCCACTTCTTCCATCTAACACCTCGAGTAGATTCACACTCGCTGGTGGACGCCGTCTGTCGTTGGAGTGGAATTGGGATGCACGGTGGGCGTGGATGGTGCAAGCCTGGATTGTTTTTAGTGCCCGTGGAATCTCTTTGGACGAGGATCTAAGTGTTTTCAGTGCGTCGTCGTTTTCCACTCCCCTTTCACCTAATAACATCTCTCAGAGCTTGTCTACCCTCTCGCTGAGTTGGATGGCCACCTTTCAGACTCTGAAACCTATCGGTGATCCCAACAGCCAATTTATCTTTTTGTTCGACCACCTTCTCTTGACCTGCATTATGGCAACACCTCTTCCATTCATTTCTGGTCTATCAATGAAGACGGCCACTATCCGCTCTCGGAACACCTCTGCGATGACTTTGGCCTTCCGACGGAGCTGTTCCTCCATCAAGACTTTATCTCATTGTCTTGGTCCCATGAAGCCTACAGCTGCCTCCGCCAATATCAACTCCTTCGAGTTTTTGACCTGTCTACTACGGACTTTGCTCAATCTCTCGGATTTGACGGAAACATCTACCAACCTCTGGGTGACTTGGATCGGTTTGCGCAGCTCAACCAAGGCTCGTTCCATCTATTCTTTCTCTTTGCTGTTGTCTGGACTCTGACCCCTCCAATTTTGTTTGCAGAACCACTCTTTGAGGTTGGAGGCTTGACATTCACGACAGACGTCTCAGTGATGGAAGATCTTATTACAACCTACCCAGCTCAAAATGTCTTAGAATCTACAACCTCTGGCATGCGCCAACCCAGCTTCTGGTCTCCCATATTCTTGCCTCCTTCATCTGAAGTTTTGGAGGACCCTGATACCACCCCGCGACCTCTCGACCCGGGCATCGAAGACATTGACTGAGGTTCCGTTGGAAGGTAATGTCAGATATCACTCTGTGAAACTGCCATTCTCCCAACTCATGCTCGTCTTAGTCCATAGTTGTGTTTATGTGGAATTGGACCGGATTTATTTTCGAGCTGTCACTCATTTTAACCCTTGCGAAAGGTGCCCTGGTAACTAGTGTCGTAATACATGCAGATTTTTGGTATTCAATACCCAATTTTTCTTCCAAATCCACGAGGTGCAACATAACATCTAAAAGTATATAATGCCCACAGCCGTGCCCTATGCTATGCATCATCTACGACATCCTTCACATCCTTTTCCATGAAGAAAATCAATCAGCGTTCATCCAAGACAATCGATCGATAACCTTGAACAACGCACCTCTTCTGTTGTCCCATATACACGTAGACCGTGCTTACTTGGGATCCGTGACGAGCTCAGAGAGTGCTTTGCCAGAGCTGGTCGGTGACCAAGATGTTGCCGCGACCGCATTCACAACATTTGGGGGCCGTACAAGGCCTTCCATCGTATCTGGCAGAAAAGGAACCTGTTTTCAAAACATGGAACCCGGATGGATGAACATACAGTGTCCGATAGCCAATGACCTCAATCAGCGAGGCCATGCCATCCCAATGGCGATGATGTAGAATCGCTCCCGTAGCACCTTCCTCATTGATAGTGAGCATCTCGTAGCTCCAGTGGAGAACACGAGGGTATGGACACATCTATAGAACGTGGTGTTACTGGTGAAACTCGGTAACTCTGATAGTATAGCAGACGTACCCCGCGTCCAAATACTGTCATTCCTATCCTTCCCTCCTGTTCAACAAGTTCTCGGTCAAGCTCTACCCTCTCGAAGCAGCAAAACATCTATTTTGAGCAGGTACTGAGCGTTGGAGATCCATACGTATAGTTACTGAAAATTCTTCTACGTGACCGATCTCCGTTTTGATGGGTTGCAAATGTCGACTCGAAGGGTTATTCGGTGGCGAGGAAAATGAGGCTGTTGTGCGTTCAGCAACAGAGAAAAGGCCCAAAAAGTGGCCTTGAATCCTATGGGTACGGTTGTGGCTTCAGGATAGATTAGAGAAATTCTTCATGATACAACGACGAAAACAACGTACCTTCCAAGTTTCCTCCGTCTGCATAAGTCCCAATCTCCCATCATTCGTACCCGTCCGTCGTCTTAGCTGCTTCAGTTAAGACCTGTGAGGTATACAGATAGACTGGCGTGGTAAAAGAGTCGTCAAAATTTGTCGAACGGCGGTTTCGTTCGAACGACGTGCATACCTAGAACGTCATCTTGGTTCTCTCGGACCATGTCAGCGGCTTTGAAGTGGCATGAAGAGTGCTAGGATCCGAGCAAAAACCAGTGAGATGGAGCGGTTTGATGGTCATGGCCGTGGACAGAGTTTGGACGCGTGGCCCGGGGCTCTCACCGTGATCTTGGACCCGACCTTCATGATCTGCCTCGAACTTTATTCTCGTGAGTCGTATACAAGGACTGTCTCTCTATTCGAACCTCATCTCTCAATCCTTAGAACCGTGAGTTGCAAGAAGTTGGAAATTCAGCAACCATAGCCTCAAGATTGAGACATCGTCCTTTCCGCTGGGTTGAGATGGAAATGTCACTCATTGATCCACCGGAGCCCATACAAAGCCACTACAACCATCTCGACAGCATTTTTTGCATGGCTTGGTGGAAATAGGAGGGATCTCGGAGCTGTGTCGAGGAATGTGGGCCGTGGAAACGGAGGTTGGGTAAGAATTGACGAACAACTCTGAACGGCTCCGTTTGGTGAGCCTTACAGAAATCGCTGTAAAGTCATCCATAAGATTGCCGTTCTACTCTTGGAAACTGAGGATTACTCACGGCGGTGTGTAATCTTTCTCACTCCCAGTAATCTTCGTGAGTTCCAAGCTGTATCATCTACTCTCTTTCAACTCACTGGATCCTAAGTGTGCGCTCCTGAGGCAGAAGACTTTGAACAAATGGTTCTCTTTTTGAGTTCCCGTGCCCCTCTACTCACTTTTCGCGCCTCAGCCCAACGCTACTACTGGAAAACTCGCCGTCCGAGTGAGCTTGTAGTTGTGATGGGGCCAGAGACACTGCTCGTGCTCGCTACGTCCCCAGCTCGTATACGTTCGCCGTCTGAACAATCATGAACTACTGTGTCGCCTTCTCATCTTCGCTCTTCAGATGCTTAGGACACCCTATCGCCATACCCATTTTCCCTGTGCCTCGTAGCTTGGCACGGAAATTGGAGTCATCAGACCCAATGCCAGTCGCATCGAGAAGATTGGGCTCAGATCGACCCGGTGTCCTTGATAGGTCTTGCTTCAGGACGCATCAAAGGTGCACGGTGCCCGATGAGGTGAATGAACTCCAGAGTCACGGGCGAGTAGACGATTCCGATGTATTGTAGGTTTGTATCGTGGGTTAATACACGAATTGCGCTTTGCTTTCCTGGTACGGAGCCACTCAGACCAATGTATCTTAAGCCCACGTTAAATTTAGAAACAACGTTCGGTACCTCGAATATCACCTCTTCTCTATTTCACGGAAGACTTGACTCGAGCTTCAAGGAGGTCAGTCAGTTTGCACTTACTTTACCTAGCTGGTTCTCAATCGGATAACTCCGGGATTGTTGAATCTAGTAGTGTTGTACTCCGAGATAAGTCAGGTCTTCCCTGTCCGTAGCAACTTGGTGTATCTGATACCAGCCTCATACCTCTCACTAGGACAATAGAGCCCACCGGCCGCTTTCATCGCCGGTTTGGGATTGAGGTCGTTTCATTTATACCCCGCTCAACCTGGCCCGAGTTTTTCATTGATACAACCTTCAAGCACGCCATAACATTCGCTTTTGGTCTGTGCCAGAAGGTATACCCCAACTGAGGGTGAACATCAATATGAGGTAGAGTGCCTACATTGCTGGGCCGTGGCCCTCTAGCAAACTGGTTATCGCATTCATGGCCTTGAGATGGCTCAGGATCAATCCAAGGTTGTCGATTTGAGAGCCTTGAGGGATTCACCAGAACAGCGAGTTTCTATCTTGAGGCCTGCATGGTCGTACCACCAATGTTGTTCAATGTCTCGGATCTCCCTTCTCCTCAACCATAGTGACATCTTTCATTGCTCTTGCTTTGAATGATGCCATGTGTGCTCTCTACCCGTCTAGCCCGCGGCCTCCAAGATCTCCATCTCCACCATAACGACAACCAGCCGCCTGTCCTGGCCCTCCCAGAGCCCTTCCGACATCCTTTTTCACTATCCTTGCACCCTTCGAGCATCTGTTCCGACGTGTATAAGACCGATTATAAGGCAGGGGAATTCCATGACTGAAAACAAACATACCAAGCATATACTCGTTCTCCTTGCAACATTGCCCAAGAATGTGATCCCCGTTGCTGAAGTCCTTGACTTCTAGCAAAATTTTCTTGGGATCCACCACGGCTTGCTTCGCGTTCGTATTGTCTTGTAGGGTTCCGTGGATTCTGAGTGGTTCTGGCGAGCATAGGGCGTGGCAGGTCAGTCTTTGTTTGATAGTCAGAGGCGACCTTCTAGAATAATTTAGAGACTGAACACTACCTCTATAGTTGATGTTCGTTGACAACAGCTTGCAAAATTCAAATCCCGCCAGGCGATCTGGCTGGCACCGGACCGGCTTGAGGGTAGGCTCGAACGGATCTGCCTTCTTCCACTCAATGATTGCGTCGTCGCTTCTTCATCTCCATCCATAGGCTCGTCTATTGTATCTTGAGGTACCGCCAGCAGGGCAGAATACAAACACTTCTCCAAATTCATCTACCAACTTGAGCTTTGAGTGATTCAAGTAGATCTGGCTCGAATTTGAATAATCTTAACGGACTGATGGATTCCGAATGTTTAAACGCCCAAGCTATCAAACCCTCGCATGTCTAGATCTGATTCGTGATCACAGCCCGAATGCGAACAATCAGTCCACATTCAAAGGAGATCACCGTTTCACCGGGGCTAAGCTCAACACTCAAGTCAAGGTTTATATCTACGACACCGCGATGCCAAACGATTGTGAATGAGAGGAAAAGTGAGAAGAATTGAGCCTTCTGGTTCAATCTGCGAGAACTCGGGCCTGATTATAAGGAGACATACCTACAGCTTCGATCGTGAGTGGCGACAAAGGTTCGCCTCCCAATCTCCAAGTGCTCGCTTATCAGGCGCCCTTTCAATACCGCAGGCAATCTCTTTCATTCGATCCAACTAGCGGTGTTCATCTGGGAAGTGTCATTGAATATGGATGAATCCAGCGCGACTTGTGCCCGTGGGTCGCCTTGGTTTCATTATCAGTTCTCTCATATGTACCTTCTTGGCGACCTTGGGAATGCCTATCGCAGTTTAAGTCGTGGGTGACAATAGGGAAAGGTAAAAGAACGTGGCGTACTCCGATGAAAGAACCCTACGGCCTTATTTCGCACCTCGAGCGGCCCATAATCGACCTGCTTGTTTCCACAACCGCGTGGCTTTCGTGACCTCACTACTCCGCTTTCCAACAATGAGCCATAGCCAGTCCGGCGAAAATGTAAAAGGTAGTACCTACTACGATCTTTGGGATTTTCCCTTTCAGTCTGATCACAGTAATAAGTAACTTCTCATGATCTTGGACTAGTCTCCATCGAGTAGAATCCACGGGTGCCTCATTTTGGAATGAAGAACAATGTAGGGTGCTCGTTAGCCCAAAGTGACAAGCATTAGGATCATTTGACGGAAAACTGACTTTTCCGGAGCTCCCTTTGCAACAGAATCGCAAGATCATCGAAGGGTCTGCGCCTGTATTAGTGATAGATTCCACCAATCGATTATTATCGCTGCTCGTGCCACGAGCATTGGGAGCGACCCAAACGAGAGATACTTCAATGGCACTATACTCACCAGTCCCACCACCTGTATCCAACCCCTTGAGCACCACTCGTCGACCGTTAGACCGGCCTTACGAACAAAACCAGTTGAGAGTTCACGGAAAACGGGTTTACAAGGCTTCGACCGAGCCTGTGGATGGAGATTGTGTCCTAGACTAAGAGATAGAAAAGTGAACGGATCGAATGTCTATACTGAACTCACTCAGCTCACCTCGCTCAATCAAAACACCAGCTCCCGGTGCTTCTTGGTATCTAGATGGCGTCAATGAACTTCCTTGACGTTTGCAACGAGACATAACGACGAAGAGTATAGTTCTTTGAATTTAAGGTCCGGAACTTGCCAAGAAGACTTGGAAATTGACTGAAAATTAGACGGATAGGCCGAAAGTGACGAGATTGACTTACCAAAAACATATTGAGCACCTGTGCTGCGTCTCAGGCACATTTTGGAGGTAAGGACTTGATGATGTTTATGGTACCCGGCCTGAATCATCGAATATTGAGTGGTGATGTAGCTTCATCGCCGAGTATTTTCTGTGAACAAGTCGACTGTAATAGGACGACCGAGGTAGCCTGGAAACCAATTTCGAAGAGATGTTGGACGAGAAGTAACGGATACTGACATACCGGAGGCACCCACTCGTTGAAATATGTAACCACAATCCATCTGACCGATACCCACCACCCGAATCAAAACCCAGAAGCTGACTTGATACCTTGGGGTAGACAGCGGTGGATACCACAAAAAAGTATCCCGGTTCCCAGTGTGGTAGTACAAGTGCAGGTCGAGGCATGGGCGCTTTTCGCGAAATTCTGTTTCGGTTCCGGCCCGATCCCCACTCGTGCTTCTTGTTTCATGACACTCACCACCCCGAAGCTCGACAGCATATAACTCGCTCAGCATTCTCTGCTATCTTTCAAACCTCGTTCTCGTAGATTCATCAGGCGACCAACTGGATGACCACTCTGATTATCACGGAAGAAGGTTATAAATGGGTTCGGACCGATGAGATAGAGCTTGAATAGGTTCGGGCGTTTATCGCAGCGGTGAGTGGCTTCATCGGGACCCAAACTGTATCTCTTATGGGATTGGGATCACATCGATAAGAACAGCATTTGGCCGGGCTCTGGAGCGCCAAGTGGGCGTGTACGGTGAAGGTCTATAAGAGGGATTGCTGTCGAACAAGACAGCGTGGACATCGTATGATCTGAACACAGCACGGATATAGGCTGCCCTTGGGCTGTTTCTTGCCTTGTCGTTCTACCACCATCTTCTACCATCTTCCCCCCTCTAGCATACCCGCCCACTCACAAGTCCGATGATATCTTTCTTTCGAAAGGCGAAGAAGACCACAGTTACAAGCGGGAGCGGGAGCTTCAGCCACGTTGAAGGAGATCAGATCAACTATACGACAACAATCGTTCAAGCGGAGAAAAAGGAACGTACCGAGTTGGACGAGGTAAGTGGCTCGAGCTATCTCTAGAAATTTATGTCTGATTAGTTGCTAGTATTTCTACGTGAAGCAGGGTGCTATCTCCAGGCGGAGAAATATCCACATAGGCCGGTACCTGCGGGACGACGAAGCTCGATGCCAATGTCAATTTTGTGAAGAGGGTCGAGTTCGAACTGATAGGCTCATCTGTACGGCAGAACTTGTGGACATCCCAGGCAGAATCTTTACGTTGGTAGAATACACAGGCCCAGATGAAAAAGAGGTACGCCGGAAATTGACTTGCTATTTGTTTGATGAGGGCTAAAGCTTGCTCCAGGCGTTCGAGAAGGACCTTGCTATGTTCATGAGCAAACTGTGTGTATTAGCTCTCCTCTCCCATTGAGTGGATGCTCAAGTCGCTCTAGAACCTCAAATGTACCTCAAATGTATGGTTACAACTTGTCAGCAAGCCCATCGGTATTATTACACAATGGTACGGACCTATTACATGTGATAGGTCTATTTCCACTGATTTTCTCTGCAGAGCTGGTGCCGGCTGCGCAGGTGAATGCAGGGATTCTCGGAAATGTGTATCTCAATAGTCTGCTTGTAAGTAGTCAGTATAATATCCGGATACAGTTGAATGAAATGATTACAGAGGCAATTGGGTTGCGAGATAGAAGAATTGTGGTTGGATCCGGGGAGGGGAGTGTTTTGCCGTGGTCCATCGGGGCCAGACCTTAATCTTAGTATTTGGAATTTTGGCAATGCGGAGCTGCCCTTGACCGCAGATCTCGTCCAAGAAGACGTTCTGTTGCGCTTTTTGGCGAGCCTCAAATCGAAAGCAATCGATGACGTTGTCGTCTGTGGGGTCGTTTCTTCGGGTGCCCGGGTTAGCGTGCCTGAAGGAGTACTTCGGCCGACGGTCGTTTCGACGTCGACAAACACCCCCATCGCCGTCGCAAACAATGCCTGGAGGAGCTACAAGGATACTCTTTCGGGTCAAAAAGTCTTGATAAATGGGATGACAAGGTGGGCTCAAAAAAACATCCACTTCTTTCATCTAACATCTCGAGTAGATTCACACTTGCTGGTGGAGGCCGTGTTTTGTTGGGGTGGAATTGGGATGCAAAGTGGGCGTGGATGGCGCAGGCCTGGAGTGTTTTCAGTGCTCGTGGAATTTCTTTGGACGAGGATCTAAGCGTTTACAGTGCGTCGTTGTTTTCCACTCCCCTTCCACCTACTAACATCTCTCAGAGCTTAGCTACCCTCGAGCCTCGTTGGAAGGCGACCTTTCATACTCTAAAGCCCATCAACGATCCCAACAACCAATCTACCTCTTTGTCCGACCACCTCCTCTTGACCTTGACTATGGCGACACCTCTTCCGTTCATTTCTGGTCTTTCGATGAAGACGGCCACTCTTCGCTCTCGGACACCCTCTGCCACGACTTTGGCCTTCCAACAGAGCTCTACTTCCTTCAACACTTCTACTCATGCTCTTGGTCCAATGAAGCTTACCGCTGCCTACGCCAATATCAACTCCTTCGAGGGTTTGACCCGTCCATCACCGACTTTGCTCAATTTCTCGGATTTGACGAAAACATCTACCTACCTCTGAGCGACTCAGATCGGTTTGCACAGGTAAACCAAGGCTCGTTTTACCTATTCCTTCTCTTTGCTGTTGTCTGATCTCCTCCTATTTTGTTCGCAGAGCCTTCTCTCGAGATTGGACCCTTGACATTGACGGCAGACGTCTCAATAGTGGAAGATCCCACCACAGTTCACCCGGCTCAACTCACTCACGGCTTTGAGCCCACCACCACCACTGATTCTGCTCAACATACTAGGGTTGGCAATCACGTCTTCCAGCTTGCAAGCGACCAAGATCGATTTGAAAGTGTTCAAGAAGGTTCGCTCCACTTGCTTTTCCCATACGAATCACTCTAAATCGCATTTTGGCAGACTCTGAGTGCAAACCTTCGACATCCACCGCATCGAAAGGCACGCTCTTTCCTTCATATCCCTGACTTCAGCCCAACTCAACCGGCCAGTATTTGCATCAGCAGCTAGTGCGCAGTCTGCTGGGTTCTTATCTACCCTACTCTCCCCGCTCTCATCCACGCTTTCGAGCGAATCGGACATTCTTACTATCGGTTTTTAGCCCATGTCGCCATTGTCCCTTCATTTCTGAGTATGTATTCTGCTATTCACGTTGACCACGCCGTTGTCTCTGTTCACACTGTTGAATCTGTGGACTATAATTAGATCCCGGTATATCCGAAGTCCCGGTTCATACTTCCCGCCATTGTATTATGCGGGACAATACATTCGCTATTGTTCCATTCTTCATTGTTCTATATGCTCATATGTACAATTCTATTGTCGTCCTTATATGGTGTTTACTATTGTCTCTACATGTATATAAGCTCGTAGTTCTCTACTTGAATCTACAGTGTGCTTGAGCTTCTACGTCTCGCCTCTATCTCTCTAAACTCCTCTCTGGTAAGTAGTAGTATAGCTATGTTGTAGTCCTCTGCACTAGGCGTCATGCCGGCTCATCAGGTTATGGGCCCCGGTTAGCCCGACTACAATGACGAGCGCCTTGATGGCTGCTGTCAGTGACGAGCGCCCCTAGGCTGCTGTCATCGGCTAGCTAGGCTAGACCTGCATGTTGCCATCGACCTCTTAATTGAGTGCTTGATCTATGGCATTGATGTACGTCCTTCGACGACATCGGATCTCAAGGATCCAATGCTCCTCGTAGAGCATAGCGCCTTGATGGCTGCTCCCTGTGTTGATTAGACGCATGCTGATGCTGTCTTTTCTAGATCCAACACCAAACCTAACATCTTACTACCATGTTCGACGTTAAGAAATTCTTCTCTGGTCGCTTCGACGGCACTGGTTTCCGCCAGACCTATAACGGTGAAATGGAAGCTGTAACCAAGGCTCAAGGCCTCTATCGTCACCTCACTGGTGCGGCTAAGAAGCCTACGTACCCGCTGGGGGAACCTATTGTTCCGACCATCACCGTCACTTCTCCTCCTGGTGGAACCGCTCCGCCTGCAGCTGGAACTGACAGTGACGACGAACCTGATCGTCACCCTCCCACCGATGCTCAGATCACAGCGTACAATACTGCGCTAGAAGCATGGGAGGAGAAAGACCTCCAGCTGATGGGTATCATTCAATTGACCTCTACGAAGGAAGTCTTTGAACCTCTCAAGGACATGGACGCTGCCAAAGCCTGGTCCACCATCGTCACCACCTATGGCGAACCCACCTTGTCTGCCATCTATGGCGACTTCGTCAAGTTGGTGTCCTTCCGGCTTACTACCAGTCATCCCCAGGCTGGCATTGCCAAGTTCAAACATTACATTGAACGTCTTGCCGAGGTCGGGGTTGAACTCCCCGAGTTGATCAAAGCCCTCCTTCTCATCGCAGCTATTCCTCCTGAATGGGACGCCGCTTCCTCCAAGTCCCTTCATGACTTTGATAGGGATCCTGAGAGCTCCAGCGCCCTCACCGTCGCCGACGTTCATGAAGCTATCATGGTCGAATACGAGCGCCAGAACCCTCAGCTTGCTAACCGCCTCTCTGCGGTCAAGCGTGCTGGCAACCGCGAGCCATCTTTTGGTCAGCAGCAGCGTCCGCCGCAGCAACGTCAGCAGCGCGGACAGCAGCAGCGTGGCCAACAGCGCCAACCACAGCAGCAGCAGCAACACCCTTCTTCAAACCAGAATAACGGTAAGAAGAAAAAGCAGCAGCAGCGTGGTACCCGCGGTGGAATCAACCAGCATCAGGGTCCCGGCAACGCCGGCGGTAACAACGGTGGTAACAATCGGTCGCATGGTCACTCCCATCTGGCATCCTATGCATCCGTCGTAGCTTCCCCCGATCCTATCCGTCCATACTCCTCAATCACCGACCGCAGGGAACGTATCGCGTTGAACGCGGTCAATAACTCCTTGCGTGCCGAGATTGCCAGCGCCCCTCCTGTTCGCGCTATGGGATCACCGCCCCCAGCTCACTTTACCGGTCACTGGGACAAGTCTTGTGACAGCACTGTCCCTCAGCCAGCTGTCAAGAAGAACCCGGCTGCCATGCAGTCCTTCACTGGCTTCAAGCCATCTCAGTCAGTATTTGATGATGTCCGTGGAGCACGTTCCCTTGCTGACAGACTTGGTGCCCCCAAGACGGCGCGGTATCTCAAACCCTTCGAACAGATCGTCACGTCCGCCACCAATCGTTCGCTCCAGGACCGCATTGAACAACCACATGCGTCCTCGTCCAAGCGTCTTTTGGAGGATGATGAGGGATATGAGGGAGCCGGATCTCCTTCTTCTACTTCTTCTAAACGCTCTCGTAGCGCTGATCCTGATGAAGATGTAGAGATGGACTGGGGATCTGACGACGGTATGGAAGAAATGACCTCTCTATTCGGTAATGATGTTGACAACGATATTGCCGAAGCTGCAGGGGTTGAGGACGTCCCGGATGACGTCTCTCTTGGATCTTTCCACGATGACAGGCAAGTACCATATCTTGACCTGCTTTCCCAAACTGATACAACCCTACAGCGATGCTCACAATTAGTTGGTATCAGTAGTTCGCGGGGTAGTCGTAGTGATCTGGAATCACTTGTATATTATTGTCATGCAATCAGTTCCCACTTTGTGGGGTGTACACAATGTAAGGGAAAGAAAAGTGTGAACAACGCACAGGGTTGGCTCCTTGATTCTGGTGCCTCCTCTCATTTCACGAATGATTTGAATGATTTCGCTGAATATGAATCGCTTGATGGTCCTATTGTAAATACTGCGAATAAGGGCAACCCTATACAGATCAAGGGTAAAGGCACAGTCTTCATTAAGCATAATGTTGAAGGACATGACGGGAAACTTACAGAGCGCGTTTCGCGTCTCTATCCTGTCTATTACATACCTCAATTGGACATACGTCTACTATCAATGGGAGAGTTCCTTCAAGATGGTCTATCAATTTGTGGAAACGCGAAGAAGTTAGCCTTCTACTCATCACAGCGACGACAGTCGCTTGTTTCCTACCCTCATATGCCTGGTCAAACCATTTATTGGGTACACTCGCGGAAAGCATCTGCTGAGTCTTTAATGGCCAAGTCGGTTGTTTATAACGTCGACTACGATATTGAGCACAGACGCTTTGGGCATCCATCGGATAAAGCCCTGAATAAAGCTCGGAAACATACGCAAGGTTTCCCACTTGACCTTAAGATGCCTACTAAGAAGACACCTCTGTGTCGTGGTTGTGCAGAAGGCAAGATGCATGAGAAATCGTTCCCCAACTCTACGACTAGAGCTTCTAAACCGTTTGAGCGCATACATTCGGATTTGAAGTCGTACCCGGCTGAATCGTATCACCGGTACAAGTACTACATCTCTTTTCTCGATGACTGCACGTCCTATGTCTGGACCTCCAAACTAAAGACGAAGGACGAAGCAGTGCCCGCTTTGAGGGACTTCCTTACTATGGTCAAGACGCAATTCAATGCTGTTGTCAAGACCTGGATGTCCGATGAAGGGGGAGAGTACAAAGGAGATAAGTTCGATGCAGTACTGAAAGAGTATGGGATCCAAAGGGATCAAAGCATACCGTACACACCACAACAAAACGGTCGTGCTGAACAATTCAACAGGACTATTCATGAGAAGGCTGAAGCTCTTCGCTTTGAAGCTTGTATGCCTCAGTCCTGGTGGGAATTCTGCCATGTGCACGCCGTCCACCTTTACAACCGCACTCCTGTGCAACGTTTGAGCTGGCGAACTCCGTTCGAAATGCTTTACGGCGAAGCACCTGATGTTTCACATCTCCGAGTTATGGGTTGTGCAGCCTACGTTTTCATTCCTGAAGATCGTAGGAAGAATAAGCTCACTCCTCGAAGTGAGTTAATGACTTTCATTGGCTACCAAGATGGGATGAAAGGCTTCCTGTTCATGCGAAGTAATAATTCTGTATTCAAAGGTAGCACTGCACTATTCGATGAGACGCTTTACAATAAGTGTCCTGATGCCAAAACTCGTGGCTTCACACCTGTCGGTAGTGAACCATTTACTTTGGGTGAAAATCCCAACATTCCTTCGGAAGATGAAGACTCTGATGACGATTGGGACGATACTCCGTTCCCAGATCTCAGACGTCGCTCCGAACCTTCTAAGAGATCAGAACCTCAGGTTGACGGACCTGCAGGTGGCCCTGCGCCAGGGGATTTGCCACTCCCTCAATCTGATCCTCCGATGCCTCCAGGCGAACCCGCCGTTCCTCCGCCTGCACCAGCAGCGGATGGTCCACGCCGGTCTTCAAGGCAGCGGAAGGGTACAACGCAACCTGGTAACATATTTGGCGAACAGCGGAACCCAAATAGACCCTCAGATATTGTTCACGACTTAGAGAATAAGAATACTTGGAGAAACGTCACTGGAGACAAAGAACCTTCACATCCAGTTGATCGTCCTAGCTCTTCGCGATCTAGGAAAGGCAAAGGTGGTAAAAAGGGGATTCCTGGTCCACTTCCGCCTCCGCCTGCTCCAGAACCTAGTGGAAGCACCACTGAGTCGCATGAGGAAGAAAGTGTAGTCGAAAGACTGACCCAAGAAGGGGGAGTAGGATTCGTGATTTACCTGCTGAACAATGCCGTTCCAGTTCACGATTCGCTTCCAACGTCCGATACTCCTGATTTCTCTAATATCAGAGAGTGGACACTCCGCGATATTCTAAAGTTGCCTGTTGAGCAACAGAAGGAATGGAAGAACGCTTGCCACGAAGAACTTGAGGCACTTCGTAAGCGCAAGGTCTTCGAACTCTGTGACTTGCCTAAAGGTCGCAAAGCCATCAAAAATAGATGGGTCTTCGACGTTAAGTCGAATGGTCGCAAGAAAGCGAGACTTGTTGCCAAAGGTTTCTCTCAAGTCGAAGGTGTCGACTTTGATGAGATCTTCTCACCAGTTGTTCGTTATGAGACTGTTCGTATGATGCTTGCTCTCGCAGCTCTCAAGAACTGGTACATCACCTCTGTTGATGTTAAGAACGCCTTCCTTTATGGTGATCTTGTTGAGGAGATTTACATGGAACAACCTGAAGGCTTCAAAGTCAAGGGCCAAGAACGTAAGGTACTACGCCTGCGTCGTGCATTATATGGACTGAAGCAAGCTGCCCTTGAGTGGTGGCGAACCCTCAGCTCGTCCATGGAAGTATTAGGCTTCAAACGCCTGACTTCTGATGCTGGACTCTTCATCTGCAAAGATCCGAAGAGTGGTGAAGTTGTGTATGCGATCATATACGTTGACGATGCACTCTTCATGGGTCCTAATAAAGCTTTTGTTGACAAGAAGAAAGCTGAATTCATGGCTCGATGGGAATGCCGCGATATGGGCGATGCTAGCGAGTTTCTCCGCATGAGCATTCGTCGCGAAGGCAATAAGATTATGATTGACCAAAAGGATTATCTGAAGAAGGTCCTTGAACGTTTTGGGATGCAAAATGCGAAAGGTGCTCCTACGCCCTTACCAGCTGGCTATGTGCCAACTCCCAACGATGGTCCAGTCAATCCTGCCATTCGCTCCAAGTTCCAGTCTGTGATTGGGTTGCTTCTGTACATTATGCTGGGCACACGTCCTGATATTGCCTATGCAGTTACGAAGCTTTCCCAGTTCTCTTCTAATCCAACGAAGGAACACCTCGATAAAGCTCTGTATATCTGCCGCTATTTAGCTGGCACATCAGATTATTCACTTGTCTACGATGGTGACTCTGATGGAGGTCTTCTTGCGTTCACAGACTCGGATTGGGCTGCCGATCCTATCAAACGCCGTTCGATTACTGGCTACTTCTTCAAGTTAGCAGGCGGCATTTTCTCGTGGCAATCACACGCCCAGAAGACTGTAGCTCTTTCTTCCACTGAGGCTGAGTATATGGCACTGTCGGATTGCAGTCGTCAAGCTTCCTGGATAAGATCGCTACTCTCTGAACTTGGAATCGACTTAGGTCCTATTCCAATCTGCGGAGACAATCAGGGCTCGATCTTCATTGCATCTAATCCGGTTCAAGAACGCTGAACCAAGCACATCGATATTCGATATCATTATATTTGATCGTGTGTTGAAGATGGCAAAGTCGAGTTGTTCTTTATTGAAGGAGTCTATAATCCCGCAGATATGTTTACGAAGAATCTCGGACATGAGAAGTTCTTACGGTTCAGAGATCACCTTGGACTTGAATTTTATTCGTCCACTTGATTCGCTCAGATGCGCTTTTCAGCTGCACTTAGCGAGGGGGTGTGTTGAATCTGTGGACTATAATTAGATCCCGGTATATCCGAAGTCCCGGTTCATACTTCCCGCCATTGTATTATGCGGGACAATACATTTGCTATTGTTCCATTCTTCATTGTTCTATATGCTCATATGTACAATTCTATTGTCGTCCTTATATGGTATTTACTATTGTCTCTACATGTATATAAGCTCGTAGTTCTCTACTTGAATCTACAGTGTGCTTGAGCTTCTACGTCTCGCCTCTATCTCTCTAAACTCCTCTCTGGTAAGTAGTAGTATAGCTATGTTGTAGTCCTCTGCGCTAGGCGTCATGCCGGCTCATCACACACATTGTATTTTCCTCAAAAACATCAAATATGATCATACACACCAGACGCGATACTCATATCCAGACCATATCATGTTGGTCGTGAACATTGCCGACCGTTTCCCCACCCTAATTCCAGTCATATGGTCAAGTCAAATTCTATGTTGCAATGCTAGTATTTCAATCCTGGAGCTGCAGGCCAGCTTTGATCCTGAGACGAATTCGCATAGTTCGAGTTTGCCCTTCATAGGTTGAGTTCCACTGATTGTATCTTCGGCTGAACGTGCACCGTCGTCTCACAGTCGAGTACTTGTGCTGTTTCATCGTAGGAGGGCTCTGAACGAGCATCGGAGCGAATGAGGGGACTCTCCCCGAGTGTTACAAACTTCGTCGAAGATGTGAGGACTGATGAAGCTTAGAGAATAAGTTCTTACCTCTCAACATTACCCAGGATCTGCTCGGCCCTCGAGACTTGTATATTGAGATTTTATCATTATTCTCCGTCTTTGCCCATTCGCGTCTCGATGTATAACACGAAGAGTGAACGTCGAAGGTTGAGCTCTACAACTCTGGCAGCGAATCTACGGCATGAGCACGTCGAATTCGGCAGTTCTATCTCAAAAGAGCGAGTACAATGAGCCGCCATTGAATAGTCAAGCACCTCGACGACGGGTTGGTGTCTGAGAGGGGACAATGAGCTTTCGTTCTGGTGCCTCGAGTTCCTTCAATCGGACTGAGACTCGGGCGTAAGGACAATGTACAACGGAAACAGCCAGCCAATTCGCCCAGTTGATACCAGCTTCATGGTCTGGATCAAACAAAATTTACATTGTGAATACCAAGGTTGTTGCCCGCTGGCAACCATCCTCACGAGCACCTTCCTGTTTACGTTCGGACCGACTTAAGCATTGGCCCAAGAGAATTCAAGCTTCTAAATTCTTCGAACTCCGGACTAGAAACAAACAACACGTTCAACGTCAAAAGTAGATCAAGGGACGGTGCAGGCATACTTACATGTGCTCCCTCCTTCCATGACAATTGTTGTTGAAGACAAAGTGATTGACTCGGAATAAAGTCGCCCTCCAGGCTACGTGGAAGTGCTGCGGGTATGGGCCACCCAGTCGTATCACATATTCATGCCCAAGAGAACATGTATCACGGTGGGCGGCGTAATGAACTGGGCCCGACTCTTGCTTTTCATACAAAATCCTCTGTTTAGCTGCCATACTTGCAAGGACAGGAGAACTGCCAAGTATTAACAGACATATACCCTCTGACGATTCCTGATTCTCCATCGAACTCCAGCTCCGCGACTCCAGAAGCGAGATCCAAAGCGTCCAACGAAGTGATTCTGCCAGCGCGGTTTAACCCGGGACGCCGAGGCTGGTCGGGACTACAGCTGATGTGGTTCCTAGAAGATTGGACGAGTTGACGGGCCAAATGAACGATGACCGTGCTATAAGACTGACTCTGGTATGCCTACGGGCGTTGCTCATAGCACCAAGAGATTTGGCAGAGCTTGCTTCGTGAGGAGGATGGTCGAGTAAAACCCTTTGCCAGACGGTTGGATTTATTCGATGACGACCTTTCGAATATCGTCAGACCGAGTTCATGAGGGTCACAGAGAGATTCGATGAACCTTCGTTGGACCGTATACACATAGCTCCCTTTGCTCTCGAGTTGGATCGATATCGAACCGGCCTCGTATTCGAGCATCGATCAGAGATGGAGGAAGACGACGAACTGACGAGTTTTGAGCCGTTCTGCATAGGCGGAAGTGATTCGGATTATCAGAGTTCTTTAACAGAAAGCCAACTTGAAACAGGCATACCTTCGGGGCTCTGGGGCGTGATTCTCCGTCAGCTAAATCTTTGCAATACTCGTCGCTGCTGGTAGTAAAATCCCTACATCCAATACTTCCTTCGCTACCGAGCCCTCGGATATGGTAACCATATATCTTCAAATCATCAACTTGGATGAGGTTTAAGGTCTCGCTGTACCCTCGAAAATCTACGACGGCGATTGTTGCCGTTAGAACAGAGAGATAGTTAGCACGAAATCAAAGTCAGAGTTGAGATTGCTACACACCTTTTTGGCCCAAAGTACGCGTTGACACAAGCGAGACCGTGAACGGTACGGTGAGGGATGATGGACGAAGTCTTGAACGTAGAGACTCGGAGCTTGGTAGTGGAGAAAGCGATGAGCAAAGTCACGACATCTTCAAGGACTGAAAGTGACATGCGAGCATACCTCCTTGCCTACTGCGCGCTATGCATCAAACGAGAGCCGTTTAGAGGGCCCTCGGACAGCTTCCAGAAGGCTGCCAAAGCACCGAAAATGCCCAATAAAGTGTGTTACTGATTAGCCTGGCTTCATGGTGATATAGAAACGAGCGTACCACCTCATCCAAGGCGACACCCTCAGCGTGCGCCCCTCCATATTCATGTTTCGAGAATTCAGAGCGCCAGAGATGCCAACTTGAGCCATGCGTGCTCTACGAGTCTAGCAATCGCAGATATGATATTGAAGAGTTTTCACGTCCTGAATATTCGGTGAGGTTTCTTTTCGGGTACTTGAAACGGAAGAGAGCCAACGTTCCTCAAATACGAGCTACACGTAGAAATGGCGGCGAGGTGCACGTTCGTGAGCCTGAGCATCAGCAAGAATTACAGCGGGAAAGTCTGGCCCATGATGCATGATGGGTCAACGATGCTGTAACCGAGCTTCAAAATGAAAAGATGGTAGAGTATGAGCGATACAACGTACCCTCTACGCCGTATACGTCCGGAACAACGATGTGCATATCTATGCACTTAGCACTGCTTGTATCCTATCAAAGTCGTATAAGTTGAGGGAATAGGCTGCAAACCGCCAACACGTCAAAAAGACACAGTTCAAAGCTTGTACGGCGGTACAGGCACTGACCTGGAAGATTAAGTTCATGCTTTCATCTTCTCTTGGTCGTCACTAGCGATTGAATGAGATGATGGGTGAAAAAAGCTGGGATCGACGTGATGGTCATTGCGGTTGTGGAGAAAGTTTAGAAAGACGTCGCACGCGGGCTTGTGACACCCTCAGCCCATCCTCGACTGTTGTAAATACGGGCTCATTCCAAGATTTTCCTAGCTCAACTCATGATTCGGAAAACAATATTGTGATAAATATTTTTACATTCAGCTCGTGAATCCGTTTCAGCAATATAGACTACATGATTGAGAAGTGTTCGATGGGAAAGTAGTGATGAGCGAGCACGGGAGCTCTAAATGAATTGTTTGACTCCGTAAAGTGAGATTCGAGACGAACAAGGAAATGATAGCAGGACGAAGGAAGCTAGTGCTAGGACCCAGGGCACGGCGGCTCGATGCATAATGTGTATACAAAGGGGTTGCGATTGGATTCCTGGCAGCGGAGAGGTCGATCAGTATGGCACCAGTCGTGTCCCTTCTGAGATGGGTGCCGTGAACCACCGTTTTTGAGTGAACGTGCTTGTTGTTCCGAGAGTTCTTGGAGGTGATTGGACGCTTGTGGGATGTGAGGATATAATGGTGGACCTATGGCCTTGGAGCTAGAAACCACGACTTGCAACACAGAGCAAAAGTGAGAATATGTGGAGATGGCAGTCGGGATGGGAAACTTACTCGACTCACTAGCAAGTTCCACACCGTACCCACCAATACGCCATGGGAAAACCGACTGAACCCTGCTACTCAGCCAAAGCCGGGTTTAGAAACATTGAGTTTATCGCCCGAGGGTCAAACAGTGGTTTTTACCCCAGTGTGGTACGGTCATTTCAGTGCCCAACCCCCCGTAGCAATGGGCGTTGTTGCTCCCATTTCAAATCCCACTACAATGCATAATTCCCACTCGTGAACCCAGCGCTGCTTCCATCCTTTCTGTCTGCGAGCACCAGCCGCCATCTCAACCCTGCCAGAACCATCCCAATATCCTCCAAAAGTTCACCCGCGCCCCTCAAGTATCTATTACCGTCCAACGGAGCTAGCTATTCAAGTTTCAGAGGCGGAGTGTTTTTTCAATAAATAATGAACGCACCAAGGGTATTCTCGTACACTTTTCCCTTGAACGTCAATCAAATGTGCATTCTTCCCGTCGTCAGAGGCCTTCAGTTCCGGCAGAGTTTTGGATGGTACGACCACAGTTTTGCTCTAGAGGCGGCCATTATTGACACTCATGGGTTTTGGGTGCGTCTGGTGAGTCCACAGCTTCTTGAGCGATGTGGAGAATTGAGCGTCGCTAGTCAATATCATGAAATTAAACTTCGCCTGACCTCCCGATTACCGGACCGGCTTGAGGGTAGGCTCGAATGCATCCACTCTGACTCTTTCACATACTTCTAGCATCACATCGTCGTTTCTTTGTACTTCATCAAGAGGTTCAATCAGCACATTTCCAAGTTGTGATTCCACATCTACGCTTCTTCGAGTCCACCAATCATTTTCTTTCATCGCGCATTCAGTGGATCCTACGCAATTAAGACTGCCACCAAACGGAAAAAATCTCGAAAATCAATGAATCCCCAAGGCTCTCGAACACCCTCACACATGGCGCAAAGACAGTTGCGGTGGAACGCTTGTCAACGAGAGAATAATTAAGCGGTCTCATTCACCTTACGTGATTGGCCAGTGGTTGAGTCCGGGGCATGCCACATTATCATAGCCTCGACCCCAGTCGGTGCGATCATCCTTGTCGCATTCCTGACGCTCCTGCGAGTTCCGGTGTGTACGTCGCAAGGTCGATCGGTGACTCCTCTTACCGCAGAAACCGCGTTCAACTGCCGGACAAGTCTCGTTGCAAGATTTCCTGGCCGTTATGATGGTCCGTTATGGTCATGGGAAAGCAGGCCCACAGGCCCACACACAAAAAGCTCAGTGATTGAAACGGTCGATAGGAGACAATCCGGTATTGAAGATGCTCAACTGGGATCTAAGAGCTAAGTGTATCACAAAGAGCTGGCCGAGATCGAATTGAGGTGTTCAACGTCAACGACCATCACAAACGAAAGGCTAGGTATCGAATGTAGTTGAGGTTTTCGTTCGCGATAAATGGTGGAAAATACCGAGGGGTTTCGTCGTAGGTTCAGTTTTGGGTACGAGTAAGCCATCTCCGGGCAAGGTGATTGTCTCAGGTGTAGAGTGTGATAGTGCATGGGGTTTTTGCTCAATCTTGAGGGACAGTTGAGGGACGGTCTGAATTTGACGAAGGCATGAAGGTCGTACGTCGTTTTCGAGGCCCTAGGGATGAATTACAGAGCAGATTCAGATTCATAAGTCCCAAAGAGGCCATCATGAGCCCAAAACCACTCAACTGAAAGGATCATGACAGATCGGGGCAGACGTACCAAGCAGGTTCATCAAATCCATATGCTTGGGGTCCGGAACTAAAGTCGCAAATCTACTCTTGTTATTCTCCAAAACGACGGCTGATTAGGCTTGTTATACTCCAAAGATCAAGCTTCAAGGTTATTAATCTGGGTCCTGAAAATGCCAACCCCCGAGAGCGTGAGCGTCGAATGAGCTCACTGGGATAGCAATTACATGGTATCGATTCAAGAACCAATATTCGAGTCGACAATTTGTGAGCAGTGGGGGGTGTTGCCGCGGGATAGTGCCATGAGTGCCATTTGAGGAACGTAAGGGTGGGTGGTAGGTGGTGGTTCGCGTACAAGGAAGCTTGGGCGCCAATTATGAGCGCTTTACTTGGCTTTACAGACAATTCTGACTCCAAGCTGATCCCGATCCATGCTTTGTGTTTCACGAAACCCACTCCGAGTCCGAGGCTCAATGTGCATGTACAAGATATGACTCCCTCAAAATTCTGGGTCTATTCACTCTGAACTTCTTCTCACTAAATCGGCATACCAACAACATGATGCTCAACATATCACGGACGAGAGCTACGGATTTGGGGAATTTAGACGTTTATCGTAGCATTGACCCAGGCTCTGGAGCGCCATGTGGAGGTATCTTGAATGGAATCAATGTTTAAAAGAGGAATTGCTGTCAAACCCCGGGACGCCGCATGTTCTGATCCGAATCGCAGTCTGACTCTGGGTATGGGCTGCTCTTGGGATACCAACTGTGTTGTCTCGCTACCACCACCTTCTCCCTTATCTCGTACTCAGCGCACCGCCATTTCGTCATCTCAATGTTTTCCCACTTCTTCCAAAACGCACGCAACTTTCGAATCACCGGCGGCAACTTCGTTCAGGTTCAGGGAGACCAAGTCAACTACACCACGACGATAGTCCAATCAAAGGAGAAGGAACGGACAGAGTTCGACGAGGTATGTGGTAAGATTGTTTCCTAGAGTCCTAATCTGACTATTTCCCAGTACTTCAACGTGAAACGTGGCGCTATCTACCGGGTGAGGGAGAGTGGAACCTATAGATATCCACGACGATGGGACAACGGGGATCGAAGGGATTGGGAAGAGGGACGACTCCGAGCTGATAGGATTATTCATGCGGCGGAGCTTGTGGACAGACCAGGCAGAATGTTCACGGTGGTGGAATATAGAGGCCCAGAGGCCAAAAAGGTACGCCAGGAATTGATTGTCATTTATCTGATGAATGCTAAAACTCGCTTCAGGCCTTCCAAGAAGATTTTACTACGTTAATGAGTGAACTGTACGTTCAGCTCTCCTCCCATCACTCGAATGCTCAAGCCGTTCTAGGACGCTGAATGCACCTCAAATGTACGGCTACAATCGGTCAGAAATTCCATCGATACTATTGTACAATGGTATGTAGCGGCGACGTCCCATCGGTCAAATTTCGCTGATTGTCTCCTCTAGAGCTGGTGCCAGCTGCGCAGGTGAATGCAGGAATTCTAGGTCGGGCATATCTCAATAGTTTGAGTGTAAGTATTCAGTGTAATATCCAGATACAGTTGAACAAAATGATTGCAGAGGCAATTGTGTTGCAAGCCTGAAGAATTATGGTTGGATCCGCGGAGGGGAGTGTTTTGCCGTGGTCCATCAGGGCCACCCCCCATTCTTACTTGTGGGGATTTTGGCAATGAGGAGCTGCCCTTGACTGCAGAGCTCGTCCAAGAAGACGTTCTTTTGCGCTTCTTGGCAAGCCTCAAGTGGAAGAACGTCGGTCACGTCATTGTCAACGAAGTCGCTGATTCGGGTGCCTCGATTGGAAATTCCATGCCTGAACGAGTCCCTTGGCCGACGGTCGTTTCAACGTTGACAAACACCCCCATCGCCGTCGCAAACAATGTCTGGGAGAGCGACTACAAGAATCTCTCCGATCGAAAAGTGCTGGAGAATGGACTAACAAGGTGGGTTTGAAGGAATCACCCACTTCTTTTATCTGACATCTCGGGTAGATTTGCGCTCAATGGTGGATCCGATCTTTGGTTGGAGTGTAATTTGGAAGCAAACATGGCGTGGTTGTCGCAGGCCTGGAGTGCTTTCAGCGCCCGTGGAATCTCTTTGAAGGAGGATTTGAGTGTCTACCGTGCGTTGCCATTTTTCACCCCCCCCCCCTTCCATCTGCTAACGTCTTTCAGAGCTCACCTACCCTCGAGCCTGGTTAAATGGCCGTCTTTCAGACTCTGAGGCCCGCCAACAACTCCAACAACCAATCTACCTTTTTATCCGACCACCTGCCTCTGACTTACACGATGGCGACACCTCTTTCCTTCATTTCTGGTCCTTTGATGAAGACGGCCACTCTCCACTCTTTGACGATCTCTGCAACGACTTTGGCCTTCCAACAAAGCTCTTCCTCTCGCAATACTTCATATCACGTTCTTGGTCCAATGATGCCTACAGCTACCTACAACAATATCAGCTACTCCGGGGCTTTGACCCACCCACCACTAATTTCGCTCGATCTCTCGGATATGACGAAAACATCTACCAACCTCTGACCAACTCGGACCGGTTCGCGCAGGTCGAACAAGGCTTGTTCCATCTATTCCTTTCTTTACTGTTGTCTGATCTCCTCCAATTTCATTGGCAGGACCTTCCCTCGAGATTGGAGCCTTGATGTTGACGGCACACGTCTCAGCAATGAAGGATCCTACTACAGCCCACCCAATTGGACTCCCTCACGGCTTCAAGCCCACTACAACTGACTCCACTCAACATACCAGAGTTGATGGCCATTTTCTCCAGCCCGTGCATGACGTGAATCGGTTTGAACACGTTCAACAAGGTCGGCTTCATAATCCTTTTCCATACGAATCGCTCTAAATCCCATCTTCACAGAGTCTGAATGTGAACCTTCGACATCCACTCCATTGAAAAGTACGCTCTTTCCTCCAGATCTCCGACTTCAGCGAAATCTCACTCGATCATCATTTGCGTTAGCAGCTGGTACTCAGTCTGTGGGGCTCCTATCAACCCTACTCTCGCCGCTCTCATCTACGCTTTCGAAGGATTCGGACATTCTTACCATCGGCTTTTAGCTTACTTAGGCCGCTATTGTCTCCTGCATTTCTCGATATGTATTCTGTCGCTCACGCTGTCAACGTACTGTATTCTTCTCAAAGACACTACCACAATTATACTACTGGGTACAATACGTGTCAATAGTGAAAATCCCCGACCGTTCCCTCACCCTGATTCCACCCATGCGTTCAAGTCGACTTCTGCGTTATGGGTGTCGTTCGTGCTAGTACTGTTGATTATGAGGCCGTAACTCGAGCCAAAAACACGGATAGGGCTCTCGCCATCACCCCGCAGCTGATCAACCTCAGATGACATCCAAAAAGCCACTGAAGCACGGGATGTTGATAAGCCACGTCAATTGTGAATCGGGCTTCATCTGTATCCCAACGCAAATGTACCATGTCGTCCGAAGCGAGTGACGCACCTGTTCATCCGTCCGTTTTATACTACGTCCTTCCAGTGCCTTGAAACAGTCGACTCCTCGAGCCGTACGTGATCTACGCGTCCGACAGTCGTGTGTACGGGTGCTGAAGGTTTTCCAAGTTCTGAAGACCTGGCGGCCTCTTTAGGTGGCTATGGACGGATTGAGGCTTTGTTCTGAGACGGTAGACCTGTGCGACGTGTAGATGGTGATTAGATGCCCGTTAAAAAGCAAGAGGACTTATCGAAGGCTGGGGTTGGCGACTGCAACGGCCATTGGGTCCGAGATAGGCTGTGTACCGCTGCGCTCGAAATTCAGAATCGAGAGGGAACAGGGCGCGACTGGTACGACGTACGTTGCATATCATATGCATCGATGAAAAGGATAACCCATATCTTCCTGGCATTCTACATCAGGAAAACGGATAAAAAACTTTTTGGACTTTTCCGAGCTTTTCCGGGCTTTTTGATGCCCATCAAAAAGTTATGTCGAGTTTTCCACAAGTTCATCAATCCCGGGCGCTTGAGGCTCCATGGCACCCAATGCAAGCAAAATTGAGGCGGAACTCCAGAGGTATACCCCCTTCTCATGGTCTCGTAATTGATCTAGATTTGTTTTAAACAAGTCCCAAGCATGTCTGAGCTTCATGGAAGGGCTAGAGGATATGCACTTTTGGACTTTTGGACTGGTGACTGGCGGCCCCGGTTGAAATGCCGAGAAAAGCCCAAAAAGCCGACCCTGTAAATTGCCATTTTGCTGATGTAGCTGCTGAACATGTTTGAACACATACTAGAAACGGCGAAGGACTCGTCAAGTCGAAGATCCTACGTGGGAGCCAGCACTCACCTGAAAGACCATGTCCAAGATTAGGAATCTGTTTACCTGGTCGATAAAGCGCCGGGCGATATGGTGGAGTGAATTAGGGAGCCGAGTCGCTGGCCATCATGACTATGGACAGAGTTTGGAAGACGCGTGCGGGCTTTCGTCCGGTGTATTAGTGGCAAGTAAGTCCCTCCCACATTACAAGACTCTTTTCTCGTCAAAACCTCAGTCACTACGCTGAGTTCACGATCCCACAGCCATTTCGATGTATTCTCGTACGCTCGTTCTGGCGATACAGACTACATGATTGCGAAGTGTCCCACAAAAGGGTCGTGTAGCACGACCACGGAAGAGCGAAAGGGGATATTGCACCCGATATGGAACCAAAGGTCGAAGATGAATGAGAAGACTGGAACTGGGAGAAGGAAGCTGGGCATGGGCGTGAGATCTAGAGTTCGGTGGGGAGATTTATTAGGTGTGATATTGGCCTTCTGGGACCAGATAGGCGGGAGTCTGGACTGTGTATCGTGTATCGGATATGTACTGCATGCCACGCATACTGTATTTGCAGAGATACACGGACGTCAGACAAAAGCCATCAGGTCCATCATTGTATTGTCCAGTGGTGCCAGTGAACCTTCATCGTCGTCTGCGTCACAGACGGCGGGAGTTTCTCGCGGTGAGTCTTAACAGAGAACTTTGGGATACTTCGGGCATCATATGGCCTCGAAATCATTTTAATGACTAAAGAAGCAACGGGGATTAGGGGACGCAGGACGAGAGTTGACAAGGTTGACTTACTGGCGCCGTACCAGATTGAATTATGGAAGGCTACCCGCTCAAGCCACTCCAAAAGCCGGATTCTACAATTAATCTACCACTGAGATGGCAGTTTAAAGCGAGACTAGGAGCTCTTTGTGCCCTGAAAGTTTTCCAAAACGGATACTTATAGCAGAGAATAAGCACTTGAGACTTTAGAAGTTGCAAGAATCGCAGAATTACACACCAGTCCGGTCCTCAAGCTTGAAGAATCATCATCCGACTTGCATCAGAAACTGCCTCAAGAAGACGGAGAAGTTTGTTGGAGGAAGAGCAGCGAGTGATGATTCGTAAAAGAGAATGGGAAGGAAGGATTTGGGAGGGGAGTCTGGTGGTTCGAGCGCAAGCCCAAGTATGAGCGCCTATAGCCGCTTTTGGGTTCGGATTCGGGCCGATCACAAATCATGCCCCTTGTTCCTTGACACTCATGTCGAATCTCGATTCTCGACATTCGAACTTTCCCGTCTTCGTCCGCACCTAGACGATACGGCTCGCGAGTTTCACCTCGATACCGATCATCTCGAACACCGTACGGTTTTCTCAAAAATGTCTGCCATCATTCTGTCTTTCCTCCCGAAACTCGTCGACCAACCGGACGTTTAACCACTCAGTCAGAAAAGTGTAGTTTCAAGGGTTCCTGCCTTAAAGGAAGCTCGGGAGTGAACGGATGGGGGCATGTACCGCTTCAGTGAGTGTTCATCAGGACCAGCACTGCGTCCTTGATGGGCTATGATATTTTCTGCCGATGAGAATATCGCATTGTACGGCTGTAGTACTGCGGCGTAGGTCTGGAAACGAGAGTGCTGTTGAGTGTTTTGATCACGACTGCTCTCATGATACAGCCCGTGCTGTCTCTCCTCCACCATCATCTTCTCTTCTCACTTGCTCCCCCCATCAAACGCACTATTCACCTATCATCTTCATGTCTTCCCACTTCTTCCAGAAGGCACACAACTTTCGGATCACTGGCGGAAGCTTCGTTCAGGTTCAGGGAGATCAAATTCACAATATCACCACGATAGCTCAAGCAAAGGAGAAGGAACGGACGGAGTTCGACGAGGTAAGTGGAAAGACTGTACACGAGGGCTCGAATCTGACTTCTTCCCTAGTACTTTGACGTGAAACGTGGAGCTATCTACAGGGTAAGGGAGAATGGGACCTACAAATATCCACGACGATGGGACAACGGGGATCGAGAGTCATGGGAAGTGGGTCGGCCCCGAGCTGATAGGACTATTCATGCAGCGGAGCTTGTAAACAGAGCGAGCAGAATCTTCACGGTGGTGGAATACAGAGGCCCAGAGGCCCAAAAGGTACGCCAGGATTCAACTCGTCAATTGTTAGATGAGCGCCATTAAAACACGCTCTAGGCCTTTGAAGAGGACTTTACTATGTTAATAAGCGAACTGCGCGTTTCGGCTCTCCTCCCATCGCGCAGATGCTCAAGTCGTTCTAGGAACTCAAATGCACCTCAAGTGTACGGCTACAACCAGTCAACGATTCCATCACTACTATTATACAATGGTACGTATGGTACGTATCGTGTGCATGCTAAAGGTCGAGTTTGACTGATTTCCTCCTGCAGAGCTGGTACCGGCTGCACAGCTGAATGCAGGGATCATCGGAAAGGTGTATCTCTATAATTTGTGTGTAAGTAGCCAGCATACGACTCGGAAACTGTTGAACAAATATCTACAGTTACAATTGGGTTGCGACGGAAAAGAATTGTGGTTGGATATGGGGAGGGGAGTGTTTTGTAGTGGCCCACCAGGGCCGAAGCCCAGTATCGCAAGCCGGACTTTTGACAGAACGGTGCCGTTGCAGGCAGAGCTCGTTCAACATAATACTCTGTTGCGATTCTTGGCGAGCCTCAAGTGCAGGAAAGTTGATTGTGTCATCGTCAATGAAGTCGTTGATTCGGGTGCCTCGGATCGCGACATGCCTGAACAAGTCCTTCGGCCGACGGTGATTTCGACGCTGACAAAAGCCCCCATTGCCGTTGCAAACAATGCTTGGAAGAGCAGGTATGGTCCTCTTTCGGATCGAAAACTCCTGGAAAATGGGATGGCTAGGTGAGATCCAATAAAATCACCTGCCTCTTTGTCTGATGCCTCGAGTAGATTCGCCCTTGCTGGTAGACGCAGACAATGGAATGTTTGGTTGCAGTGGGATATGGGTGTACGTGAGGCGTGGATGGCACAAGCATGGAGTGTTTTTAGTGCCCGTGGAATGTCTTTGGACGAGGATTTGAGTGTTTATAGTGCGTCATTGTTTTCCACTCCCTTCCACCCACTAACATCTTCCAGAGCTTGCCTACCCTCGCGCCTCGTTGTCTGGCCGCCTTTCAAATTCTAAAGCCCATCGACAATCCCAACAACCAATCTACCTTTTTGTTCGACCACCTCCTTTGAACCTCAAATTTGAAAAGACCTCTTCCCTTCATTACTGGTCTTTCGATGAAGCCGGCCACTCTCCGCTCTCAGAAGACCTCTGTCGTGACTTTGGCCTTCCGACGAAGCTCCAATTTTCTCGATGCTCCTACTCATTCTCTTGGTCCAATGATCACTACAGCTGCCTGCGCCAGTATCAGGTACTCCGAGGGTTTGACCTGTCCACCGCTGATTTTGCTCGATATCTCGAGTTCGACGACTACAACTACCAACCTCTGAGCGACTCGGTTCGGTTTGCGCAGATCAACCAAGGCTCGTTCCATTCGTCATTTCTTTCCGCCGTCATCTAATCTCCGATTTTGTTAGCAGAAATTTCCCTCGAGATTGGAGCCTCGACGTTGACGGCAAACATCTCAGCACTCGAAGATCCCATTACAACTCACCCAGCTCAGAAACCCTTAGGATACACGACCTCTAGCACTCGCCAACCCAGCTTCTGGTCTGATATATTCCTGCCTCCGTCGTCGAAAGTATTGGGCGGCTCCGATACCACTGCCTGTACTCTTGACTCGGACATTACAGACATTGATTGAGGTTATGTTTGAAGGCAACACCAAGATTCGTGCACCTACAATTCTCGCAACTCATGTTCACACGGAAATTAGACTGAGTTTGTCTCCAGACTATTGCTTGGTTGACCCCCTTCTGGAAGGTATCTCGGCGTCGTGATGTAGGCAGATTTTGGAAATCATACGGCATTAATGTACGATCTGTCATTCTCAATCTATGAGGTACAATATCATATCCAAGAGTGTCAGTCGGGCCCTTTGATACGCGATATAAAACATCCTTCACGCCCTTGTTCGATGAGAAATATCAATCAGTTTTGGGCCAACGTGATCGGATAAATCTCAAGCGACCTGCCTCTTGGGTTATCCCTGCACATACACCATGGATCGCGCTGGAGTGAGCTCTGTGACGACGTTGCTTCGCCAGATTCAATCGGTGACCGAGATGTCGCTGCGACCGCATTTGAAATGATGTTTGGATCGTACAAATGCTAAACCGCTTCCATCCGGGCATGCAGGGGGGAAAACATCGTGGCGAGATACAAAGTTCGTCCAACCGACGAAATCTGGTAGCTAACAGCCGATGAGCCAGGCAAGCAAGGCCATTCCACCCCAATCAAAACACTACCTCTTTTGCTCGTTGCGCGAGTTCATCTCTCCCATTCCTCATCGACACTGAGCATCTTGTAACTTCAGTCAGAGACACGAGAGTGCGGAAGCGTCTATAAAACCTGCTTTCACTGATAAGGCCCGATGGTTCTGGTAGTAAGATGGACGTACCGTCCCATCCAAAGACCATTGTTCCGATTATTCCCTTCCGCCCAACAAGTTTCGATCGAGTTCTGCCCTCTTAACGTAGTGGGATGCTCATCTTGAGGAGGGAGAATAACTCTGAGAGTCGGAAATCCATGTGTACAGTTACTGAAAAAAGAAATTCTGGGTGACGTGAGTGCCTTCCGTTCGCCATTTCGATGGGTCAATGATAAAAACGGGACTAGTGTGCATCTAGTGACAGTAAGACCACGACGATATTGAGAGGGATCCAAACAACCAAGAAAATGGCCCTTGAGCCTATGTGACTTCAGGAGGTATTAGCGAAATTTTGACGATATGACGAAGACGACGTACCTTCCAAGCTTTGTTCATCCTCGTGAATCCCAATCCACCTATCATTTGCTTCCTTTCGTCGCCCTGATTGCTCGAGTTGAAGGACTTTGAAGTTCCCAGGCCGACGGTGGATGTTTCGAAAAGACTCGTTAGAATTTGACGAGCAGCAGAGTTTCGACTGAACGAAGCACTCACCTAGAGTATTTTTTTTCGTCCTTGTGTACGTTTTTGACCATATCAAGGTATCAGTAAGGTGTTGGAGTAAACTCAAACGAGTGAGAGAGAGAGTTATTGGATGGCCATGGTGGTCGTGGAAAGAGTTTGGATGTCGCGGCCAAGCTGGGTGAGACTCACCACGACCCTGGACGCGACCTTCTTCCTGCCTCATACTTCATTCTCATACCCATAATTCGTCTCTCTCTATTCGCTTTTTACGTCTCTGTACACCAGATTTTGGCACCGGGCGTTGCTTGAAGTCGGAATTCAACAAACCTCAAGCGCTAAGCTCGGGACCTTGTCCTTTCCGCCATGTTGAGACGTAAGTGGTACTCGTTCATTCATCTCAGATCATTCAAAGCCGCTCTAATCATCTCAAAAACGTTACTTATGTGGTATGGTAGGCATAGGAGGGAGCTCAGAGCTTTGTCAAGAAATGTGGGCCGGGGAAAAGGAGGCTGGGTTGGATCATCGACGAAGAACGGCACCGTTCAGTGGACTCCATTCAATAAATCCCTTCAGAACCGTTATGAAATCACCCGTACCATTGTCGTTTAATATTCGGAAGCTGCGAAGAGCTCACGGCGGTGCGAAATCCTCCTATCTCCCGATAATCTTCGCGGGTTTCAACTAATGGCGTCTACTCTCTATGATATTCTACTTCTTTGCCTGAGGTCTCGTGCTTGACTCAAGGGAGAAGGTTTCAAAGCTTTTCTATTTGAGTTCTAGCGGGCCTCAGATGTTTTGATCGTAGCCCGGGTATAGACCCGAGTATGCGCTGCTCATGCTAAGCCTGTTTTGTCTCTCTACCATCACCTTCCCCCTCCTTCATATCTATCTGCTCAGTTCTGATGTTCTCTCAGTTCTTCCGAAAAGCAAAACATACCACGATTACAAGTGGAAGTGGCAGCTTCAGTCATGTTGAAGGAGACCAGTTCAATCATTCGACAACCATTGTTCAAGCGGAGGAAAAGGAACGCAGCGAGTTGGACGAGGTAAGTGTCTCGAGCGGTATTTGGGAATTCGCAACTGATCATTTCCTAGTATTTCTACGTGAAGCGGGGCGCAATCTTCAGGCTGAGGAATATCGGTATAAACCAGTACCCGCGATCTTGGGACGACGGAGATCGTCGTCGATTTCTTATTTGTGAAGAGGATCGAGTTCGAGCTGATAGGCAAATTTGTGCAGCGGAGCTTGTGGATAGACCGGGCAGAGTCTTCACGGTGGTTGAATACAGGGGCCCAGATGCGAAAAAGGTACGCCCGAATAATTTGCTATTTCTCCAATGGATGCTAAGATTGGCTTCAGGCCTTTGAGAAAGATCTTGCTACGTTGATGAGCGAACTGTCCGTTTTGGCTCTCCTCCGTTGTGCGGATGCTCAAGCCGTTTTAGGACCGCAAATACATCTCAAATGTATGGCTACAACCTGTCAGCAATCCCATCGATACTATTATACAACGGTACGGGCCTGTTACATGCCATATATTGAGTTCAACTGATTTGCCCCTCCAGAGCTGGTGCCGGCTGCACAGGTGAACACAGGGATCATCGGAAAGGTGTATCTCCACACGTTGTGTGTAAGTAGCCGGTACAATATTTGGATACGGTCAGATAAACTAGCCACACAGAGTCAATTGCGTTGCAATTCAGTCGGAGAATTGTGGTTGGATCCCAAGAGGGGGGTGTTTTGTCGTGGTCCACCAGGGCCACACCTCGGTCTTGATGTCTGGACTTTTGGCAATGAGGAACTGCCTTTGACTGCAGAACTTGCCCAAGAAGACATTCTGTTACGATTCTTGGCGCGTCTCAAGTCGAAGGAGGTTGATCACGTCGTTGTCAGAGGAGTTGCATTTTCGGGTGCCCGGACTGATGTCATGCCTGAACGAGTCCCTCGGCCAACGATCATTCCATTATTGACAAACACCCCCATCGCCGTCACAGATAATGTCTTGGAGAGCGACTGCAATGATCTTTCGTTTCGAAAACTGCTGAAAAATGGACTGACAAGGTGGGTTTCAATGAAACCGCCCACTTCTTCTATCTGACACCTCAAGCAGATTCACGCTCAACGGTGGATGGAGTTTATGGATTAAGTGGAATTTGTGTGCAGCTGGGGCGTGGATAGCGCAAGCATCGGGTGTTATTTATGCCCGTGGAATGTCTTTGGGGAATGATTTGAGTGGTTTCAGTGTGTCTTCATTCAATACTCCCCTTTCATCTACTAACATCGTTCAGAACTTATCTATCCTCGCGCCGAGTTGAAAATCCGCCTTTCATACTCTGAAGTCCGTCAGCAATCTCAACAACCAATCTACCTCTTTATCAGACCACCACCTCCTGACCTTAACAACGGCAGAACCTCTTCACTTCATTACTGGTCTTTCGACGAAGACGGCGAGTCTCCGCTCTCGGACAATGTCTGCCTCGACTTCGGCCTTCCGATGGCGCTTGAATTCTCTCGATCCTTCTACTCCGAGCTGTCCTGGTCTGATGATGTCTATAGAAGAATACACCAATATCAACTCCTTCGAGGGTTTGACCCGTCCACCACTGATTTCGCCCAATCTCTCGGATTCGACAATTACATCTATCAACCTCTGAGCGACTCGGATCGGTTTGCTCAGGTCAACCAAGGCGAGTTCCATTTGTTCCTCCTCCATTTACCTTTCCCACATGAAACACTAAACCTCATTCCAGCAGACTCTGAATGCGAAGCTCCGAGATCCACTGCCTTTAAAAGTACGTAATTGCCTTTGTACCTCTGGCTTCAGCCTATCTCACTCGGTCATCATTAGCGCCCGCTGCTGGCGTTCATTCTGCTGGGTTCCTGTCTGCCCTACTCTCACCGCTCTCACCCACGCTTTCGAACGATTCGGATATTCTTACCCTTGGTTTTTAGCTTAGACCACCTTTGTCTCTCGTATTTCCCGATATTTATTCCATCGCTCACGTATACAGCCCCGTTATCCTTGTTTATGGCCTATATTCCTTTCGAAAGTGCTATGCAAGATGCTACAAACCAGATATAATACCCAATCATGTCAATAGTAAACATCGTCAATTGATCCCCACCCTGATCTCAGTCATACGTTCGAGTCAACTTCTGTGTCGGTGGCAAGTCGGTGGCGTCTTCGCTAGTGCTACTTCCGATATTGTCGAGCGCCGGTAAATCCCGGTCGTATCTTGGGCTGAAGCCTAAGTTTGAGCGTTTGTGCTACTTCACAGCCATATTGAAAGAGGATTTGCCGTGGGCCTTGGACACTGAGTTGGATGGTACATTTGGCGGTTCAATAGCGCTGCCTTTCTGACAATAATTTCCCGGACCGACAGACTGTGTACAACATCTGAGTACTCAAACCAAATGGGATGTATCAGGACGGACGAGTTCTCACCTCGCAAACTGAAAGGCCCCTACGATCCATTCAGCCCTTCCAAAAGCGTCTACCCCCGTACCTTGAGATTCTACTGTTATTCTCTATCCTTGCCTATCCGGGTCTTGATGCGAGTCACGTTTAGTCCGGAGCATGAGCGCGTCGAATAGGCAGTTCCATCCCCGAGCAAAAAGCGCGAGGAGGACCCGTTCAGCAGTTCCAGGAGAGGTTGGCGTCGGAGAGGGGAGAAGGCAAGTATATGGCGCGAAACTCACCGTCGACGGAGCCCGAGAGATTTAGGTCGAGGCCCAGCTGTTCATATCACTCTGCCTGTTCTGTTCCGGTACCTTGAGTTCATTTAAATTATTGGAGACACTCCACGTAGTAGTAGTGTTCAGCCAGTACCGGCTTATTGGGATGGGGCCATTGTTGAACCCCCAAAGGTCGTAGCCTGCTGGCGACTATCCTCACCCAAATCTTCTCGCTAATATCAACACCGATTTCCCGAGCGTTGAATTGAACTTGAGGGACCCGGGCCTAGAACCGAATGATACGTTCAAAGTCTAGCGGAGAGCAGGGCGTTCAAAAACATAAATACCACAATTTTAAGCCCGTTTGCTTGAATCAGAAAAGGACTTAAATCGGAGGAATGTGAGATACGAGGCAAGACGGGATCGATTCTCTGAAAGTATACACTGCACATTTAATGACTAGCCATCTGAAAGTCGAGTCATTGTCAATGAAGAGGTGGCCGTCATTCGTCTCGAACGCTCACTTTTTCGCGCTACTGGACACATAGTAGCATTGGCCGTTCTCCGAAATCAAAACGTTATCGCCGGATCGCTGTTAAACAGAGCCATTCCGTATGAACGCTGAGTCGCTCGCGTATGCATCCACTGGACATACGGAGTTACCGTGACCTTTTCGTTTGAAAGGTACAGGGTGTGGACCTTCAAAGGATTGTAATGCCTTGATTGACTCTCAAGAGATTGAGGAGGGCTCGAATATGATAAAGGGTTGAGTAAGAACGTCTGAAATCGATTTTCAGCACTAAAGCTCATCGAATATCACGACATTTCGCTTGGCTCGGACTAGAATTCCGGGTAACTGTAAATACTCACATCTTCTCAGAGCAGACGTTACGACGTACCGGGTTTTGACAAGAATACCATGTTCTTTCAGCAGTTCCCGATGCTAAATACCAGGCTTAGATCCTCCAAATACCTGTTCCCACTTTGTCGAGGACCTCTAGGGATGAGTTGGGGACGAGGGCTATTAGCAATCCGTCTCTGCGAGTGATTCTATTTATCCACCATCCGGCTGTTCAGCTAGATTACTCGAGATAAGTGGCCCCGATAGCACACAGAGAGCAAGTAGGATGGGAAAAGGCACTAGGATATCAAAACAAAGAGGAACGGCAGATAGTTCTTGACGGTTCAAATAAAAGCGTGGGTGTCAACGGGCGCTTTCGGAAGATTGCCATTTGGTTCTGCGGGCCGAGCCTAGCCCATGTTCTTTGTTTCACAACACTCACGACTGCGACTCCGGGGTCCGATGGGCTCGATGGACGTCCTTCCTGATACCCGAATGTACAGGATATCATTCTCTTAAGAATATTTTTTACTTCTCCGCCGCCGTTATCACAAAATCAACGGGCAGTCAACCGGATATATTCAACAACTCGGAAGGCTGCGTTCTGGAGGTATCCGAGCTCGAGGGTGACCAGACGACGACATCTTCCATTGCCATGCTTTATTCTCTTGGAGTTGCACTGCATTTCTCCAAGCTGAAGTCTCCTCGATAAAAACAGCGTTGGCATCTTGTACAGGTGCAGTGCAGGGAGGAGAGTGCTTTCGTCGTGATGGCTCCCGATTGCAAGTTGGGTTTAGCCCGATTTTGGGGTTTGTATACCACCCGTACGTTGTATTTCTACCACCATCTTCCCCTGCTAAGATACATATCCTCATGTTTTCACAGTTCTTCCGAAAGGCGCAGAATTTCCGAATCACCAGCGGCAGCGCGGGGCTTCAGTCGCGTTCAAGGGGATCGATTCAATTATTCGACAACAATCGTTCAGGCGGAGGAGCCGACAGAGTCAGACGAGGTGATTCGGAGACACGGTATCCACCGCTTGTATTTGATCGATCCCTAGTATTTCTAAGTATGTGAAGCAGGGGGCGATTTACAGATTGAGGGAGACTTGTTGCTACACATATCCACGCCATTGGGACAACGGGGAACGAAGGTATTGCTGGGAAGAGGGCCGAGCGCGAGCTGATAGGATTGCTTATGCGGAGGAGATTGTGGATAGACCGGGTAGGGTTTTCACGGTGGTAGAATACAAGGGCCCAGAGCGAAAAGGGTACGCCGGGATTCAGCTCGCCATTCTTAGGAGCACTAAACCTGCTCGAGCAGGCTTTTGAAGACGATTTCGCTATGTTGGTGAAAGAGCTGTGCGCATCGGGTCTCGCTGCGTGTCACAGAATTTCATGTTGTTCCAGCACATCGAATACATCTCAGGTGTATGGCTACAACCAGTCGGCAATTCCATCTCTAGTAGGTACGTGCTACCTACATGCCACAGGTCAAGCCTCACCGACTCTCCATGGCAGAGCCCGTGCCGGCTGCACGGGTGAATACAGGGACTGTGGGTCGGATATATCTCCTCAGTTTGAGTGTAAGTAACCTAGATAACCTATGGACACAGCTGGATGAAGTCGTTATAGGGGCAATTGGGCCGCCGGAGAGAAGAGTTATGGTTGGATCCTGGGAGGGGGATTATTTGTCGTGGTCCACCGGGGCCACACCCCAGGCTCAAGTCTCAAGCCGAAGGAGGAGGAAGAGGACGGGGAGGGTATCACAGCCGATTGCGGCATCCTCATTGGAGCCACTTTTTCAGCTCGGGGTTCCTTCAATGATGTGCCTGGGCGAATCTCCCAGTCGACTGTCATCTCGACCTCAACAAATATGCCTATTGCCATTGCAAGCAATACGTGGGAGAGCAACCATACTCTTTCAGATTGAACACTATTGGAAAATGGGTTAACCAGGTGACTCGTAGCCTTCGTCTTCTTCTCCATTTGATGAACACCTTGCGTAGATTTACACTCACTACAGGAACCTATTTTTCGTTAGAGTGGAGTCGGAATGCAAAGGAGGCGTGGATGTCGCAGGCATCGAATATTTTCAGTGCGCGTGCCAGAATATCTTTGGGAACGGCTTGAGTGTTTACAGTACACCACCACTTCCCGCTTCCGAATTTTCACCTTCAAACATCTTCCAGAGCTCGTCTTCCCCAATGCTACGCTGACTGGTCGGCTTTCTAACTTTGGACCTGAAGCCCAGCGACGATCTACACAGCCGCTCTATATTTTTGTCTGTCCACCTCCTGAAATAGGCGATCGCACCACACCCTCCGTTCATCACTGGTCCTTCTTCAAAGACCGCCACTCTCCCCTCTCGCACGACATTTGTCTCGAATTCGGCCTTCCAACGAAGGTTAAACTCTCTCATTACGTCTCCTCTCGCTATTGATCTACCGAGGTCTACGGTCGACTACACCAATATCAGCTCCTTCGAGGTTTCGATCCTGCCACCACTGACTTTGCCCGATCTCTTGGACTTGACAAGAACATCTACCACCCGCTGATCAACTCGGCTCAATCTGAATGAGTTCAAGGTTTACTCCACCAACTTATTCTGCCAAATTCTGTCTCACTCCGTCTGATATTCTCGTTAGTAGAGCCTGAATGCGAATCTTTGACATCAATTACACTGCACGGTAAGATTTTCAATTCCGACTCCGGCCTGTCGAATGAAGCTATCTTCAACTCGTGCAGCTGACGCACGGTCCGACGGCTTTTTATCTGCCCTGCTTTCGCTGTTTGCGTTCTCACTTTCGGACGGTTCAGATATTCTCAGCGTCGGGTTTTAGCACCACGTCGATGTCTGCGACGTGTCCCCCCATCGCTGACGGGTGGGTATATTGATTCTCGGTCGAGCGCTTGACTTGGGCGAGCACACTTGACCAACGAATTCCACGGTACGGCCTCATGTACAAGGAACCTTTTAATTAGAGGCTGTGATAGGATAAAGTTTACATGATTATCTTCAGAACTAGCTATCTCATCAAACGGTCAGATCAAAGGCTTTTCTCCAAGTCAGAATGGTACGAATGATGCGAACAATATGAACGATACCCCCTGCTTTCCTCTAGACTTCGCCCGAAACTTTCCTCCGGAATCACATAACTTCTATCTGGAGGGTACTCGTATCTAGCACGTCTCGACGAAGCACTCATGGCGGGCTCCGGTTTTGGAAGCGGGAACTCGCGGGAGACTTCAAGCGCGGAGCTTGGGCCAAAAGTATTTCCATGTTTTGGCATGGGATCTATCTCTCTGAGTTCAGTCTCCTCGGTCCGTGGGGCTAGCATACCCAAGGATCCTGCGCTATGCAGACCTTCAGACGTGGCCGCAAACCCCACACTATTGGTAGATCTGGAGGGAACACTTCGCCGCAGGTAGTGTCGATACAGGGCTTTGAAGGCTCGTGAGAACGCCTGGCAAATCAATGAGTGATCACTGAGCGAGACCCCACTCGTTAGAACTCACCGGATCCACTGCGGCAACCAGTGCGTAGATTGAACCGCGGGATAGGTACACAAGGCGTGCTAAGGAAATTCACAATAAGTAACCTGTGGTTCATCAGAGCTACATAGCACAGACATGCAGAAAAGAGCCTCAGATTCTGAGTGCGGTTTGAAAAGATCAGTAATAATTCCAGTCACTCGTTCCACTGCACGACTTACTGAAGCATTGTGTATTCCACCGAAGAATAAGTACATGTTGGCGATGGATATGACCCCGAACGTCGTGAGGGACGTGAGTGGATAGAGGGCAATCCGCAAAACGAGGTGTCGATATTGTTTCGGACCGCAAGGTTTGGAGTACTGGTGTGACGCGGAGATGTGATCTGAGTGACCTTCGCGCTGAGAATAACGTCGTCTGCGGAACCCAGATTCGAAAACCTGCAAAAAATTGCTGAATAATTTCCCAAGCCGAGTAAAACGCTGAGAAATACCATACTTTGAGGCGAATCATGTACGTGAGGACACAGGAAAACGCAATCAACTCCCCGATCATAGTTAACAGATTCCACAGGTGTAGATTCCCTATCTAGCAACGCCTTAAGTGTCGCTCGTTCAAGAGGTGCCGACCAGCCACCAAGAGTGATGCCTACCAGCCATATCGTCCTTTTGACAGGATTCCGGTCGTCGATCCAGCATATCTCGAGTGGAGCGTTGTATCTATATCATGACAGGTATCGGCCTCCGCAGAGACAAACGGATGATTGACGTACGTCCATTGTTTTGTTGAATAGCTCAGTAACCCTAGCACCGAGGCGAGCAATACACTTCCGCCGACGTAAAACTTCTCGGCTTTTTGACCGTCTACTCCGTGAACCATGACCAGTCTAAAAATTCCATACGTCACCGACATAATAGAAACAGACTCGGCGAACTCACTGAAGATTGAGCCCAATACAAAAAAAACATGAACGAAGATAAATGTAGTCCAAACTGGGAACTGAACGTCAGCGAATATTCACGGGTGGTCTTGGGGTGTCCCTACGATAAGAACTGGCCCAGATGCGGCACATCTATACCGTTCTGCTTCACCTTCGGTGAAACGAACAGACACACCGAAGATTAGGCTAAGAACATGGTTTCAGACGTGGTCAAACGATGTGATTCAACTGTATTCACCTTCCGCACAGTGCGTACGCCAGCAGTCGAAAACTGACACGATCGAGCATGGGTCTAGACACGCGATGCATCAAGAGCAGAAGAATGATGAGAAGTACTGTGGAACAGAGGCATATGGCAAGGTACGCAAGTGGAAGGTAGATTGCTTCCCTGACAGTCGAAACGAGCAATATTAGATGGTATATACATATCTGAGGGGAGGGGAGGAACACACTCGCCTTGTTTTCAGGTCATTCACTGTGAGCTTGAATCCTCCCTCTCCTTCTGCTCTTGGCGCAAGCATGTCCAATCTCCAGTAGGCTGGGAGCGAGAGGGTCGTGGTTGAGACCTAGTGACAGTGGTACGAGCTAATATACGTCTTTTGACGCTAATATAGTCTGTCGTAACTCATCGCGATGAGCCACCAGGGTTGTAGCAATGGTGGTGATACGACGGAGGAAGAGGCGGAAGAGGCATCTATATTTGACCGGGACCTTGAAGAATGGGGTGCGCAGTTGTCGGACGCTGGGATCCGGAGCCACACTAAACTTGCATACTTAGAGACTGAGAGGGAGCTTTCAATATCACCCATACACTTTGTAGTAAATCTTATCAAACACCTTTGAAATAACTTTCCGTACGGTGCAAACTGTGGTCCGGTCATCCATTTTAAGATCGGTTCTGTCTTGTTTGTCAGGAGGAATATCGCCACAATGCCCAGCTTTGAGTAGATGTGTCAAGCCACAAGTGAGGGGCGAGCGTGGCCCTGCGTGGCCCTGAGAGTAGTCGTACGATGTTATGCAGAGACCCAGTAAGACCCGTTGCGGTGCCTCTTTCGCCCTCTTTTAGTACATAACATAGGGCGGGAAGTAGCTAGGAAAAGCTTCCAACGTGCTCGATCAAGCCGTCTCGTTGGACGCCGTATCTTCGATTCTTCCTCCGGTCCCCCATTATGATAAGAGCTATTTCCGGTGTCAAAGCAAGGCCCAGAGCGACGGATCGTGAGTTTACGAATACCGCAGCAGCCGACAGCAGTGATGTTGTAAGACAGTAAGGCACGACCAGGTTAGGTTCTTGAATACAGATGGGCGGACTGGACCTCCACGTAGAATATGGTTTCTTCTCAATATCGTCGTGGCGTTCAGACCAGAGAAAGACAATTGACGGATCGTGGAAGGTCATGGTTGTTACTCAAATCGACAGCGCCGGTCCCCAACTCCCGCACCCGAGAAAGCAGAACTTAAGTTAGAACTCCGCGTCTCACGTGCCTGTCACTGGCACGCGCGTCGCGGGCATGTGATTTAACGCGTGAGTGACTACTGCCAAGCTCAACCAGGCGCGTCTTCTCAGTTCAGACTAACACAAAGTGGAGGCCTCGAAAGTGTTGATAAGTGTTAATGAATGTAGCCAGAAGCATGCATAAATAAGTAAGTAGATACAATATTGTCCATCCTCAACGCAAGGAAACCCAACCCCATGTTTTATGAATCGGAATACTGACCGCCTCTCGGTTGATAAGACGTATCAGTGTAAGATGGTTGATTTCTCGAGTCATCCACCAATGGCTTGTAAGCACCCATAGCTGGTACGAAAGCTGCCTCAGACGGGATCGTACTCTTCCTCCTCCTCGCAAGCAGAACGGCTCCGGCAGCAGCACCAGCAACAACCAGGAACCCAGCGACACTGATAACCGCGATGAACCACGGTTTCTTGTAAATAGGTGCTCCGACCTCGTCGACGTCGTCGGTAGATCCGCCAGCAGTCGCAACACGGTTCTTGGTGTATTTGAAAGTCATGGCGGGACTCAACCAGTAGTCATAGTGGTCGAGGTTCGATGGGTCACCAGTAACGCGCAGAGCACTGAGCAGAACCTTGTAGGTGCCGCTGGGCACGTAAGTATTGTTCGAGAAGGCCGCGTCGTTGTCCAGTGGAATTTTAGTGACTACACCGTCTTCGTCCTGGAGAAGTAATGTCAGGGTATGTTCTTCAACTGAGTGACATTTGTGATACCTCGTTGTTGCGGCTCGCGAACGTGTCATTCATGATCCTGCCAATAATCGGGAGAGGGGCCTTCATGTTATCGAGACTGAACGAAGGCGGAACAACGTCAAGGGTCACTAAAGGCGAACCGAAAGCGAGACTAGGCAAACAAGCACCTATTAGAACGCGGAACATTGTCGAGGGAAAGCTACACCTACCGGTAGACCAACCGAGGAGCCTTCTGGTCCTTGTTGGTAAAATCGTAGGTCTGCTCCTTCTCTTGGACGATGGGGTTTCCTTTCGCATCATTGCCGGTAATGATGGCTGGGAGCGTGATCTTATCATCGAAGGCTTCCCCAGTAGTATCGAGAACTTGTTGGTCGATAAGGGCACCAGCAACGCCCATATACGAGACGTGGAACTTGCCCATGTCACCCTCGCCTTCGGCTTCTACTTGGATGAAACCAGAGTAGACAGGGAGACTCTTTGGATCGAGGTCTTTGGGTGGGCTGAATTTAGCAGTGATAGTCTGAACTTGATTGGGTGCGAGAGTGAAGGACTCGGTGCTGAGTTCGACGGAGGCGTAGGACTTGACGAGTTTGACTGGGCCCTTCGACGGCTGAATCGACGAAGGCTTGATAGTGATCGCGGTACCAGCAGGGAAGTGATCAACGCTGTATTTCTTCTCCTTGTTGCCAACGTTCTTCACGGTAAAGGTTTGGCTATAGGTGGGTGAGATTAGATTGAAATCATTACACGCGTGAGCCGAGACACTCACGTATCCTTGAAATACCGAGAGTCGTTCAAGAGCAGTTCTGCAGGCGAAATGATGGTGGAGGCATAGGTAGCAGCGTAGGCATCAATTATCCCGGCACCCTGGACAGTAGCCGTCTGGAGCAACGACTCGTCCGAGTGGTTAGCGAGCAGAGGGATCGAGGTAGTCTGGAAGAGTTCCTTTGCTTGACGCGCGATGTCTTTGTTCTTTCCGCGGGCCTCAACGAATAGAGCAGCACACCCGGCAACGTAAGGAGCGGCCATACTGGTGCCTGACTTGATCCCGAACCCTTCTTGCTGAAGAGGAACAGTGGAAAGGCTATCAAGGGCGGAAAATTGAGTCGAGTCGCAGGGTAAGGTCATATCGGCGACTCACATTCTACCTCCATAGGCTCCGAGGGCTGGTTTGAAGCGAAGGTCAAAGGTGGGGCCGTAGCTAGAAAGTAGATGCCTCAGGCCAGGGCGAATTGTGACTGGTGACAATTATTACTCACGTCGACGACGGGGAAACCAGTTCAGCATCGGTTGGTTTGAAATTGACAAGGGCTCCTCCCTTAGGGAAAGTGACCGTCACTTTCTGCTTTTTGAAGAACTGATCCACAAGCTGTACAAGGACGGAAAACCCGAATTAGAGTGTGATTGCTCGAGTAGATGACACTACTCACGAACTCTCCATCTGCAGTCTGAATCAAGGCTCCGGCAAAGTCGTCAAATTTATCACCAAGACCCTCGAAACGTGACGTTCTGTATGGGGGTCATCAGCGATTGCATCGGTAATGGCCCACAAGAAAAACGTACCCGTAGAGGAAAAGTTGTTTTACCCCCTTCGTACCAAGGTTTTCCAAAAGCTCCTCCTAAAATGCGATCGACATGTTAGTCAAACTCGAGGAGGCCCGCCTTCCTTCGAAAGCACTCACCACATCGCAGGCATACTTGGTGACGACAAGGTAGTTCTCCAGGTTAGGAACATCCTTCGGAAGGTCCCCACACCCGTACTTCGAGGCATTATTGAAAGCGTAAACCGGGAGAGGATCGGTACGATTTGTCATTGGGTAGACATCGTAGTAGACGATTGGGTCGATCGTGGCCTCGTCTCCGATGACTACGGTAGCAGACTGGAGAGGCACGACAGGCCTGTCAAATGGAATGTTAGACTAGGCCTGACGAACGCATAAGTGACAGGGCTTACGACTGGATATTCGCAACGGTGATGGCACCCTCTGCGCCTCCAGGTCCGCTGGCGTACCAAGAACCGTCGGCACCTTCGTTACCGGCTGCGACCACGATGATCCGTCCTAGGGCGGCCAATCTGTTGATAATCTCCTGCTTGATGTTGGTGGGATCCCAAGCCCAACCGCCCGGACTGCCAAGAGACAGGTTGACGACGTCACATCCATCCTCGTGCGACTGGGTTAGAGACTTGACGATAGCTGAAGTGGTATGATAGGTGAGTTCAGGCGAAATAGAACACCAGGGGCGGAGTCCTCCTCACCATCAGTAGGGAGACCACCCTCGCAAGCACCAACTTTATACGCATGCAACTCGGCTTCGTACGCGACGCCAGTAAGGTTGAAGAAGCCCTTCCCAGGGAGAGCCCCAATGATACCAGCAACGTGAGTTCCATGTCCATTACAATCCGAAGGATCCATATCCGGTTTGGGATGATCAGGATCATCTCCCGTATAATCGTACCCTCCAGCGATATGGAATCCCTCGCCCAATCCTCCACCCAGGGCAGGGTTCTTATAGTCAACACCAGTATCGATACTGAAAACATCATCGAATGAGTAACTCCAGATCGCGGCGAAATGTGTCGGGCTCCTACTTACATGCCGATTTTAACCCCTTTTCCAGTGATGCCTGCCGCGTGGAGCTTGTCGACGCCCTGTGCATGTCAAGATGTCCCTTAGCCACTGCGAGACAAAACAGGAGACTGTGGCAAGAACTTACAGTCATGTAATGCAGTGCATCGGTTACCGGCGCTGTCTTGGGATCATAGGCTTCATACCGAGTGCGTTTGTTGAGGGGTCTATCGGTGAAAACGGCGTGAGTCACAACACGGTCTCATTCGTCTTGAAAGGGCGAACGCTTACGCTGGTCTTTCTAACTGGGTTACTGGCGTGATGGACCTGACCCCAGGAATGGATTGCAGCTTCTCGAAATCCTAGAGGGTGGAGAGTTGTATGAATAATGCGTTCTCATGTGGGCGGTCCGAAATCGTCGTACCGATGGATTCTAGGGAAAGTCCAAGATCAGCCTCATGTTCGACGCGTAAAACACGTTCGGAAACCACGCACCTGGAGTGTGACGGACATGCCCACCAATACTCCTGGGGAACCGTACTCATGGTGTACCTTGTAGTCCAAACCTCGTGATTCGAAGGTATTGTACATCCGCTTGTGAATGTGGACCTACCAAGGGAAAAACCAGATCAGTGGACATTCGATAGAGGGCTGGAGACGACTCACCGGCGAAGCATCACGAGCGAAGACATCGTGAGTCTCTTCTAGCTCTAGGATATACCGATTGGGGATGGTATGCACAAGGTTGGCCAACGCCTGTCCCGTCGCCAATAATAAAAAGGTAGAAAGTAAAGTGAACCTCGCCATCAGGCACAGGTCGTAACTCCAGACGTCAAATAAGAAGAAAGGAAGAGAAGAAAAAAAGACGTCTCAGAGGGGAATGAAGAAAGGAAGGAAGGGGGGTAAACGGTTCAGAAACAAGAGACCATGGATCTAAATACCGAGAAAAATAAGAAACGCCCCGTTTACGAGTCTCCAGCGCTGGGTAGCGGGACAGCGTGGGCGGTGCCAATGTGCAGGGTTCAGTGCGATGCAGTCCATTGAGTTCCAGAGTCCTGATACACAAGCAGCTTGAAGATCGGCACTTTAGAACTCGGCCCTACTCGGGCAATACGGCTGTCCGTTGCTGTGCTACCAGGTGCTGCTTGCAATTATTTCCCCGTGTATGAACACAAAAGTTGAAACGTAGCGCTGGCAGTGGGAGCCTTGGGCGGGTATCAGGGGTGATGTCGGCGGATGACAATCGACAAAGGGCGTTGTTTCTCCCAGAAAAACCGAGAATGTCCGCTCCGCTCCACAACCTGCACAACATCCAACACGTTGGCGCAATTGTTCAAAAGGTGTCTGCCAGTGAGACCTCCGGATCCGACGCAGCGAGCCCTTGAAAGAATAGACGGAGGAGGGTTCATTTCCTTTCTCAGACCCGGGTGAATCGGCCTACTAGGGACAGACAGCGAGAGACAGGCTCCACTGCCGCTGCAATAAAGTACTCGAAACGATCGAGTCCGTTGTCGACCAGACTAAGGTAGTCTTGCAGTGCTTCTGTTCAACGTCCAGACCGTCTTGTCTCCAATTGTCCCGTTCACGGCGCGTATTCTGAGTTCGAGCGTTCGAGGCGATGTTTTGGTAAACAAAACGGTTAATCAGCTTCTTGTCAGATATACATGAGACAGGGTTGATTTCAGCAGGGTTGACCACGCACCGTTGGGATTCCTGTCACTGATCACTAGATAATACTGTATTAAACCCCATGTTCTGTTTGCAGACGTAAAGGCAACGTTTAAAGATATCCTCGGAACTCGTATGGACATGATTGAAGAGACGAAAGGGAGGAAATGAAAACCATCGTCGTCGAGCCGTGCAGCCGGATTGCAGTGGCGGTGAGAGCCAAAAGGAGGTAACTTGTCCGGATCGGTACTTGGCCTGCCGGCCCACGCGATCAACATGGACCAATATGAGCCCATAAGGTCTGCGTGCCTGACTGAAGTACATTATAATGACAAGTATACGATACATGAACAAGGGCATAGGATACAACCAAATAGTCCATAAAGATCATTTCAAACGCGGTTAGTCCACAACGAGATCCACATCGTCCATCTACGCCTTGGGCTCTTCGACTGGTGGTGGTGTAGGCTGCCTCGACTCCGAGCCCTTGTCTCCACTTTCGGCTTTCTCCTTCTCGTGCGTCTTTGCGATGGTTGGTAGGATGACGGTCTGGCGGCGGAACTGTCAGGAAACAGGAATTGGTGAAGAACAGAGCACCAAAACGCACCCGAAGAACCGAACCAATCTGTCCTGCGACCAAATCCGATCCAGGCACGGACACATACGGCCAAGTTGTTCCCCACTCGAAGATCAAAAGCGCAGTTCCAAAGTATGATTGGCTAGACAGAGAAGATCAGGATGGCCCAAACTCGGAAACCGAAAGTTAAAACTTACACGTCCGTCCAATACTGCGCCCAACTTGTTCGCTCTTGAAGCCCGAAGAACTGCACGCCGATCAGCCATCATACCCTCTGAAAGAAAAGACAACAACATACCCTCTCAACATCCGCATCCTTCACCCATTCAACCCTCTCAAAATTGCCCCAATTCCTTCCCCACTTCGTCTTATCCATATTCTCCACCCTAACTGGGAACTCGTATCCAGACTTTGGATGGATCAACGACGTAGGGTTCCACGACTCTGACGTAGGGTAAGAGAACGTCGAATGCAGAGCCCACGCAGCGATCTTGGCGTATCGATCCTCGAGGCCAAGGGCGACGAAACCTTTCTGGGTGTCCGTCATGTTGACGATACCGTCTCCGGCCGGGTTGAAGAAGGTTGGTGTCTGGAGGATGTCTGTTAGCCGGGTGAAGAGGAAGTCAGAGATTGTAGAACTTGCCTTCCCGGCCATGTCCAGAGCACCCTTTGCTGCCTTCGAGATACCCTGCAGCGTCTGTGTAGATATACCATTGATGGAATCCACGCCTTCGCCTAGCGATTCGAGGCCCTCGATGGCTTTCAAACTATTGGCAACGGGCGAGAGGACGCCATCCGTAGCGGTAGCAGCCAGCTACAAACCCGTTCAAAATCATTGTCAGACAAAGTCGATGAACAAAACGAAAGGCACATACGTTCGTAACTCCATCCACCGCAGTCCCTCCAACCGTACCCACGCCCTTGACAACACTCTTGTTAATATCGAGCCCAGCCTTCGACAACGATCCACCAATCTCAATCCCCGCATTCCCAACCGCACCGAGACCTTGGGTAGCCGTACCACCGATGGTGTTCAAAGCACCGCCTAGACCACCCCCGCCACTGCTTTCTTGCTTCCCCGAAGGCGGCTGCTCGTTCTTCTGTTCTGTATTCTGGTCCCCATCCGTCGTGTTGCTTGGAGCAGTATTTGCGTCCTTGTTGTCTCCGCCTTCGCCTTTGCTTTCACTTCCACCGCCGATCCCAACGCTCTTCCCGAGCTCCCCAGCACCCTGGCCAACACCTTTACCAAGCTCCCCAACGCCCTGTCCGACACCCTTCCCAACTCCTCCTACGCTCTTCCCAACACCCGTTCCGATGTCCGTAACGCCTTGGCTGGCTGATGAGAGGTATGATGACATATTGAGTCTTGATAGCGATTTGTCGTTAAGGTAGGTCGTAGAATAGCACTATGATGTGTTTTCTCCCTAACATCATCTTCGAGGGGTTTATAAACTCTTCATAGGGCAGCGTCAGAAAGAGGAAAGTGGAGAGTGTTGCGAGGTGACGTATGTATGTGGCGAAAGAGGTATGTTTTCGGTAGTCCTGACGTCGATAGTGTATCGTATGGCGGTAGCGCAGTAGTTTCCACTGAGCAATGACGATGTTGCCTGGATATGTTGGGCACGAGTCCGGCCGACTTTGGGAATGCGAAATCGGATCCAGCAAAGTTCGTAAAGGTTTGTCGGGTGCAATAAGGGTCATAATGGATAGGGAGGGGCGGGATCCCGTATAGACGCGGAGAGGTATTCTCGTGTTCATTCTCGTGTTTCGTGAAAGCGACGGCGAGTATCTGAGTCTTCCTCTGGACATAAGCAAGAACAGATATCAAAGTTCTTATGCACCAACGTACCTCAACACACGCCCTGCTCTGATTTCGACACATAGGACGACATGGCCAGGGTCCCCCAAATCTTCTAAAGCTCTCCCTCGTGTTGGAGAGCCTCAGCCTTCAACTTTTCGGTTTCTAGAGCGAGATGAGCCGAGATATGGAGTTTCGTAGACGAATAAAAACCCACGCAGAATGTTGAACGATCAATATTCAACAGAAGAGGTTCTCTGCGAGCTGTATAGTGTTCGGGTGCAGGTAAACAAGGGAATCTTCAACGCAAGACACGGCCGTAGGGTTTTCGTTTCCGATGCGAATGCAACTAGGATGTGACTCTGATAAGACGAAAAAAATCTTTTCAGATGAATGAAGCCCGTGGAAAGGCGAGATCCCAGTAATGGTGGTGTGGAGGTCAAAAGACCGTGAAGGCGTCCTTTTCAAGCGTGAGAATCCTGAAATAGGTCATGTCGGGTAGAACGGCGAGAATTTGAACGTTGGCATCGAGTATGTATATGAGTAGAGTTCAGGGTGGTCGTGGTTTTCAAGCCGGTAAATTTAGCGCCCAAGGCCGCGCCTCTCTTCATACTTCATTTTTCATTTGCTCCCGCCGACGTTTGAGAGACAGTCTGTTTTCTTCGTTTTCTTGAGAGTAGGTATGATCACTACTAGTATATGTATAGTTACTAGTCCACTATCTAGTTCAAATACGGGCGCGATGTCTTTACGTTGATAGACGCTAGAACCCAATAGTCAAAATCTCCGAGTCCTCCGCGACCGTCAACGAGAGCAGAGAAATGACGGACGGCCAGAAACTGGTAGAATTATTGGTTGTAGTCGTGAATCTTATACATTCTTGAGTTGATTGGGCCGAGATCTCTCGACTAAGAGGATGAGGCGGAGATTCTGCAAAGGAGGTTAGTTAATAGTGGGCACGTCTACTAGAACGGAATATCTACAAAGCCCACCTTGCTTCACTTCTGGAATCTTTCCTGATGCATGCACGGGTCGGAAAACATGATGAAAGCCGAGATGTCGAGCGAAATCCGTAGTGGTCGGGTCAAAACCTCGAAGGACTTGATATTGATGTACGAGTTTGTAGCTTGAATTGGACCAGGAGAACGCGTTGCAGCCAGCATTGTAAAACCGAAGCTCGATGGGAAGACCAAGTGTGCGGCATTCGTCAGATGAGAGGGCAGATCGACCATCTTGTTGAGAAGACCAATAATGTAGAATGGAAGTATTGCCATCGCGCATGTCTAGCGGAGGCGGACGAGTGATGAGGTAAATCGTTTGCTGAAATTGTCCTTCGGGTTCGACGTGAGGCACAGAGCGGTAGCCTTTCAACCATGCGATAGGTACGGCGAGTTCTAGAACAATGTCAGCAGGTGGGAGGCGATGAGTGAGATGGAAACACACCATAACCACTCAAATCCTCCTCCAAGGAAATGCCATGAGCATGAAAGATTCTCCATGCCTGCGGCAGCCAGGCTCTGGGTGCGTTCCGACCCGACCACAACGAGATACGGTCGCATACTGCGTCAATCAAGAATCTGAGATTGACATCCGGTAAGGAAGGGACACAGAAACAATCCCACTCGCTAGAAACTCGCCTGGTCGACCCATCTTCCAGCAGTTCTCGCCCCGAGAGGCAGTTGTCCCAACTCCTCCAGGTTTGGTTCGTGATAGCGATCGGTGCTTTGCTTATAGCCGAAAGGACGGTTGGTTGTCCGATTCCTACAATCGCACGTTTGTTTACCAGAAAATCAATGGCTGTAACGAACGCAAGATCGACCTCCTTCGACTTGAAACTTGCCAGATAGCGCATTAACACATCTTCCTTGACGAGCTCAGCTGTCAGAGGAGGGTCAACAATTCCGAAACGGCCGTAAAGGAGATGCGGGTCGGGCCCCACTGGACCGCGGCATAGCATTCCTCTGCCTCCATCCATCCATATCTCTTCCACCTCGCAATCTAGTTTCCTCTATAAGACCGACAGTACGTTAACACCGCTTCAGGTTTTTCTTCAGTGACTTACACATAAGCCGTGGAGATACATCTGGCCTAACATTCCCATATTCTTCTTTAAGTGTGCGGCTGGTGTCAACTCTGAGATATTCCATCAGCTCGACTCAACCAACATACATGAAATCGCGTACCATTGTAGAGCAGAAGTGACGGAATATCTGACTGGCTGTGACCATAAACTTGCGCCCCATTTGAGGTTCTAAATCGACCTGAGAATCCGCGGAACCGAATTTTAAGGCAGGTTCAACGTACAGTTCTCTCGATAGTATCCAAAAATCGTCTTGAAAAGCCTTTGAAACGACAGTTGTAGCACCCCTTGAATATGAGATGACCGGTTGATAACGCACTTTCCGTCTATCAGGCCCGCTGTACTGCACGACCGTAAACACCATGCCCGGTTCATTCAGCACTCTGGCTGCACAAATGGTCCTGTCAGCCCGATTCGGTCGAGCGCCTTGGTCCTGATCATTCCACCATCGCGGATATCGGTAGCATCCAATGTTCTTCAGCTTGTAGATCGCGCCTCGTTTCACGCAATAAAACTATAGTTTCATGGTTGAGATCGGAAAATATCGTTCAGACACACAGCTTCACCTACCTCGTCAAACACAGTGCGTTGCCTCTCTCGTCTTCGAATAATTTGATTGGTGTTTATGTGGGTGTGCTGGTCTCCTGCGACATGGCTGAAATGGCCCCCCGTAACGGTACAGTCCCGGCTATTTTGAAAGAAACTGGACATGAGAGTCGCGTAAACAGCACTGAGCTTTGCAAAGAAAAGCTGTAGAAAGGGTGATCATATAGTGGGGTAAGCACAGGTCAGATACATTGCACGCGCCCTTCCCGGTTTGATTTAAGAGTGCAAGATACGACGGCTGCGCCCATGACACACTTGATGCAAGAATCGGCAAGTGAGAATGAGGAGCCAGCAAGCTGAATGCTAAGGCATAGAGAAAGTAGTGAAAGCGATATGCATACGGCGAGAGGGAGGTATGTGCTGGTGGTTGAAGGGACAACAAGGCAATGATGCCCATATCATTATGCCATATGGGACGGCGTCCGGTTCTTCGAACTCCCACGCAGCCACCACTGCATTGGTCGTCCGATCCCACTTGAAATCCTGCCTCATTATTCTCAATACCGACCTAACCTCAAAACCGTCCAGTTTCTGGCTTTCGCGCATTAGAAATGAGTACGATATAATCTGACATACAGAATTATGAGAGCAAAGTGATTTTCTACAGTGAAGCCAGCATCAATCGATGGGCAACTAATTAAGGTTGATTAATCTATAAACCACTCTTCACCTCCTCTTTCCCATTTTCAAAGCCAGTCTTGCAAGAACCGCCAACCGACCTCCATCTCGTGTCTCAGCTGCCCATTGATAACAACCGGGGCTTCTTTGTTCGTATATACCCGCAGTCCGAGGAAAATTGAATTCTCTTCGGACACGGCGACTACCCTCGGATAAGCGTCCTCCTCCTCCTCCTCGACTTCTGAACCGGACTTTAGTGTCGCGGGGATAACATTGACACTGAACTCAGCATCAACTACAGGCTCCATTGTATCCGTAGTCTCGCCAGGCTCAGTTCCCGTTTCCTCCGTGGAGGTCTCGGTGCCCCTCTCTGTAAGCGTCGTCGTTATAGCTTTGCGTCTGGTTTCTTCTTCTGCCTTCTTAGCTTTAGTTGCTATTTCTCCCGCTTGGTACTGTGCCCTCGCTAATTCGAGAGCCTTATTCTCGAGCTCCGAGAGATCCTGGCCGGCGAGTATGTCCAGGGGCATCGGCAGGTTAATATCCTCGAGACTGAAGGTGAGAGTTAGCGTCGTTTCTCAAGTGTAACGAGGTTCATGAGCCAACACACTTGACTGTGAAGTCTACCAGATGCGATCAGAGGGGTAGCAGAGGCCGAATAGGCAAGGAATGACTCACTGGAAGCGATTGATCTACTTTTTGCCCTTTCAGTTAGCACTCTAGATAGAGCTCGCTTATCCCAGTTTGCGGCCTTGTAAAAATAATAGTTCTGGAAGAATGTCACGACGTCAATCTATGTTCTGTGACCAAAATGACGATTGCTCACGCACTTCTGGCCTATCGGACCTGATTCGTCTATCCAGCCGCACCTAAATTGCACCGGAAACGTTCGAATCATGTAGACGAGGGGAGAAAGAGAAACAGACTCACATGAACGATATAATCGCCCGCCTCCAGATATACTTCGAGGTTGACGCTTCGACTGTACAATCTCGAGGCGGAGGACTCGGCGATATGTCCGGCTTCACTCTTCTTGTAGAGAACAAAGTCGAATGTCCAATGACATCGGCCAGAGATCTCGTCAAAGTACCTCTCATCCAATTGCGAAAGCACGATGACAGCGCTCGAGGATTTGGGTAGAGAGAAAGCGACTGTCGCAGCGAACATTAGTCTACACTTTACAGGACGACAATGGGAGTGAATAGATACTCACAAGAAACGTCGCCGTACGACCACGCGCAGGGCAAGGGTCTCGCAGTGACATGGAGCCACTGGGACGACATCACCCACCTCGAATCGAAAAGAATGGTCCGGTCAATCTGATCCCAGCAGTCTAAGAAATCTTTGTCTATGAATTTGTTTGAGCATCGCGTGATTTAAGTGGATAGATCGAGGGAAAGTGGAGGAAAGTACCGACATTCCATGATGAATTGACCATCCTCCCCAAAAACATGGCCTAATGCTGGGAGCGCTTCGAGCCACTCCGGTGTCCACTCCTTTGAGCCGTCCGACCAGGGTCCCGTCCACTCAGATCCACCCCATGGGTTTCGGATGATAACGAAGCGCTTTCCTTTGTGCTCAACAGCCCGTAGAACCGAATACGCGTGATTCCCGATGAGTCCACTAATTTTCGCATCATGACCTCCACTCCGCGTGGTACTGAGTGTTCGGTATGCACACCCGAAAAGCCTGTCAACGTTGGCTTTGCATAGTTCGTCTCTCCAAAACCTGTTCACGTCAAAGATATCCTACACATGAACGTCAGCACTATGCACACAAAATGAGTTGTGACGAGCCCCCTACATTGGTGGGTATGAAGGTCGAGACACCTCTGGAGCCACATTAGGTTTGGGACGAAGGTTATGCTTGAAGAACGAGCTCACCCAGTCAGGTCTTCAATAGCCTCACACTCTTCGCCTCCAGATAGAGAACCATAGCTTCCGTGAAGTTTCGCATACGCCTTCTCGATCAGCGGGACCCAAGTCTCACCATCGGTGCCTGACTTGGCAAAGTACAAACCTTTTCCGCTCTTTCGAGCATCAGAGTTGTACTTCTCCTTGTTGTGATGATAGAGATGTTGCTCGGCGTAGCTGAGTTCCTCGAATTTTGGGATGCTGGTGAATAAGAAACTGGTTGAAGGTCAGCTTTAGATCTTGGGTTCAAATAGAGGCCGAGGATTCGCGTACTCATCAATGATCACATTGACCCAGGAACCATCCCTAAAAAAGACAAATCCGTAGACACCGATCTGCTCATCACGCTGATACATAGGCGCCGTCAGGAACGCGTTGATTCTGAAACCGATTGCGGACTCACTGCAACGCAGAACTTCTCTACGAGTCCCTCGGAGGTTGACATCGTCGCCAGAGCGGAGACGAACCAGCAATCACCGATGGCACCTTGGACTATATCGTTAGAGTCGGCTCCATCCACGAAGAACTGGGGGTTTTCGAAGATTTCGGTTATACGCTGTACGCCCGATGGTCTGTAGGAGTTTGCTGAATCGCTGGTGCCGAGCCCGTGTAGGCAACGGTTACGGTCGTTTTCTAGGTCAAACTCATGATCTCTGTGGACATAGGTTAGACCAATCCAGAGGCCAGTTGCAAGTCCCACCTAAATCGTCGGTTACGGGACCTGCATTCCGCTCCGATGCGTGCTACTTTCTCTTTGCATTCTTCCAAGGCCTTCTCCAGCTCCCCAGTGACCAACAAGCCCGCTTTTTCGGGCTGCTGGGCAAATGATGCTTGGTCTGGAGCAGGAGATGCGGGGCCGATGCTCGGAGCTGCATTGCCCTTGAAGAGATTGAAGAAAGCCATGAAGGTTGTCGTTGATATGCAGTTGCGGGATTGGTTCCCCCTCTTAAGTACTGTCCTTAGCGCCTGATAGGGCTCTAAATCAACACGGCAAAGGTTGGCGCTACGCTCGTGCTAAATTCCAGACTAGGGACTCGGGAGACATGCTAGATTGTATTCAATGGCACCTTGATACATCACATCCTCAGGCCACCCTGCAGGAATCGGCGAAGAGATTTCAGTTTTGTTATACCGATCAATTGGTGTACAGGAACTACTCGCCTGGAGCAAAGAAAGAAAAAAGAACATGATGAATTCGAACAAGGGATCACCCATTAAAAGATAGTAGTCTGGTCTGACTGATCTACCCGCAGAGTTGATCTGGGGCCTGTCGGCAGTAGTTCCGAGCGCAATCCTATTATTTCTTCATGAGTCGTAACATAAACATACAGTCAGTAGATCACACGTTTGGAGGCCGTTTATCCACAAACGAATAGAGCTGTCTATCCCTCAACTGACTGAATGAAGTATCTTGAACACCAACACTTCTCATCGGCGGCTGTCGCCAATTTCGCAAGGTCAAAGCACGGATCCGGAAGTGGAGCAAAGCGTAGTCTCCACAAGAGTATCGCGTGGGGCTTTGAGCACCGAGGAACGGCGTTGAGCTTTGGATTTTATCCACGGATGGAGTTGTACCGAAAAAAAGCAGGGAGGGTGTATCGGTTGTGGCTGCGGTAGACAGTTGGGATGATCCCGTCAGGAAAGATCGGGAAAGCTTGACACCTCTTCCCACGTTCTTATTCCTCATTTTTTCCCACATGTCGATCGAAACAGCATCAGAGATCCAGAAGTTTGGCGACACGAAGTAGCGAGAACTGACTGCACCAACAACGGTATTGTATTGCGGAGGTAAGCCCTTTGCGATACTGTAGGAACCTACGAGAGAGGATCACGAATGGTACAAGCAAAGATAGAAGTGAGAATGTGGAAAGAACTGTCATCGTTCCTCAAGAGTTATAACCCTGCATGAGTTGCAACCTGCCCACCATCATTGTCGCGTGTCCGCCGCCGACCCCGGTGGCACCAGCGGGAAGTAACCATCTTCGTGTGAAGTTTTAGAAAGATATATGAAGTGAAAACGCACAAATCTAGTTCCGTCAAGAATAGCTTGTAATGGTGGATGAGTCGACAACTGTATAGAGGGACGGAGTAGCTGCGGACCATCACAACACTCTTGTTGTCGCAATCCCGCTATCCTATTGAAGCCATGGGAGGGAGGGAAGTTGAAACACGGTTTGATTCTGTTCTTCGCGATAGTGAGAGATGGTGATAGAACTTGTCAGTGATCCAGTCCCGTCCGTCGCCTTGGTTCCCAGTGTCCAGCGTTAGGTCAAACTGACCTCTAATCATATAAAAATCACGATGTCCGGGTCATTCTATATCGATGATAATGGCGAAACAAACACGACCAGAAACCCTGTGTCATGCACTGGCTGTCAAGGCTAATTGAAGCCATACTCACGGGTTCGATGAGCTGCCAGTAAGGATTGGGAGGACATTACCTTGGGTTCTTCGGCAATCGCTTAAAGCAGGCATAAATGAAGGTTATACTAATCAAAAAATCAAACCTAGCCTGACGGAAATCAGGCCATGCTGACCTTGAACCTCTCGGAACCAACTTGATCGTTCGTTGGTCAGAAACCTGTTCATCCTGTCCAAGAACACGAGTGAACTCGAGCGTAAATCTCTGATCTGTACGTCTTCAGAACCAAGCTCGGAAAGTCCAGGCGCAATGACGTCGGAATATGCAAGAAACTCGACCGTTCAAGCCGGTCAGTTGGAAGAATGCAGCACATTTTCCTAGAGACTCCTACTGGAATGGTTTCTTTGCCACTGCTCAGATAACCACTGGGTGGTATAGTTAACTTGTCACGCTGCAGAACTCTGTCATCGTCAGGTAGGGACATGCTTCAGGTCTGGTGGTTTTCATCGAAGCCGGTAAATTTAGCGCCCGAGGTCCCTCTTCTGGACTTGCGTATTCAACGTCAACTTTTGCCTCTGCTGTTCTCTTCGTTTTCTTGAGAGCAGGTATGCTCATTACTGTACATGTGTAGTTTATAGACTATTATCTGTTCCAAATACATGTTCAATGTTCTCACATTGATAGATGCTAGAGCCCCGGCCCAACAGAAATCAGAACATGGGAAATTCAGAATACTCAAGAATCCACTTTCCCCATCACCGAGTCACCGAGCCTCCAGTACACCCAGATCTTGCCACCCGGAAGATGCTTTATGGCGCACACGTCCAGCGGATACACTCGGCACAGACGTATTGACGCTAATCAACGCTAGGTTCTCTCAAAACCACTACCATCACTGGCAGTGAGTGAAAGGTTTTCTGGCTATCTTCGATGCCGGAAGCTTGCGTCAGCGTTACAAATTACAATTGATGTATGTCACCAGTCTCTAGTTGCATATCGTGAAGTCTCATACACGTGGATTCCACTGCGGCGGACGTTGGTTTAATGTTCAACGTTCTTGAACGTTTAGGCTGGAGTCAATTGAAGGTCTCGAAGCATTTGGTGAGACAAACATTGGAGAGGCGTTGTTGGCGCTAGGTATGCTGTACGAATTTCAGTGTTCAAGATAGTCTTCCAGAGCATTTCTGGGACAGAACGATTACCTCCAGGAGGCGGGGAATACTCCAGGGCACCGACGTTTCTGGCGGTTTGCGAAGAAGACTAGGAACTGATGCTGGATCACAAAGAGTCTGAGATGCTGGCCTTGTGGTGGTGTTGGTAGGGAGATATGTTGCTCTGCAACCAGTTCTACAGCTCGTTGTGCTAACGGACCTCTTTTACCGTAGATCTCTGGAGCAACTACTGACCCACGAAAAAATAAATCGACAGACTCTGCAAAGCCTGAAGGAGGAAAAATACAGTCGGTAGCCGTGCAGTAAGTATGCAGGTTCCTTTCAGATTAGCTCAATTTGACTTACCATTGTTGTTGTCGTATAGATGGGAGAAGGAAAAAGACTTGTCGACGCGATTGGTTGCCTTGATCACGGAAAACAAGGAGATCAGACGAAACCTTTACCCCGGTCCTAATGAAACCAACCTGTTGACTGCCAAAGGAGGAGGGACCGCAAAAACGGACTACTACTGGCAGCTCGCGCTTGGTCTATTCAAAGATCATCCGGTGTATGGACCACAGATTGTGCAGGCTATTGCGGGTGGAAAAGGTCGGGGAAAGTGGGAGGACAAGATAAAAAACAGATTGGACAAGTGAGTTTGTTGTTGCTCACTTCTGTTTTCATGACTGAAGTCGGGCTCACGTTCTTATAAACAGGATGGCATTGATTTGTCGGGACTGCATCAAGGATATGGGAGAGACGGGGGCTGGTATTGAGCGGGAGGACCAGATTGATATGTCACTGGACAACGAGTTCACGAATATGTGGAGTGAGTGCCGGCAAATATTGAGCTCATGATCAAAAACTTACTGAAAACCCTTTCTAGCCGTCTGCAGAGCCAAATGCCCATACTTCTTTGAGATGCGTGCACTCATTGGTCAGAGACCAAACATCACTCCAGTAGGGGTTGGGAATAGCACGACAGACTTGGACCTCAGTGTTGCGGGCGCACCTGTCGAGAACAAGGATGTCATTGATGTCGGTTCAGATGTTGAGGCTGTGTCGCCGAGAACAAGTTCACCTTCCATTCGCCCTCGCTCTACATCCCCATCAGATGTTGCATCTAGAGCTCAGAGTCCCTCACCGCTGGATACCGACAGCGAGGACAGCCTACCTGAAATAATTTCAGTCACCAAGCGAGCCAAAATGAAGCCTCCAAAGTGTAGCCGTGATGATGTTCCCGTATCTGCCGCCCTGGCCACCAAAAAACACAAAACTTTGAACTCGTCTTCTGTTGCCGCCTCGAAAACCTTGAACAAGGTAGTGCCGAAGAAGTTCAAGGGCATGGGAGATTTTGCTGATGCTGCACAGTCTATTGAAGAGAGCCATAAGAGAGAATTGGAGTTGGCAAAGGTGAAGGTGGACAGGGATGCACAGGTCAAGCTCGCACGGGAGAAAACAAAGATGAAGGAGATGGAGCTAAAGTTCAAGTTGAAGCAGGAAAAGATGGCGTTGAGGAGCAAGCAGCAGGAGGAGCAAAACAAGATGATGCTCCGGATGATGGAGCTCAAGTACCCTTAGCACCAGCCTGGACAGGGACAGGGACAGCAGTCGTTGGGACCCGGTGCCAGGAGCATGGGAACTTTCCCACAGCCCAGTCACCCCCAAGGGTTTTCGACTAATCCCTTCATGGGAGGGATCACAGAGGGAGATCAATCATGGAACGTGGGTGGAAGTGCAGAGGTTAGTCAATCATGGGACATGGGTGGGAATGCGGATACCAGTCAATCATATGATATCTCTTCTGATGAGACTCGTGAAGATCACTTTGATATTTGATTGATATGATATGATAGTTTTGCACGACTTTTCTTGGCGCTGTATATACATATCAATCATGTATATCATATATCTGATGCTCAAACCTTTCGGCGTTGTTGATTTCCCCGCAACACCTTATAATTCAGCAAATCTTGCTTGAGATTGTTTTGTCGCTGCCACCCAGCTTCCAAACCAGGCCTTTGGCGGTCAGATCCCGATGGCGTTGTACGTTGTCGCTGCTGAGCAGCCTTCTCTGCCTCGCTATCGCTCTCAAGTCCAAAGATCTCCCTGAGATCATCCAAGTCCTCGTTCTCTTCCTTCTCACACATCATCGCGAATGCATGAACACAAATACAACAAACAATTCAACAAAGTGCGAACTTGTGGGAACGAGGATCCTTGATCAGTAGTGGCAGTCCTTTCAGGGACTGTAGATGACCCTTCAGAAAGCCAATCGTATGCTCTGAACGGATCCGAACCATCGATACATGGTTATTGAATGTGGTGTTTTCGGGAATCTCATGTTCTGGCTTTTTGAATGGAGCAACGAGCCATTCCTGGAGCTGACAAGGGTATGAGCGGGCGTCACAATTTCCAATCAAATATACACGTACTGGATAAGCTGAGTCGCCAAATATGTACTCCTCTTCATTGAGGTCAAGATATTTCTCCGGGTACTGAGCAAAGTCGGTGTCCTCCCAAGCACTCGCGTCATGGGTGCTGCCAACATGACCGATCCCGTACTTGATAATCCGCAAGTCGGGCATATTCACGATCTATTACTGGTATAAATAGATGAGACAGGTGGACCTGGGTAGAACAATGCACCTGGACATTGAGAGAGTAATGCCCCTTGCGATCATAATAGCTCTGTCCATACCAGTTGGGGCGAAATGCCAGGGGAATCAAAGTACCGTCAACCATACACCACCCATTCCTCCACGCTGGGCAACAGCGGCTCTCTACCCACTCCTTGGCTTTCTCCTTCTCCTCCTCCGTTGGTTGACACACCACCTCATCCCGGAAATCCTTTCGGAGGAGTGCTGTCATGGCACGTCGAGTCGCGAGAAGAATGGTACCCTTCGCATAACCAGACCAACTGGCAACCTCATTCAAGCTTGCACTGTTCCCATAATGGCCAAGACGATAGAGAAGTATGGCCAGCTGATGGTGTCGGGGCATCTGCTCGTTGCCTGACTGGTTGTGGAAGACGGGGTCATTTTTGATTCGATGGTATAACCGCCAAAATGTGGTTGGTGAGACACAAAGCACGGTCCGGAAAAGGTCGGGTCTGGAAGCACTCCATATCTGAAGAACGTGTCGAAGATTGCCTTCAGGCCGCGAGTATTGATTTTGAGGTGCAATGTAGCGTGTGCGGTAGAGCTCATTGATGGTTTTGATCACCTCCACAACCCTCTGGTACAAGACTTGGCTCTCTGTTGAAAACACTGGACCATCAATGGAGTCACTTTCCAGCTCATCATCACCTTCTGTTCCCGAGTCATACAAGTCTGAGCATGAGCTGGTATCTGACTCAATGTCCGCCATAGTACCATCGTCCTCCATCTGCATCTCAATGTTCATCTCAACATTCATTTGACCATACTCCAAAATGCCCTCCATAACCTCAAAAGTTCTTTCCACCATCTCCATTTGATCGTCCAAGTCCATCTCGCTGTCTGAAGAAGACCATGTATCCGAACCGCTGAACGAAAATTCCGATGTCTGATTGAGACCATCCATGGCGGAGGTTGACGTTGATGTACTATCCAACTCAGATATTGTGAGGCCATCTATCACAAATCCACTACTCACCTGTTCAGATGTGGTTTTGATGATAAGGGAATAACTGATGTGAATGCAGAGAGCAGAGGAGATGTTGTCAAAGGACAGAAGACGTTCTTTAGTCTGAGGTTTATGCCTCAGACAATCTAGCTTATATACATGGATTCTACAGGACCCCAGACACTATCTAAGACCTATGATACCTAAGCTGACTGATGCACTCGTCATGATGAGTCTACTATGAGTCGCGATGGTGCAATCAAGGTGTAAGTATGAGTCGAGTGAGTCATAAGAGTCAACTCAAGTGTTCGAGCTGTCCACACAGCACATGACTCGCCGTAGTCATGATGTGGCAGATCTAGACCTATGCGTATTCCCTTTAGTTACAGATCTATCTAGATGAGTCCAGACTGAATCTATAGAACAAGAGATCAGATATCTACTGATAAGATGTTGGATTGGATCGAATGATATGATAACCACATGGCACAGATAAGATATAGGGAGATTAGATGTAGAGAGAGAAAATCTGTGACACCATCGAATTCAGATCTCATCGACTGGGTGTCACAGTAGATAGAGTTGCATGAAGACTCAGAAGCAGAGTCAGTGTCGAAGGCATTGGAGGAATTTGGAAGAGGGGAGGACAGTATGGGTAATATGTTTTCTTCGATTTGATCATGTGTGAAGCCACTGCGGCGGAGACTCTGTACTAACTCGCGTAGATGTCATTCCTTCTTCTTTTTCTCATACTTCCAGAGACTTGTGAAAGCACGTATCGTTGAACGAGCAGCTCGCTGACAGTCTGTTATCCAAGGCATGTAGAAGGTGAAGAGAATTATTATTGCATAATTACTTAAAACGGTAGCAATCTGCGAAATTCAATAGCTTAGCAGGCAGAAGACCACAGGAAATCTACAAGGGAATCGGTGGATAGCTGCGAATTCGAAAATCGGGTGGTCAGAGATGATGTCGATTCTGGTCAATGTTCGGATCCTTGAATTTCAGAATCGACCTCAGAATCGACCATAGAATCAACCCGAGAATCAACCTGAAATTGCACTCTGACCTCCTCTAATGAGGAATATAAGTTATCCGTGAACGACAGTACAAATTGATACACATGCTAACACAACCAATAACAACACAGCGCCCAAAACTAGAACCCAACAGTGAGAATATCTGATTCATTCAAAACTGTGGATGAGAGTGGTGAAAGTAGAGCAGATAATAAACCAGCGGAAGCTATAGATTCTCAAGTTAGATGGAATGTAGTTCGACGCGTAAAACGGGACTTTTCACCTCGCAATGCAATGGATGTTGAAGGCTCATGTTCAAGTTCTGCCACCAAGAATGTCAGGGTGAGTCAAGAAACCCTGATTTGACAAAACAAACCTTGTGGGACTAGTTTAAATTGATCTGAGTTGTCGAAGACATTATTATATCTGAGATAGCGAGCAAAGTTAGTGGTGGTAGGGTCAAAACCGCGGAGGAGCTGATACTGGCACATGCGTTTGTAGTCGTTGTTGAACCAAAACTTGTAGTTGTAGCCAACATGAAAGGGCTTGAGCTCAATGGGAAGTCCAAGGTTGTGGCAGCTGTCAGGTGAGAGAGGAGAGCAGCCATCTTCATCAAAGGACCAGAAGTGGAGTGAAGAGCAGTCATCCGGGTCGAGAGTAGGCGGTCGAACAAACATGTAGATCGGTTCGTAAAATCATCGGCGTCCAAGTTGAGTTTTAGAGGTTGTGATGCAGCCTTTTATCCAGACAAAAGGATAGACCAGCTCTGAAAAGCGTTAGCAGGCGGAGAATGACTTCCAAAAGAAGGCAACACACTGTAAATACTTAAATTCGAATCCAGATCATCCTCTAAGGAAATTCTGCGAGCATGAAAGAAGCTTAATGCTTGTGACATCCAGGCCTGTTGTGCATCCCGATTCCAATACAACTTGAGCTGAAGTTTTTGCCCATCATCGAGTGTGAGTCTGCTCAGATGTCAGATCATGAAGTGAATGATCACTTCATCCTCACCTTGTCAACCCATTGTCCAACACTCTTGGATCTGAAAGACTTGGTGTGTCGCTCTCCCATGCATTGTTTGCAATGGCGTCGGCGATGATTGCATTTGTTGGCCTCGAGATGACTGTCGGCTGAGATACACGTTCAGACATGTCAACCCAGGCACCCAAAGAATCGGCTCCTCTGACGAACTTGCGATCCACTTCCTTGGACTTTAGGCTCACCAAAAGGTGCAGCAAGACGTTCTCATTAAGAAGATCCACAGTCAAAGGTGGCTCCCCAATGTTAGCAAACTCCTTGGCAGAGAAATCAGGGTCTGAGCCTGAGGGGCCACGACAAAACACTCCTTTCCCGGCATCCATCCATAATTCTTCTATCTTGCAAGACAATTGCATCTGTTACTAGCTAGTTTAGTCTCTGAGTCGGAATGTCATACTGACCACTCACTTGTACACTAATGAGGTACTTCTCACCCAGATGTCCCATGTTTCCCGCTAAATGCGCAATCAGTATCAGCTCTACAACACAACTCTTAGTTAGACTTGTCCGGTTAACCCACACGTATAGTCACACACCATTGTACATTAGCGAGGGGCTCTCCAACTTATTATAGCCATATACTTGTGGTGCATTCAAGGTTTTAAAACTTGCAACTTGAGTATCTGCTCACTTTGAGGAGACCTGAACCGCACAGTTTTCTCAATAATTGAGTGAAATCTTGGTCGAAGGCCTGGAGAGATAGAGAGGGCGAGTTTAGTGTTCATTGACACGGCGAGTTGGTTCTCAAGGTACCTTCTGTGCCTCTGGGCCCACATACTGTACCACTGTGAAGACCCTACCCAGTCTATCCATGATCTCCGCCGCACAGATGATCTTGTCAGCTCAAGCTTGACCCTCTTCCCACCACTCTCAGTCCCCGTTGTCCCATCGTCATGGATACATGTAACATCCATTGTCTCTCAGCCTGTAAATTGTGCCTTGCTTGACATAAAAGAACTGCACAATAATCAGGATCCAGTCCAACCAGGATTCAACTCATCACTCACCTCATCCAACACTGTCATGGGTTCTCTCTTCTTTGGTTAGACTATGGTCGTCGTATAATTGTACTGGTCTCCTTTGACATGGCTGAAGCTTCCGCCGGTAATCTTGAAATGATGGGCCTTTTGAAAGAACTGGGAGAACATTGTACTGGTTGGTGGATGAGTTTGTTGGCAGGACACAAGTGTTGAACATGTGGTTACCATGTGATACACTTTATTGATGTGTTGTTTACGTGTCTATTATTTATAGACTCTTTCACTATGACACTTGCACTCGTATGAAAGATCCTGTACTTACTCAGATGGACTCTGTAGTTAGTCAGTACTCACACCTTATCTCTATGGTTTATAACAAGGTTCAGCTTTGCACCTAATAGTGTTCAAAGCTGACTGAGCTTTCTCTCTAGATTACTTAGATAGAAAGCTAGTATGACTATGCCTACTTACTCACTCTGCTCTTCAAGCACTTATGCTTACTGATATGCAATATGTACCATATGCTATATTCTCACTTACCTATGTTCTATGACTTGTAGATAGACAAGGACTCTTGTATAAAAGCTGGAGACTTTGCGTCTCAAAGCTTCAGGACAATCTACTCGATTATCACCTCTAGCAAGCATCTGCAAGAACACAAGAATTCTCTTATAGTCAATATGTGAGGTTCTAGTTTCATCTCACTGTGCATTTAACTATGCTGGCTCAATAACAAGGTGGGAAGGGGAAGGTTCAAAGATAGGGAGAGTTGCACAGGTCCATTCAATGTTTCGACCGTTCGCCGCACCACAACCGCACTCTTCTCAGGCTAGCTTTCCAATGGTCAGATGGGTACGGAATCCCGCCTTGACATGCCGTGAATTATGAACTCGGATACAGTGCGGAAAAAGCTAATGATACGACTTACCCGAGTGCCACCCTACTTGAGGAAAAGAAGTAAGGAGATTGTATGTGGCATGGTTGAATGAACTGAACATTAGATAGTCGGGGAGGCCGCTGGAAAAAGGCTAGCACGGTCAAACATAGATCTAATTGTATCTGTGGGTCTCTTTTGCAGCCGCGTCGGATAGGCGCTGTGCTAGCTCCGACTTCAGAGATTCTTTCATGCAGTGCATGGTCACTTACTGACATGCGCGATCTGATACCCATCCTTCCCGAGGAATTCAACAATAGAAGCCTAGTGATTGGATGAAAGAAATCCGAGTTGCTCCAAGATATAGGTGCTTGTGTGGGCTGTGGCACGCTGAACTTCGATAGCAATCTCAAGCGGACGCATGCCACATATGGCATACTTCCAAAAAGGACTACAACGCAAACAGAGGTAGGTCAAGTCGACTCATCATCCGACTCATTAGCAACACTGGCTGCCTCTCTCCCTCCCATTGTGTAATATCAGCTTTGGCACCGTGGCGGAACAGTTGTAAAGGAATAAGCTCTCCCACGGACCACGAGCTATTGGTGGTCTTGATGCCGATGCTCGCCTTCAATGAGCAGACGCCAACGCCGATTGACCCAAATTGCAGCCCCGTGGCCTCAGGCACAGTATCGCCACCGATGACAAGGTCGTTCGGATCACACTATCCATCAGCATGATGAAAGACACCTTTTAAGTTTGGGTGTCAATGAGAACGTAGCAGGTCCCGAATGAATTAGTGACAGTGGAACGTCTCTGACCGAATCACTACCTTGCTCTTTAACGAGACTTTCAACCTAGTGGCGTTCAGCCACAATGACGAGGGGCTTGCTTTTGATGTCAGATGCGATGGACTGAGGTACGAGCAAGTGTGTCAAGAAAAGAGCATGCAGGGAGCAGAGTTTTGTGTGAATGACAGCTGTCTAAAAGCATAAGAGGATGTCCATATAAAATGACTGAAGCATTGGCCTGAAGCGAAGGCTGAGCGTCTAGATTGACGAATGGAGGTCTCTATAATGAGTCTTCGAATGCAAGGGACTCCAGCTTTGTATCTGCAAGACAGGAGCACGTCAGAGTCTTGTGCAAGAGCATGAATTCTGCGATAGTCAGAATGTTGTAGTATTGAGAATGGTGAACTGTCCATATGGCACTTGGCTGAGAGGACACAAAGATCGACACGACCTGAGGCATTTGAAATGGAGTTTGGAGTTCGAGATGTGGACTTGAGGGAGGATTTTGGCGGTTCTGTGAAGTACTCAATTCGAGTTGCTGAGTAGAACTAACTTTGAACTTGATTTGCTGTGGAGAGCCTGAGCCCGGTTTGAATTCCAAGAAAGTTTCTCCTTGCTGAAACTGAGCTGGTTCGTCGAGGAGGCGCACTGACTGAATTTTGTTGGATGCTGGGCCAGACTGAGCTTGTGAGAAATTGTGGTGGCTAAACCAAAAGGGCGGACAGAAATTTGGAGTGTTTCTTGACGCTCAACCGGAAAATAGACATGGAGGTTGGGATGAAAGGGTCACAGCTCAGACTGGTTCGAGCGCACACTCCGGGCTCCGGCTGGGAAATCATCTGAAACCTTCTGAGACTTTCCAGCCATGCCAGACCAGGCCGGTTGGCTGGTCACTATCATATTGTTATCCGTTGCTCCTACAAATCTGTCTAGATCACTCTACTACAGCTCGACAAGACAGCAAAACTTCATTCTGTCACTGCTAAAGCTAGCCTCCAGACTAGCATCGTATCTGCCGTGCTCACCGCTCCATATCCTCGCTCTCTAACGATTCTAAGACTGCTGGATTTTGTCTGTAACAACCAGGTAGCAATCCTTGAAATGTGTCGGGTGACTCTAGGCTCTTTTATCACAACTGTCATCTTCTATCTATGTCGGCCTTGAGGCCTCCCGCCCTTAACCTTCAGATCTGTTCAGCAACCTTTTATCATTCAGAGTATCTCCCTGCAGGCTTTTTGAACACGTCTGAGGCCTCAGACCTCGAAGTTCGACTGAGTACAAGATTGAAGACGGAAAACAGGAAGTTTGCATTGGTACGGCTTCCATGGACTACATAAATGTACTACCTCCCTGTTGGCGATTCACCACCTTCAGCTTCCACCCAGAACTAATGAGTAGGTGATTGAAGTGATGGACCGTTCGCTCCTGAGAGTTGAAGAGAACGAACATCTGCCAAACACCAACCAGAGTTAGTGAGTATGAGAATGACCGCCAAAATCCTATAGCTCACGCATGTCGATGTCTGCCATATACCCTGGCTCATTTGCGGCACCGTACTTGGCAAGTAGAGGCGGAGGTGCCTTCTTCAGCATCATGCCTGGCAGAAATTAATTTCCGGATGGGTCGCAGCAAGCATACGGAATAATGCTGTCAATGACGAATAAAGTCGTGTCGGGTGTCGCAGCGGCCTGGAGCTCTTTCAAGATTTTTGCATAGTGCTCGTTGGACCAGTCATGTAGAATCTGCTTCATCAGGAAGACGGTGGCGTTCTTCTGGGGTTGAGGGTCAAAGAAACTGTGGGCGATCCACGAGAAGTGTGAGGATCTGGTTGAAGGAGGTCAGGACAAACACAAGGCTCACCTTGGAGCAAAACTTGTTCAGAGGGGATGGCGTCCAGCATCGTAGAAGACCACCACTAACGACGGATGGTAGCAAGCATATGGCTGGAAACCCCAGCAAACGATACGAATATCACTTTTTTTACTGTCTTTGATCGTTACAGGATGATCTTGAACAACAAACTTGAGGTCCAGATGCGACTTGACAGAAGGCCCCCGCTGAAGGTGCCGGTGAGGCATCCACTTCACCCAATAATGCAGTTTTAGGTTCGGAGCAGACTTCCTATACACATGCAGATCCTTTGAAATCCTCATCGAGGCTGTATGACGATCAACACACCCTTGTGTATGCCTACGGAGAAGAAGCTCACACATGTGACATAAGAACAGTTAGACCCATAGTGTCGTTGTGCTTGTGTTCATGGCTGGTGCGTACTGTTAGCGTTACACGGAGACGAGTCAATTGAAACACACTTGGAAAGAACCGCTTCACTTGGCTTGAGGGGTGTCCAAGAGGCTCAAGATCCTGGTATTAATGGAGACGTCTGATATAATCTCTTGGTGAATATGGCCAAGTGCAAGGATACGAAGAAACCGGCCCAGCGAATCGGTTGGGCAATCAGAGTTGAATGAACCATACACAAGGACTCACTCAGCTTCTGTGGGTCGACACCATTTTTCTTGGTGATATCTTCAACATGCATTCCCTGCTCATGAATGGTATTGATTCGTTGATGTTCAGCTCAAACAGAGAAACGTACCTGGGGTCCACTGCTTCGTGCAACAACCATGGCTTTAGGCCTGCAAATCCAACTGGAGAAATAGGTTGTTGGGAGGCCATGCCACCAAAATGTCATCCAGACTCCCACCTTTTGAATGCGAGTCTGGAGTGAAGGACTGCAGCTGAGCACTGAGTACTGAGTGCTGAGCCTTGAGCTGGAGGAAACATTCAAAGCAGTCGTGTTGAGAGACATGGAGGTTGGGGTAAATCCTGCACTCCAGCCGGCGCATGGTCAACATCCAAAGTCTTTCCATGACCAACACCACCATGTCTGCTATCCATTACTCTTACTCGTCAACATCGTCCAGATTGGTCACTTCGGACTCACGAGAAAACCAAAACTCTCCTCAGGTATTCCATACGCATGGTTGAGCTTGTCTCCAGAAATAGCACTGCACCAAATGGATGGCTACGCATTTACCACATTCATCCGTCTTCAATAGTAGGCTCACTATACCTCAAACAATCCAGAAAGCGGTTTCAGGCTCCGGCTATCCAAGAAGATAACGGGAACACATCTTCAACATCCGAACTGGCTTTGTCGTAGCTATTGGGCCGGATATTCTTCGGGTCCCAGGAGCGCATAGGCGACCAGGAGACAAACTACTAGACGTGTGTCAGAATCTTGGAAGTTTTTATTGTGCATCTGAACCTCGTTATCCAGCCAGCCGCCTAGCATCTCCGACTCTCCAACTATTTGATGACTTCGGGCCGTTTTTCAGTCGGTCTGGCGATTATTTCCGTGGGTTGGTGCCTGTGCGTGCTGGGTGTGCAGTGGATAGTGGTATGGCGTGAAAGATTGCCTCAGGTCACTTTGATGTGGAGGTACGTCTACCTGTTGTATTCACCCTTTTTCATCTTCTGTCCCTTATCTACATGCCCAGACCTCACCCGTTTGAAGACAATCCGCCCGCTCAACCGATACAGAAGCAGTGAAGTTGATCAGTGCCAAGTACTCTCGTCTCTGCCACTGCATCAGCAGGCCTGAACAAGAAGACGAGTTTCCTCACCCTGAGGTTTACCTTGTGGAGTGGTCTCTCAAACATCTATCCGATGGCTGAAAGTTTCGAACCCACTCCCTCCCAACGTTCAGCCCTCCGGAAATATCTGGCGAGATCTGAGCAGACTCAAGCACTGCGGGCTGGCTCAAAGGCTGGTCATGTCAGGTGGACGGGATCTGGGTGCCCATAGGAAGCCTGGTGCTAGGTCAGCTGTACAGATCTCTTCCACCTTCCCATTAGTGTCAATGCTAATTCTTGCCCTCCAGATCACAAACTTGACCACAGGTATCAATTCACTCAGAAACGCCTTACTGCCTCTATTCTCCCAAAACCAACCCCCAATATCTCTCTACTCAATGTTTTGGTTCTCGATATCATTTTACAGCATTACAGCGAGTTTGTATGCGAGGTTTTGTTGGTGCTGAATATACTGGTGGAGAGCGTAGCTGCATCACTCCTTGTGCAGTCTGGTTCTCTAGCTGGCTCAGGTGCCTCTCTGCTCTCTGAACATGATGCTCTGAACGTCGAGAAAGTTGTGGATATTTTTCGCTGCTATGCATGAGCACTCAGAGGTGCGTGACACATACATCGATATGTGAATCTCAAATTCTGAGTGAATCCTCTATCTTCTAGCCCGCTCTCTTAGGCTTGACTCCTACTTGGAAGAAATAGTCATCGCCCTTGAGAGTTGGGGTGTATAGTACCTACTGTACATGATCACAAACTCGTTAAGCAAACAGAATCTCCCTCTGACACATTCAAAGCCCCTGGTGCCCACCCTGCATTTAGAACATTTGATGGTACGGCGAGGTTGGATCTTCGCCAGGCTACCAGACTATGGGTCCTGGCGACCTTGTAGTCTACCCAGCGAGTCTCAATGCACTCACTCGGAGGCAAATCTGCACCCAGCAGCCTTGGTTACACATCGCGACATATGGTATGTTATTCTGCTCGATACAATGACCGGAGTGTTTTGCTGATTCTAGTATGTGTCTCTAGAAAGTGAAGGATGTCTGCGCATTATGTCCTCATGGTTCTCCTGTGCATGATTGGGCAGTTGGTGCTAGTGGATCCTTGCCAGGATGTATCTTCCGGGTCCGTACTACAGTTACTGTACCTTCAGGAGAGTTTGTCGGGAGTCTGGCGTCTTTTGCCAACTGGTTTGGTGGTTGATGTGAGAGCCAGATGGCGGACCTTGCGATAGTGTTGCCAGGTGATGAGATATGTTCACCTACAGCGGGCTTTCGATTGTTTTCGTTGTACTGATGGGCTGATTTTAGCACGAATCTTCGAAAGACCGGTGCAATGGGTGTGGAATGCAACTCACCATCCCACGACTTGGCTAGTGGAGAAAGCGGGTCTTGGGAAGACACCACTTTGTTCAGGAGAGGGGAGGTCGAGGCGGGGGATCATTTGCAATGTGTATGTAGATTCACCGTGCATACTGCATAGGCTGGCAACTTGATAGGGCTCACTAGAGGGATTCAATGCTTACATGAAACTGAGTAGAAGCAGAATAATAAATACCATAAACAAAAGATATTGAGTAGTGCGTACAGTAAGCGATGGAAGTAATAGTCGTACACCTTGGGCATCAATGCGCACAGAACGGGGTATCTCCTTCCAACTGAAATCTGTAGCATATCTATGGACGGGAGGCACAGAGCTAAAACCTGACAGTAAGGATATCGGAATTGTTTGAAACCGTAGATGAGAGCGGCGACAACAGAGTAAATAAAAAGCTGGCAGATTGTGTGACAGCTCCAGACACTACAGATACTCGAATCAGATGAACCAGTGTTGGAAGGATGAAGGAGATCACCTTGCGATGAACCAGGGATGGATTTCTCACATTCTGTCAACAAGAACATCAGAGTGAGCAACGTACAATAGGCTGATAGAGCCAAGAGCAAACCTTGTGATACCTGTTCGAACAGAGCCAAGTCACTGACAGGCTGGTAGACGTGCTGAGTAAATTCATATCCAAGATGACAAGCAAAATCGGTAGTGGCTGGGTCGAAGCCTCAGAGGAGCTGATCCTGAGACCAAGATAATGCCTCGCAGTTTTCGTAGTCGGAAAGATTGACCTTGATGGGAAGGCCGAGCTTGCAACAGGCAGTAGTTGGGAGGGAGGGGCAGCCATCTGCATGGAAAGACCAGTAATGAAGGGAAGAGGTGTCGCAACTTTCCAGGACAGGTGGTGGCAGTCGTACAAACAAGTAGATTGGTTGTTGAGATCGCTGTTGGGCTAGAGCTCTCACACATGAAAGGTCACATCTCAACATGGCACAAGGCCAGGCCAGCCCTGAGGAGTTTTAGCGGGCAAAAAGAGAGAGAAGAACAACCTACTGTAAACACTCAATTCCTCCTCCAACGATATTGCGCGAGTATTGAAAACACTCAATGCTTGTGATAGCCAGGCTCTGTGTGCGTCCAAAAAGTTCCACTTCAACTGAAGGGAGGATGCACCAGCCTCAAGCACAAACCTACTCAAATGTCAGATGCAGAAGTAGTAATCATTTCGACCTCACCTTGTGAGACCATTTTCCAACAGTTTTCGGCCTGAGAGACTATCCTTGTTAATGCTCTTCCAGACATTGTTTGCAACGGCAATGGGTGCATTAGTCGATGCTGAAATGACTGTCAGCTGAGATACTTGCTCAGGTACGCTAATACTGACACCTGAAGGGACCAGCCCCATGACGAAATCAGCATTGACTACCCTTGATTTGTGACTCGCTAGGAAACACAATAACACGTCTTTCTGCAGAAGTTCTGTGGTCAGAGGCAGGCCCTCAAATTCACCAATCCCATGGAACTCCCCAGCAGATCCTGGGTCTGGCCCAGGTAAACCACGATGGAAAGTTCCACTCCCAGCATCCAACCACAAATCTGCTCACTCGCAACACAATTTTAACTGTGATGAGTTGGATTGTCTGAGTAAAAATAAAGTGCAGGATACTTACACACAGAGTCTGGAGATACTTTCGGCCCATGATCCCCGCATTCGTCACCAGGTGCGCAAATGGCTTCAGCTCTGCAATGGAGAATCAGCTTGCCTGGCCTGTGTCCTTCCATCAATCACACATCATTATACAATACCAGTGAGGGAACCGCTTCATATTTGTTGTAGCCATACATTTGAGGCGTATTTGAGGTCCTGGAATGACCTAAGTATTCGTGAAGTATGAGGCCTGAACATTCAAAACACACAGTGCTCTCACCAACGAAGCAAAATCGTCTTCGAATACCTGGACCGAGTTGTAAAACTTATTGCAGACATGGTAAATCAGCTCGGGGCATACCCTTTTCGCCTCCGGACCTCTGTACTGTACCACAGTAAAAACCCTGCCTGGTTTATCCACGATCTCGACCGCACAAATAATTTTGTCAGTACAAGGTAGACCACCCTCCCACCACTCTCGGTCCCCATTGTCCCATTGTCGTGGATAAATGGAACATCCATTCTCCCTTAACCTGTGTATTTCACCCCGCTTCACATAGTAATACTGGGCAACAATCAGATTTGAATCTCTTGGACACAACCCCATCGACGTACCTCATCCAACTTGATGGGTTTCTTTTCCTTTGCTTGAACTATTGTTGTGGTGTGGTTGTTTTCATCTTCTTGAATATGAATGAAGTTACTGCCAGTGATCCGAAAGTTCCGCGCATTTTGGAAGAACTGAGAAAACATTGAAGCTATGAGCGGATAGGTTGTTGAATGAGAGAAGAGGGGGGAGAAGGTGACAGTGTAGAGATCACGTAGGTAGCGTGCATGGACTAAACACAGGTCATACTTGGGCTGCGATCAGGCTGTGCGACATCCACGCCTTCCCTACACTCCTTCAATAGCAATTGCGCCACACTTCACACAGCATTGCAGCGCTTGTTGGTTTCCTCAATAATATAGCTTGTCAAAAACGCAGTTTGAGTTCCGAAAAAGCCACTCACCACACTGAGAGTCATGGCATTGATGAATTTGTCCCATTTGTAGCCTTATTTGGTAGTTGAGTGAGCATCCGGTTTGTTCGCCTGAACCACTCAATATCAATGGCAAATAGAAACAGGAAGCTTATGGAGGAACCGTGTACAGTTGAAGGTCAGGCATGTAGAGACTCGCAGTTGGTCGTGAGTGTTGCAAAACAAGGGGCACAGATTCGGGACTGGCCCAGACCCAGATCGGATTCAACACAAAGCAGCAAGTGCCCAGGTATAGTGTACTGCATCAGACAAAAGCAGTATTTTAGCGTTTGTTCTTCGAATATACCGTTGGAATTGATTGGATCTGTGTGGATGTTGATGGTCTGGCTAGGTCCGGTTAGATTTTGCCGGGTGTGCGTAATCTTGGAGGTGGCGCTTGCCAGATATTGTTGGATCTGATTGGATTGGGTTGGGTTTGGTTGGTTCAGCCATTCTGGTGGCCCAGTCAGATTGATAGATCTGGTCGGATATGTTCTGATGAGCACTTACAGAACCGTTAACAGAGTCTTGTCCGTGGTTTATCGGGTTCTGCTGTGTTCTACTGGGTTGTACTGGGTTTCATTGGACCTTGTTGGTAGATGTTTGGTATGGGCCAACATATGAGCCAACATGACAGATTTGAGACAGAATGGATAGGCGTTTGAGGCTCAGGCACTTTCATCATGGCACTCTGAATGGTAAATCATCAAGACACCGACAGTTAGGTGCCACTTCATCGAAGCCCTCAAATCCTGCATGATCACAATCTCTCGGGCTCTCATTCATTCGATCAAACGTGAGGCTCTGGAAACAACATGAAACTTGGCGACGCTTTGTCCTCCACCCAAGAGGTGACGAGGTCTACTGTCTGGTCCTACGCCAACGGCCAACCTGGAGAATGCAAGACCAATAAATAAGCACTCCCAAGTCCCAGGCCATCCCTTTCAGCTCGAAGCTACTGAGTCTGTCCCCAAGCCAGAAACTTTGATCTCCCTTGGTGTGGACAGGCTATCCGCAGTGCTCGCCAGTGCAGCCTGCAACCTCGAGAATCAACGCGAGAATGAGGAAAACAGAGACTCAAACACACCAATTGGAGCCAGATCCACTCCCCCCTTTCTTGAGTTCACTCACGAGTATTAGCTGCACCAGACAATGGTAATTAGATTTCCAACCCGGCTCAACAGTTCGCAAAAGTTAAAACAGTCAGCTCGTCCATTGAAGATGGCAAGCTTGACTTGCATGGCTTCACCAGCGGTCAGGATGGTGTTGCGGCAAATGAATCGCTACGGGCCCCATTTGAGGTACTAAAGGGCATCATGCATGTTCAAACCGGTTTATACGTGGCTGCGTATGACAAACCATTGCTCAATCTTAGGTGGTCCTACTTCTCCCGCTCCAGGCCTCATCGACAAAGACCATTCCGCTGCACGACCCCTTCGAGTTCTGTCGGGTTTGAAGGAGGGTTCACCACAATGCTTATTGGCGGTGAGTGAGTTACAGACTCGCACAGTGGTACCTTGTAGCACCTAACTCACAACCTGTGGCAGGTTTTCAGGAGCCCACGTCTAATCAATCACTGGTCACTGAGACCACCCTTCCCATGGTCATTGAGACCCCATTGACATTGTCCAAGCATCAATATTCGAGGACATCAGGACATCCAACACACCAACCCCCGCTCGATCTAACATCTCAAGTTCACTCACTCCTGGGTGGTTATAAGTTTGTTACTACTCCCGGCTTGTCAATTCGTTCCACATCCCTCCTAGTACACAATTCAGATCTTATCTGCATGTCCTTATCCTCTATAATTCTATCTGTAGCGCCTTGCTCTCCTTCCCTGTCCGACGTAGCCTTATCGTTGGTCTGCCAGAACTGCTTCAAAGTTCAAGTCTTCATCCTTTGTTCGCTGTAAAGTGCTTAGCCTTTCGTGACCCTCCCTGTTTTGCTCTCCCTTGAGTCTGCTATAGAAACCCACCCTGGAGCACATGATTATCACTGCTACTCTGTTAGGTTCTAGTATTAGCAATGATGTGCAAGTGGTGCTGCACTCCTTTGCAACCGACTCTTATTCTTAGCATTTCTCCCTCCGACACTACGTGTCAATTGTCCTACTAGAAGGTTTGATCATCCTTACTCACTTACTCACTAGTTCCTTTCATGAAGCTCGAGTCTTCTCTTACCTGTCTCCGGAATCGCAAACTCAATCAAGGTCCAAGGAATGGGGAAGGAAGTGAAATGAGAGGAATCAGTTCACGTGGCGTACTCGTGCGGTATCTATGGCGTCAAATGACAAGTAGCTCCAGCTGTATCAGGCTCTATCACCCCAAATACTGGCACAGGACTAATTGAGGGTCTCAAGAAGGTGTCACAAACATGAACTGGGTAGAATTTGATAAAGAAAAATGTACTGTACACATATAAATGATACTATCTACTACAGACAATGTACAAGGCGTTTTTGTCGTCGTGGTGATCAATGACGGTGTAAAGGATGATGCCATGAGTCATGCGTGGCCATTGTGTGCAGCCATCACCTTTCTTGACCAGCAACCACCACTATCAACCCCCCCCCCCCCTCCCACATGTTACCGTGACGAAACGGCAAAGAGACATCCCATACTGAGTGATAGTGCTATCTAGCGAGGCCACGGTCGAATCCATATGTATGCCGAGCAACGCATAGGCCATGAGAACATTGAAGTCCCATACCAGGTTGAGAACGACCTCGTTGTGTGGTTCAGGTAAAAGTCCCTCGAAACAGGTGATAGAGCACTGTTTATCCATGAGCGAGAGATCATGGAGTTGTCAAATGGTCCTACCTGCATCATGTCCTCAAAATCTCTGAATGCAAACTTTTTCCATAAGCGTAACGTTATTCATGAAGCAGCGAATGGTGCCATTGTCGAATGTAGGTACTTTGCAGAACCTCAATGAACAGCATCAGCCGAAGGAATACTGATGAGAATCAAGCCAGTATTACCTTTCGTTCAATATCTCAAGATTCCGTTTGTCCTCCGTAAAGATGAGTCGATTACATTGCTTGAAGATATTCTCGATAAGACCTGCTAGCTTGTGCATAGTGTCTACAACAATTACATCGTAAAAGTTGTCCCCGACAGGGTGCAGCAGCCCGGAGGTGTTCTGTGAGACCATATTAGTATGCGGTTAGGCAAATTGCAGGTTGATAACTTACCCAGTCCAACTGCTCCGATGTTTCCTCCATATGCGCGATGAGATCCTTGTTGGTTAACGCCCATCCAAGTTTGAAGATGCATTCGCGAGCGAGTTCAACGCGCTCCCTGCGATCATCCGTATCCTCTCTCTTCTGATTTCTCCGATGGCAGTCATTCAACATTCCCAACCAGTGGATCTTTGACTTTTGGATCATACAGTGTGTACATGGAAACTTTGAAAGGAATTTGATACTCGCTAACAGGACTCTATCATTGAGGAGTCGGAGAAAATCGCAAATGACACAAAAAATCCACTTACTTCTCCGCGTAGTCAGCAGAGTGCATGAATAGCCTTGGAAATAATAGGTGAACAATTCCATCCGCACATGATTCTAGCTTCCCGTTCAAGTAGGTATCCACAAAATCGGGATCCAGGAGAATTGGCGCCCAGACGAGTTGGATCAGCTCTTGTTTGACAAAGCAAAGAACCTCATTGGTCGCCGCATGATCAAATAGGTCCTTATAGGTGTGCTTGAACAAATCTGGTATCTAGAGAATGGACGATGACTTGGAACTCAATCAACACAATCAGTCATTCACAGAACTAACCTGTGGGACATGGACAACATGGTTCATCGCAAACATGGACGGGTTAGACCGCCAGTACTTGGTCATATTCCCGAAAGAGATAAATCCAGGCCAAATCAAACGATCCCCAAAGTGAGAGAGTACAGTACTATCCAAGTACTGCATGATTGCCACCATGACTACCTCGTGCTTGCAGTCAGAAGGCGTCCTTGACCTCACATCTCTTTCCATCTCAAGCATCTTGTCCAAAATGAAGGCCTCTGATTATATCCTTTGAATCAGTGTGTCTGGCTCTGGATGCCAGAATTAATGCGGTGTCCGTAAAGTTGTCATGAATCACTGACAGCACTTTTCGGTAACAGATGTCCTCAACTCGAAAGGTGACGGCGTGGTCTTCTGCTTGCTTGCAGCCAGCCCGTGGAAGAGGGATATCGACGAAGCCATTGTGCCAACCAGAGTAAGAAGACAAAGGGAGTGTTGTTGACGCTAGTGTATCCTCTCCGTCAGCTGTACTGGCCGGATCCTGCAAGTCTACGTCCTCATCCTCTTTGTCACTCTCTTGCTTTCCCTTCTCAGCTTTCCTCCCTAGATAAGTGTTCATCTTGTTATTGGCCTTGACGCAATCGAACTTGGCAATGTGCAAGGGTTCGTACTCCTGGGATCGGAAAATGTCAACCAGTTCATTGAAGTTGAACAGGGAAAGACCATTCGCTGTGTTATTGTAAAACCAATTCATGAGGCGAAACTCTGTAGGGTTTGCGAACGGAGCATATGGGGGAATTTCTTTCGGTGGTGCATTGGTACTTGTGGGTGTACTGCCTTGGGCCATTGTCGTCGCCGATGTCATTGGGGGCTGCTGTTGCTTGCTGGGAACTGCAGGTGGGGTTGGCTGGGGATATTGCTTTCGTTTTCCAAAGACCTGTCCTGGTCGACGGCCCTTCCTACATGTAACAGCAAATCCCTGCATATTAACCAAGTCGTCCATAGTATTGTCTTCATCTGGATTCCATGAAGGGAGACTGTAACAATGGACCGTGAACAGTCCAAATTGGTCCTTCGCCAAGATAAACAGTTTGTCAGGCTCAGGTATTGGAACTGGTTCGGGTGTTGTGTCTGGGTCTGGCTCTGATTCTGGTTCCGAATCCAAGGAGCTTGGCCCTGATTAAGGATCTGACATTGCTTGGGATAGGAAATGGGATCGGGATGACAGATCCATGTCCCTGAAATGAGGAGGGAGTTTCCGCGCTCGACGAGACCTTTGAGAGGCTACTGGGGTTTCAACGCTGGGTTCTGGAACTGCTTCAACTTGTTGGACCTCTATGATTAACCTCAGCCATCGGGTAGTCTTCTTCCACCGCAATCTCATCTCCTTGCTGCTGCGTTAATTCTAGCCCTGTCCCTTCAATAACTTCCTGGTCCAGCATGACCTCTAGCTCTGTGTCTCCGACATCTCGCTCCAGCTCCATGTCCTGTTCCTGTTCCTGCCTCCAAGTCGCTGTGAAGCATGCTCCTTGATGATATGTGGATGTGGGGTTGCATTTGCATTGCCAGGTATGGCCGCCAAGTGAATGGCGAGACGGGAATGAGTTTCCGCAGTACACGCAGGCCTGGATAAAATGACCATATAGAAGTTGCCTTCAAGGAACCTCTTTAATAGATAGATAGATAGGCTAGAACAAGCTGTCAGCATTGTTGAACCAGTGAAAAAAAGTGCTGCGCTAGCTCACCTCAGACCGAAAAGATGTTGGAGAGCCGCTCAAGCGATCTACTCAATTCACAGCCTGGAAAACGGGGAAATGGGCGTCAGCATCGTTGTACAAATCGATGTGAGAGGTCATAGGGACGTGAACTATGCTAGGTTTTTTGGGTTCTGCCTATTTTTCGCTTTTTTTTTGTGAGTCTTTTCGACCCTTTCGTGCATTCAACCTTACTTATACATAATCTAATTCTTATTGTGTTTGCTATGCTAGTTGTGCTACAGAAAAACGAAGCAAAAACCTTACCTATAGCGTCCTGGTGGTGGCATGAGAAGAGACTTGCATGAGGTGGCTGTGCTGGGCCATGGGCCCAGGATATTGTGCATGAGTGTGCAATTCTATCTAGATAAGACAAGATACGATAAGACAAGATGAAAAGATAAGACTCATATCTTGTCTTGTCTAGACAGAATTGCACACTCGTGCATGATATCCTGGGCCCACGGCCCCAGCACAGCCACCTCATGCAAGTCTCTTCTTGAACCACCACTGTCAAGCTCAGGTGGTTCTCGTTGCGAGGTAAGTCTGCCTCAACGTCGTACAATAATTATAGTAGAATTGTAACGATTATAATTACATCATTTTATAAGTAACTGAGTGAACGAAATGGCAGCAAAAAGCCCCATAAAAATCATCTCTATCATACACTCAAATGAAAGAACCCAGCCAGAGATGCTGACAGTCAATTCTAGAGGCTCAGTTGCTGCTGCAACATGAACTAGATGCATCGTTCTGTGTGTTCTGAGTCGGTATGTGTTGTATTCTAGGAATCTATGGAAAAGAGGTCACATAACTCTCAACCCACAAATACTCGACGCTTGATGGCTGCTGGATAGCGCAAAAGAACAGGTGTTGACTCGTTTCTGGATGTTGCTGCCATAGAGGATGGAAATGACGAGGACGAGAGAGCATTGGAAGACGAAGAGCATTTTGAGGTTAGCGACAATGACGATGGTGAGTTCACCATACTGTTGATTTTGTACTTTTTTCCAATGTTGTTTCCTGCCTAGATTTTACTTCCGCCCATACGCAGGTGTCCCCCGAAGTACACAAAGATCAACAGGCATTTGTAGATGCCCTCTGCGACGACCTCACTGCTCGTTATGTCCGCGATCCAAAGCCCAATAAAGGACCATTCCCACCTCAACTCACCCTGTTGTTCCTTCCATCGTCCTCTGAACCGCCAACTACACCAACCTATCCTTCCATGTCTCCTCGGCTCTCGAGGCCCATCCCTCAGATCCCTCTCGTTGATTGAATGGACCCTTGGGAGTGTATTCATACACTCAACAGGAACGCCGAAATTGCCAATACCTCCACTTTGGATTGCAGCTACATCCGCGAAGAGAAAAAACGATATTCTCGTGCCGTCAGTACTCGCTTGAGAGAGTACGTTGGGTCTCTCGAATGGGTGACAGTCTGCTCTGGGACATACCCTGGTGATGTAGGTATAGCAATCTCGCTGCCACGAGACGACGAGGACAACGAAGAAGATAGGGAGCGGGAGGAGATCCTCCAGAATAAACTGAAGTACAACCCGGCGAAGAAGCGGAGGCTCGAGCAGGAAAAGGATATCGAGCAGATGAGGGCTGAACAGAGGGAACTCATTCACGAGTTGCGCCACAAAGAAAGAGGCGTGGACTTCCTCGAACTGGAGGATCTTTGCTGTAAACACGATGAATTTCAGGTTCTCCTCATGCCACAGCATCCCCTCAGCAAACGCGAAAAGTCTGAGCTACAACAGGAGAATCCAGACATCATTTGACCTTTTGCCAGTGAAACTGACGGATCCTCCGTTAACCGCAATCATCCCCGTCTATTCAATGCCAAAGAGTACAATACTGTTGAAAAGGTCAAAGTTGGGGAACTCAAGCTCTACCGATACAACGACTTGATGTTTGTCCCCGAGGGACTACTGATTACCAACTATCATCGAAAGGACCTTCTACTTGCGACTTTGATTCCACTCAAGCTCGAGAAAGCTTTCAGGGAGTCCAACCACTTCATCCTCCAATCCTCTCCTTTCCCCCATCCCTCCGGTTGGTCCTTTGACGACAGCGAAGATGTCGTTTGGACCGATCCCTCTCCACCATCTGCATCGAATCAGACCCCTCGCTGCAGAATGGTCGTTACATTCAAGCACTTGCAGGTCCAAGCTAGGTTGAGTAACCCCCAGACGGCCATCGTGAGTACCAAGGTAGACATGGAGCAGGTCTTGAAGTCTATCGTTGGCCCCGTTGACTATGTGGACGAGACACCTGAGGGGAGGTTCCTACGGGAGAAGAAGGAAGAAGAGACTCGGCGTGAACAGCAAAAGCTTCAGGAAGTAGTCAGCAAGGGCGAACATGCTGCCCAAGTCCGAAATCTTCTCAAACCCCACAAGAAAGACGACTGGGTCATCATAATGACAGGGAAAGATTGCGGTAAACATGGTTGTGTTCTCGCCAGGTACGAGGATGTTATTACCGTGATCATACCTGAATATCACATCTTCACTACCTGCCATGTCAACGCAGCAAAGCGAATACCTTCTCCTGTGGAGAGAGACACTCGTCTCAATGTGTTTGGTACGAGGAGGGAGCTTGTTCCAGTACCATGGGTCGGGATTGAGGTACAGGTGACCAGAGGGCCTCAGAGTGGGTGCATCGGCCATGTCGAGATGGTGGAGAGAGTGGAGGGGAGGTTTGGGAGAAGACTTATGGTTGGCCTGTGAGTCGATGCACTCAAGAAACTGGTCTTTGCTGACCACAATCACACACTGACAACTCTGTAAGTCTCTTACATTGGTTTCTTTATAGATATCATTCTCATTTTATTACCAGTAGGGCGCAACAACTGCAAGATGCTCAGCCTTTGAGTGAGAGGCAGAACGTCATCTATGGCATCTCTCGTTCATTATTGACTGGCTGCGAACCATGGTTGGACACTCGAGTACACATCATGAAAGGCCAGCTCAAAGGCCAGTTGGGACTAGTGCGAGGGGTAAATGTCACCTTTGAGGCGAATAAGTTGCAGAAAGACTGGCATGTTTTGGGGAAGACCGTGTTGCATTGCAAGGGGATCCAGCTCAGGATCGAACTCGAGAATCAAATGGCCATGAATACAGGACTGGCAACCGTCGACTACCTGCGTGTCTGTGATACGAAAAGTGGCAAGTTGCTGAACCAAGCCTACCCTGTCAGATCCGGCTCTTTCTACAACTTTTGACCAGACCTCAAGGACCTCCCAGTTCTAGTGGAAGAGTTGGATCGTTCGGAGGGTCCTGGTACTCACCAGTGGACAAAAGAAGAAATGGAAGCTATACGGTCCGATACGACACTGGGGCCTCATTGGGATCCCAATTTGATTTCTCCTTACCCTATCAGTGCAATTTCTACTTCCCAATGGTCAGGACACGAGATTGCAGACATGCACTTCGGTACCAACCCGGAAAGTGCTTGGGATCCCAATGTGTCTTCTCCTCTTCCTGTTGGCACCAAAGTTTCACCTCCTCCCTTGATCTCAACCAATCCGCCGAACCCTGAACCAGACAACGAGCCCCTCAATTCCTCTGAGCAGGCTGCTGCAGATAGGCTGGAAGAGTTTTGTCTGCAGGCATTCCAAGAAGCGGAGGAGGAGGAAACAGCTCAGGCAGCAGCTTCAGCTCCTCAACACTGGATCCTTCACACAAAACTCATAGGCCTCAGGGTGCAAGCTTGTGTCGAGGACCAAGACATTTATCTCGACATCATGGCCTGTGGCAACGGTGCAACGGCTCAATGCAAGGTAGATGGCACGAATCGATCCATTCACAACATCACTACCGTTTAACATGCTCGAGATCTAATCAAGCCCAGCACCGAGAAGAACTCGATGGTGGTCGTGGGCAGTGATCCCAAGCACACCGGCAAGCTTGTTCGACGTGTTTCCAACTTTTACTGTTGAACGTGATGGATATCATGTGATACAATGTTGACGTGTTGTTTACGTGTTACACACTATTTATAGAGCTACACCTCTATGAACACTTGCGCTCTCATGCAAGAAGTATCTACGTAGCTATTGCTTCACAAATGACACTGTAGATACCTGCTACGTATGTAGTTGCATCAGGTATGATGCTCATAGTCCTTAGTGCGAGGCACAACAGACTTTAGTAGCTAAGCAGGCCAATAGGACTGCAGACACACTCATTAGTATTATGACTATACAGTTAAATACCTACTTCTAGTAGTAGTTTCATATGATGGTAATGACTCTTACATGTACTGAAACTTGTGTATAAAAGCTGGTATTCCAAGGCCTTAAGCCTTAGGACAATCTACTCAATTATCACTTCTCAAGCATCTCAAAGCACTCTCACTACTAGCTCTACAAGCTATCTAACCCAAGGTGAGGTTTAGGACGTTATAACCCACTGTGCAGTTTGACTATGCTGGCTCATTATTTACTTGGGCTCAAAGTTGGAGGAAAATCACAGGATTGTTGTGGGTGTCATCGAGAGGAGTAGTGCAACTGCCGAAGAATGCTTGACCCCCGAACGTCTTGAGCTGGACCCTAAGACAATGCTAGCAAGGGTTTTTGAGTCTTGTAAATGCAGGACAGCGTCAGATCAGTACATGAAGGTGGCCCGCCAAACAATGCTGGCCCATAACCAGTGTATGATCCCAGTTCGCCCGCTCTCTTAGATTTAGTTCCCTGTGACGGCCTTTTGTAATACATGTATATCTCTTGTATCAATAGTCATAGCTTGTATTGCTTTCCTTGTCTTGTAAATCATCCAACTTGCTGATCTCCTATGCAGAAATTCATACTTGTTTTTGTATTCTTATAGCCAAGTGGTAACTTGTTGAGGTGTACAACGCTGAGTTACCAGCGCTTTCTGGAATAAATTCCAAAGCTATGCTACAAAGGCTTCTAGTCATCCATACCCTCGCCCACGTCACTGCGATTCAGCTGCACTACATCTTTGCAGCTCAGGGCGCCAATTCGCACGCCATCGTTGTCTCCAATGCGGAAACTACGTTTGATCAGGTCTTAATCTGCGATCCGTCTGCTGAGTACTACAGTTACATGTCGTTCAAGGAATTTTTCAATTGACAATTCCATGATCCCCAAATCGGTATCTGAATGTCTAGCTGTGTATGATTTGGTATGGAATTGCCGCGTTGCAATGACAGGTATGGAGCCCGGTTGTTTGTTCCATGCATGCCCCCTTTGGATCTCGGTCCATACTGGTACGATGGAGGTATGGGACCACATGCATCCATACCTCCATACTTTCCCGTTTTGCTGATGTTAAGTCATGCCAGCGTGGAGGCTTCGCCACAAGATCAGACGTATAACACAAGACATTACACTGTAACACAAGACGGATGCTATGGAAGAACACAAGATGGATATTGCGCTATCACATAGATCCAGACGAGCAACGTGACACATCCAGGTAAGAGATATAAACACATCTGCCTTATACAACTGGTACGAGCACAGGAACAGGGGCAATGATATTTCCCACTTGGGATAAGAAACGAGGCGTAACGAGGACTACAGACTGGAACGAAACCCTGCTCTGTCAGGATATGTTCAAGGGCGTCTTGGAGGGCTGATGTCATGTCTGAGGACAGTGATTTGTACATCTCTGTACTCCCTTGTTGTGCGAGAGGGTTCTGAAGAAGCTTGCCGACAACCTCCTCCAGAACAGACTCAGCACCGCCCATGCGAGTGGACAGCGACGCTAGAATGCGACCAGCAACGTTCAGTATACTGTGATGTCCGGAGCTGTCAGAGTCGGCTCATGAGTTGAGGAGCTTTACTCTGACTGACTCTATGTCGAAATAGACGTCATCGGGATCCAGAGCAATCCAAAGGTATTCTCGTTCGGCAAGGGTCACCATATGTTTGAGGAACTTGGAGGCTAGCTTGAGAGGCATAGTCTGTCAGCGTAATGCAGAATGCCCTCCATTGGATCCCCTGGGTAAGCGGTGATCACGACGCACATGTCGATCACCACCTCATTGTCGATGTGATAGAGTTTGGGGACTACAGAGGTGTCCTAGAGCTTGTGAAGAAATTCCGCACATTTCCTGGTCACAATCTGCGCCCAGGCTCAGTGCGCTACATCGTCGCAAAGGATATTAAGATAGCCTGACTGTACTACGCTCAGTATCATTTCCAGAATCAGAGAACATTGTAGAAACTCACTTGCATGTGTGACTGGACGTTGTCTACCACACACTTGACAATGGCCGGGTAGGAAGGTTCTAAGTCAGACCACTCCTTGATAATCAAAGTGTGCGGGTCGTCTGATTCCTCCATCCCCTTCTTCTCTTTCTCCTCCTCCCCTTGTTCCTCAATTGGCATGAAGGTGATACTCCGGTTGTTGCCCATCATTATGTGCACGTCTCGGAGGTCAAAGATGACTGCATTGCTGGATACAGAACAACAGAAAGGAATTGTGCGACCACCAATGGTTACACATGGTGGCATTATCTTGATGCCCAGGTTGCGGAAGGAGACCATAGTCTTTGCTGGTGATACAGAGCAATGGAAAGGGGCCAATTCACGCATCATGGTCTGGAGGAGGTGTGAGCCTCGCTGTCAAGTGTGCACTGTGGAATATCTGCCCCTACCACCACCCCCTCTACCCTGGTCCTAACCACCACCTCCCTGACCACCACTTCCTCCGCCCCTACCACCCCCTCCACTCTGACCACCCTGACTGCCCCCTCTGCTCTGATGGCCACCTCCACCTCTACCAAGGCCACCACCTTGACTGCCACCACCGCCACCTCTTCGGTTCTGGGTCTTGGAGGGGAAAAGGTACTCCTTGTCATCATCTGGCACTTTATTCTTCTTGCCAGAAGTGGCTTTTAGGCTCTGGCGTCGGGTCCACTTGGATGGTGGCTGACCATCTTCTTCTTCATCTTCATACTCATCGTCATCTTCGATTTTGTCCTCTGGACTATCTTCAGACGCCGGCCTCTTCTTGCGGGAAGAAGGGAGCTGGAGACTACCTTGACTAACAAGGCTTCTTGTTTCCATCTCATCACCCTCCACAAGCAATATCAGATCGTTTTCCTCATCTTCTTCAACATGACTGTGGTCTTCAACGTTGGGTTCATCGAGACGGCTGTCCCTACCGGTACTGCTGTCACTGTTGTCCTCTTCGTCATTGGAGGCTGGGGGAGTGCCCGGTAGGCCTAAGATATTGTTCAGCCGCTGAAGTTGACGCATATCCTCGCCCGTATCCAATTTATTGTCGGATGTAAGGCCCCGCCCTGTACCTGTAGATAACTCTGAGATGCAGCCATTGATATGCTGATCCATATGTTCTGTTTCTCTCGAGAACTGTAGGAGCAGTTTCTGACTGAGAAGCCGGCGGTTCTTGTGGAGGACTAACCCTAGCATCTTAACAAGTTGTACTCTCCTGTTTTCCCCTTGAAACTTCTTATGAACAGCTTGGATCTTGGGTTTCTGTTCCCATGAAATTAGACAAATGACTGACATATGAAACGTGAGCAAAGCATACCCCTCCTGGCTGTGATGGTAAGAAACGAAGAAGGGTGGCCATTGAGTGATAGTTATCCTTATCTTCCACATCTGACTGAGATGAGGCCTCGCCCTTCATAGTACACTATACACATAAAATACAAAGGTCATCTTCAATCTGTTGCTTGGACCCTGGGTCTGCAAGGGCATGCGCCCATCGCATCCTGATGGTTCCATGTAGGACGTTCTTGAAAAAGTCCTCTTTTTTGTTGTTAGAATTTTTTTCTAAAGTTAGAAACACAAACGGCCTCTTGCTACTCGTTTGGTACATGTAGCCCGTGTCTGGTCTCAAGTGCCACTTTGTCACCTTGAATGGACGTAAGCGTGTGGGGAGAAGAACGATCCCTGGGTGGGTCCAGTCATCATTCCTGTACTTCATGCTTAGTATTGACGTTGAAAAGCAAAGAGATCTCTACACACTGGGTACCCATGAAGAAGTCTTGCTCCTCATCTTTGATTCTCTCATCAATGAGGTTCTTCACCTCAGAAAACTCGGGGTCCTTGTTAGGCTTCGACGCCAGCCAGAGCACAAGGTAGCTGGTGTCATTGAAACATGGAATGTCAGGCATTTCCAGACATGTTGTTGTTGTAGAGCTGAAGATAAAGGGAGGTGTAGTTCCCGCTGGTTGATGACTCATATATTCTTCTTGCCATTCCCGTAGGTCCTACAGATGCATTTAGGTTTGTTAGTGTGAACCAAGAGGTCCAAGCAACGCACTGTCTTTTCAGATGATACTAGTATGGGTAAGTTTGGGAGATCTGATGGCATTTGGTCTTCAGAGGATTCAACTTGGGAGGTCACTGCATTGGTGATATCTGACTGCTGGAACTTCTTCTTGTGTGAAAGATTCAACCACGTCAGGTTGGCGACTTGCTTGCCGTAGTAGCCTATTTTGTTTTGCACAATAGCCTCAGTCAATCGCTTCCAGTATAGCGCACGTGAAGCAAGGGGTTTTGTTGCATTACTCAGGTTGTTGATCTCCAACTGCATCGTCCACAGGCCTTCTGGCGACGAGGGGGTAGCAATGAGCAGGTGATGGTTCGTCCTGGAGACGCTTTATTGTTTGGAAAACTTTATCAGCAATGTAAGCTGCATGTTACACGTGAGGATCGCTTTGACTGTCTGGTCATGTGTCAATGTGTCATCTCTCTATCATGATGGTGTCACCTTGAGTGCTTAACTATTTTCAACCTCAACCTTCATGTTGCTCGACATCTCATATGTTTGCATGAGCTGAAGCCGTCAATAGAGCTGGATGAAGACAGTCATATCCCGACCTTTGATATCAACCTGGGTCAACATGAGCTCTCAGGGTTCTTTCCAGATTCGACAAGGCTTCCTTTGGGTACCCAGACGACATACCTCGATTGTCTCTTTGGAACCAGGAAAGACATCAAGGTCCTCATTAGTTTTCGCTCTACAGTAAGTGAACCGGGTGTCATAGCTATTTTCCTTCCTTGTGTTTGCAACTCACAATCCAAGAAGCCCACTCCCCTGCTCTTGTCTTCCTATTCGAACTATATTTGCCAAATCAAAAGGGCATGTCGCTAATAAGTTCTCTTGCCTTCATTTAGACATACAAAATAGGCACGAGTATCTGAGTGTACGTTGCCGCCTCAGGAAGAAGCATCAGTTGACGAAAAAGTTTTGGTACGTTGAGTTCTATTATAGTGCTAGCATGGCGCTGACCGTTTTTGCCGTTTACGCCAATGGTTCCTCTTTGGTCTTTGGTCATGGCCGCCACTGGTTCTGGATTGGATGCAGTGAATCCTGCTGTTCTGCCTGAGGCATCTTTTGAGCAGGTCATTGAAGTCAAGAACTGTTCCATTTGCCACCGACCGCATTTCAGCTTGCTGAGCGGTATATCATTCCCATCTTGTGGTTTGCATGAACCAGGACTGAAACAGGGTGAATAGGATCATGTGTGGAGTTTTGTTACGAGCAGAGGATAGTGTCTAGTGAGGTGTCGAGAGGAGCTTACAAGCTCAGTACAGTACGTCGTCACCCCCTCTATGCTCCGTTGAAGTGCGATGCTCCCTAACTGGAATCTCTAGAGTACGGCATACATTATTGTGTAGAATCGAATGGTAGAATAGCTGGGGGAGGACAAGGTGCAGGCGTATGTTGGGTTGGAGGTGTGTCTGTCTTGAAAGGGGATGAAGAGTCGCATGCATGAAGGCTGAAAGAAGCATGTTCTCTACGCTGAAGTTGGTCCACTCTCCAACCCCCTTGGGTTTTACGCCTTTAGCAAGATGTCCACTCAGGCAGTTGTCAATCAAGCAAGGTATCAACAACACTCCTTTACTCATTGTTTTCCACAGTTCAAACACAAATGAAGTCGCAGAACCTTTAGTTTCGTTCAGTACGACCAGAATGCTGACTTGTGTCATTCACGCCACTGTCCCTATAGTTCTTCCACCAGAAGTTCCAGGCCGGCACTCGAGGCGCTCGACCTGTCGAAGCTCCCGAAGACCCCTACATCTCGGATCTGCCGCCAACTGTTCAATGATGGCTCTCAAATCCGTCAATAATGCCACTCAAATATGCATAAAAGGTCGAGAGTTCACTGTCTTGCACCTGCTAGAACATGCACTTGAGGATCAAGCAGTACGCTGGAGGCATCCTTGCGATCTTCTGGTTGGCACCCCAAGATTATCAACGGTTCTGTTCACTGGTTGGCAGGACCGTTGGTCCAATGATGTACGCCTCAGGAGAATACTATATGGTGACTGTTGGCAAAATCAGTCTTTTCCCTCTTGCCCTCAGGCTATCCGAACCATGCCAAACGTGTTCCCCCAGGGGGAATGTGAGGAAGATCCTACGTATTGACAGTGCACAATTTGGTCAGGTTAGGGTGTTGTGTGTGGGCACTATTGGGAAGGGACGATTCAGACAACTGTAGAGGAGGGCTAGTCGAAGCATGGTGATGAGCTCGAGTTTGGATAGTTCAGTAAGTTTGGTGTCATTTGATGGTTTTATAGGTTTTATATCTGTTTCTGACCGTCTCGACATTTAGGCAGCTCAACTATTGCGTATGATTTTTACCAGACGCTGTCCAGCAGAATAAATACCTATTCATCAACAAGGAAGGCGTCATCAGAGATCCTTGCTTGTTTTGGTACAGGTCTTGACAGCCCAGCCCTGCATCATCCTTCCGCATGATCTTGTTTGATTGCTTTTCCTTTCAATTTTTGTTATTCATCATGTCTTAACTCAACGCGCATACTACACAGGGAGGTACATATCATATTTCCCCCACAACAACCAACAGCTACAGCTCAAGGATGGGACCTTGGACCCCTTCGTGGACCCCAATACTAAGAGTGGCTGTTAGGATCGTGCGGATATGACAGCCCAGACGGAAGTCCGAGCGGAAGAGACGGAGGCCGACGTGCCGGAATGGACTAGTCGGAGTTAGAGAGAGATTCCGACGACCAGAAGGCCGAACGGGTGGCTGGACAATAGTCGAAGGTTTCGCCAACGACACCGTTGAGTTGAGTTTGTCCTTGACCGGAAGGGAAGGAAGATAAAGATGAAGAAGAAATAGAGATAAAGAGACGGAATGAGACGAATGAGATAAAACGGAAACCAAGTTGATTTTAATTCTGAGGAATACAAGTCGTGAAGTATCTAGCTTATATATGTATCGATCTCTGAGACCTCCAAAGGGGTTCCGGCGATCGTAGTACCGAAAGTGAGTCAAGAGCGGGAGAGGATGTATGTACAGTACGGAATCTGAGACGGAGGGTAAAGTCCCGGAGTCGGAGATGAATCGGAAATGAAGTGTCAGAATGGAATGTACGGGATGAGTCATGATAGAATGGAAAGCGGAATGTCGGAATGTAGAGTAAACGTACTACTCGGAAATGAACGGTGTATATGTATCTCCGATCCATAAGTACCGGGGACACGACGTCGGAATCCAAAGTCATATTCCGGAAAGGATCGTGAAGGAAGAGAAACATAAAGTAGATTCCGAGTATCGGAATCTCTGGAAGGTGGATAGAAGCCTTCGGACACCCCAGAACCAGCATGGATGTAACAGTGGCCGTGGTCTATCACACGACATGATCATACCGCTGCTTGCTCCCATCAGCCGTGTCAAGGAAACTATTGACAAGGTATCCGACAACCCAATTTGTTTGAAGTACGTGGTTCACCGTCTTCTTGTCGAACCTACTGACTGCGAGTTTCACACTAGGAAAAAGATACCACGTTGGATGCATTTTCGAAACTCGAAAATAGAATCAACAGCCTAAATATTTGATTTTGTGGATATTCAGGCAAAATTCAAAATTTGCAATTGATTACGCCAACTTTTCACTGCGTTTTCGCTATAGCGAGTATTTAGAATGTTTTTTGCATTTTTGGGTTGGGCAAAAGGCATATAACGTGGTAATTTTTTCCTAGTGTCAGGCTCATCTAGGAGGCAAAGGCCAGCAAGATCATGCTCATGCACAAAGAAGCCCCGGGTTTCCTTTACCACCTCTCTCAATTCTTCAATGACCCAGACAAGTCTGGGAAGGCTGGCCTCTTTGTGGCTATATCATCCCTCGTGTGAGCCCACTCTTCTCTCTTCCTCTCGAACACATCTTGACTTGTTCTCTAGGCATCTCGCACCATTCTCATGTTGCCAAGCTCAGCACTGGGCCAAAAGCAGGCGGCTCGTGCTGGTAATGCCAAGATTGCTGGAGTCACCAGTGTGACAAAGGAGTTTCTTGCACATATTATCATTCAGGTGAGGTATTACTACTGCATCTTTCACTTAAGAAGGCTAATGGTCCCATAGATCTGGTTCGCATTGTCCAGCGGGCAGGAATGGGATGAGACCATTGGCTTGTTCAACCTCAAAGCTTTCTATTATGCCATGATTGCCGCCTACAACAACCTCAACCACCTCCGCATCAAGCGGATGACCAAATGGCTTAACAAGCGAGTGTTGCCTTCACCATTGTCAGCTCTTTCTAATTGTTTTTGGCAGCCAAATCTCGGGCAAGAATCATGTCATACAAGGCGTAGGATCAGATAGCTGCCTTGGGAAGGATATGGCACTTTGGGCGATGGAGGCGGATGAGGACGTTGAACCAGAAGATGACGAGCCATCGAGTGGTCCTCCCAGCAGCGACGACTCTTCCTCGCCTGGCGTTGGCTCTGGCTCCAGCACTGCTGACTCTGGTACTGCTGGCTCCGGCACTGCTGGCCCTGATGGCGCTGGCCCTGGTAATGCTGACGCCGGTACTGGAGGTGATGCTTGATAGCATTCGTTTGCACTCGCTTCACTTGTATTTGTATTGCTCTGCTTGTATTCATTATTGCTCTACCTACTCTTGTAACTGCTCTGCTTGTATCTCTATGTACGTGCTTGCCAATGGATCACCGTGCTTTCCTCCCTCCTCATTGTCCCTCCCCCTTGAGCTGTCTGATTGATGAACACCCTGGCATTTCCGGAGATTTGTAAGTCGACTCATAATCCATCGATTCTTCTACAAGTTGTCGAGCCTCTGAGAATTTGCTAGAATATACATTCTTCGTTGATCTACCTGTAAACGGGTCAAAGGTACACTATTCGTTTCACTCCACAAAATAGAAAGACACTCACGAAACTGAGGGCAAGCTCTAGATTTTGTTGGAAGGTCTGGTATGGCAAGGATTTGACGCAATGGATTGCAACCCTCAATGAACACCATTATCCAGCGCCACACTTGTAATCAGAACAACCTTTCAGAACTCTTTCCAAACCTCAGCATGTGTTACTCTCCCCCACAACCCATTAAAACCCTCCAAACCCGTCACAACTCTTCAACATCCTCGCTATGCGTTACTCTTCCCTACAACCTGTTAAAACTCTCCAGATCCAGTACAATCCTTGTGACGCAGAACAAACTCCGCTCTTCCGGACAATCACCAATACGTGTGTTAAGGTACGAGAACCCGTTGAATCTTACTACTATCATGCTCACGCGTTCTTAGGTTTGTCACAAATTCTCAGTTCATTCTAATCCCCTTACAAATGCTGATCCCCCTGACAACCAGGTGTAGCGGGTTCCGGACATGATACAGCATAGTGGAGATAGTAATGATGTTCTACAGGTACAGGTATTTTGCTGATGGGCAGGGCAGTGAAAAAAATTTGTCCAGACGGCGTGCTCGATGTGCAACAGGAAAACGACCTGACAGCGTGCCAAACAGACTCGATCCTTCATGGTACATTTTCTTTTGTGACGATCCAACACACTCAAACAGCTCCGTACACTTCGAACCTTCATCATGGCCAACAACAGTGATCGACAATCCACAGGTGATCTCAACAATTTATGCCGCTATAGATTCAAGTTAGCGTGAAATGGAAAATTTTGCCAGTGGGGAATTGTCAGGGATTGTGAGAAATACTGAGAATTGTCCGAGAATCTGCCGGGTCCACGTTTCTTACTTCACACCTTCTCGCTGATTTCTTGTTTTTGACAATTCACCACAATGTACCGCAATACACTGACAATACACAATTTTTTTCATTCGTATTATTTGAGCTCAAGAATGTTTGAACTTAGGAGAATTCCACTGTGTCTTCAGCTACAACCTCCATCGCCAACCACATCCAGGATCTTTCTCGAATCTCCAAGGCTACAACATTCTTTTTTTGTCTCTATTATTATGGATCCTAACTATACTGACTGCATCTGCTCTCGATGTGCTAGACTTCCGCCTCCCTTATGGCGTCAGCTGAAGGCAACTGCTTGAAAACATCTCCAAAGATATGGCCCGGCAGCAGCTCAAGCAGCGACATCTCAGAACACCAGAATGGAAGGAAGAGATATAGGCACGGAAGAAGGTACTCAGGTGCACAGACAGCACAAAGAAGAAGCCGGTAGGAGTCAAGATTTGGGGGGAGATGATGGACCGGAAATGATGGATTGGGACTTGGGGGTGAATGGAGCCAGTTATGATGAGCAGGATGACCACGACCCTCAGCCTGAAGAGCACGACCAAACAGTGGTACATACTCAAACCCAACCTCAAGACAATCAGTACACACCAATCTCGGTCCCTGGATGTGTCTATCCCCCACTTGATTCCAAGCTCAAAGATGTCATTCCTCCCTGCTTTTCCAACAATGACCCACCATTCCTGTGCTTAACTTACCTTCAGGCTGTCATCAACAACGTCAAGTCAAAGATGTCAGTACAGAAGACGAACGAAAGCCTTGCAATGACACTTGACGTTTTCGACATTGCGGGTATTGTGGACTACAAGCGCAAACCAGTGAAGACCCTTCAAAGTGCAAAACAAAGGCTCAGATTGGACCCAGATACTCATATTATACAGTATGCCATTTGCCCGGCCTGCTGGAAGCACTACACACCTCAGGAGCTTCAAGAACTTGAATCTCCGATGTGCACTGACGGCAGCTGCGAGGGGATTGTGTTCACCAAGAAACAGACTGCAGGTGGGGATATGAAGCAACACGCAACAAAGATTCTGCCTCAGGTTTCGCTCATCCAAAGTCTACGTCGAATGGTGAGGCGGAAGGGATTCCGGAAGCTGATACGTGACAGTCAGGACAATGAACTGGATAAGAACCTCAATGAAGACTTTGCAATGACAGACATGTACGACGGACAGGCGTGGCACCAACTGAATACAGGATTGTGCCGTGAGCGAGGGAATCTGGGAACCATCCGCGACGTGGCATGGACTGAGGCTGACAATGCCAAGCTATCCTCAAAGCGGTTTGGTCTACATCTAGCAGCAAATTTAGACTGGTGAGTGTCTACTGGGCACCTTTGTTGATATTTCTATCTGATTTTCACATAGGTTTGGTGCAAAGGATAGTTGCCCTCACTTGACAGGACCAATGTATATCACAATTGCTGACCTTTCTCGAACAGTTTGGTTCCTACAGCCATATGTCATCTGTAAGATGATTACCCCGAGGCTGTCAGACTCAACAGCAGAGCAAATGAATAACTGCACAGAGCCGCTTGTTCGTGAAATCTGTGTACTTCAAAATGGTGTGTAAAGTATTAGTTCAAAGTAACAAACCTTTGCTGAACTAGACTATAGGGGTCAAGATGGAAATGTATGACGAGAATGACGAAGAAATTGTCAAGGAAGATGTGTTTGCAGACTTGGTTTGTAATACCTGTGATACACCAGGAGCTCGGAAGTTCTCTGGTTTGGCAGGTCACAGCTCCGATATGAATCCCTGCCCTTGGTGCTACTGTACCAGCATCAACATAAAGAAGCCTAACGGCTACATCATTGATGGTTTAATCCCATCCTGCTATTCTCTATTCAATTTGGTGCTCACAAATACATTACAGGCTTCAATCTTTGAAAGGATGACTTCAACCTCAAGCAAAAGTTCTACACTAAGAAGGAGCCACATTGTCTAGACAAAATCCTTGCGAGGCACGGAGTGCAATTCTCAGCCCTCAACTGGATCCCAGGCTGGCGCCCCTCGAGGCAGACAGCCCTCAATTTCATGCATTGTGTTTTTTTAGGTTTGGATCAACGTTTCTCGACGGTTTCCAGGTATTCTGATGTAGTATTATGGATTTTACAGGCATTGTCGCGTGGCTTTTCACCCATATTCTGTTTGCTGCACATATGTTTTATGGGGCTGGGCCCCATTCTGGCCGACAACATTTTGAAGACGCAATCAACTCAATTCAATGGCCATCACATATAACATGACTGCCAAAGAATGTATGTGATCATGATATCTTCTCTTTCATTTGTAGGCTCACTGGATATATCCAGCTCAGTGAAAACCAGTAACTGAAGAAGGCAGATGAATGGCGAAACTTGCTTACTGTGACGCCAGTTATCCTATGGCTATCATGGCACAACTTCACCAACGATGACATCCCCAATACAGAACCAGCAATGGCACCTTCCAAGGTGATCAGAACCAAACATTCATGCAAGCGCAAGTCCCTTTATGACACCATTATCATGCTATGTGCTGCAGTGTGGATTCTCTCCATGCGCAAGATCTCAATGCGAGAGGTGCGGGCGGGAATGGCTCACCTTTTGAACTACTGCCGTGGCTTACTCCTCCTTGGTGCTGAACTCTCTATCAACCATCACCTCGCGATGCACTTCCTAGATATGTTCAAGCTCTTTGGACCGGTTTACTTGTGGTGGCTATTTGCCTATGAGCGGTTCAATGGTATGTTTGAGAAGGTGAAGTTGAATGGGCATGATGGGGGTGAGATGGAGCTCACTATGATGCAATACTGGGTTCAATCACACCTGGTACACGAGTACCTCACTGAACTCCCCGCAGACGCACACCCAAAGGAGTTGAATGCCATCCAAGAGATCATCAACACCGAGTGTGACAATCAACACGGGCTGTTCGCCAACGCTAGTGTTGCCAACAGTCGGCTCAGTTCAGTTCTGGCTCGGGAGCCACAGTTCTGGTTCCAGTACAGTTCCTTGAACCGTTGACAGGGAACGGTTCAGCTATATAAGCCGCTCAGAACGGTTAAACCACGGCTCAAGCCACTCAAATTTTTCTTTCAACACTACCTTGCATTCACTTAGTGTGTGGTACATACAGGTAGTTAAGATGGCTGCACATACAAAACCTTGATATTCTGTGTGTCTAGAACCTGCACCCACACTCGCCAGCAGCTCCTGCACGTGATGACCCACTGGTGGGTGGACTTTCCCACGCCAAGACCCGGGTGTCCTGACTCCTCTCCCCAAAAACCTTGTACACTGATTTTCGTCAACTTTTATGCTGTACAAACACTACAGTAGACTCTATGGCTGCAAATGTGCAGTACAGAGGGTCAGGAAAGACTGACCAGCCAATAAAATATAGAATATTATTGGCAGCGGCTAGGACCAGTTCAACCGGTTCCGGAACTGTTACGAGCCGCTCCTCTAAATCGGTTCCCCGGGGAACCAATTGGCTGAGCAGTTCTGCCCCGGTCCGGTTCCGAACCGCTCGAGCCACGGTTCAAGCCAAACTGTTGGCAACGCTAGGCTCTAGCCAACACTTCGACACGGGGTACTCCTCCAGTCCGCACACTCTTCTTCGAGTTCCCCATTGAACCCGAATTGTTCGGTCTGGACAAGCAATTCATGATTGGCAGGGACATCTTGGTTACCCCCGTGCTGTCACCTAATGTCACCTCTGTAAAAGGTACGTTTTGCTCGATCTTCGGTGGCGGTATCTTCAATTCATGTCGGGCTTCCGATCTGCAGGTATACTCCCTGGACGCGGCCAGGTGGTATGGCAGGACTTTTTTACCCACGAAGTTGTCGAGGCTTCCGACGGTAAAGTAACGTATACAAGCCCCCCTCGGCCACATTAACGTACACATTCGGGATGGATCCGCAATCCTAATGCACGCGAAACCTACATACACCACGGAGGAAACCCGTCAAGGACCATTCTCGTTACTGGTTTCCCTGGTGTCCAACGGTGGAGCATTTGGGTCGTACTATCTCGACGATGGCATCAGTAATCCTCCGGGCGCGAGCGCTACCCTTTCCTTCGTTGCTTCAGACAACCAACTCCAGATTCGTGCTGATGGGGAGTTCAATATCGGACAGCCACTCGAGGAGATTACAATTCTGGGAGTCAGTGAGCATCCCTCGTAGTGATGTGCAGGCTCGGGCTTGAGCCCTGGTGAGCCCAAGCTGAGCCCGGGGCTTAAAAAGCCCAGCCCAGCCCTGGCAGAGGGCTTCGGGGGGCTTAGGGCTCGGGCTCAACATTTTATAAGCCCAAGCCCTAGGCTCAGGCCCTCTGAGATTGTCCACCGGCGAGAATTAAAATATACTTCACATATTCTAGTTCTCCGAGAATTGTCAGCCCCTGTGTTGATACAATACTACATAACATCAATAGTAAGTGAGACTCGTCTCTTTTATGCGGCTGAAATCGAGGTCACTACTCACCAGTTGCAGAAGACACGACAATTGCGCCTCTCTGAACCAACATGTTTGACGGGCAACAGTTAGCAGGCACTCCAAGACAGAAACTACACTGCTTGACATGTTCCATTTTCCTTACAGTGGCAATATACGAGATTGGTATAAGCCCGGGCTCAGGCCCAAGCCCCAGGGCTTTGACCTCAGGCTTGGGCTCAAGGCTCGGGCTCGGATTTCAGTGAACCTAAGCCCTCAAAGCCGAGCCCAAGCCCGAGGCTTTGAGCCGAGCCCGAGCCCGCGCATCACTAGGACTCCCTCGGAAGTGACCGTGCAGGACAATGCCATCACGACTTGGGAGTATGAAGAAGGGCTTCAACGGCTTAAGTTGTCTGATCTGACGATCGATTTGAACGGAAACCAGGACATCGCGTGGCACGTAAATCCTGCCTGAATCCCCCGGTTTTTCCTGAAATTGTGAATTGATTGTAAATCTACTCAAGTACGTCAATAGTAAATATCGGCGTCAATTTTATCCTCTCTCCACGAGTTTTGACGTTCCTGGTATTGGAAAGAAGTGGTGATTCGGGAGATGGACAAGGCACTCGTCAGACGGAAGTGAACGATCGAAGAACTTCAGGGCAACCAGTTTCGTCTTTTCAGGTTCTCGGCCAGGAGCTTGCTGGGTATGAGTGCACGATCCGAGCGACTTTAGGCGTTGATACTCTGCCGCCCACTGCCATGCCAGACTATGCCATGATTGCCATGGAAAGGAGTTGAAAAGGAGTGGTTTGTCCGAAGTTGAAATTGGATGTCAAAGGGAATTTGTTTTCGTGAAAAAGTTGAGGACGAAGGTTTCATGAACGATGTTGGCACTGAATTTGGTGCCCTCGAAGCTTTGGTGAAGGTAGCAAGACTTGGCTGTACGTATACGGACTCGAAGTCGTGTGAGGAGGAAGACCCGTGACCACATTTTCGGGGCAGCTGAACAAGCGATCTTATCACCGATTTCCCACGGCTAAATTTCTGTGACCTGATCGAGGACTCTCAGGTTGTCTTGCTTTTAGTTAGACAGATGGAAAGGAGTGACCATACAGACATGTCCAGCCGTTCGTAAGTATGTTCCACCTGCCCCTCCTTTCCCTCTTACCACCATCATGTCCTCCTCAGATCAACCTGCCGCCAGCGGTCCAAAGCTTTTCAACCGTCTGAAAAAGTCTCTCAGCGGTCAGAACCTCTCCAAAGCGAACCAGGACGCACAGAATGGTACTCAGGATGTCGATGCGCAGGACACAGTCGCAGAGGAGATCAAGGGCGAGGAGAGAGAGGGGGCCAATGCTGTAGAGAAGGATAACGACACCGAGGCTTCAGTTGAAACAGAGACCGTCGAGCACACCGTCACCGAAGACACCGCTTCTGGCAAGGCATCTGATGATGCAGCTGACTCTCATACCGCAGAGGATAGCATTCAGTCCGCTAGCGAGCAAGAGCCGGTCCACAAGAAAGAGAAGGTCACCGGGCTTCAGCGCCTGAAGAGCTTGACCAAATTCAGCAAAGGCGGACATCGTTCAGCTAAACCCTCGGAACATACGGCTCAAACTCCGACTGGAACCATCACGGAGGGTGAATCCGAGATCGCTACTCAGCACGATGAAGGTGATGGCGATGCTGCCGCTCCTGTTAGTGACGCCGTCACTGTCGAGACCGGAAGTAGCGAGCTCGGCACCACTGAGGATGTCAAGAACGCCGCCGCCGCTCAGCCTACTCGTGAAGCTTCCGATGCCTCAGGGCTCAGCGAAGGCGACGAGAACAATGACCCAACATCGCTCGCCGACATCATTCGTAACCTTGTCGAATCACTTCCTCATCCCACCGAACCCGCACCTGTGCCTTCCAAACCGAAACTCCCTCAGCTCGATACCTCTGGCCGTCCCATTCTCCCTCCTGATGCCGTTCACATCGACGATAAGAAGCTCATTGCCAAGCTCAGGAATCCTGCCATCATGAACGGGAAAACTGCCGATGCTGGCAAGGGCGAGGAAAAGCCCACTGTCTTCGCTGTCCTCGACAGCTTCAAAGCACCCTCTGCAGACGCTCCTGAGAAGGACAAGGATGGTGCTGAGGAAGACGGGGATGACGAAGACGGCGAAGGCGACGAGGACGACGATGAAGGATCCGACGCCGATGAGGAACCTCCTCATGTCATCACCGACGACTCCAGCGTTATGATCTACATCCCTCTCATCCCCACGAAGAAGTCCAAGGTCGAGATGGCCAAATGTGATATCGTTCCCGTCAATTCAGGTGCGGCTGTGGCTAAGGAGCGTCTGGGCTCGGACGGGAGCAATTTCGTCGATGTGATCACCACGTACAGGATGTACGGGACCTTCGGGAGGGGCACAGTTCCTCCCGTGATCACTGAGGGAGCAGCCGGTGGAGGAAAGCCGCTGAAAGAGAATGCGATCACGCTGCCTCGATTCTCTTGGAAGTTCTGGCCCTGGAAGAAGAAACCCGCTACTCAGCCCCCAGTCGAGAAGCCTGCCCCCGAATCTGGCTCGGACGACAAGAAGCCCGAGGGGGATGCCGACAAGAAACCAGTGGACACGAAGCCAGAGGACGGCAAGCCCGTAGACGACAAGACGCCCACCGACGATAAGGCCCCCGTTGGTGACAAGAAACCAACCTCGGACGACGACAAGAAGAAGAAGCGTCCTCACAAGCTCAGGAAACCCAAGCCGATCCTCGACCAGCGTGTTTGGATTCCATCAAACCAGCATGTCAGTGTTCAAGCGTTGTGGTGGGGATACAGGATGTAAGTTTTGAACGCATACACCTCTGTCATAGTACAATTTCGACTGACCGCTCGTCGATTACAGCTTCCTTCCTCCTCCTGTCATGTCTATCCTTTCGGACAAGTCGATTGAAGCTGTGAAACGGGCTGCGTTGATTACCACTGCGTTGACTTGGATGTTCTCGCATCTGCCGGTTAGTCGTTATCTTTCCTGCTCCCTTTGCGAGATCGAACGCTCACCACGCCTTTATAGTTGAAGATGTTCCCTGCACCGATGCAGCCTGCCTTGATGATGCTGCAGGCCCTCGTACCATACCTGGGTTACATCGGCACCTTCATCTCTTGGAGCTGGGGCGCAGTGAAGAGTTACGATCTTGGTGAGTATCAGCATCGATGTTTTCTCTTTTGTGCCTGCTACGGTTACTCACTATCGTTAACTCGTTAGGATACGGAGTCATCCTCTCAGCGACCTGGATCCTCCCTGTCGCTCTCATTCCCGGAAGTTGGCAAGCGTATGACTTCCCTACCACGAACCCGCCTACTACGACTCCCGGCAGTGGTACACCTACACAACCGCCTGCCACTGGCACACCAGCTCCTACTCAGCCATCTACTGGAACTCCGGCTCCGGCCCCTGCCAATCCTGCCCCTACCACTCCTTCTGGATCGCTTCCTCCCGTACAGAACGCCCCCCTCGAGCCACCTATGACGATCGGTACCTCAGCCGAGTCTGCTGACTCTGAGGTGCCACTAACGACGTCAAAACGGCTTCGGTTGGTGAAGGGCGAAGGCTCCCCCGCCGATGAGGAAGAAGAGTCTGAAGACGCTGAACTTGACCCTACTATGTCGAAGAGGTTAAAGATGGTCAAGGGCGAGGGTACCAAGCCGCTTGATCCAACGATGTCGACGATGTTGAGGGTGTTAAAGGGCGTGGGCGAGCCGGTAGAGGAGACGCAGGCGGAGCTTGATCCAACGATGTCGACGCGATTAAGAATGGTCAAGGGCGAGGGTGTGCCCGGTGATGAGGGAGGGGAGGAGCTCGATCCGACCATGTCGACGCGCCTGAGGATGGTGAAGGGTGGTGAGACGCCCGCGGAGACGGGTAAATCTGGGTATGGGGGTTTGTGGAAGTATTTGAGCGGGAGTGGGTAAGGTGCTGCGGTGGGGAGTTGATGGGTTTTGAATGCAATAATGAATCGGATTGGATGGAAAGACATAGGTTATGGAGTTCGAAGGAAGAAGCCTCGTTAATTATACGTTCTACTCTAGAAGAATCACCGCTAGTTTTTTTGTTACCCGTACATGGGGCTGTAATGTGTTTCCGTTGTTTGTACGTTTCTTGACGACTTGTTACGACTTTATGCATGTAATGACCTCTCGACAATGATATTGTGATTATCTCGTTGTATCCTTTGGTAGTTTGGAGTCAATCGGACGCGGCCTGAATCGAGCATTGGAGACTTTGTCTTTAACATGCTCAGAATAAGGACTTTTTACACAGCGTGATCCACATGCTGCGGAATGGTTCAAAAATGGGCGCTTATAGATTCTGGCTTTGTCCGGCACCACACCAAAGCCTCCCCATCGTCTCTGCAATCTTGTTCAGGTTCCACCTAGCCGATTGCTCAGTTCACCACTCCAAATTTTACTTTTCAGAAGGTTTTAGCAACTTTTTGAAAAAATTACGCGTTTGGCTCCTTAAGGCCAGCTCGTTACCCAGCATCATATTTATACTTTCTCGGCATCTGGTGGTTCCCGGCCTTTCTCGTATGTTTTTCTTTCCCTAATCTCCCTCACTTACTCAGCCTTGAAGGTAGCATAAACCGAAGCCCAAGGGAAACACGTGCTCGAGATGGATCAACACCTTACGCTCGGTACACAATGCTATCGTAAAGCAATGAACATTTCAGCTGATCAGCACCCCATCGAATCGCATTTCCTGTCCTCGAACTACGTGCCTACCAACGCGGAAATCTCTCGAACAAAGATGTTCATACAAGAAGAAGAGGCAGCACTAGCGGCATGCGAGAGAGGGATAGCGAGCTTTCATCAGGTACTGGAAGATTTGGAGACGAGAAGAATGGTACTGGAGGAGAGGATCAAGCAACGCCGCGATACTGTTTCTGTCAGACGACGGATCCCTGTCGAACTGTGGGAACAGATCTTTGCCATGGTGTACTCGATGAAGGAGGATGAATATCTCCTCACACTGCGGTCCTCCCGAGGGGTGTTGCCGGTAATGGCACCCGCCGTCGCCCTCTCTCAAGTGTGTTCACGCTGGAGAGGTATCGTGTTGAGCACGCCCGGCCTTTGGGCTTCAATCAGTATCAGTTTTTCGTCAATTCTTCCCTCCTTTCAGCCCATTCTTGAGTTGTACCTACGCAACTCCAAGCAACATCCTCTTCGCATCGAGCTAGCGGGCGGAAGCTTCTTTGGCAGCATCCCATATGATGTTCGGGTGTTGTGGGACACCATCATGTCACATATTCCCCGATGTGAATCACTCGCTTGCTGCCATCTCGGGAGGCGGTTTGTAATGCCCAGAGACTCCCTTTCGAACATCACAACGTTGATAGATGATGAGACTGATGACTGCTCAGCGTGGCAGGATGCGCTCAAGGACGCTCATAGGCTGACGAGCGTCACCTCGTGGTTCCTTTATCCCCTTCATCATCTTCCATATAATCAGTTGGCATCACTCGAATATCGAAGTCTTCTGCATAAAGACATCGAGAGGCTGGCGCGAAAAGTGCTTCCCTCCTGTGCCAAACTCGAATCTCTCGTCCTCAGAGACCCTGTAGCCGACAGCTCTCACACTGATATCAGCCATGGTTCTTCTCGTTCCCGGTTGAGAACCATCCCGACCCTTCGAAGTCTCTCCGTCATATTCTCAGCGCTAGAAGATGCGGTGGACGTGGGTTCTTCCATATATGAGACGATATTCTCTCTCAAGGCCCCAGCCTTGACAACTCTGCGATTGAATTTCTCCCAAGGACAGGCCGCGGAATGGGCCCCTGCCTTGGTTGCTGTTCTCGCACAAACATCTGCCTCGTTACGTTCCTTATCGCTATCAATCGCCCACCTCAGTATCCCCCGTAACCAGGCTCTTTCCGCCCTATTGGAGGTGGTACCCAATCTCGTCGAATTTGACCTCGTATTGGAAAGGGCCCGCGGAACTACTCCACATTCCGTGGACAGGTGGGCTTATCAGGACTTCCTCCTACGACACCTCGGGGAATTATTTCAAGGGATATGGCAGATAACTACGTTGGTACCAAAGCTCACAAACATATCCGTCTTCGTCGCGAACCACATGATACTGACCAACGATTTCGTGGATCTTGTTCTTAAGGCTGCAGAGTCAAGGACATCCGCATTGACTTCCGCTAGTGTCGGTGTCAACGCCAACGTCAGCCCATTGGCGAACGTGAAGGTGACTTGCCGTCGTCTCAAGAAAGGCAAAGCTACCGGTCCTTGGGAAACCTTTGCACTTTCGTCTGAGGCGAGGGAGAGAATTCGTCACCTTTTGCGGGATGGTGTTAGAGTCGTGACGGAGGGACAGAACGACACAAAGTCCACCTCAGTGGATGAGTTCTCAATCTTGGACGCCTATAGTACCTCTTTTTTTGCAACGTGAACATAACTATGTCTTGAAATATAAATACTCGGAATCTCCAGTCCTTACTGAAGATGTGTGGCGGTAAAAGGAAAGTTCGAGCGTCGGCCCTCAGATGGAACCTGGGGAGTACCGTCTACCTGCAATACGTACCATGACTGATCCGGATTCCGAGTGGCTGCTTTGCGGTTTATAGACCCACCGTCGCCCTGAATCTCTTCCTATAGTATACTGGATGCGAGTAAACACCAGCTATCAGTTATTGCGGACTTGGAGAACTCGAAAGACGAGTAGTCTTTCTCATTCCCTCGCTGAGAGGTATCTTCTCTCTCAGATTGAGTGCATCTTTGTCTCTGCTTTTCGGCTTCCCTAGTAGTAGCACGTGAATGTTGTCCTGATGATAAATGGAGGTCAGAGGCCGTAACAGCGGCCAGGACACAACCCCTACACGCACTACAAGGACCTGGTCACGTTGGCTCACAGCTGGACATGAGCATGCGAGGCACTGGGCAGCCGGAACTCATCTCCGATTTGAGGACGCACAAGGTGGTGAGGCGCTGGGTATTGGATCCTGATATCTGAGCTCAAAGATTCCAATCGATCCAATTCTTCTTCCATAAGGAACGAGATTGGCGAAAAGATGTTATTCGCACCAGTAACACTCCATTGCTGTTCAGGACCATATGGTGAGAACCGCTATTCAAAAAGCAGAATCAGACGTACTCCACGCTTGTAGCTCCCTCCGTAACAAGACCGCTGTCCGATATCAGACCCATCGTTCGATTGCCCATGGTGCTGGACTTACTAGCAAGGCAGAAAAAAGAGAAACTCAGGTTTCGGGGGTCGTTGGACTGCACCCGTAAAGTCGGAGACATTCCGTTCTACTGACGTTGGTATAAAGAACGCAGGCATTTTAATCCAAGGCCAATTTCGAAAGACGTCGTTGACCTGTAGTAGATGGAGTAGTGTGAGAGCCAGAAATGGAAATATATACGTGTTATACGCACCTGAGATCCCAAAATCGTCTCAGCGAGGTGTCAGTCACTACCGGTCCATGATTTCAAGAGACAAGGCGAACATCCAGCTCAGCGCCCCTTCCATACACCTTACCCGTGACCCAGAAGGTGGATATTTCTTCTCCAGACACTCGCAACCGTCATGAACGTCCCAGAACTTTGAAAAGATGAGGTATGCTATCGATTGTCGTTGTATTGTGGATCGATCTGTCTAACTTGGTGAAAGAAAGGGCCCAGAGGGAGGGTCGGAATCGATCTAGGATTCAGAAAAGTAATTAGGTACAAACTCTTGACAAAATCGCTTCGTCTAGCCAACTAGCTGTGGCCCATTTCTGGTTGATCTGAAGGCAGCTTCCGAAGAGCTATAGGGTGAAGGTGAAGGTGGATAGGTGCATTTTGATTCCTGCGAGATGTCGAGACCCGACATCTGAGTTGTGAGCGTATTGGCGCGACTCTGCGTGATATCAACATACCCGAGAAATTGAGCCAAGAGGCGCGCTACTGGATTCCAACCAAAGAAATGGCGGGTCGTTTCATGGAGGTCCATGATAGACATGGTAGTCGTGGGAAGAATTTTTGAGTTGATTTTTGAGCACGCGAGCGCTTGTAGTCTTTTCAATTTAGGAAGGCCGGCAAGCGGCAGGGCCCGCTACTGTCTGATTTCCACCACCGATTCGTGCAAGCCCAATAATCGCGTCAATACAATTAATATCCCCCCAACCCTGGGAGACTCATCTGTCTAAAAAAACGACATGAACTATCGCTGCACCAAGTCGAAAATTGCCACCCTATTGCGAAAAAACCGCCCGAGAAGCCCCTCTTCGCCGCTGACCTATAGAAGTCCTCGTAACCTCAAACCCGTGCGGTAACTCTGCCCAAGAAAAACATGCTATCCCTTCCCCTCCACGCAACGTCCTAATAAGACCGGGACAGAAGTTCAGCGCCCCACAAATTCCTGCAAATCCGTTGTGCCTAAACGAGCGGAACCCGAGGAGATCTGCTTGTCGATGGCCAGCCTCGTTCTCGTCGACGAGATGAAGAGAGGTATTCCTCATCAAATTCATCCGTTTGTTGACGAGTTCCGGATACAACAGAAACACTGTCGTCGCGGAAACAAAACACGCCGAGGCGGATGACTGGAAGAGGCGAAACCTAGGGCTTGAGACCCAGTGAAAACGGCCCCGGAGCGGATGGGATCAGGAGGGATGACAACGGACAATCCGAGCGCAACATAAGAACTCCGAAATAACCCAGAATACGCCGATTCAAAATCTCTACAATTTGTGGGAATGGGTTGATGACGGATACAGTAGGATAGTGTTGGATTGATATTAGCCAGGCTGGAGTAGGAAAGCGTACACCATAAATCGTATTTGAACCGATAGAATTGGTTCGGCAATTGAAATGATTACATTCGCTGTACTACATTTTTCACTACCCACTACCCCTTGCCCGCTGTACCAGAGCTTGTGCTCGTGGCGGCCACTACCGCTGCCTATCACAAGTCAATTCAACCGATGTCTATAAGGTTACAACAGATCAACTCACTGATTTCGCGCCATTGGCGTTCTGAACGACCAGCTTCCATTTCTGATGGTGAGACCGAGTGCAAGTCAGTTCGACTGATCCAAAATTATTGAGTGCTGTGGTGTGCGTACCTGCTTGCTTTCGTTGGACATCGAGTCCCAAACAGCTTTGAATTCCTCGGGGCTGCCATCGGGATTCGCTTTCTTCCAATCAACAGCACAGAAACTCCTGTAAAAAAAGGTACTTTGGTATTCCAGAAAGCAAGATGACCTGTTGGGTGTCGTACCTTGCAGTGGTAGTAGCAGTTGGGTTCCATGTTCGAGATCCGTGGGGCCGACCAGTAGTGTTCCTAGTTTTCTTCGATACTGGAGTTGGGCATGCAGAATCCTCGCGCGGCACTGGTTCATTCCCGGACTCGGAGTTTGGCTGCGCTGTTGTCTCTGGCTGGTGTGGAGGAGAAGCGGGTGTATCCTGCTGGCCCAACGTGACTATATTGGCAAGAATAGGGTCTGTCGGCTTTTTGAACCGTGACAAGCGTTGGTATGAGCGTGCTTAACAAAGTATGTGACTCGAGTTGACGTACCTTTGCTGAGGTTTCTGCAGCGGGTTTGTCTCCTACTATTGCCTGCTCGTCGGCTTCTCCAGAGTCGTTAGTCATATCGGACAATATGTTTGAGGTAGGCCGAGGTCGACTGAACCTGTTTGAAAAAGGTCAGCAAGCTCCCATGGTAAGGAAAGATATTCACTTTCATGGTATTGACAATAGCTGGCACAGTGGAAAGTACATCTGACTGGTAAACAAACTTGAGGTCAGAGCAGCCGCGAGAGGTAAGAAAATGGTCAGACTGACCAAGTTGCCAGTGCCGTGGCTGCTGTCATCGGAGGAGGAGGAGATTGTAGTCGCTTCTGTTTCACCGTTGCCTGTGTTAGCAGCATTCGAGCTTGAGGAGGAATTGTCACTAGAACTGGTAATGGTCGTGGTCGTAGCTGTGGGCGGGGGTGTGGTCGTCTTTTGACGTTTCGTGGGAACGTTCTCGTTACCGTCTTCTGACATGGGTGCAGTCGATTCCGATTCTTTTCGCTTCTTGCTTTCTTCATCCTCGGGCGGCAACGACATGTCATCCTCTTCCCATTCCTCCTTCGTCAGCTTTGCAACTGCTTTCTTTCTGTCTCGATACCAGTTCGAATAGATGTGGGTTGCAAGATATTCTGCCTTCCAATGATCTTTTGCGTAGCTGATCTCTGGAAACAGGCTCTCGAACTGCGCATAGAAGGAGTACTTGACATGCGCGGTAGCTTGTCCCCATTTTGGTGGCGCAATTCCAGCAAGCTCAAACTGCAAGAATAATGCCCGCGCAATGCTTCTTCCTGTGGCAGCCCTAGCACCGTCAACGGAAGCTCCGTCAAGACCCTCAACATACTGCATTCGGAGGTTCTTGTTATCGCGGGCGATGACCGTACTACCATGATTTGCATTGTCGCTCTTTTGTTTGAGTGCCCTATATTCCGCGGAATTGAGCCAGGCTTTTTTGGTTGGGAAGCGGATATTGGATAGGTCGGGCGGTGGAGTATTCTGTTGTGCAAAGGTGAGACCAACATGGGCCAATGGGGAGCTACCTGGTTGAGTCGTCGCTTGGTTGAGGCAATGTTCCACCTTTTCGAGGAGTTCACGGTATGAAGCACTGTTGATATGTCAAAAGCCTATTCTAATTCTCAGATACACAGGCCACATACTTTTTTGCCTCAAGCTGTGCTTTCAGCGACACATTCTCGAGGCGAAGTGCATTTATTTGGCTGGTAAGTTGCATACACTCTTGTTGGAAGCTATTCATCGGCATGAGGCCAAGATTTCCTGTAGCTGGACTGATATTGAATCCACTGAAAGTATCGTTATTGGGTACGGCATGTTGTGAGAGGCGGCTGTCTGCCCGTGGAATTGGTGAATTGAAGGACTCTAGCAACATGTCTGGTCTGGGTGAAGGCGAAGAAGACCACACTGTGGGTCCTGGTGTGTTGAAGGGCTGCATGCCGCTGGCGAATAGATCAATGTCCGTACGAGCAGAGTTTTACATATTTTTTCTCCCTTCCGCTACTATGTCACAAATTTATTCACACGGTACCAAAGTCTCTCGAGCAATCCGACCAGAACCTACATGAACCTATATGTATCAGCTAGACATCTCCACCTCCCGTATTCTCCTCCTCCTCCTCCTCGAGTCCAATACCTGTGAATTCAGCAACTTTTAATCCAGGTCGTGACATCATGAAGTATCTATTTACTTCTGATCCATCTTGAATGTATGTTGAGTAACGCGGGTCTGGTGCCATCATAACAACACAAGAAATCGCCGTAATGGGAAAAACGCGAACATCAACATCGCGCTGATGCTGTACTGAGATATATGTCTTGCTGGATGCATTATAGAGACCTTGGTGGGGTGGGCCATAGAATGATCCAACTGCGAGGTGGTGATCAATTCCATGAATGGACAAGTTCATATAGAAATGGACTTCTGCCAAATGTCGCTCTGAGTTAAGCTCGAGCTAAAAAGAATAAGGTTATTAGCTGCTTGTCAGGAGGTCACAGTGAACATACCTGAACGTTTCGTGCCATGCGCACATTTTCTAATCCCTTGGCATCTTCTTTCCAGCGCGAACGAGCAATCTGGCCATTGGGTAGGCCTACCCGTGCCCATCTAGTAACTTTCAGTACGTAGTCGTCGTCCACAGGAAGCCCATTCTCGCGTAAATAGACCCGAATTGCTGTCATCTCCTGACTTGTTACAGGTCTTGCAGTGCTGTCTGTGGCACGACGCATTGAATACCCTCCGCCAATATCCTTCGCACCTCGTGGACTAGCTGGCGACTTAGATCCTGCCTTGAGAGAAGGATCCATGGCTTTAAGAACATTTGACATGGCTAGGCGGATGGCACGTTGAGCCAAATTTGCGAACGGGTTTGAGTGCTGTCGGATAAGACCTCCGAGATACCCAATCAGTCGTTCCATGGCCCACTGAGAGTAGATTATTCCAGGTCCAATTCTAGCGGTATCAAGTGCGATGTGAGAGGGGGCATGAATGGCTGGACGGACCATATGTATCCGATCCTTGCGTCATTGATAGTACATCTCCTCAAACTCATCAGAGAACTGCGACATGAGGTCAAACGCCTCATTGTTTTCCTCTGGAGTGATCTCCTCCTGCAATGAAATCTGAATCGAGCGCACAAGCTTACAGTAGCTCATCCAGTACTTCTCCGGGAGATGTCCATGGAAAAGGCAGGGGCCCAGTCCATAGAAATAGAGTAGGAACTCCCACGCTTTATATCCACTCGAAATTTTTTCGGCTGGGTTGCGAGGAGGGCGATCGAATGAGCCTGGAATATATGGAGTACAACGAGCGACATCTTCCCCGTGAGCTTTCCAGACCGCTGCCGAACGGAAGCAGGCCCAAGGCCAGCTATCGACTGAGTCTGTCTTATCGCAGTCAAATTTCCCTCGCCAAAGAGGAATCATGAGGTCGGGAATATTGAGACAGGGAAGATGCATGATGTCTCCAGTGAAGATCTGGGGAATACCAAGTGAATGGGGAAGTCCACTGAACATCGAAGGTTTACATATGCCGGTCATCAGTCTGTTTTTCTCGTACTGTGTCTTGTTCCGAGAATTCACCAAGACTTCCAGCTTTTGTTGGTATTCCACAGCGGTAGTTTTTGAGTTGGTTGTTGAAAGAAGTTCGTATAGGTCGATGTCGTTGTGTGACGAGCCCGCAACGCTGAAGTTGTGTGGTTTTAGTCGGGCTGGATAGTAATGTGATTGCCCTTCCTTGTGTCGTCCGGGAATTTTACAGAATGACCGACAGTGAATACGGCCCTGGTGACCAGTCAGCCCGTCGAGACAAGCCATTCCGGGACCATCAGCGGATGCAAGTGCAAAAAAGGGGTGTGATTGGACGACAAGGTCCCGGTTGGCTTTCCATATTTTCAAGCCTTCACGAGAAAGAGCTGAGACATGGTGTAGAGAGGGGAAAAGAAAGCTGTCGAGGTGTTTTGGCTTGTTGGGACCAGGAATAGTACCTCCGGGTATAATCTGTGTGACTTTGTATCGACCCTCCGGTGCAAGATCGAGTACAATCCACAACCACATCCAACAGTCAGACGTTTTGTTACGGTACAGCTGGGCGCCATCAATCGACAACAAGAGACAAACATCATCCTTTCCTACACGATTCTCGCGTATTGCATCAAGGTAATCTGTCCCGTCGAAGAAGTCCCGATATGGTGCTGCCCGTACCCCGCCACTTGCTCGCAGTTGACGCAGGAGCTGCTCGGTGTACTTCGTGCGATAGTCCATCGCGTCAGCTCCTTCAGCAGTACGGTTCAACGCCTGCAACATGAGCGCAACAGGAATCGTTGGGAACTGCTGACGTGCTATCTTCTTTCTTCCTCGAAGTCGGTACCGCTCTTCCCCACAAAATGAACAGTTCTCGAGCCGATGAAAAGGTCCCGTATATCCCATACAGGAATTAGGGCACATGTCTCGCCAGATTGGTACGACACCCGTAATACTCGACACCCGATCTTTCACCTCGTGAAGGGTCAGAAGGTTTACATCTGGAAAGGCTCGTTTGATTATTTCACAGGTCTCCGTGTATATTTCATCAGACGATCGTGAGTGAGCCATAAAAAGCTCAATTGAAAGACGTTCGTCACGATCTTGGAGTTTGAGTGGTGCGGTAGGAGGGTGCCGGAGTCGGTGGAGGAAGGAGGGGTCAAGTGGTTCCAGGTCACTGTCTAAAGACGCGCTCTTGAGCGCATCAGCAAATGCCAGTGCTATTTTGATGTCGTCGAGACGTGGCACGAAATTGGGAGTGAATGTCTCAGGCGCATCTTCTGGTATGGGCTGGTCCTCATTTCGGAGGTCAAGGGAAGGAGTTTGTGGCAAATTAGATGATGTATTGGCTGATGGTGCGTGTGCTACATGAGCTTCCTCTAATCGAAGGTCAGCCAGGCTACCCGGATCGACTTCATCATCCTATACATGAAAGGGTTAGTCTTGTGATCACCGAATATGTACGAAACAGACCTCGTCTACCCTCCCAACTGCCAGACCAGATGCATTCTCCTCTGGCTCAGGTTCCCTCATTTCCATACCCATCTGGATATCATCAACATCCATTGTAACACCTTCAAGAGGGTCGACACTTGGGGGTTGTTGAGACTGAGGCCAGCTCAGATCATTGAGTTGTGTGCGCTTCCGTTTCCGATGAGAAGTGTTAGAGGGGCCAGGTCTCATTTGAGAGTTAGATGACCCTCCGATGTTGGTCTGAGCATGAAGTACTTGTGTTAATGGAGCATTGGCCACAAGCCGCCGGGTTTCCATCCGCTGGTGGTCACGAAAAGTCTTGTATGGAATGACTTTTCCTCCTTCTCCATGAGTTTGTTGGCACTTTTGACACCGACACAATTGAGGCGGAAAGGCAGCTGAGCTCATTGTGAGGAGCGTCGGATGGTGGTAGCACGTTGCGGCAGTGGAAAGAGGGAGAGAGGAGTTTCGCACGACTGCTCTGAGGGTATAACTTGGAGGTACCATACCTTACCCCCCCTAGAAAAAGAGTCTCACAATCCCTTTCGCCTCAAAGAATTTAGCATAATAGGGCACCTTTGGATAGCACTCAAGATAATTAACTTTGGATGTGAACAGAGCAAACCTTTGTGCGAGACATCTGCAATACCAACAGATTGTGTACCTCAGTTCTCTCGCGCGGTATTCATGCCATGGAAAAAGATACAGCTGAGTACATATTATGATCACCAGCTTATTACATCGTGCCTATCTACATCATGCTTCTGCCATACGCAACAGCTTTCTTTTGAATGCCGCAAACTCATTCTCTAGCTCACGAATCTTTCGTTTATGCCCGCGGGCCTCCTCCCGAACCTGCTTCTCTAATGTGGCGGCAATCTGAAGATCCACCTTGGCTTCCGCAAGCTCCCTTTCGCACTCAGCAACTGTATTCTCATACCATCGAAGGCGGGCGAGAAGTTGGTTGTTCGTCGCCTGGAGATCATTCCTTTCCGTTTCTTCCTGGTTGAGGCGAGTTTGAAGATACAGTATAGTTTTGGTGTCGTTATCAATAAGGTTCATCGTACACCTGACAAGATTTGTGAGCGATGATATGGGTAATTTAGGTTGCATGGCTCACGTATTCGACGACTCTGACTTGATTTGAATGGCTGGCGATAACTCTCGTTTGATGTTTGAAGGTGTCGCGGCGACAGGTACACCATATCCTGGTTCTGCTTTGATTTGAGCTGGTTGAGGTGGCTGTTGCTTGACATTCGAGCTTTTCTGGTTTGCAGGTGTCCTGGTAGTTGTGCGACAGGACACGGAACGTGTCAGATTCGAGGTTGTGGCCGCTACAAATTGCAAGGGAACCTGATAGTGAGTAAATCTTTAATGAGAAAAAAATATGTGACGCACCGGAGCCTCTGTTTACACTCGTACTCTCTATGCCTCTCTTTCGGCAGATGTCTTCATACCACTCCTGAGAGTCCACTTGAGAGTTTTCCGTGGTCTCGTCGTAGAACCTGGAACGCGAGAAAGGGTGAGATGGAGAGGTAGAGTGGTGACAAAGAGAAACAGACAGCTTACGCCTTGAGGGCATTGGTTGTGCTAATATTGCCACGGCGTTTTGCGGTAGTAAAAGGGGTGGAAGAGGTGGCGATGTCATCTTCGAGTTCCAGTTTTATTGGAGGAAGGGATGTGCGCGAGGGCGTCGTGTACTTCGACTCTGCCATCGGAATGTGGAAATGATGTGACTTAGTAAAGTGACGAGGAAATTTGAGCCAGTCTTACCATCCATGCATATCACCAAATTCAGGCTAGCTTGAGGGACATGGGTATGAACCGATTTTATAGGATAGAGAGATAAAATCAATAAAACATGGAATGAGCAAACGAAACGTCGCGCGTGTCGGATTAAACCAGGTCTGATCCCTTCCGCTCCCAATTCTCAGTTCAAACTCCGCCACGATCCCATCTCAACCAATCCGCTCCGGGGCCGTTTTCACTGGGCTTGAGATCTCACAGGGAGGGCTGGGGGAGTCATGGTGGTAGTGATAGGGTGCAAGTGGGTCGTCGTGACCTTAAATAACAAAATCGGGCCCCTTTGAATGGGACTCCTGAAACGGCCACCTGAAACGTAGAGACTGACAACTCGTGTACGGACCGATACTAAGGCGAGCTCATCGGAACGACATGACTGTGTGAAAATACACGTGAGTCGTGGGAAAGGCCGGAAGGAGGGGTGCGCAGAATCGGTTTTTCATCGACCGGTAAAACCCTCTACTTAACAGTAGCGGGAACTTGACTTCGCTCGTGCACCGTGACCACTAACAAGCCGTCCCTCAGTTCTCGACATTTCCTGTGGCCTCCCAGATCAGAGGTCAACTATCACCTTGATCCAATTTCCATCAACTTCTCTGAAATTCTCAGCAATCGATCTAAAGATATCGCGAGCGTACCAAGTCGAATTAAGACCATCACGAGAATTCTCGCTCAGGATCTCACTCGATCTAATAGTAACTACTTATCCAGAACCCTATATTGTATGCTCATTCACTGTGGCAAGTCCCTTATCAGCATGATCCGTGGATCTTTCTCACCCAGCCTTCACAGTAGCTACACTTCCCATAAGCCGAGTCATTCCCCCCAAAGCCAAACACCACTTAATTTCGTCATTCGATTGTGGGCCAAAAATGGATCAGTACCTCGCTATTGGATCCCGATGCTATCGCGAAGTGATGTGTATTTCAGCCGATGACTATCCTGTTGAATTGCATCTCTTGTCCTCGAACTACGCACCCACCGATGCGGAGGCCTCCCAAACACTGACGCTCATAGAAAAAGAAGAGCGAGCACTCGCAGCATGCATAAGCGGCATAGCGAATTTTCGTCGGGTGCTGGAGGATTTGATTGGGAGAAAATCGATACTGAAGGAGAGAATTAAACAACGCCGCGCCGCTGTTTCTGTCACACGACGGATTCCCGTAGAGCTGTGGGTGCAGATCTTCGCCCGGCTGTACTCTATGACGGAGGATGAATATCCCCTCACACTCCACACCTCCCAAGGGGTATGGATGGCACCTGCCATAGCTCTCTCCCAAGTGTGTTCGCGCTGGAGAGGTATCTTACTGAGCACGCCTGCCCTCTGGACTTCAATTGATATCAGTCTCTCGTCCCTTCCTCCGCCCTCTCAGCGCCTTCTCGAATTATACCTGCGCAATTCGAAGCAGCATCCTCTTCATGTGAAGCTACAGGGTGGCAACTACTATGCTAGAATTCACGCGGAAGCCGTTGAAACATTGCGGGACACCATAATGACACACATCCATCGATCCGAGTCACTTTCCTGCCACCATTTCGGGAAACAGTTTGTAATCCCTGAAGGGTCCCTTTCGAACCTTATAGCGTTGACAGATAATTCCAGAGATCGTAACGCGCAGTGGCAGGCTGCGTTCAAGAATGCTCCTAGACTAACAAGCGTCACTTCGTCTTTCCTTTACCCCCTTCACGATTTGCCATATCACCAACTGACATCACTTGAATGTCGAAATCTTCTTCATAGGGATATTGAGAAGCTGGCGCGACAAGTGCTTCCTTCTTGCGGTGAACTCGAATCTCTTACCCTTGGGGACCCTGGAGTGGATGACTCTCGCACTGACAGCAGTCGTTGCTCATCTCGCTCCCGATTGGAAAACGTTCCAAACCTTCGAAGTTTTTCCGTCACATTTTCAGTGCCAGACGATCCGATAGATGTGACCTCCCCAATTCACGGGACGATACTTTCTATCAAAGCTTCTGCTTTGACGACTTTGCGATTGAACTTCTCCCAAGGACAGGCAGAGGGATGGGCCACTGTCTTGGTCGATTTTCTCGCTCAGACGTCTAGTACCTCCCTACGCTCTTTGTCACTATCAATCGTCCACTCCAGCATTCCCCACAATCAGACTCTTTCCGGCCTATTGCAAGCGGTTCCCAATCTCGTCGAATTCGAACTTGCGTTAGACAGGACCCGTGCATCTACTCTGCGTTCTGCGGGCAGGTGGGCATATCAGGACTTCCTCTTGCGACACATCGGGGATTTCTTTCACGATATTATCCAATCGACCACGTTGTTCCCGAAGCTCACGAACATATCCTTCTCCGCGATGAACCATATGATACTGACCAACGATTTCGTGAATCTTGCTCTCACGGCTGCAGAGTCAAGGACGTCGACATCCCTGTCCACTGGTATCGGTGCCAAAGTCAACATTGACCCACTGGCGCATGTGCAGGTGATCTGCCGTCGCCTTAGGAAAGGCAAAGCTACCGGTCATTGGGAGACGTTTGCGCTTTCATCCGAAGCACGACAGAGGATCCGTAACCTTTCGCGAAGTGGTGTCAGGGTTGTGATGGAAGGTCACAACGAGATGAAATCCACCTCGGTGGGCGAGTTTTCGACCTTGGACGCTTATAGTACCTCTATTTTTGCAATATGAAATCAATTGCCCGAACGGCGAACGTAAATATCCGGGCTGTACTAGTATCGTTACTCAGCGGATGGAAAACGTACGTTCCCGATAAAACATCACAAGTAGTCCAACTCTTTAGCAATGCTCAGAATCTTCTCAACCTACGTACCCACTAAATAGAATTTATGGCGCATCTAATGTCATGCCTCTAGGATTCATAATTGCCGTGAAGCCCACTGGCTTCTGGTCGTCTGTCCTAATATCATTCTCGTCTACGGCTATAGAGTTGGGATATCCTGACGGTTGGGCTCGAGTATAGGGCGGTCTCAGGTATCCACTCACAGTTGGGGGCCTGATTGGGTGTGACATACGAACTGATATTGATCTGAGCGGCCTTTTCATATTACAGGAGTGATCGGCTTCCTGGCTCAACTGAGAGAGGGCCAGCGGGAATCAAGGACTTAACGGAGAATGATTGATGATGATTGGAACTGTTTTTTAGTTAGATTGAGTTCGGATACAGTAGCTTGATCCAACTATTTTTTTATAAGTTTGAGTAGGCTGATGAGAATACATAGCAACTCCGTTTTCCCATTCAAAAACGCAATCAATTAATCATCGGTACCAGTCGCCGTTACAGTTAGTGGTTCAAGTGTGGGATTGGGTGGAGGTTCAGCGGTGAACGATCGACCCATTGGAGAAGCGGGTGCATTGGGCCATTAACATGTTAATGTATAATCTCCAGAAGGCTGGGTATGAATCCGGAGATGTAACAGGTCGAAGATGGAGTCAAGGAGGCTCTGGCGACACTGGTTTGAACTCAAAGTCACTGGATACGTGGTCAATCCACGAGCGAGATGAGCCAGGCAGAGTTCTTGACTGGGAGCCTCCGTATTATTATTAGGAGATACATCCCATTAGTTCTTGTCTCACCTAGCGTGACACTTTGCCGAAACATACTCAGTACTAGCGTGGTCCATATTTATTATTCCGGATTCGACTAAACGATTGATCTATCGGCTTGGCAATCCACGGATGGTATGTCAAGCAAATCCTAAAGTACAGGCACGGTCACAGGAGCCGGAGTTGAGGTGAGTATAGAACACATAATAGCGGCTGCAGTGCACAGTGACAACGTGTCGAACACATCAATAAATCTAGAGAGCCGTCTAGTTCAACGAGACATCGTACGGCCGATGAACAACGCGAAACAAGAATCAGATTTCGTTTCGTGGATTGATAGTTGTGTGTCGATGTCCAGCGTCAGTCCACGATTGTTGAGACGAACTCGCAAGTATAGCCGTATGACAACTTGATGCGACCAGACTAAGAGTCAAACTGGCGAAGAGTTGGGTGCCCAAAGCGTCCGGTAGCCATTGAGACGTTGTTCATCAAGGGATCGTTCTTGTGTATTGTGCTGATACAGACTTAGGCCACTGGATATTGCAGCGAACCACCACTTTTTCGACTGGCGCTGTTATATGCTCGAGACGCACAACTCGAAGTTTGAAGAAGGTGCTGAATGATGCCGAATAGTTTTCCACTCGGTGTAGTAGACCGTGTATGTCCGCCTGACCATCGTCCAGTGCAGAGGAGTAGCGACGTTCATTGATCATGACATGTCAACAATTCGACCAAGACCGACAAGATTTGAAGCTCTATGACGCGATGCAATGAGAGGAGTAGGATGTTGGATTGCGACTGATACGTACCTTGTGTTGTACCAAGATAGAATCTTGAGTGAGACTTCACAGCCATCACGAACGGCCGAATAAAATCGCGAAGTAGCAAACCCTATTCTGATTGCATTGACCAGACGAGATTCCTTGAATTGTTTTCGTCCACTGACGAGTAGCCTCGAGCCGAGCGGTTACCCAGGAATGTCGCATGGACCTGTCGTCATGTTTGCATCTACGCTAGCGTGGAACCTCAAACGACGAGATGGAGTCGCGCCTGAACCCATGGTATAGACTTTTTCAGATGCCTAGTTCATTCAGCCTCGCGTGTAAATTGTGTCGGGAGAACTGGTATCTAGTGAGTCCGTCACCAAAGAGTTGCCAAGACCGCTTGCAGCATGGCATGGAGATTATTGCTTGTACGCATTTTGATTGTCGACGCGACTCGTAACTGGTTCAGAGAGCGTCCAGAGTCAGGCAGATTGACATTCGATCGATATCACGTAAGTAAATCCGGACGCACACAGCCCCAAGCCATGGGCAAGAGGCGTATTGAATATTCAAGATTGGCGTGCCTTCACGACAACGGGGCAACACAGCTTGGGAACGGGTAGATGAAGGGGTTGAAATGTGTGGGATGACGTCTCCGGAAGAAAGGACTGGAAGTCGGGAGGTCTTAGCACTAGCGGTGCGCCCAAAATACACACTCTCTGCGGCACCGTATTCCAACATACATCACGAGCCGCTATTGGTGTTCATACGAGCAACAGGGCTAACTTGGACAAAGTAAACCCGGAAACTGGAATCGAGAAGAGGCACCTAGAAACCAATTAATGGATACATGAGGTGTTGGTATTGATTCTAGAGAGATAAGAGCTCCCAGAGCCGGAGACAGAGGCAGTACTCACCGAGTTGATGAAACCATCATCAGTGGTTTCTAACAACCGTGAAGTGGACCCTGCCAAAAGCTACACAGCCATTACGTAAATGCGGTACTTTCCCGAGTGCCGGAGACGAGGCATGCCAGGGCTTGAGCTCCTTCGTGACTTTCAACCACAACCTCCTCAGTCATAGCAGTTTTTCGGTTGCACTCAAAGGCTATGTCCGACCTTTGTCTATATAACAACTACCCAAACGGACATGTTCTCTCTCAGCGATTCCTCGTCCACTGATTGGGTAAACGGTAATTAGAACAACCGATCGTCTATTTTTCAATTCCGTTACTTGTCCAGCTTGTTTCTTTTCCTGCCATCTACTTTACCCCTTTCACTGGTCGACACTTTCTGGATTTCTTGCACCGACTTTGACGTGGCGTTCTATCTTTCTCCATCTTTCACTTGCTTCAGGTCACAGCCTCGCCGCAATACATCTCATCTATCCGTCAAATGTACTCTCAACAGCCTTATGCTCATTCATCTACATCAAGTGTATCCAGAAACAGCGGTGGAAGTTGGGAAGGACAGTCGCGTGCAGATATGGTAAGCGCATGCCCCGTTCTCGGAATTCTCGGAGAACTGACAATTATAAAAACCTTCCGGTCACTTTTCCATCTCATCATCTAACAATTGGCCCCTCTCCAAACTGACGATCCTCTACTACTACGACCTCTACAATGCGACCTTCCTACACCTATACGCAGCGTAATCCCGGGGACGTTCCTACTGCAGTCCGCAATCTGCTGTTGTCCATGAAACAGTTACAGGAAGTGTTGCGACAATGGAGCGTCGGACAGGCTACGGAAGGACAAGTCAGCGATATCTATGTTCGGATTGGGACGGACTTCAACACGGCAATGCACGCGTTCACCTATCACCATATCGACTTGAGGTATGTCGGTCGCGTTCCCCTAAAATTCCCTCACGTCGCTCATCTGTATTATTCACATTGACAGTGAAATCCACTCTATTCCAAAAGACCTTCGCACCGTCCTCGAACAATGTCTGGCCGAAGACCCATCCTCGGACGTGCTCAATGCATTCATGCCCGAGGTTCGGAGGGTGTTGTACCGGTTGCTCAGTGGCCTGAATTCCAAACAAGAAGCATGGAGGTCCATCAGCGGCAGTCAATTCCCCATGGTCTCCTTTGACTCCCGATGAACAAATTCACAAACCCCCGCCACCCTTCCAAAACCTATTTATTCTTAGGCCATGGTAATTTATTCCCCTTTGACATTTCCGTTCCCGGATACCCACGTCGTTACTTTCGTAGTACGTGTATTATACTTCTAAAATGTGTATCCTAGCTTTTAAAATGCTCCCGAATGCTACCGTTTCCTCGTTCTATCGTCACTTTCCGGTCATGTCAATTCTTTCGTACTTACTCTGCGCTCGTCATCCGTATAGAGCATCGCGTTTCTAGAAATCCATATCGCGGCGTTTTGCGACAGCTTGGACATGCGCGTTTCATAGCCGAATAAAGTCGTAGACATTTCCTCATAGGTGTGACTGCGGAAAATCATTCCAAACCTCCGAGCAGAAATTCCAGAAAAGAGCTTTGCGAAGGTTGAACGGCTCCGACATCCTGATTTATCCAAGTTCGTGGTTCACATTGACCGCTCCATCGGAGTGCTAATAAAGACCGTTGATTAGGTTCCGAACAAAAAGGACCTTGACCAGAAGGGGGTCATACCATGTACCGGCGCACCTCGCATACTGAAACCCTATTAGTATCCGACGCTCCATCATCATGGGAGCAGGTATGTTAGAGGATAGCAACCTTCCTGCATGTAATCTAGCACCATAGGGCTTAGCGTAACAGGGGGAGAGGCAAGGAAACCATTTTCGCGTATTTGTGGCTCGTAGGGAGGATACAGATGCCGTCGGACATCGCCACTCAAAGTTTCAGCCCGAGTGTGCACAGCAGGATGAAGGGAGAAATGAAATCTGTGCAGATCCTCTTGGCCTGAAGAAAACAAAAAGAATCAAAATCGCCGAAATGAATGTACATTGTAAGCGAAAGTCGTTAATGAGATCCGTTGGGATTCCGACTCGGTGATAGCATCTCATAGCCTCTGGGTGATCCTTGGAGTGTCGCGGTGATTGACTAGTTTTATTGCTTAAGCGATCGTCCTAAATGTTTCCATCGTCAATGGCTCAAGAGGCCGCCAAAGTATGTACAAGATTGTGGCTCTTGGTGGAGAGAAGTAACTCGAGGATGCGTTCGAATCGTCCTGCGCACCAATAGGACCCAGCACGACAAGTACAGGCTTTCAGGGTTCAGTGGGACGCCTGCAGCTGCTAGTTTGACAGAAATGAGGTGCCTTGTAGGTGTTTTGATCTTATGAAGGATGACAAGATCGCATTGTTCCACTTCGTATTGTTGAACCTGCTGTCGACAGCCTACGAGCGGACGTTAACGTTGGGTATCGCACATAGAGGTACCGGCGGTAATGATGGATCGATCGCAGGCTGGATGATTTTGAAAGCCGAGTTCATCATTGATGCACAACGCGCAAGCCTACAGACACTTTGACTGCAAGGAACAAACACCAATGGCCAAAAGGCTATAGAAGATGAAAGCGCAGAATAAAGGCACGCGCGCTTGATCCCTGCGAAGCGTTGGCGCTCGGCATCACGCCGTGTCCAAATCCGGCACAACACTTCCCACACCCCATCAACACAACACAGGCCCCCTCAACCCACCCGCCCGTCAAGAAAACATCCTCAACCTCAAGAAAACGACGAGATGGTGAGTCATTATGCTTCATATTCGTCTTAAAAGGCGTAAAGAGGGCTGCTGGGCTAGTTTTGGGTAGATTGGGTGGAAGAAGTGGGCTGGATTGGGGAAGATTTTGGTGGATGAGGTTGTGGGAGGTCGGATGACGCTTGTCTGGGTTGGAGGAAAACTGCTGCGATTCCTGGTTCTCGATGCGTTAGACTTGCTGGCTGGAGGAAGGGAGATATGATATGATAGCTGGAGGGTATACGCCCCATTGACGCAGCCGATCCTGGAGCCCTCTTTTACCGCTGTTGTATCTTGCATTTTCGGGATGATTACTGACTCTTCTTTTTCTTTGTAGACAAAAGGTCCGTTCATTATGCAACCCTCTTACGAAGCCAGGAAAACTCATCGATCTGTCTCTCACTTCCTTTCCAACCGTGACTAGGTACCTCGTCCTTTGGGTACGTTGACAATAGGTTTTCGCACCAGTTTCCCCACTTACATTCATTTCTCATTTTCTCAGTAAGCGTCACACCAAGTCGCACACTCTCTGCAGGCGCTGCGGCAACCGTGCTTTCCACAGGCAGCACAAAAGTATGTGGATCGATTTTGAAGCTATGTCTTGCTATTGACATTCGTTCTGTTCACAGCTTGCGCCCAGTGCGGCTACCCCTCCGCTAAGATTAGGTCGTACGAGTGGGGCCAGAAGGCTAAGCGCAGAAAGACCACCGGTACTGGCAGGATGAGGTACTTGAAGGATGTTTCGAGGCGATTCAAGAATGGGTTCCGGTATGTTACTTGCCCTTCCCTATCAAGCACTGCCGGACGTTTTTTGATCACCTACCTCATACACAGGGAGAACACGGTTGCCAAAAAACGCGCTCAGAAGACCACCGAGGCATAAGGATCGTCTATAACCATGATGTAGCGTTTTTTATGACCCCATAGGCTTACCATTGCTATTGTATTCTCATGCAACCGACCTTCGAATATGCCATGCCCTCTGCCCTCCAAGTTTCGACCTTGCAATCTGATCCTGGTCGCATCGTGTCAGATGTACTTTATGATGCATCTTGGTGCTTCAGCCCGCAGGAGATTTCCAATGATCCTTGCGGCCTGCGACCGACAGGCATTATCACCGTGTGGTAGCCTGCGCGACACTCCAACCCCTGACAGCCTGTCCACTCCCCACGTTCTGGGATATAGAGTTATGTTGACGTCTGCGTGCGTACCTCGATACGTAGTCAAAGGACACCGGTACCGTCAGTCTACATGCGCTTGCACGCAGCCGTACTGGCTCTCACAAGACTTCCTTCATACCGATGGGTAGTTGAATGGGCCAGGGTATCTGATTATCCTTGAGTTTTGATGTCGATCTGGCGGCTGGCGGCGTCAGTTCACCTCCCCAGACGCTTTAGCGGTTGAATATCGCTCTAAGTGGTGGTCTGCGGTCAAATCTTGCGCTCAAGAGGCGCCCGTACTTTTGATAGTCATGTCATCCCGCTCAAGGTGAGCGAAAGAATGCATGCACAATGTTGGAGTCCGCCTGTCAGTATGCAGCATGAGCTGCACTCCCCCTCATGTATCGATGAAGATCAATCTGCACCATTTCGCCTGGTCTGTAGGTGCGGCTCTTCGGTCTCGTGGGGAGGACATAGAGAACTCCGTTCAATGTTGTAATTGGACCCTTCCAAAACGTCTTCCTCGAAATCGCACGTACGGTGGATGTGGGGGAATTATAGATCCGATTATCACATATCAGAGATAATCAATCTTATCATTACTGCCACCGGCAAAACGTGGAAGTTGGATGGCCTTGCACTTCATTTTCGGGAACGAATCAGGTCCTCCAGCTGGGCGAGACATAACCGCGCTTCAACATATCAGTATCTGTATCAATAATCAGACTTCAGACTTGGGCCAACTGATTACAGGCAGTGGGTAAAGTGTAAAAGGCTGGTAACCGGACACCCTGTAATCTAGCGATCGGCCGCTCTTCCGTCACTGATAAGATCATCGTGACTCCCACCGCGTTCCAGTTCCGAGACAAGGCTGTGCTTAGATTACAGCCTGGCAGATCGGATCATGATATCTATCTCTCCTTCAACAGATGAGAAGGAGAGCTAAAGCAGCTATAGAGCAAACGGGATGCGCTGAGTGTATTCATGAGCGGTCTTTGAGGATCGCGAGCGGGCTCGGGTCCAGGGGCTAGGGTCGGGTAGGCCGGGTCGAGGGTCGCTTACGACACCTGATATGATTTACATCAAATCTCGGCATCAGCCGTATCAGGTGACGTGCCCAAATAGATATGATAGTAAAATTGGCGAGTTCTGATTGGCTAGAGGTTATCTGGGTTTTATCTTCCCCCGCCCTTCAGTTATTTTGGCTGCTAACCAACCACTGGCCAGCACTCTTTTGCTCCTTGACTCTCGACCACCATCAGCACTACCGCCCGTAATCACTCAAGTGCGTTAGAAGGCTAGTTCAAACAGTATCCAGGATCTTGTTGACCTCGTTTTGTTCTCTAGATTGAAACCTATACCTTGATTCATTTCCCCAATGTCACCAATCGTAATGGAGCCTCCCCCGATACAGAACATACACAATCCCTCTCTGGCAAACCTCACACGTTTGCAACAGTTCAGCCCTACACAGCTCCCTAGTACACCTCAGCTGGAACACATCAGACAGAACGATCATTCGCTCTCTGCCTCTCCAAACACGCAGCCAAACCGCATGTCTTCGGAATTCTTCTTGGATCCTCAGTTGAGCGACAAACCAAGCTCTGAACCTCCTGCGGACCCGAACCAGGTCTCCAAATCTTCACCTGGTCGCCAACCGTGTCAGAATTGTCATACCCTTGAAACTCCGTTATGGAGGAGAGATCCTGACGGGAATCCACTTTGCAACGCCTGCGGTGAGTTTATCTTTCATTTCGTTTCTGCTCTTGATCGTTTTCCTCTACACGTTTTCCATTATGGGTGCTTGTGTGCATTGCCCATGCTGTTTCGGTGCGAATCACAATCATATCACATCTCGAATGCGTGTCTTTCGTGTGTTTCGAGAGGCGGTTCCACGTCTCTTTCGATCCTTTCCGCCTTCTTCTCTTCTACATTCCTTCAATCTTTTCCCAGCGGCTTCCTTGCTGGTATCGGAACAGCGTAGGCATCGACCCTTACTCTAGCTCTATTTTGGCTCATGTTGCCCGAAGCCCAAGGTTGTTTACTTGACTCTGCTTGCGCGCACAGTAGGTGTGCTGGCGTGCCGTTCCGTCCCACCTTTCCACGCCTTCATCGCGTTCTCTCCTTTATTAGCTATCACTCTGTTCTGCTCCATCTTCATTCTGTTCTGTTCCATCTTCATTGTCTCATCCTCTCTCCTCTTTATTCGTTCTATCTATTCAGGTCTCTATCAAAAGGCTGGTAAAGGCCGTCGTCCCGCTGCACTACAAGTGACGACCACCAATCAAAACTCTCCCAGTGACAAAATGGGCCCACGCAGAGCGTCCAAATCACCACCAGCGCAAGTCACTGGTTCTTCACCGGAAATGCCTCACAAAAAGTCGACCACGACTTCGAATACGACCCCTGCCAATGCGCCTCATATAGGCGGTGGCACCTGCCCTGGAGACGGCCGATGTGATGGCACAGGTGGGACATCAGCCTGTTCTGGCTGTCCTACATATAATAACGCTATTGTAGCGACGGCCAGAATGGAGGCTGCCCAGGCGCAAAACGAGGCTCTCCTTGCAGCCGCTGTTGCAGCCACGGGTAATGCAGGGTCAACTGGAATCGGGGCAATCACTGGGCACACTGGGCAACAACAATCGTCATCCAAAGCGCCGAATCCAGGGGAACCTGGTACATCTGAGCACGACGGCAGGGCGAGTCCTGACGCGAATGGTGGAGGAGCGGTCAGTTCGCGGAAACCCAGGGGAGCTGTTGGTGCACTCAACTGTGCCAATTGCGGAACGAGCACGACCCCTTTATGGCGAAGAGATGATGTCGGCAACAATATCTGTAACGCTTGCGGTGAGTGGGCCATCGGTTTTCCTTATGTCCTCGCCTATCTTTGCCCCTCCTGTGTTCCATGGGATTATCTTACCCGTGGTATTACCGTATCTTATCAGATGCGTTTTTGCGCATCTTATCGATCCCACGCTCTTATCATCCGGCCCACCACGTCCCCAGAGATTTTTTTGCTTGTAGGTCTCGAAACCTCGCATTTTTGCTGGTGTTTTCGCGTCCTGGATGCAGGGTCTTCATTCCTTCGGACTTTATTGTCTTTTCCTGAATCATTTTCTGAACTCGTCTCTTTTCCGTCATTCAACGGAGAGGTTCGGGCTGCCCTTCGTGTTTTTGCCCTTCGTTTTTCCTGGCGTCATGTCTCAATCGTACTGGAACTTGTGCTGATACTCTTCTTTCTCTTTAGGTCTTTATTTCAAACTACACGGGACACATCGTCCCAACTCTATGAAGAAGTCCGTCATCAAACGACGCAAACGTGTACCCGCCGCTGCAGGATCTGGTGCTGCCATTCCCATGCGTATGACGGACCCCGCTGCCGCCGAGACGTTGGTTTCCCTGGGTCGTGGAGGAATGGGAGGAGCTGGAGGAGCTGGAGAAGAAGAAGACGACCTCGAATCCGATCAGCCCAGGAAGAAAAGGCAACGAAAGAGCGGGAAGCCCGGAGAAGAAGATGCAGCCATGTATGACGACAGGAGACAGTGGGAAGCCGGGAGGCAGTCGCCGACGCACCAGAGACCGTATTCGCGGAATTCGTCGTTCAACACTGGAGTTTTACCTGGCATCAACTCGATGGATATCGGTGCCTCTGGGTCAGTGATGTTCGTTCCGGCGGGGCCTGGCGTTCCGACTGCGTATATGAGGGCAAATTCATCGGCCCCTAGTCGGACGCATTCGCCTTCTGCTGCCACGCAGGCTGGGATCATGCTGCCTCCGCCGCACGGCATGGGACCAGGGAGTGGTAATATCTTCCCAGCCGGTGACATGTCAGCATTACTTGCCCTCGCGGGCGGTATGGTCATACCATCGCTGGCGGATATGGAAAGGCAGTATGCGGAGATGAGCGAAGAGAGGAAAAGAATGGAGGAGGTCCTGGAGAGGACCGATAGGATGATGGTGACCTTGAAGAGGGGTATCGACCAGATGCGAGTGAGGGGGTCTCCCTCACCCCAGCCTTCATCACAATCACCGACGTCAAGTGCTGCTCCACAGCAGCAGGCATCGGTGCCGCTTGCAAGACCTTCATCGACGGAGAAGGACAAGCGCGAGAACGTATGGCCGACTGAGCCCGAGTCTCGCTCATAATATGTATATCTATGTCTTGTGGTTCGTTTCGATTCTATTCACCTTCGCATGTTTATACTACTCTTATTCTTCTAGTCGCCTCACGCTTGTTTCCGTTCTCTGCGTTCGTTTTTATAATCTTTTCTCTTTATTCGTTGCATTCTAACATATATCGTACTCTATTGGTTATCAGTTATGGCTCGTGTATTATTTCCCTCATATTCTCTTCGTCCCCTCCTTCCACGGTTCTTTATTTCACGCTTGGTGGATATCGTTCATGGTTCTGTCTACCTATTTCTATTCTCCCTTCAACTTATTCACATTCACGGCATTATCTTATCGTACTACTTACCTTACTTTTATTCTCCGTCTTGTGGTTTCCCCCTCATATTTTGTCTGCTCTGTCGTTGCTGTGTTGTTTATTGTACAGGTTGTGTAGAACACCACCCACTCTATAGTAATTGATGTGGAATTTCTGAAATCAAATCTCTTCGAACTTGGGTCGTCAGTCGAGTGTATGAAAGTGACTTTGTTCAAATGAGATGAAACGAGGTTTGATGCCAGATTTATCCGGCACTGCATTGCAACGGCACGGGGCTCGCTACCTTCCCTGAAGTCATTCAGGAATTTACTACCATTCCTCATCTTACGCTGACATCGGTGGACGCACATGAGGCTTTCAACACGAAACACCGGGCGGATCTGGGTAGCGGAAAGAACGCCCCAGTGGGAGAAGGAAAACTGCGACTTCATCTCGACTTTACAAAGATGGGACTCAGATTTCGGGAGCCGAAGCACTGTCGAATACATATCCCGCGACTGTGAGGTGGCAAACTAAGAATGCGCCGAGTGCGGGATCTGCGAGCCTGGCTGATTGAGCAACACGGCCAACGTCGGCCATGGCTAGACTCGTAGTAACAGCCACAGTACAATCCATTCTCTCACCATGGTCAATGTATCCCGTCAGCCACATTCATAGGGTCGTCAAATGAAGGCCGACTACCACATGGATGGACTCCGAGTTGTGTATAAATACAGAAGCAACGGTCCTCTACATTTCTCTCACCAACCTCAACCTTCCAGTCTCAAGCCCGCACAATGAAGTTCAATACCATTCTTGCAGCTATCGTCGCTGGCAGTGGAGTTGCTCTCGCACAATCGAGGCTCGACGGATACGGATTTTTGTCTCCTGCGGTCGACCAAGTGGTCAACGTTACCGAGAATGTGTGTCCCTCGTCTTTCCTTCGACCTCGACTGGCGACAGTCACTGACTATCAATGTCATTGTAGCCGTTCGTCAATGTGACCTTCAACCCCCATCGGTATTTCAAGGAATCTACGCGGAGCTTGGACATCTGGCTCTTGTTCGGGGAGTGGGCTACTGACAACCAAGACACCGATACCCATCCCCACACCGCTCAAGAGCTCGTTACCGCCATGGAACCCAATATCGCTGTGACCTGGGAGAACATCAACACTCCTGCGTACTATGCGAATGTTTATGTGAAAGGCTTGCCGGTCTTTCCGCCCGAAACGATGACGATCATGGTCAGGGAAAAGTACGGCGGATTAGTGGTAAGTTACGAGTTGTTATACCCGGGAAGTATGGTCGAGCTCACAATCATCAGGCCAATATGACCCAGGCATTCTACAGTCGCAAGATTCAACTTGTGGAGTAACGGTTGTTCGGAGGTTCCTGGTTACCTTCACAGGTGACGACAGTTAGTTTCTTCATAGCGGTACTCGTTCCTGACGATGATGTGATATACAAAACATTATGGTCGTCATGATCAGTGTGTATGATGCAGGAGTTTTAGGCCTAGCATAGACTTTTTGTCCACTACTCGCAGTTTCTTGATACATAGGAGGTCCTAAACCTGTAAAAAGGAAGCAAATCGTCAGCCAGACATTTTAGGGATTTGCCGGAACACTTTTGGGAATTCTTCGACCTACCATATAGGGTTAATCAGAGCTGATAAACCTTATATAGTAAATGCCACCTTATCTCCCGCCGCAGGTCCAGTCGCGACGACAAACAATCCTCCGCCATTGGGCCACTTTATAGACCTAAAGACAGCCTACAGAGCTTAGTTAATCCCAAAGTATTCTCAATAGTGCTCTGGTAAAAACTGGTCCTAATATTGATGTATTTTACAAGTAATCTGGGTCACCCAGTGCCGGGTATACAGGGCGTATCGTACCGGCCAACTTTGCGCGGTTAATGTAGATATTTTGCATCGAGTAAGCTTTCAGACATGGCTCGGCACTCCAATTTCTGTGCTGGTTGCCCAACGAAGGGCAGGAAAGGGCCAGATATCCAGTCAGAAGATAATCTAGCTGATAATCTCACCTGATTAACCCTATATAGCAGTCTTGCGACTCACTTCCTAAAGCGGTCTAAAATGTCTGGCTGAGATTTTGCTTCCTTTTTACAGGCCCCTCAATACTCAGCTTGCTCGTCATTGAGCGGGCCGGTGACAGGCCTACCCGAGTGCCCACTCGCGAGATAGACCAGGTTAGGTCAGACTCGAAACGACTCTCCTCGCGACCACTCGTCGCAGGTGATGCGCCAGTTGCCACATGAAGCTGTTAACACAAAACACATGAATGTAATCCGAGTTGCGTATAAGTACAGTGGCAATTGGAACTCTTCCACCGACTTTCACCTCCCAGATCATCCTAACCACGTCAAATGAAGTTGGCCACCGTTCTGACAGCTATCTGTTCCGTCAGTGGGGTTGCATTCGTACAATCGGCACAGGAAGGATGCGGATTTCTTTCTCCTGTGGCCTATCAAGTGGTCAACTTGACCGGAAATGTGCGTCCCTCGTTCTGCCCGTACTCTAGATAGTAGCTGTTGAAATTTACTATCATGTAGCCGTTTCTCAATGTAACCTTCAACCCCTACCAATATTTCAAGGTAATTCACGAAGAGTGTAGACATCTCATCTTGGCCGGGGACTGGTTCACTGACTTCGAGGACACCAATACTGATTGTCATGTTGCTCAGGAACTAGTTAGTGGTTTAACTCCCAATATCGATATTCGCTGGGGAGGAATCAGCACTCCTGCATATTATGCGAGCGTGTACGTGGGTGGCTTACTGGCTCCTGTTCCCGCAACGAGGACGGTCATGTTTAGGGAAAATTACAATGGTTATGTGGAAGGCTTCTTCCAGTTCCACCAATCGAGAAGTAGCGGGCTCACGGTTGTCAGGCCAATTCGTCTATGGTGTTCTATGGCCAGAGGATTCAAGTCACAAAGTAGCGTTCGTTCGAATTCCTATGTACACAGCAACGACAGGTCCTTGACTCCTTCGCGGTCGAAAGACAACGATGAGGCGAGGAGATAAGCGAAAGCACCGCTCCCATTGACCGTCAGAACATCGTCATCGTCCGAAAGATCAGCCTCTTCCTCGGCGGCCACGACTAATTCACAGAATGTACTCGTCGATCGAGATAGGCTCACCCCCCTTGAAGGTTCCGGAACGGTGTCCGCTGCAATCGATTTATTGAGCAACGCCTCAAATTCCCGGAAAGTGGCGGGCCGTGCCTGCATCATATCACCTTCAGATGGTAGAAAGAGGGGGAGAAATTACGGGTCCTCACCTCAACGTCAAGTACACGGCGTCTTCCATCGTGCCATAGGTTCAGGCAAACCCTCCGTTCGCCGCCTGATTCGTGTCCGACAGAGGGTCTCTGTGCTCTCTTCAAAGCTTCTTTCAATGCCGAGTGCATCCTTACTTGACCACGCATTTTATGAGCTAGTAGAGGATTGACTTGCGTCGTCGATTTCTTTGACATGGGTCCAGCGTCGTGAATTGATGACTTCTGACGGAAGACGGATTCGAATATGGGCTTGTGAAGCTTGCGAAGGTGAGAAGGGTGCCGTGCAGCAGCAATAGGGAGAGGAATATTAACTGAAACTTCCCCGGTTTTATCCTGGTTTCCGCTCGTGTCAGCTCAAGTAAATGAGGGATCACTCGCACCTTCGAGGATACAACGTGCACAGTAGTATCAAATTCCACCTCACTGCCATCCAAGCCTCTGAAATTCGTCAGCTCTAGCGCGAAGTCGAGGTTCTCTGAGCCAGCCTGAGGGCCCCACTGCCGCCGCAGATCCTTAAGTTTCGCATCTCGCACAATCAAAAGCTTTTCGGTGGATAGAGAGCCGTATGCCAACTGGAGTTGTCCCTCTGCAGGCGATAATTGAGCCTGGTAACTGTGAGGAAAACTGAACCACTCGGAGCGCCATACGCACTCGATGTATTTCTAATTGACGACCTGCATCTTGCAGTCGAGAGGCTGAGAGGCACCAAGAGTTCCGTACCGACTTTGCCGAATCAACTTCGGAAAAGTATTTCGCAGCGAGAGCGGATTCCTGGTATCTTCTGTGCTCAGAACGAGATCCGGATCGTAAACCAATTACTCACATGGAGTTTCTCGTCTGACGGAGGAATCCCTTTACCAGATCTTTCGCATAAAACGTGGGTCGAGAAAGAGACAATCAACCTCATGAATCTGGGAAGTATCAGCACAACCCAAACTGTTTCGGCAAAGGCTCATACTGACTTGTCTCCTGCACACTCCTCCAGTAACGACTTCCTCACGACGATGTCTCCCCACCATGGTTTGTCCGTGGTACCCTGGGACTTAAGAGATGTTGATGTTGACGAACTCAATCGAAGCGCGCCGTGTCGCAATTGCTCGAGGTATTTCGCGAGCGACGCTCGAAATACGGGACTATCGGTAGGCTTTGAGCAAGGGTGGGTCGGCAATATCTAGTTTGGACTCGCTATTTGGCAAAAGAGTTACTGAAGGGGTGCTTGACGCACTTTTTTCGCGCTAGCCCTGCTTCCTTCACAGCATACAACCAAGAAAAAATAGATGTCTTCCATCAACTTCATCCTTTCCTTGAGACCGCGGTGAGACGGATTGAAGAGGTTAATGTCATACTGGGGCTCGTTGACGTGCGGAAATTCCAAAATATGCAGGTGTATGAGTAAGAGCAAAGGTAGTGGAAGTGAGCTCATGGTGGTCCAAGTCGAAGCGCAATCAAGCGCCCATGGACCCCCACGCATATCCACAAGCGTGTAGGATTTGAATATTTCAACGTAAGTATCTATTGCCTCATAGGTAGGAAAATACAACGTATCTACTTAGGACGAAGACGGTAATGCCAGCGCAGGTGAAAGATCTATGTCGGTTTGATGTCTCAATTGTCCGCTTATTGCAACTACGGGGGCCTGCGCCTGACTATACACCTTTAAGCCCAGAAAAACCGAGTCTTCGTCAGAGAGCGGGTATACATCCTTCGAAGGAGCTGGTATGACCAGAGGCGGAGCCGGCGTTAGGACATCTGCAACTTTTGGCGGGTTTGGAAGCAGATGAAGGAGCCAATCAAGTCCGATAAGCATTAAAGCTATCTCCAGGTTTTTCGAGCGAAGGTAAGAGATCAAACGCCAGAAGAAACTGAAAATAAACCAATTTTTTGCTCTTCTCTCTACCTTTGCCTTTTCCTCGTGTTCTCGAGCGTTTTTTAAGGCTGCATCCCGTGCGCTCTTCTGGGCTTGTATATGAACGTATGCTTTTGCCTCAAGCTCGGCTATATCTTGCCCTGCGAGAATATCCAGTGAGGTCGGGAGGTTCAGCTTTTCCGACCTAAGACAATTCAAGTTTGAGCAAGACTTGCGGGCGAAGGTACGTGGAGCCGGCTCACGAGATATCGAAGTCTGCGGGTACATTAATCGAGAATGCTGGGAAGAGAGATTTGGGTACTACTCACTGAACACAATTGATTGACTTGTAGCCCTTTCGGTAAGTGTCCGCGCAAGTGTCCTTTTGTCCCAAGATGGTAGGGTAGCTTCGTAGTACCCCTGGAAATGGAGGCATCCACCGGATCAGTACAAGCACATCAATGCGATAGATAGACAGTAGAGTTCTCGCCTCTGTTCTATAGACTGTTCGATCCAATCGAACCTGGCACCGGTATGTCAGCGTCATTTTCGGGGATTGAATACAAGCCATCTACGTACATGTACGACATATTCGCCGGACCAGAGGCTAGCCTCGAGGTTTACACTGCGAGCATACAACCTTGAATGGGACGACTGGGCTATGTAGTCCTTCTCGCCTTTCCTAAAGAGGACAAAATGGAATGTCCACTGATATCGCCCTGATATCTCAGTGAAATATCTGTCAGTTATCTGAGATAGGACAATAACGACAGGGGAAGGTTCCGCAAGGGCGAACGAGACTGACTCTGAGGTTAGCAGCCCAGAGCACAGTAGCGTAGTAATGCATACTCACAGGATACATCTCCGTAAGAGCATGCGGACGGGAATGGTCGTGTCTTCACATGGAGCCAGTGAGACGACATCACCCAAGAACTGTCAAAGAGCCGCGTCTTCTCGACCACATCCCAGCATTCCAGAAAGTCCTTGTCTTTTCGAGGTAAAGTCTAAGCACTGCCATGAAACCATAGGTTCAGACTACTCACATTCCATGATGAACTCTCCGTTGTCTCCAAATGAGTAATTGAATTTGGGAAGTGCCTCTAACCATTCAGGCGTCCATTCCTTTGACCCGTCGGACCAAGGGCCGTTCCACAAAGACATTCCCCAAGGATTCCGGATGATCACGAATCGTTTCCCCCTATGCTCGACCGCACGTAGCACAGAATAACAATGGTCACCAAAAAGCCCTTGCAGATTGGGAGACGAATCTTCTCCCCTACGGGTTCGATCAAGGCTCCTGAAGACACAACCAAACATACGATCGATGTTCGCCTTGAGCAGTTCATTATTCCAGAACGCCTCGGGGTCTAAAATGTCCTGCGGTGAAGAGTGAGACAAGGCCGGGCCACGGAACTCGAAGATGCAAAAACCTTAGTAGGCACGAATGCCGACACACCGCTGGAGAAGGAAGTCAGCAAGAACTCCTGTTTATAAGATATGAAAGGTACGCCACCCGGTCATGTCCTCAACGGCTTCACCAACTGCGCCTCCATACAATGCCGCGTAGCTCCCATGAAGCTTAGCGTAGGCCTTCTCGATGAGGGGTACCCAAGTCTCTCCATGGGTTCCTGAGCCTGCGAAGTAGAGACCCTTGCCGCTCTTCCTTGCGGACTCATTATACCTCTCCTTATCTAAGTGATAAATTTGCTTCTCCGCAGAGGTGAGTTCCTCGTATTTCGGTATGTGAGTATATAAGAGACTGAGAGATGGTAGAGAGTGAGAGTAAATGATACGTCGTGAATTATTGCAGAAATAAGGAGGCGTACTCGTCAATTATGACTGTAACCCATGAGGTATCCCGAAAGAAAATGAACCCGTAAACACCGATTTCTTCGTCCCTTGCAACGCAAAATCTGTAGGCTAGCCCACCCGCGGTACGGATAAGGGCAAGTGCAGCAATAAAATAGCAATCCCCGAGAGCTCCTTGCACGATATCATTGTAGCTAGCGTTCGGGATGAAAAATTGTGGATTTTCGAATATCTGAGTGACGCGTTGGACGTCAGAAGGCGCGTAGTTCGTGGTCGTGGACAAGCCGCTTAAGCATCGTTTTCTATCGGTCTCGAGGTCGAAATCGTGGTCTCTGGGTGGAAGGTAATTACTGAGAGGGGGCTGAGTCGGAAAAGACAGGCTTTGCTCACCGGAACCTCCGATTCTGTTCTTTACACTCTCTGGCGATACGAGACACTTTCCGACGACACTCTTCGGTAGCCCTGTCCAGTTCTTGAGTCACAAAGACACCCGCATTTTCGAAACTCTGGCCATACAACGGGGGGTCAGAGTGGGCCGGAGAGTTTGCCATAGCTGCATTGTAAGAGATTGGGTGGGGAGATGACATGGCTTGAGCGTTACGCTCAGAACGAGAGAAGATGCCCTTTTATGCTCATTTCTGGCGTCTATCCATAAAGTTCAGTGATATGCATCAACATCCAAGCCAGGCCCAAGCCAGACCTTAAATATTTGCGTTTGCATCGTGTACGGGACGAACGAAACGCGTAAGTCTGGCACATGGAGCCTGCGCCTTCTTCTAGGAATTCCATCTAGAGAGCAGACTCCCAGGCCCACAATACCAACTATCAGGCCTGCAAAGGCGACCAGACTCCAGGCGGGTATTTTGGCTGAACTGTGTACAAGAGACATAGGCATAGGAAGACGACGAGGCCAACAAACAAATCGCTGATTTTTTGAACCCATTCTGTGCCTGCTGGAGGTAGAACAGTGGATTTTGAGCGCTTGAGCGAGTGAAACATATAGCGAGCGCATCGAAAGAAGATGAGATGGCAATCAGAGTCGCAATGTGGCAAGCGCAGGGTTAGGCACGTTCTATTTGCGTTTCGATGACGGGTTTGCACTGTGCAGGGCACTCGGTAACTACCGATGCTTACGTAGTCGCTTCCGAAGCTTTCAAGCGGATTGATTGGACTCCACCTTAACCAGCCTGTACCCAGCTCAATCTTCGTCTGTTTCCGTTTGTTTACGTTGAGATAGCATACTTATTCTATCGGTATCATACCCAGATCCTTTACCTTCCGCATTCTGAAACTTCTCACTTCTCCTCTGACTCAAGTTGTCCCAGAGCTCTGCGGTTATTGACGGCTATAGACGTCTCAAATTGAACCCAAGATCTGCTGTGAAACGGGAATTGACTTGCGGAGACATCTGTCTCGCCTTGCCTCCGAGATACTCCAGTGTCTCATTGATGCTGGGAAATGAAACCGCAGTAACCTCCAGGGCCGTGGGATACTAACCGCTTGAGGAATGCTTCATTCGATTATTGCCTTTCCAAGGAACTTCGATACGAGTCCAATTCTAGTATGCCATACCTTCGCACTCGGGGGTAATACATGGAGAGTAACGATTTGAAGGAAAGACACTTGTTTTTCGGCTCCATATACACGCCCAGCAAACCAGAATCAGGGTTTTTTGAAACCCTTGTGTCAGGAGAACCCCTGTTATTTTTCTATTCTTTGTTGACATTTTTAGAGAAATCCCGCTGATCGATCAAACATGGAAAGCCTAGTTATAATCCACAACCACGCGCCTCACAAATCCGACATCCCCCCACCCAGAGTTCACTCGACCGCACACCTCTTCCCTCTCTCTCTTCCTCTACGTTGAGCCGCACTATGCCTTCTATCAAAGTCAAATCGAGTACCGGAAAAACAGAATTCAAGTACACCATCTCGACCCCTACAAATCCCAATGCGAAGTCAATAGACAAGAACCTCCCCACTATACTATTCATTCACGCCGTTTACCTCTCGCGCGACGTTTACCACTGTACGTTCTTTAGGTTTCTGGTCGTACTTGTCGTTTCTTCTCACCCTCTCTTCGGCAGTACAATTCGCCGACCCGCGAGTCCGGAGATTCAATTTGGTTGCCTTCGACCTTCGGGCTCATGGCGAGACATCAGGCGACAAGCTTCCTCAGGGCTACGGTCAGATAGAGGCAGCTGAAGACGTGACCAAATTAATGGTGAGCTCCCCCCCTCCATTTTTTCGTCGCCCTCAGACTCATGTAGCACCTCATCGCGTCTCCAGGACGCCCTCAAACTACCGGCGTGTCATATTGTAGGGATGTCACTGGGCACGATCATCGCGTTGCAAATGGCTATTTCACACCCCGAGAAAGTCGCCTCCCTGTTCTTGATATCACCCCTTGGCCTGGAAGAGGTAACATTCTGACTGTATAATTGACCCGTTCAACGTGTAACTGAAACTCGCGCATTTCTAGCCCGCAGATATCGCGGCCGGAAGACAGGAAATACATGACTGCTGGATTGAAGGGTTTCCTGACGGGAAGGTTGACGAAGCAGCTCTCTTGGACGCAGTGTACGGGGCTCTACAGCTTGCATTCAGCAACAAATCGTCGTCCCTCATCACCGCGTACGTCCCTTATCTCGCTCTACCGTAACCATCAGCTCAAGTACTCTTGTCATAAGCTTGGTCAAAACCACATACCCTATGGCGAAGAAGAATTGGGGACCCAAGGATTTCCAGACATACCGAACCGCCACCTTGGATTTCTTCCTCAATAGGACCAGCCATACCAAAGAGACCCTTTCGCAGATCAAAGTTCCCGTCAAACTCATCCATGGGCTGGACGACGTCGCGTATCCTCCGGAATACACACTCGAGCAAGAGAAACTGATGAAAGACGCTGGTGTCGACGTCACACTCATCAAAATTCCCAACGCCCCGCATTTTGTTGTTGTTGACTATGGTGTCGAGTGAGTCGTGATCTGATTCAACTGGAGCATGGCTATGTTGGACTGACATTTTTTCCCAGAATGAATCAGGTCCTACATGATCACGTCGTCGGAGCTGTGAAAACCACCGTGCCACCGCAACCGAAAGATGCGGTCTCGCCGTGGGATGCCATACTCCGGAAGAACGGCTGGGTTCCTGGAGATGACTCTGACGAAGAAGACTGAAGCTCTCAGGCTCGCATCACGCTACACCTTGTCGCTGGTATACCTAGGAGGGGGACTTTGAAGTCAATGCCTTGTCTGTACTCGCATATCTATCATATCTATCTCTATCTCCATGTTTCCTGTATCTCTCGTCATGTACTCGCGGATCACTACATTTCTCATGTTGTACCTTGCGATTAGCCTTGAATTCTATGATTCAACCAGACCAGATCAGAAATTCGCACTCGCCATGAGATCGTACATATTCGAGCCTGTGGCGTTCCTCCACAAAATCCAGGGGTAGGTATTCTCGCTTCGTATGATTGTTTTACAAGTTGAAGGGTATAATGGTTTACACGGCGGAGGTTTGAAGGGTCTGATGTTCCACAGGAATGTACTCGCAACTAACCTCCTTGGGATCTTTGATACTGCCCAAAAAGGCTCAGTCTCCTTGACAGGATACAAAGTTGTTTCCACTAGCGCCGGTGTGGGTGATGACACTGAGGGGATAGGAGAGGGTCAACCTTTGTCCCGGAACGTCCGCGAAGAAACGCAAAAACTCAGAAACTCACGCGCAATAGACACCGTTGTTTGAAAAGACCACACGATCAGCTCCTGGGCTTCCACCGTTGTAGGCTCCGCTTGGTAAGATAGGCCACTGACAGGGCGGTTCGATTAGTTATCCTACGAGTTATATAACGCCGACGTACCTCGTTGAACTGGGTTTCTCCTGTGCACCACATGTTGAGACCCTCCCGATTATTGAAGGTGTGTGGGTAGCTGTCTGTCAATGCAAATGCAAATGGTGAGCTCGGCGATGGGATTTCATCCGTGAAAGGGGCCTGAAGTCACTTACTGCTGCCGATTGGGTTGTTGATGTGGGCGAAACCGTTGCTGGTGGCGGCCTTCACTACGGAGAGTGAGTACACGTTGCTGCCACAGGTGACGCTCCCTGCAGGCCATGCTCTGGGCTCTAGCGGGGTCGCGAGAGCGATTGAGAACGAAGCGAAGGCGAGGAGGGTAGTCTTGAACATGGTGCGTCCCAAAGTTTGGAGTCAATAGGTCGCTCTCTTTTATCTTCGCCCGTAACCTGCGACGAGGACTAAGAGCCGCTCTCGGCAGTTTCGTCCATATGGTATAGTATTTGGAGACTGTCCAAGTATGGTCTCCGAATTTGCGACGTCGCGCTCAGAAGGCGGATGTGCCCATGTGCAGATATGACCCACATGCGTAAGGCGTATCCGAAGATAAAGTACGAAGTAGGTTGCAGCAGTGCTCTGGCATTGGCAGGGGAGTTCTCGGTCAGTGGAGGATGCTCGGTCCGCAGACATGTAGCGCAAGTACCCAGTTGAACGTGTGCAGACCAGTGTAGAACATCGCATGTTGTCCAGGGAACCCACATGCTAATCGCCAAATACGGTCGTATTCGTCCTCTCTCGTGACATTATCATATCCAAGAACGTACACGTTCATTCATTTACGAATCGTTGGTGAGGCTTTGTAGGCCAATACAGATGGATAGATGCACATGCGAACCTAAATGGGTTCTGTCCCGATAGCCTGTTTCTCACTTGCGCGATACAGTTGCTGTAATCAACCCGCTGGATAAATCAACAGAAGGGTCAGTATGCTAAGAACACAGGCGAAATCAGGATCGTACCTCGGTGCAGCGACTGGCATAAAAACCTCGGCCTTCGAACTACAAGGAATGCTTTATTAGTCTGGGTCAACAAGAGGCGATAACTAGAAAGCAGATGTAGGGTAGCCTCTCAAAGGGTATCCTTTGAGAGGCCCCACATATAGACACGCCGAGCATTCCATAGCACCACAAAACGTGGACGGGGGACTGATAATAGATACGCACGGGGTCAGGTTGTCCACTCCAATGTACTTCATATCGACAGGAATGTAGTGCTTGTTCGGTAGAGCATATGAAACGGTCGCAACGCCAGCATGGTCGTGTACTATCTTCGTAGCCATTTTGTACAGAGTTGCCTATAAAGGAACAAGTGATAAGAATAGGGAAATGATAGCGATTGGGCGGATCGGTGATAGCTAAGATGAATGTACGGACCTGAACACTGGCGCTATCGTCTTCCGCGAAGATACCCAATGTGACCTTCCTAGTCTTCTCAGGAATACTCGTGTCCCAAATGGTACCCGCTTCTTGTCCTTCCGCCACAGGAATAGCAAAATCCAACTTGTCCTCGTTCTTAGGTGTTGGAAGGTCAATAGGAGCAAATGTATAGCTGAGGTCAACGGAGGTCGAGAAGATTCGGTCGTCCACCTCAACCAAGGTTGTGTACTCGTCTCTGACAAAGTTGGTGAAAGCCGAGCCAGTGGACTTCAAGACTGTGCGAGGATAAGTGTTGTTCAAGCGTGAGAGGTAGTGCTTGCCCACCGAGCAGGTCATTAATTCCAGCACTAACACGCCCAACAAGTTTGTCCTTTCCTCCAGATGCATCGACCTGTCGCCAGCGTCAGTTCCTCGACAAACTTGCATCTAGAATATGACTCACCTCCACTTTCACGGTTCTCTTCTCATCACCATCTCTGAAGAACGAATGAGAGTGTTCCTTCGTTTCACTTCCGGTTTCTACCGGAATTCTCGACCATCTCAGCTGTTCGACCGTGATGAAGGCTTTATGAAGATGGGAATATTTTGAGACGAGATGAGTGCCGAGATGAAGTGCGAATCGTTCGGCGATAAGGATGTGTGGAGAAACTTTGGCCAGATCTTAAAAAAACCTTATAAGCAAGGCCTTCTAGCTCTGCATAGCGACGCACAATATGTTATGTTCTTCACTAAAGACAGATTTTAGCAAGATTTATTATCAAGAAAGACGCGTGGACACGTACAAGAATCGGTTGCGACCACGACGGAGTTGTCTGCCTTGGTGTAGCTGAGAATAGGAATGAGAAATGAGATCGTTTCCTCCGTATACGAGCTTCACCTAGTCTCGATGTCGCCCTCAACCAGTACCGTGACATTGTACTCGACAACGTGATGCCAGTTTCCCTCTCTGAAAACGCGCAGTACCCTGACTTTGTCTTTTCCGTAGCGCGCGTGGCTCAAGTACGAGACTTCGGAGGACATGTCAGCTGGAGAGGTGATGGTGGTGGTTGTGCGTCGATAGATAAGAAGCTTGTGGGTCCATGATGGTTCCAGACCAGCTCAGTGACCCTCGTGACCACGATGTGTTACCAGTTCAACTGTCACTGAATCGACAAGTCAAACGTTGGTTAAACGTTAAATACTTTAAAGATCAGGGTCGGTACGAGGTCTAGGCAACTACATGCATATAAATATACGATTCAAAAATCGAAGATTTCAAACGATTTCTTTAACCTCCCCATCTTTCTCTTTAGCTGCCGCGTACTCGGAAGGGGAGAATCCCGAGGTCACACCGACCGTCGAGACATCAAAGGTGCGGGTGGCGAAACGAGGTCGCGACTCCAACGCGACGGACGTTGCCCCGGTACCACCAGTTCCAGATCCCGCTCGAGTTGCAGCAGAGTTCAAATCATTGGAAGTCATTCCCAAGCTCGTCATGATAATGATCATGGTAGGAACGATTGCCTAGATTTAGATAGTGGCGAGAAGTTAGCTGTGGCCACAAGAACGACGCTGGTGTAGGCTGGTAGTAGCACTCACAGTCAACTGGGCGATAGGATCGTACACGATGTAAAACGCGTTGCTTCCCAAGAAGTAAAGCGTAATTTCAACTATCAATGCCGACGAATAGATGGCTCCGGACTCGATGATCAGCACCAGGATTCTTTGGTAATTGACGAAAGTCTTGGAATGCGAGAATTGTCGACCAAGGTACCTGTCAAAGTAAAAGCATCAACTGCCGGCCACAGAGGTCGAAAGAGGCCCAAAGCCGTTATTAATTTACCAGATTCGGAGGGCAATAAGTGATGTCACCACGACATTGGTGACGAGGGACAAGATGAACATTGACCCATTCCATCTTTCCAGATCGACCACAAACGCACTGTGGATGTGTTTCGCCACCGCAAAGATGTAGGACTGTCCGAATCCACAAACTGTTTGCAGACCTTTGGCCGTCAAGATATCTATCAGAGTTTCAAACGAACACAGACGCACCTGCGGAGCCGATGATCAATAGGACGGGGATAGCGGAAACCAGACGATTCCTTCCCCATACGTGATAGCACCTCCACACCTATACATATGGGGGAACCGGTTTAGGAAGTCATTCGTCGCGAAAGAAGCAAGAGCCACCCACCATTATACTGTCCCCCAAGATCGAGTTAACGGAGTGGATTGTCACTTTCGCAACGTTTGCTGGAACCGAGACATCCGAAAAGAACGCCCCCGGCCCTCCAGGTCGATCCCGCAAGTCGATAAAGCCAATTATCAGTCTCGAGAACCCCATCGAACAATGGATGGTCGAGAAGATGAACATGGCTATCGCAATACTAAGGATTACGGGTTGTATGGTTCTTGTCTTGCGCTTGTAACGAGCAATGAAGAGGTATGAACAAAAGAGCGACAAGTTGATTCCTGGTAGTGTCGACCCGTCAGCGACCAGCGGTAGACATTGAGGGGAAATCTGTACCACTCACCATAAAAGAGAGTTTCTAGCCATATCGCTGTAAGGTATGCTTTATCCAGAGGGATGACAGACATGTTGAGGGGAGGTAAGGTCCTGGTGAATCAAATTTGCCTCGGGGACCTCTTTAAGTATAACAAACCCGCCGGCTACGATCCAGTAAAGCGCATGGGGTTTACATTTTCGGGCTCCGATTACCTGTGGGTAACATAAAGCGTCAGTTCCGAATTTTGATCAGGTGGATCCCATATCGTCAATGAAGAACTCATTCCCGGTCTTTCCAACCAGCAGTCCGCGACATTCTCCGAGTTCCGTATATCGTTTGGCCCAGAAGAGAAGCTGGTGCTCCTTAATCGGAACTATGGTCGACTTCCTTGGGATATCATGATGTGATGGACTTCGACTGCGCGCTGGTATGACGCTTTCAACATGGTGTCCATCGGTGGAGGACGAGTGGTACTACCTGTTCTCATGCCCCCGGTGTATCTCGATTCAGCGCATTCCCAAGCACGGGTCAGTATTCATTCGATGTGCAAGAAGACGTTGAACCGATTTCCACGACTGTCCGCTCCCAAGATGAGCCATTGTTCAATGAAAGTTTTCAGTGATTTGGTGAGCTCAAGATGAGTCTTACATGGGCTATTACACCATTCGACTGCTTGAACGGAGATCCCGTTGTTTGCTCGCGAGCCGCAGCCTGCACGGAGGCCTCGGGGAGCAGGAGACCGTGTGAGACTAGAGGGAGAACAAAATGGTCGACCCTCGTGGATTTGGTATACCTGGCGGGTGGCCGTATGCAAGACAAATGTAAATGATGGACGAACTCCGAGCGTGGACCAGCAACAATGGTCAGATCTGAGCGAAGTGAGAAAAATGTGAAAGACACTGACATGCTTTGAATGCTTATGCACTCGAGTATAGTCAAGGTAGCTTCCGCCAGTAGAGCCACTGCAGAAAGGAATCCGTCAACTCGGCTGACGCTCAAGTTATTTTTAGAAAAGCGTGAAGGCGCATCCGGACCTGAAGCTGGCGAAGGTGACGGTATGATAGGTGAGGGCGAACGCACCTAACCAGACGGGTTCCAGAATCTAGATTGATGAGGCACCACGGCGCATGGTGATGGAAAACAAAGATATTCCTATCTAGTAACGCGGAGAGCTTCGTGAGGTTCTCCGAGATGAACCGTATGCAAGGAAAGCTATAGGACAGCAGAAGTCACTGAGTAAGAAAAGATTCACACGAGAGCACATCGTACATACATCAAACGGGATGATCAACAGCGGCTAGTACAAGCGGTGATGACGCCTGCCATTGGAGAACTTGGAGCAGCCAAATCAAGTCCACCAAGGACTTCTGACCAGTCGCTTCGGAGGAACTTCATCATCTGGAGCTTCATCACTGCAAGGAAACATCAGTGCTTCTGATATCGCAGCGGAGCAGTGAATGCATGATAGCCATCGCTTGTCATCTTCTCGATACCGCTTTCCCAGACATGCCGTCTGAATTCGCAGTTTTGAAAAGGGGGTTTATAAAAGAGGTTGCATACCCGAAATACATTCACGTGGAATCACCACGATCTCGACAGGAGGTTTTTGTGCTGCATACAGGCGTATGAATCTTCCCTTCTTAGGTGCCAAAGATGCATGACTTTTGCTTCGATTCGAAGTCGATGTAATTATTCGAGGAGATGGGAGGCGATGATGGTGGGGCAAGTTCAAAATGCGGCATGTACTTGATGGCGGCCCGGTTTACAATTGACACGCCCAAGCCTGCCCTAAACAATAGTCCTACTGAAGTGCTTAGGCTAACAAAACCTCAATTTCGACCACTATCACTTCAACGATCACTCACTAGCAGTATGGACTTGTTCAGCACTCTTTCATGTAAAGCTTTCCCAGAGGTATCTTCTTTCGCAGAGGACTTCCCCTCAATGTCCCACATCAACCCGGTTACTCAAAGTCATGAAGTTCCTCCATAGCCCGTCCGGCATTGGCCATCGCATTATCGCAGACTTATCAAGTGAGCGGGTCATTTAGGCTGATAGAGGGACTCGCTTGACGAGTGACAGTAGGTCCTGAGGCCAGCTTCAAGATAAAAGATCGGGCAAATCTAGGGCAGAAACACCCATCGAGCTTCTCGTTTGATTTACTGGCGGTCGAAGAACATGTCCCTCGGCAGAGAAGAGAGCATATACTAGAGATACGTGCCTCCCAATTCTCGCGACCATCCGAGTTGAAACTTGCTGGCAAAATCCCCCTAATGTTGGCATGTAGGTTCGGTTTCTTGGAAATCAGGACGATGTTGAGATTTGTTGTGAGTAATTTTGGTTGATGAAGAGACGCGATCTTGGATAAAACTCCGGAGAAATCACAGCTTCTGCTTCGAATTCCTCAAGCCAGCGATAGACTGGGCCCGACACGGACGCGTTGCGGAAGGCGAGGGCGCTGATATCACGTGATGGGAATAGAATGAGGCAATTTTCAATTCCAAGGCTCTCAGCCAATCGCGTTTTGGCGCGGCGCATAAACCGCTCTGAAATTCAATTTCTGCGGGCTTATAAAGGCAGCATGCACCCATTTGGTTGCCGCCTGTTGCTGCTCTTTCCCCCTTCCAGGCCCTCTCCTCATCAAAACCGCGACCCGTTTGCCTCCCCTCCTCACTCCCTCTTCTCTTCTCAACGATGACCAACCTCAAGGCTTTTCGAACCCAGGACCCAAGGACCTGAGCATCAAGAAAGGCACGCATGCCTAAAACCTCGCCAGTTCATCGGAGGTTCTTGAGGGAAACGCCCAGCTAGACCGTCGGTATTGGAGGCTCATGGAAAGTTCTGGGTGCCGCAGTGCGTACCACTAGACCTCTCCCCGTGATATGTGTGCTCATCGTACCTCAGAGACGGCCTCACCTCTCCCGACCCTTCTGCACTCGCAACCTTCCAGTGCTACGGTCCACCCAATCCACCGGTCGTGGCATGGCGAACCCGGGAACATCGCACCCCCGGCGGCCCGTTCCTCTCGCCAAGGTCTTGGCTCGGCTTTTTACTGGCCCGAGTTGTCCTGGCGTTGCCATTGTCATTGTCAATATCGTGTCGTGTGGTTTGGGCCGGAGTCTAGACCTACTCGATTCCCGATGCACGCTCGCAACCTTCTCAAGGAAGAGTACCCTCAAGCACCCTCTCTCCAGTATTCACGCCATTTTTCCGCTGCTGTTAATCTCTTCGTACATGCATGGGTTTTGTGGACTTGGAATAAAAATCCTTCTTACCCTTACCGCCCTTGGCCGGAAGGACGACCGATCGGAACAACAATCAGAACGTACCCATGGTGCAGTTTGTAATTCCTTGGGGAATTGAAGGAGCGAGGGAAGCTGCCCGATTCGGGTTAGGACTTGAGTGTCGTATTTGAACCGGCACAATAGCATCCACGTTCACAGACGTCCACTCACTCGGAACTCTCTTTCCTCTGTTTCGATGCCTCTCGCAGTTCTGCTCCCCAGACATGACATGTCCGGCCTCACTGAGGCGGAACTCGCAGAAAGGGAGATCGATCCTTACGAGGAGACTCCAAAGTATGCGATTGGTGTTGTGGGCTTCGTTTGCGGTTTCATTGCCCTTTTTGTCGTCGCTCGTGTCGTTCTTACCTTGCGACGACGATTTGGCCCGTTGTTCGTGAAATCGAGCGTCTACCGCAGACTCACTGCTGCGAGTAGATACCTTGCTTCGAAGCAGCAGAAGCTCCTCGGTGTTTATTTCCCAGTGTTGGGAGTAACATTGGTTACCTTTGCCTTCTTTGCGTTTACGATGCGTACGACCCTCTCATTTTAAGATGATTCAACAGATATTCTGACGAGTATTTCCACAGTTTGGACTTGGACGATTCGACCGTACTATCGATCTCACTGGAATGTCGGTAGTAACCCCCTCGGGATGAGAAGTGGTTTCATGGCTCGTGAGTACACCTCAGCTGAATTACTCAGTATTCATCGCTGAGAGACGTGCGACCAGTCGGCTGTTTTCCTTTCATCTTCGCTTTCGCATCCAAATGGAACTTTGTGACTTTTATCACCGGCCATTCGCATGAGAAGCTCCAGGTCTATCATCAGTTCATGTCCCACATCTTCCTTGTCCTATCCCTCATGTGAGCACTCGTCTAGGCTCCTCTTCGGCTGTAGTACTAACTCAATTCTGCCAGCCACTCATTCCCATTTCTAATCCAAGGAATGGCCGAGGTCAAGCCTGGTTTCGAGCCCATGACGCAGGTCGAATGGAGCTGGCACGTCGCTCACAAGATCTACTATTGGACTGGCGCCGCCCTACTCATCATCCTCGCTTGGCTCTGCTGGGGTAGTCTTTCCTTCATCCGCAACCGTTACTACGAGACGTTCAAATACCTCCACGTCGCCTCGGCACTCCTCTTCACCGCATTTTTCTTCCTCCACTGCAATAAGCTCCTTGGGAGCTGGGATTATCTCTACGCGACGGTCGTCATCTACGGTGCAAGCGTCGTTTGTAGGTTTGGATGGATGCTACATACGAATAGCAGTGGGATGCCGAGAGCAACGTTCGAATTGATGCCTGGGGGTATGGTCAAGTTGAAAGTTGCGGCTAATCCGCTGGAGAATTGGAGACCCGGACAGCATTATTTCTTCCATTTCATGACTGTGGTGCCATTCCAATCGTACGTGACTCTGCTTTTCCTGTCTTCGTTCCACTCTGACCGCTGTTGCATAATAGACACCCGTTCACGATTGCCAGTATCCCCAAGCTGGAGAAGGACGAGTCTCAAGAGCTGGTTGTGTTGATTCGTCAGGCGAATGGGCTTACGAAGAAGCTGGCAAAGTATCTAGCGAAGCGCGATGGGGCGAAGAGCATCCCTCTCCTTCTGGATGGTCCATTTGGTGGTCTTGGTCACGACATATCGATCTACGAACACGTTCACTTAGTCGCCGGTGGAACTGGTGTCACCTTTGTCCTACCGGTTCTCCAGGACCTGGTGCGCAAGTCGAACCTTGGTGGTGAAAGCGTCGCATGTAAATCGATTCATCTTGTGTGGTCTGTCCGTGAGGAAGGTGGGTCTGCTTCGGTATACTTGCACTGGGAATAAAGACTGACTCTCGACAATCACTTCAGAGTCTATCGCTTGGGCGATCAACGAGATCGAAGGGGCGGCTCGGAAGGCTCTCCATGTCTCTGTCACGATTCAACTCCATGTCACAGGTGGCAGCAGACGAAACTCCGGCTCAGACTCTGACAGCGACATCAGGGAGAAGGATTCGTCCTTGGTTACAAGTTCTTCACCCTCATATGGCCGTGCGGACGTATCCTCCGTTTTACGCGCTGCAGCAGCGGAGTGTCAGACCATGGGTATTGCCGGTATGTCCTTTTCGCTCGTTTGGATGGTGGATGGAAGACTGACGAGTTTTCTGTAATAGCTTGTGGGCCCGAGTCCCTAATTTACGACGTCCGGAACGCTGTGGCCTCTATTCAGCGAGACATTGCGCTAGCTAAACCAGGCTGCAATGAAGTATATCTTCACACCGAAGAGTATGCGTGGTGATGTAGCTTAGTTTGGTTTTCTTCCTCCTCGGCTGTACGACTAGATATGATTTGGTAAACGAATTGCAAGGAAATTTTAGCATCACATCCCAGGCCCGACGGTAACCTTCGCAAGACGGGCTCGGCTTCCAAGTTGAAATTTGGATGTTTACTATGCATATCCGCGGTATGTGGCGGCCATCGTTGTGGTAAGCCTGGGCGGGGATAGGCTCGGTACTTGGTGCTGGAAGCGTCGTGAGGTGAATATCGACTTGTGGAATTTACACCCGCCTCAGACCCTGCCGATTACTTGGTCGGCGACTTCCATCTGAATGGTGTTTGCCTCCACAGCACCATCTTCGAATATAATTTCCCCTTGAAGGACACCGAATCGAGCTTCGACTAGTGTCAGATGCAGATCGCGTCATGTCAAACGCACGTCTCCTCTCTTCCAACTGGTAAGATGGCCGAGCGGTTAAGGCGTGTGACTCAAGTTTCGTACAGAAGCTTCCCTTCTCATGGGAGAAATCCCGCCTGGGTTCAAGTCCCAGTCTTACCATCAATTTTTTGTCCCTCTGCTACCTGGAAGGTAGTGAGAATGAGGGGGGAGCGGAAGATTTTGACGGGGAGGTCGAGGAAGGAGTGAACAAGCACCACCGAATACAGGAATTTAGCGCTGTAAGGCTATGCACCTCAGTCTTCGCAGGTGTTGAAGGTCAATTCCCTAGGAGGCGTTGATTCTGCATCATAAGTAGTGGTCGGGCGAAGCAGTCACTTCCTTGAAGCTAAGAAACTCGCGCGAGTTGGGCATCTCTTCCTCGTTGTTCGCCTATCTCGCAACCCCACCATCTCAGCAGTTGGAATGAATGGGTGGATAATTCACGATAAAATTGACTCGAAGGCGAAGATTAGAGTGTTACAGTAGAGTTGGTTGTGAGTGTTACAAGTACAAAGTCGACTGAATGAATACTAGAGGGGTATCGGAGAGAAGTAAAACTAGACCATCAAATGGACTACCATCCACCATTATCCCGTTCTACCGGTACTATGAAGACCAGCCCGATATTCTGCCCCAAGAGTATCTTCGAATGCGAGCAGATCCGGTTGTTCCGCGCTTATCGCCAACGCATTCACCACATCCGATCCCAGGTGTCCAAGTCTCTCTTCAGAATATAAGTTCCGAGGGAGGCCTCGAGGTATCCTCATTCTCGTAGACTGAGGAGGATTGGTAGTATTCCTGACCAGCAGGTTCCTACGCAGTCCTGACTTTCGCCCTTCAGAAGTGCTGAGAAGGTGAAGGTACTGGTCATCGAGGTAGCCAACGAGCCCGGTCGCTGCGTCAGAGCGCCATGGATGCGCGCGGGGGAACCGGAAATGTGAGACGGCGCTCGAGTCTTCCTCGTCAGAGGACATGCCGTCTGCATCCATAAGGTCTAGTGCTTCCTCCGCAGAAGAAAGACCAAGTCGGCTGGCGGTCTTTTTGCGACGTTCGAGTTTCTGAAAAAACGAGGTCAAAATCGAAATGAAGTCTGGTGATGTCGATGAGAGTAGGAAAGTATACTCACGTTGCGTCGCGTGGTGGTTTGTCGTCTCCTCTCGACTCGGTTGGGATCCTGGCGAGCAAAATTATACCGCACTCGACGTTGAAGAGTTTCGGATAGCTCGCGCATTTTGACCTCGTATTCGGGGTCGTTCGGAAGAATGGGAGACTTTCCTTTCTTCTCGAGCCCTCTATTGTAGTCAGCCATGAGCGACTGAACCGTAGTACATGTCGATAATGATGCATTCCAATCGTGCGTTGCTTTGTTGTTGTTACCGGGGAGATGAGGATTGATGAATCGAAGGGTGTTGTCAGTGAAGCCCGGATGGCTGAAGGAGTAGAGGTTGCGTGCACCAACTGCCTCGCAGTTCTTTGCGACGCTGTCCATCTAGCTTTAACAGACATTCAATGCCGTAGGAAAGGACATACATACCTTTCGAGGTCGTTTGCTGACGGTGGTTGATAAGGCCCTGAGCAGTGGGTGTCCAAGAGGTTATTAACTACTTGATGTTGGAGTTTTCGATCTTCCGAGCAGCGGATAGGTTTGCCTTGTCGCTGTTCGCGTCGCTTCTTTCTGAGGGACGAACGAGTGGCACCAGGGGTCGCCGGCTGTTCGCCCTTGATGACTTCAAGCCGCCCGTGTATCATCGAAACTTCTTCAAAAATTTCCTCGAGCACTTGCAAGGAAGATGATTCAGTAGCCTGTCGAGCAAGGAATACATATGAGTTCAGATTGTTCGCGGAAGAGTTTGAAAAGCACGCACCGATTCTTTCTTTTCGACTTCGTGGACGTACTCCCTGAGCGCAGACAAGGCGCCTGTCAACCTCAATTTCCCTTCCTCCGGCTCCAACGCTCCCGGCATAGTCCAGGTGAATGAGATGGGCCACTGTAGAAAAGAGTTCAATGACCATCTGTTCACCGGGCACACATCTAGAAACGGGTCTTACCTGGCGATCCTGATCCACGCCTGAGTTATCTTTCCCATTTAATGATCGGCTGATGTACGGTTGCCAGAGAGCGTTCAAGAACGACTGGTAACGTAGGTCAGGGAATTTCGCGATCGTAGTCGGCAAGACACGTACCTTAAAGTTGAGGCTGAGGGATGGGAGCCACTCTCGAGGCGTGGTATCCTGTGTTCTATCTGCCATTAACTGGACTCGGTTCAGCACATCAAGAGGATCGAGAGGAGAGGAGGCGAAACCAATCACCTTTGGTGTAGCGTTTGACGAGTTTCTGGTTCTTGTAAGCTAGGCTCCGTATATATAGCACCTAGAAATGAACGCGCGTTCTCATGAATGATGTTTGTGCGCTTTGAAAGAGATGGAACAAACCATGAATGTGTTATTCCTTTCATGATTGTTTAAGGAAGCGAGAAAGGGCCAAAGAATCCTTTCGTATCATTGACCCAAAACGGACAAAGAATAGCGATGAAAGGTTCGAAGCTCTTTTCTGGACTTGAAAGGAATGAAGGTCCATTCTTGTTTGCCTTCGCGAACGGGAGTCTGGTGGTGGTGGTTGTTGGCAGGGTTTGTAAGCGCGCGTCGGCTTTCTTCAAGTCTTAGTTCTCGCCATCACTTGTTTCCTCAGACCTCCTCAACCTCGAGCCACTGGGGGCATTTTTCTGTCAAGTAGGACATGATGTGTTGGTGTCAAGTGTGTCTGAACCTGAAATGGACCATTAAACAAAGATTCTCTAAGTCCCCCCAAGGTGCAACAACCATTGTTTGGACTTGGCTTGGACCTGGCCCACTTGACACCACCACGACATGTCCTACTTGACAGAAAAATGCCCCCAGTGAGCTCAGAGCAACCTCTGTCACATTTGGACCTCCTTTATCACAATGAAATTGGCCTCCCTTCTACTTTACCCGGGATGAACACGCCTTTCACCTACAAAAGCAGCTTCTTTAAATTGGGATTTAGGAACAATGGTTGTATGGTACGTGCTGCGGTCTCTTTGAGTGATAGATATCTGGATATCAAGCATTCTTTTACCGTCTCAGATCGATATACGCTCTTCCCGAATCCGCGCATCTTGGCCGCCGAAATTACTGAAAGACAAATCCCAGAGATCTTAGCAGGTCCCTTGCATCCGCTCCCCAAGATCATTTTTCAACATCAATGCGGCACTTGCGAACTGCCAAGGATGCATATGATGTATTGACGAGTACACTCAACTACAGTGATGATCACGCTCGCTGTTGTTTGACGTCTTCTTATTGCTCTTCGACACCTGGCAGTTACTCGACTGTTCGTTTCGCCGGAATAGAAACGCGACTTATACTTCACCAGCGTTCCACTGAGACGGCGTCATCTTCCATGTTGGGAATCTGGCTCAAGAACGAACAGCGGGATTACGTCCGCGAGGTTTCGACAAAGATATGCCAGCCAAGCTCCCCGAACGCTGCCATGTTAGCGCTCTGATATACCTGGAACTGGGCTGATGGAGACACTGCACGCGGTATTGACTATATCAGCTGTAGTATGTACCATCCGTGGCCCAACTACCCGACGTATGTTATTTCTGGCCCTCGACTCGACATTGATGAGATTCCAACTACCATCCCAGATGATATTCCCAAATATAACGCAGGCAGCACAAGTCTGACATTGACAATAGCGGCACGTCGCTGACAGGGTCACGATTCGACGGCGGCGGCGGGCAAGCAAATGTATGTCCTCTGCTATCTTCTCTGCTATCTTCAGCTATGTCCTCTGAAACGCGATCTCATAACGCCCATTCCTTCTTAGACACATCCATTTCAATGCCAATAATAGTCTACATCTGACCTTACCGCCGCCGACGCATCTATCAACGCCCCTCGTGAGTCTTGCCCCACCTGCAGGCTTAATTTTGTCGTTCACTGATGCTACTGAAACAGTCCTCGAGCGCTCCTCTTGCCCTCCGGCATGTGCCTTAGCTGTCAAGCAAACACTGGTTCAATGGTATCTTTAGGCCCAAAAAGTGATCTTGACGCTCGCCCCTGCAGGGTCTTCTCCATTCGTGACAGTAGATCATCGATGTTCAATGTTCATCCTGGATCCAATACATTACAATATCAATTCTAAACTTACCTTCAATTTGGGCGTGGCGCCCTCGAAGCTGCCATGCTGCGACACCGAGGAAAGATCAGACGCCTGGGGGAAATACTTAAGGGGTTGGGGCAAAGGGTCGCCGTTACTCAAACTTCATGTCTCTCTTCAATCTATTCAAGCACAACACAGCTACGAGCAGTGGCATCCCCACTCCAGACCAAGCGTCCTTCGCCCAACAGCCCGACAAAGCAGGACTACTGGTCGCCGGAGAGTTGGAGAAGGCCCTCGAAGAATGCAAGGAGAAGGTGGCACGCATCGCCGCGGAATGCAGGAGCAAGAACAGAAGATTTAGGTGGGACTTTTCAATGTGTGGTTGCGTGCATATTTGACCTGTCTCCAGAGATCACGAATTCGACCTCGAAAACGACCGCCACCGTTGTTTGCATGGCCTCGGTTCTGATTCAGAGGGAGACTATAATCCGTCGGATGTGCAACGCATCACTCAGATCTTTGAAAAACCCCAGTTCTTTATCAATGGCGCCGATTCCAACGATATAGTCCAAGGCGCCATCGGTAACTGTTGGTTCGTCTCCGCTCTGGCAACAATGTCGACCTCCGAGGGGCTTGTAGAGAAATTTTGTGTTGCTGTGAGTTCGGGATCGGTCTCGGACCCAACGGGTTGCTGACGACACCTCTTTCAAGCGTGATGAGCATATCGGTGTCTATGGATTCGTCTTTTTTAGGGATGCCTCTTGGGTGAATGTCATAATCGACGAGTACGTGGATCCTAGATTTTTTGCTCATCCGACAGTGTCTGACTCTCTACGTCCTGCCAGTTTCTTGTTCACCAGCATCCCAAAGTTCGAGGAACTCAGCTACGCAGAAAAGCAGCTCTACCATCACAACAAGGAGAAGTACAATTCCGACGCGAGAAAGAGTGGGAAAGGATTGTACTTCGCCAAGTCGGGCACTGATGGCGAGACTTGGGTTCCGTTGATTGAGAAGGCGTACGCAAAACTTCACGGAAGCTATGGCGCACTGAGCGGAGGTGAAGGGTGCGAAGCCATCGAAGACCTTACCGGGTGAGTTTGAGCTCGTCGCGCGGCTGCGCCCTTGACACTGATAGCTGATATGATTCCAGTGGTGTCTCGACCTTCATACCCACCAATGTGAGTGGTCAGCTATCTTCTTTTTTGAAGTTTGGCTGACAGTGCTATTTAGGATATCCTCGACGTCGACAAGTTCTGGGCAGACGAATTGTGCAAAGCCAATGTTGACAGACTTTTCGGATGCGCATATGAGACGCTCAGCCCTACTCGGAGCGGGGATTGGAATGCCAAAATTAGTGGCCTGATTGGTGGCCATGCCTATTCCGTGCTGCGAGCTGTGGAGCACAAAGGGAAAAAGTTCGTTATCATCCGGAACCCATGGGGCCAATCTGAATGGACGGGTCCCTGGTCGGACGGCTCAAAGGAGTGGACCGCAGAATGGCTGGAAGCACTACCTGCGCTGGGACATGTTTTCGGCGATGACGGGCAGTTCGTAATGGAATGTTGGTGTCTTCATACTCTATTCCTGCGTCAAGTGATGCTCAAATCGATTGTTAGACAAGGATTTCTTGGAATGCTGGGACCAGATCGACCGTACCATCCTTTACGACTCAACATGGATCATGTCGTCCCAATGGCTCCATGTCACTGCCAGGCCGTTGCCCTGCGCGTGGACGTATGGGGATGTTTCTTGTGAGTGCCTGTCCACCGCCGTCCTTGAGTCACTGGTATGAACAGTCCGATACCGCAGTCACTTTCTCCCTCCCTAAACCCTCGAGCACCGCGATCGTGCTTTCACAATTGGACGATAGATACTTTAGCGATGTTTCTGGGCGGTGCCACTGGACTTTCGACTTCGTTCTCTTCAAGAAGGGGGAGAAAGGTTATGTCGCTGAGTCCTCCATCTCGAGGTTGTACAGTCGTAGCGTCAACCTTGAAGTTGACCTTGAGGCGGGTGACTATGTCGTTCATGTATGCTTTTCACTCTTTGTCCGTATCTCCGACTCACATGTTGTTTGGTGCAATATAGGTACGACTAGATCGACGAGTCAGGACGGACAGACCACAGGTATGTGAGCAGCCTTAACTATTGCGAATTGAGAACTGACTCGCTATGTCCAGGGCTATTATCATTCCAGGTCTGCAGACTGGGATGAGCGTGCCCTATCCCGAGTCCTCACCGAGAGAGCTACAAGTCGATCGATCGCTTCCAGTGAGTATTTTGAGTAGGGGTTTGTTTACTTCTTGCGCTGATCACTTTCTTCGTAGACTTCCACGCTGAGTGAGTTCGCGTATACGTTATGAATTGAAACAAAGTACTAACCTTAACCTTCAGTACCGAGGCGATGAACCTCCCCATGCCCCTCGACATCCTTGCTGGTCAGGATCTTTCCGAGCTAGAGAAAAAAGCTCTCGACATAGCGAATGCGAAGAAAAAAGAGGCAGAAGAAGCCGCAAAAGCTAAGGAGGCTGAGGAGGAAGCCAAACGCAAAATCGAGGAGGAAGCTGAGGAGGCCAAGCGTCAAAAGGAAGCAGACGAGGCAAAGAGGAAGGAGGAGACTACGACAACCGTTCACCACGAGGATGGGTCCGTTACAACTACGACGACGGTGACAGAGAAGGTTGTCACGACGGTTACAAAGACGGCAGCAAATGGAGAGATTCTGGAGACAAAGGAAGAGGTCGTGGCCAATGGCGGAGTCGGTGTTGGTGCTGTTGAGCCACCGAAATCCCCTGTGGAGTCTGACGAAGACGAAGAGGATCACGATCCCAAGAGAGACGTGGTGCCCGTGTCAGAGGACGACTCGATCTTCCTTGGACTGAGGGTGTATACGAATAAAGAAGCTCCCGTTGTTATCTCTGGGCAGCTGCGGCATGAGATGGAGGTCTCTGCAGCGCTGGCTTTGAAATGAGGGAAGTTTTAGTTGATAGGGCATGTAGTCACCGCTTATGTTTCATACTCATGTATAGTTTTGATGTGTCACGAACACTGGCCAAGTGTAACCTTGTATTCAGTCGTGTTAAGTATATCGTGTGTTGATGTACTTATGTGCCGCTCCAGCAAAGTGGCTTCCACCGTTCCACGAATCGTTTCGGCAAGTCCCGAGCATGGCACGCAACACCACCACGTGAGGAACTCAATCTGCTCTTTCATCCTTCGAGCTCTCAATCATTGATGGCAGGCTGCAGACAAACCCTGACGGAGGAATCAGAGCCTGGCTTGTCGTAGTCGGGGTAGGCCCCATCGATTTCTCTCACCGTTGGGTTGAAGGCTGATCGTCTTCCTCCCTTTAGTACCTGCTCAATTGCCTTACAACGTTCGTAATATCTCCACAATGAAGCCGTGCACTCCCAACTCCTCGAGGTCTGGTTATGGCAGCGCTTGGGGCGTGAGTCGCGGTTGATTTTTTCCAACTCAATCGACTCATTTGTTTCACTTAGGTCTTTCAGGCATATTATGGAAATCATCTCCTTCGAAATGTATCCCCGCCCAGGATGTAAGTTCGGTCATGACTTCTGTCGGATGCCTTCTAATAGCCTTTTTCTTCAGCTCTTGTATCAGTTCTGTACAGGTCTTCAACTTCCTGTCCCTTGTTTGGTGTTGTCCCTGATTGCAACTCTATGATTTAGAATGTCTTTGCGTACGCACCTATGCATATCGTCGCCAGTCTGTTCGACATGGGTTATTTCTACTCTCTTCTCATTCCTGCCGGCCTTCTCCACGTCTCTTCGGTCATTTTTACGGGAGAGTGCAAAGAACTCTGGCAGTTCATTCTTTGCTTGGGCGTCCTTACTGGCGTACGTGTGTTTTGGTTACGGTTGTTCGAGGCCACCTGTCTGAAGCACAACTCTCCACAGGCTCGCGACAAGTGCCATGCACGGCCAATTGCTGCTGGTAATCACGCAGTGGTTCAAATAAACGCCAACCGCTGGCCCTCGGGGTTGTGTACTGTGGAGCTTCTCTCGGTGCTGTCGTGTTCCCTCTCGTATCCCGAACATTGATCGATCGCGTGGGGTAGGTTTTTCTCTTTGACGTTCACGCTGAGTGGGTCCAGACTCAAGCTTTACAGATTTTCATGGATGATGTGTATCCTTGGACTCGGCGACCTTTTCTGTGTGGCGGTTGGCATCTTGGTAAGATCGTGATCTTCATCGATTGCTTCCAGCACGCTCAAAATACCGTCGTTTCATTGACACTCCAAGATGATAAGGAAACGTCTCCTCGCTGAGCATGACGCTGGACGTCGGATCATCAGCCTAAGACCTTTCAAGTTATCCGTGTTCTCACTGCACATGATCGCGTCCCTACTGGAGAACGTAGCTCGCACCAAAGCTGTATGTGATGCATAGGATTTTGTTTCCCGACTAATTCGCCCGTAGACACAGCCTATTTCGGCTCAACGGCAGTATCGAGAAATATTGTTTCGGAAGAGTTTGGATCCTGTTGCGATACTCAATGGTACTGGCAATGGGGCGCCTAATTGTTGGATGGGCGGGATCTTCTCTCAGTACGTCGAAAGTTCAACTACGGTATGTCGGCGACGAACATTGGAACCCTTTTACCGCTCAGTTTCATTCAACGCTCTTGTGACCTCTACGATCTTCACCATGGCGCTCATGGTTGTGCGGCCATTCGTGATAACCCAAGTCGGTATAGTAGTAATAGCAATTTTGTTTGGGTAGATGATGACGGCGCGTCCTTCAGCTGTCAACTGAACTTGTACAGGCTCGTCAGATCAACTGGATTCCTCCTCTTCCACGTCGTTTTAGCAGCGCTTGGGCCGCCAGAAAAGCTTACGTACCGATTCGGGATTACGCAGGTCATGATTGGGGCCGGCGCAATGGTAGGGTCTCCAGCTGCTGGGCAAGTCAGACTCGCGGGGGGATGCATGCCCTGGGTAGCTGTTCAGGCGAGTTCAAATTTGCCCGCATTCTCGAATCTCGAATCGCTCATTCATGCAACAAGACGAATTTCAGCCGCGTGCCTTTGTGTTGCTGCTCTATGCCTCTGCGTCGAGAGATACAAAGTTTTCGGCAAGATCTAGGGGAAGCTTTGAGAGTTCTGAGTCGAGGTACTAGTTCCTTTGATCCCCTATTTATCCGTGAGCGCTCGTTTTACCTTCTTTCGTCATATTTGGCCGTAGTCTCAAGTGGTATACGCATAGGTGTGCTAGCTCTCGATAGAGTAACTCATGATGATCATGACTACTATCAACAAGTTGACTGTGTGGCACCCAAAGCATTGGGGATTCCTTTGGGATTCCGACAGTCCCCTGGACTCTAGCACTGTAATCATCATCCTTCTGAGAAGCCGGACTTAAACATTTCTGGTAGGAGAGCGAAATACTTACACAGACGGTGATATGATCGCCCCCGCATGAGCCGGCTTTTGGGTACGCGCTACATGAGTATCTTGTGAATCGTAATGTTCAGCTTCCGATGGGAGGTTTCAGTGCCGAGTACAGAGACGCACCGTATACCACTTTTCGTGTTCTTATACGCGGTGAATTGGATGAGAGGGGGTTTGCTACAATCGAATATCCCACTTGGCTGATTACACGGATTGCCGTTTACGACGTCAACGGGATTGCAATTCATATCATAGGCAGTCCCTATCCAGAGAGATGGAGACAGATAGTCAGTTTCATCGTGATCAGACTGGGGATTGGAATACAGACAGCGGTTCTCATCATAGAATCCCCCAATACCATAGTGGTGGTCAGGGGAGCAGATGGAAATGACCCGAGCGGTGAGGATGGAGACGGTAAGAACAACAGTGAGACCTGAGAGATGCATTCTGGAGTGGAGATGACGAGGTGGGGTCGTGAATTTATAGGGCTTAGGAAGTGTTCTCCACCGTACTCCAGCTATCCTGATAAGGAATACCTACTGATTTTCGATTGAAGAGCATGGCGACATGAATGGTAGTCGAATATTCCATTCTATGTTCTGACCCGTAGTACAGAATGAGATTGTTCAAGTCCAGCAGTGCACCCGTGTGGCGGCGCGAGTCAGCTGGGTATCCTGATTACTAGTACGACCTGGGGAGCACCACCTGGTCTTCCTAGACAGAACATTAACATACCCACCAGCGTCATCTCTGTCAGTGTACGAAAGCTATTTAGCCTTCTGAAGTTGTACCGAGATGGTCGACGAGGCAATGCACAGTCTGAGTCTCCCCACCCAGGCCATCAGAATCACTCGGGCATGCGGACCGGACCAATGACTCCATCGTCGCGTCATCCGGTCCAAGCGCCTTTCTTCAAGCCACTCTTAAACAAACTCTTCCTCCTCCCTTGGGACCCTTCTCTGACCCTACTATGACTCTTTCCTGGTATGATTCTATGGTTCGCGGAGACTCCCTTGGCCTTTGCGTGTCATCTTCATTCTCCTCATCCACCCAACCTCCATCAACGCTCAGGATCATCAACAGCACCTCAAGCGCTCAAGCTTAGTTGTGAGGCGAACTCAGCGAGCCTCGAGTCTGTTACCACATATTCTGTAAATACATGAGCACGCTTTTTTGTGTGCGCCGACCATGCTCAACACGCTCAACCCTAGAACCTACAACTTGGAAGTTGCCTCCACCTATTATTCACCACGCTTCGGGGAGTCTCAGTCGATCATCGACACACTTACGACCTATTATGCTCTTTTTGTTATCACTCAGATACTATGCCGCTAATGTATGAATCCATAACCTGCCTATCTATCCGTACCAGGACTCGAATTCCAGTCCCACACTTCCCGTTAATCCAAGGGTCAGGCTGGATCGGCACCCTTCGTTGGCCCTTTGTGAATATCTGGTGTTGTATTTAGCGAACTTGACAGTGTCTTGCCATCCGAAAATAGGTCAGCAAACTATTTTAGATGAACGAGCTTGGGTCCTCTCCCACCGGTAATCAAAAAGTGGGTTCTGGCGGTCGCAGGGCAAAGCGGGGATATCGCAGAAGCTCCTGGTCTCTGACTGTTACCATTGGGCCTCTCACAGTCTCCCGCATCTCCTTGACCACATCACTCGGCAGAAACTTGGCAAACTTCTCTACAACGCCACTGATCGACCAATCGCAGATCTTTTGTCTTGCACGTTTCTGCCCTTGCGCACAAGGATTTGATGAGAGGCCGAGACTGGCTTGTGATATGCTTGATACTCGAAAAGTCTCTGGGTACCGGTACACATGGTATGAGCAGTCGCTGCCTGTGTAACGTTATTCTTGGAACATCCTTGTCTGCTGGTCTATTTCTGTCGGTTTCTGTCGTGAGCAACCAGTTGACTGCACTCAGCCAGAGCAAGTAGGTTTGGGTATCAAAGAGTTGTGATACTCGACGGAAGGCCCGTCCTCCCTATCGTCTGAGCAGAGCTCAAGGCGCCGGAGTCGCTATTCGACACCCAATCTCTGTAGATCTTGAAAGCGACCTTCAAAATCGATTGTCGCGTGTTAATGATCTGCGATCTGATGTATTCTCATACTAATGCCCTCATTGCGACCGACCGTGGCTACAGTTTCGTTCTTACAGCAAGTTTTCTACTCACTGAAGACTACTCAAGCCCGCCACTATCTACATTTCCGTCAATAAGTTAGCGCCACGGTGTAATGAATGCTTCAAACGACGTCATGATTTGCTCATAGCTCGAAGTAGGACGGGCTTTGGCAAGCGTGGTCAGACTCCATTTTCCGACCTTCGGTTGTGAATCTCTTGGATGCGGGAGCACGCAGGAACAGACAGGGTTAGTGAGGGAAAACAGATTGGTTGCATAGCCTTGCATCTCTCCTAGTTCATCCGAGTCCTTCCAGTCATTTTGACTTCCTTGGATGGATGGATCGTCATGAGGACAGACGCACGGTCTACCAACGGGTTAGTATGTGAAACACATTGAGATGGTTGTTGCCGACGTCAGGTCATGGGAATTTCTGGAGGTACTTGTATTCTTCAAACTCCTCGCACCGCAAGCTAAAGATTCCCAAATTGCAGAGTCCAGATGCTCCGAAGGCACGTTGTCCTTGTTGCTTGAAACTCGAGGAATGGAGGTTTTTGATGGTCCATCAACAGTTACTCATCGTCCCTTCAATCCTCTCGCATTTGTGGCGTAACGGGTGAGAAGATCTACGGAACAATCAGAGCATCGCGGAGTGATGCAGAGTGATCCCTAGTATGCTACCTCATGCCATTCGCAACCCACAGGCCCGCGGCGAGCGCTCAGAAAACGACTCGCCTGGACTCGCTTAGCGGAGAGTATCTGAGCTAGGGCAACGACAAGCCCAGAGTTCGTTGCTGTCCAGAAACTGACCAGAGACACTAGGATATCGAACGCGACAATAAAAGCTCCGTCGTTCCATTCGACACGCAATCACCCTTTGTAATCCGGCCGTTTCCCAAGGACCTCCAAGTCGTAACCTTGCGCTACCCCGCTCAACACCGACCATTTTCCGGAATTCAGTGGTCCTAGTCGACCAAGCCGAAAGCCCTGGGAAACCATCGATGTTTTCGTGGTCTTCTCGTCGTTCAACAGCTTAAGCCCTACCCACTCCTCAAATCAATTAAGGACCACCCGCTATTCTACCGCTCTTCACTTACTATGACACGGTTACGGAGTTGCTGGGCGCGAGGTAACAGAGAAATTGTGGCGCGTCGAGAGTCGAACCACAAGGACCTGGGAATACCGAGCAAGGCTAAGGCGGCTTTCGCTCAATTCGTTTCAATATATGGGTAGATAGACTCGTTCGAGTGCCTACGGTTTTTACTGATACCACTCGCAAAGGGCCTATATGTGGTTAAGATTAGGCTTTCGACATACCAGCTCTTTTTAAGGACATCCTCACGAATGTGATGGTGCCCGACTCTGCAGTGTCAACAAGTCGGTCTTCCCGTCCCTGTTGCACACGGGCGTCATCCAAAAGAAGGGCCGCAGACACTCAAAATAGGATGCATATAGTGCAAGTAAAGATTCGCAGGCCAAGGACGGTCCTCGTGTCTGATAGACAATTACTTGGTGGGAAGAGATGTGTTCCTCACAATTTTGCGGAATGTGATTATCTTAACCCCCCGAGTTCGACGCTCTCGCCCCGCTCAGATTGCGGGTGGACTGATACAGAGAATGGAAGGGTCAGGCTGGAGTGTCCTTGGGAAAGTCTTTTGCGCGTGTTTGCTGCAAGGACGTTCGTGCGCACGTCGCATCGATCCAGTTCAGATATAGTACTTACCGAGTATTTCCCGTTGGAGTCTGGACGGCACGTCGATTCTACGATCGAGAAAAGTCCGAACAACCTCGACAATTAGGTCGACACCAATAGTAGTCAATACTTCTGAACGTTCCGTTGAGCTTCACATTGGCTTCACGCGTTTGGGATTGCCAACCCAAACAACGGACAAAGCACCCCCGGACGGCATGCCAATACCAATTGACCTGCTCTATCAAAAATCAAACAACAACCGGGACCGTCATGCAGCGAGGCTTCTAGACCCTCGAATTTTTCCAGGTGTTTTCCGCGTGAGAATTCAGATGAGAGGTCGTGCCCCACCCCTTCGAGAGAACATATCAGTGTCGAAGCATGGACCCATAGATCAGGTAACGAGCACGAGAATTTCGGCGTGGAAAAAAGAAGAGTGAGTGGATGAATGGTATAGGATATCCCCATGATCTGGTCAGATCCGTACAAGATAAGGATTAAGTGAACGGTAAGTGAACGCTGATGCTAATTATGAATCGTTTGTGCTGTCATGGACGAACTCTCTCTACGGAAATGCCACGCCAGACGAATGGATCAGGTATCAGCAAGCAAGACCCAGCGAAGACTGTCGTGGCGTTACCGGCGGGTACCAAATGAGGTGGAATGAATGCACTTACCAGTAGACGCTGATTGGGCGCAGCGGTAGTCCGGTCGCCGCCAGAATGAGAGGATAAAACATTTGGAATGCCACTTCAAACTGAATGATCCTTTAGCTCGGTGTGGATTTTGCATAAGGATTCCAAGCGCTTTCTATGATCCCACCTGATGTATGTTCGAGCTACCTGCAAGGATTGCGGACCTCGCGTGAGTTTCGTTCCACGAAGGGTCAGCTTACAATGTGTCCCCTCAAACGTTGCGCTGGGCAGCGTATTACCGCCGCTCAAGGGGTCTTGTCGTGGAACAGCAGGTCCACAAGGCGCATGGTAATTGTCGGCCATCCTCACTGAGATCTCCTTCGTGAGCCTGAGAGCGGCAATGCATGAGGTCTTGTGATTGAAGTCCGACACTTTTGAATGGTGAGGGGCTGAATGAGGGGCGACGTCCAGGGCAAATCCAGGTAAAATACATATGTCAGGGTGGCTTGTGGCGTTTGCCTTCCTAATCGCTCATCATAAAGGCTTTCCGGGAGACAAAGACATAGAGAGAAGCTCACAATCTTCGTAATCAGTAGTGATGCATGTTCGATAGCGGATGGAACCCGTCTTGAGCACAGGGTTCCTCGACTTCGATGATGTACTAGGCCTCGAGGGTTGAGAAATTTCTCAAGGTGATTAAGGGAGAGATTTGGATTAGGTACCCTGGGTTGACCGACAGGCCACATACCTGGCAAAGGTACGAACGATCACTCGCCATCGAAAGGAACCAAACAGATATTGACTTTCTACAAGTCGTACGAGAGACCAGCTACAAGCTCAACATGAGGCTGCGTGAGACACATCAACGAATCGTTAGATGTACAGGCCACCTACATGGACGCGGGATGCAGATGCTGCTCAGGAGATGATGTTGGACACTGGTCGGCGTTTGAGACCTTGATGAATCAATGGGTGTGTGAGCCCGGTCGATGCATATAATGCTGAACCTGTGGCATACCGTGGACGTGGGCGCTGTCTCTACCACTGTGACAGGCACAAAAGTCACTGACGGACGGTAAACCGGTTCGGTATAGTGTCTTTGCATGAGCTGGAGGTTCGTGGGACAATATTGAAATGCATAATAGCGCCTAATAATACCACTTGGAATCATGATCAGAGCTATGCAGAACATTGAGCAAGTTGTGGCGAGGAGCGTAGATGAGTCATCGATATATGTGTTACACAGATCATCAAGAACACCTAGTCAGTTGAGCCCTAGACATTGTTAGAACTCAAAATGCAGAAGTTTTACCCAACATCCCCGTGGCGAGCAGGAAGCACCGGCAGGACAGTCGGGTTGAGTGCCATAATTGCGTGAGCGGTAAGATCGCCCAAGTCAGGGAAGATCGAGGCTGCGGAGATAGTCTGAGTTCCACAAATTGTAGTTTCTGGAATCCTGGCCGTGTCAAAGTTGCCGAGATGAAATACTATGCATCTTGCATGCTGAGAGTCAGACAGTCATGACCGCAGGAGTTCCTGAGACTGGTTCATTTCATCAGAAGAATGATTCTGCGCTCCAGAGACCCCCAGGCAGTACCTCATATCTCTGCACAGGACGATCAAACAAGAAGAAGAAGCGCGAGCAAGGGAGTGAGCTGGAATCGCTGCCCGGGCTGAGGCCGAGATGGAGGTAGTAGTGGCGAGAGCTGGTGATGCTTACATAATCAATACCCACTGTTTGCTTTCCGTTACTGTTGGCAACGTTGACCAACACTGCCGTGTTTTCACTTCCTTCACGTCCACCACCGCGTAGACTGTAATTTCAATGCCTATCAAGCAGCTTGAAAGTTTGTTACTCATTATCACCCACTGAGCCTTTGGTTTCGAAGCTAATCGCTTGTTTTCAAATTTCAGATTTCCTGGTCGAACAGAAGCATCTACAAACCCTCAATCTCTCTGTACTTTCAGATTCCCGTCTTGGTATCGATGCATCGTACTACATCCAGAATTTACTAGACACTCCATCCTCCCGAGAGCCTCTGTTGGCTGCGACAGGCGGCTTGCCTCTGGCTCTCACAACTCGAGTCGAATCTGACTTGCGAATTCTCGAAAAACTACGAATCAAGCCTGTGTTTGTTTTTCCTGGACTTCTTCCGAACAGAAAATGGAAACCACATTACCATTTAGAGCATAACGAAGCATGCAGAGATAGGCGTGATGCATGGGAAAAATACGAGGCAGGACAAGAGGATGCTGCGACCAAACTGTTTGCTGGTCGAAGCTGCTTTCAGCAATGGGACCTGTGGCGGATGATTTTGAGAATCTTCAGGCATCGGAACGTAGAATTCGTTGTTGCGCCCTACCTCGCCTGGCCACAAGTACGTTCACCGCCCTGGATCGAAGACCTTCATGACAGCTAATGTTTCTTTGTTTCGACCTTTTTCTAGCTGATATATCTCCAGCGCCATCCAAAGTCCTACATTCATGCCATTTACGGTCCAACCGACACCTTGCTGTACCCCGCTGTCGACAAGCTCATCACGTCGATGGATCTCGTTTCCGCCACCCCCACTTTCACGTACACCTCCAAGCGCGGGTTCTTGCCCGGGTTGGCTGTATCGGAAGACCAGTTCCTTGACATCGGAATCCTTCTCGGTTTCGAGCACTCACCTCCTTTCCCACCTTCTATTCACGAGCAAGGGCTAAAAGCGACAGTTGACATGGTCAAATACTACAAGACAGGGCACGCCGCTGTCTCTGCTTTTTCCGAACATCCCGCGGTCAAGACGATTCAGTACACAGAACACTATGCACGCACGCGTTCCATGGTTCGATACTCCTTAGTCCTTTCGTCGGATGGAGTGGTAGTTCCCTTACCCCTGGCCCTCACTTCTCTCCCCAATCACAGCAATCCTAATCATCATTCACATCACCCCACGGCTGCCGAAATTCCTCAAGACCTCCACGAAATCTTCACCAACCGACTTCCCGACGAAATCTACTATTATCTCTCTCGTGGCCTCATTGGCCCACAGGCCCTGGTCTGGCTGACTACCGGACAAATCGTGGAGAGTCCTCCATTGGACAACGGGGAAACTCAGGAGTACAAACGCTTTGTGAAGGAGGTTATTACGGATGGGCAGACCGGCCCGAGAGCGACGACTCTGGCCCTCATCAGCAGTGTCGCGCATAATTCGTGGTCGAGTCGGAAGGTACACGGCCTATTCTGGTTTGAGAACCCCAGTGGCCAGAATCAGAAGCCTATCCAGCACAACTCCCCTCAAACAGCCCAACTAGCGGAGCGAGTTACCGGATGGAACGTGCCATATGGGCTCGTTGAGGAGGAGTTGAGGAGACAAAATGTAAAGTTTGATGAAACTACTCGTTTCATTTCGGAAGTGACTGACTGACGTTACGTGTGGCTCCTTTTCCTTCTAGTCCTCAACAATTGACTTTTCACTATGTTTGGGTGCGACTACGGAGAGGCTCGCTGCGCGCACGAAGGTGAAGAGTAATTCACAAACACCGCTCGAGAAGAAGGACGAGATTGTAGCCAACGTCATCTGGAGGTTCCTCGAGCTACGAGGGTGAGTCAAGTCCTTGTCTCCTTTTGGCTGTCGTAACTGAGTTTCGTGTGGTCAGATTCTTGTTGAACACCCACATGCACTCGCCTTTAGCTCGGGCGATGCATACTGCCCTCAAGTCATCCCGGCTCAATGACAAGTTCCAGGACCCGCTCTATCTCTTCTTGGAACTGGTCAGAGCTGGCGTGATGCATGGCCACTTGTGGTCCCAACGCGCTTTCAGCGGAGGCCCTAGCTTTGGTACAGGTAAATTTAGTCCGGCTTCTCACGTTCGCGCCCGTCGTGCTCATCCTTTCCCCAATAGATGATGAGAAATCGAGCATGCTGCTAGTAATGCGGGTTCTTAGCATTGTTCCACTGAACTTTAAGGTGAGCTCATTACGCCAAGCCACACGACTTGAACTCATTCCCGAATGTACGGTAACCAGTCCCAACCATGGTCAGCTCCCTTGTCGAGGGAGTTGTTAGTCTTCAACTCATTTGTGCGGTCTCTTACGAGAGCTCTGCGAACGCTCCTCGAAGTGACGTCGCTTAATATGCTATTGCGCGGAGATGCTCGCAAGGCGCGGGATGACCTTTTGGACATTGCGCTATCTCTGCCGTTCCAAACCGAGGTGAACACTGGATTCGGTGTTTTAGCCAAAGTATACCTCGACGCTCTCACCCACATCAACCGCGGAGAGAGGGTCCGCGATCGTTATGCCGAGGGCGTACAAGAGGCGAAAGCCGTCGCTTTGGAAATATGTGAGGAGACGTTCCCTGGGGTCAAGTATCCCAAGGCCGAAGTCGAGAGAGGGTTCCGTTTCTGGGACGTCGTAAGTCTACTTCGTCATCATTCTAGGCTCTGACACGTTTCATTAATGGTACCCTCTCGATTTACAGGCTTTAACAGCAATGAGACAGCTTCATTCAGAGGGTGCGGTCCTGCAGGAGTTGATAGACCAATTCGAGGCCGCAGAGTCATGGTTGGCGCCGATGAGACCATGAAAAAAAGTCCAAAAGGGTCAAAGGTTGATACGTTGGCCGCTCGGGTGTGATGGTTCAGTACTGCTCGCGAAACAGATTGTCTTTCTCTTTTCTTAGTTGACAACAGCGTTGGTCGGCGATTGAGACTGATTTGGGTAGAAGAAAGAATAGTGCCAACAAAGGATTCATGCAGTCTCAGTCGAGTTCAGTTACCCTAAAATTAGATGGGAAATCGATGGCGAGTAGCAAGGGGCGTGGGAGGAACAGGAGTCCAGAAGGGGATTCATCCGTTCCGATTATACGGATCTGAAATTAATTGCCACGTGATTGATAACCCCGATCTGGCATGAGAAAATCTTGCAAAATGGATCTCGGGTCGCTGTCATTCTGAAATTTGGATCGATCTCACAGTTCTCTCTGTGCCAACTACAAAATGCCACCACCTCTGCCACAACCTGTGCCAACTGTCCCCCCCGCACTCAACTCGTCCTCATCATGATAGACGTTCCCCAGCACCAAATTCATTGCGACTTCAACGTCGGCGATATTGACGAGAAGCTCAAGTCAACCAACCTCTACAACCATTCCGTCCAAATCATTGAACTTGTCGAATGTCCACCACCCCCTCGCCGTGTAGTTGATATATCCTACGCCCCCTCTTCATCCTATGTTTCCTCGTCATGCACATCCGAAGAAGAAGAACTAGAAGAGGACGACGACGAGGCACTCGAATCATACTGCTCATCCGAAGACGCGGTCGAGCATTCACCGCAACATCTGTGCGAAAATCAAAGAACACCGTCTCAGCATTCTCCAGACTCGTATTCATTCAAAATGAATCGAATACTCGCATGGCGGAAGAACTTCTCTTGCCAATTGGGTTCCACGCTGTCTGGTATGTATGCATGTTCGCTACCCAAAGCACGGAGCTAATCTATTCTCGCCCAGAATCAGCTCTTTCATCATCTCTGAAAAGGAAAGAGCCTTCATATTTTGGTGATGAGGATGAGGATGACCATGTCAGTTCTTTGTTGGTTGGTCGTCTGATACGAAAGACTGACTCTCGGTTGAAGGGCTCACAATCGTCCAAACGTTCCCGATCTCACTCCTCGGAAGGTGACAGCAGTAGCTCAAGCTCCCTTGGGTCGCTATCGTGCCCAGCGTGCGACGCCTTCTTCGATGACCTTCAGAGTTTACGCCAACACGGACGCGACGCAAAGGCTGGTGCCAATGAAGCTTGCTTCACCGCGGTCGCGTATGCCTTTGAGTAAGGCATTCTATTGGGGTTAAACCTTGCGCAGGCGTCCCCCCCTTGGCACAGATCAGTCTTATTCCTCCTTTCATCGCGGTCCGATAGGACTCAGGGTCAATTCGCGTTGGCTCACGCCTCACTGTTTCTCACCGGTCCTCGCTGCACATTCCATAAGTTCCATTCCTATATCTGACCATCTGTATTAATCTCTTGCCACATTGCATCTGTATTCACACCCCCGCACGCTCTCCATTCGTCATCTACAAATCATCTACCGTCTACACTCACCCTAGTCCTACGCTACTTGGCTCTTTGATAATATTTTATATAGCTCTTTATTCTGTTCGCCGTTGTATTCATCCAGACGAAATACGACGACCGCTTCTTAAACGATGACTTGCGGTGGCCCTTTCCCGCTCCTTTCGCGTTGCCATTGACCTCTCTCATCGGATGAAACACCTCGAGGCGGACGACTAAACCCCAACCGTACCCATGTCCCCATCACCTCCGGAGGCCAAATAAAAGGGGCATCGATTACTTACTTTCCACAAAACCCGCGCCCATCGTAGAATCCAAACGAGGCTAACTCTGAACATGCCGACCCCATGCCACAAAAGATCCATAACGCCAAAACTCCAGAGACCCCGCCACGCCCACAAGTGAATTTACTTCCATCCAAGAGAAGAGATATAAGATACCTTTTCCCATCCGCCCGATGCAATCCAGTCAACTTGACACCTCGACTCGAATCCGCATAAACAATCGCAAGGGGATCACGTTTCTCAGATCCGTTGACAAGTCTCCGGTGGGAATATTCCAGTCAAGGTCTGGCCCAGAGCAAGGTTGGCAGCCCATGGGAATGAACCTTGATCGAGACAAGCAACACAGGTATCCCGTGTGAACGTTCCTTTTCCATCGCTCTTCCATCTCCCCCATCTCTACAGCGACCGCTTATGGGAATTGCTCACAAGGACAACCCTCGAGCTCCCTCAAGGTCCCGTATCTGACCGGCGTGGCACTGTTCGACTCACACCATCCCTTCCGTCCAACCGACGGTCCTGGGTCGTCTTTTCTTCCGGTGAGCCGCCGAGACGATTCCCCGGCTCACTTCTGCATGGGCCTTGAGGTGCTCAAATCCAATCTCAGGCTCGAGCAGGGCACAATCAGCGTAAGTGCATGTTTCTCATCATCTTGACTCAAGATTCACTGTCAGCGCGACGCCGGGTGGGGCTCCATGCGTTACAGCAAACATGGACGGAATGAACGAACGATCCTCCCCCTTTGGAGCGTTACACTTTACCGATGGTCACTGGGTAGCGGAGACACAGCAGGCCTGGGAGGGAAAAAATGTTTCTCGCTGACTATGATCCCTTCAAGAAATGTTACATATTATTGCCACTTCGGTCTGCCGTCTTTCCGACGTGCAATCCTGGCCGGCACTGTAATTCACTCCAAAAGATAGACTCGAACTCCGGCTTCATATTTTCCTTTTTGTCAAAATTGATCTACGTGTGTGGGGGATTTATCATTGCGGAGCCATTAATGAACTCGGCGCTCTTGTCAACAGGCAGCTTGAGAAAAAATCAGAGTCCAGGTGGCTTGAGCATTCAGCAAGATGGTTTGGCCTTGGCTTCACCACGATTGCCCGGTGTTGACCCTCGTTAGCGCCACATGATTCAATAGAAACTCAAAATCACCGTAAGGTATTCCATCATAATCTTGCATTCATATCGATACCATAACAGGCTCCGGAGTGGATGGTGGCTATGTATCAATACATATGTACGGGCGTGATGGTACAAAGAGTAAATAGCCCAAGCTACCCACGACCTCAGCGGGATGATACCCGCCCTGCGGGTTCACAAGGACTGGAGTGGCGGAGAGGACAGTATACTTGCTACAGTGGCTGTATTTTGAATCACCATAAAGGCATAAATTCAGCACGGCCTGGATCATCGGCTGCCTGTGAACGAGCCTCGGTCTGGAGGTCCTGGCGCGGTAGTGACAATTACTACAAGCCGTCGCAAGAGAAGAATCCGACAATAGGGGAACGTGTGAGCCGGGGAGAATCTCGCTTACTGTTCAACAGAGGACGCCGCGTATGAGCTATTACCGCACCTGACCGCACCCAATACAACGCCAGCATACTTCTCGTTCATCGTGACATCAAGACCCTTCCAATCTGAAGAGACGTTGTGGCTAGTGTGATCGAGCGGATGGCTTGCCTCCAATTGAGAGAAGCGGGAGCGAGGCCTTTGGCATCCAGAACGTGGGTTCAGGCCCCTCTCCAAACGCAGTTCTCTATCAGCAACATGACAGGACGTGAGCTCAAAGGGACACAATCACTCTTGATAGGAACCTGGGGGCCTCACCATGCACGCAATCTCCTCAGCGTATATTTCAAAATGCCGTGAGCCGCTTGGAGAACCCGGTCCTTTGGACAGACATAAGAAGTGGCAGCACCTCGACCGGTTCAACCTCGATTAGAACGACTATCCCAAGGTTCCTGACAGCAGATTCCCAGAACAAAGGTCTAGAAACCACACCATCAGTATGGGCGCAGCTGTGATGCCACGACAATCCCCCGTAGTTTGTCCAAGGTCTGATTGCGCCCTCGTTGAAACATTACAACCATGATCGACCACTGGTTATACCCCGGACCGTGCGGAGCAACAGGCTAAAGGAGGGCGAAGGGTGGGAACGAAAGTTCCGCCGCGTACCTGCGAGAAACCCACGACGTTCAAGGGGTGTCTATCGTGTGCACTGTGGACAGCGTACCTTGACAGCGTTCCCAAACCATATATTTGAGATCGAGCACATCCTGTTGCGTCCCATCTACCCGGAAATATGGTACTGTGGTAGGTTCTTAGTATGGGCCACACAACGTCGGGCTCAAGGTTGACCACGGATGCGGATCGGCTAGTTTCTACAGCTTGCTCAGCCTAGATAAGGTGATACTGAGTATGGGGAAATCTTTTCGCACCTAAAACATGCTGAAAAGGTTTTACATCAGGGACTGAGTGAAATATCTCGGCGAGGTCATCGTTCGCTTGATTTTTGAGGCTGTCCCAAGTCACTTCAGTGCCGCCCACGTTCCTGATGCTGAAGGGACTGCAGCGGCGCCTTAAATGGAGAAAAACATTCAGAAACCATCAGGCGTGTTGATCATGAGCCCGGGAAACTGACGGCCGATGTTTCGTCGGTGTACTGTAATTCCTTCCCATAAAGAACGAAGTTCAAGTTGGGGGTGTTGGCTAGTGAGAATGAGTTCCGACGGAGCTTCCGAACATATGTATGCCACATACTCACAATCAGGGTCGGATCTCACTTTGACTGTGCTTGATGGGTTAAAATATCGGAAAAAAGACCGGCGCGAGTGTATCATTTGGCGCAGTGACGTTCATTGAGGATGTTTGATGCAAGTACCCTTCCAAGGACCGTCAGTAGCGAAGTGATGATCCAAATCCCGGCCTCGAGTGGGCCGAATTTCTTCCCACGGCCAGGAAGCAGACCGTCCGGGTGCACTCGGTGACTTGTCTACTCACCATCATGCTTCTTTTGGTTCCTTTTGATTACTACCACCCTTAGTGGACCACTAATTTGGACGCCGAATTTACTCCAGAGCTGGTATAACTCTCACACTATGTGGGGTTACACTCAAGCCATTTCACGGCGTTTCTCAGCAGCACAAGTCTCGATGTGCGATGGCATCGAAGGGGCGTCGAACGGGACGCAAAAACCTCGAGGGACGTACTTACATCGCCGCACAGGCTATACTCATTTACCGAATCTGCCTGGGAATCATGCTTTATCCAGTCTCGGGATGTTAACGTTCGGGGCTGCACTAATGACGAGAGTTAAAGAGATCGCCCTCGATCGGGAATCCCAGGGAAACTCTGTGATGAGAGAGTGGCCTAACGTCGACGTACGCTCTCCCATGGCTTCCCATCTCCTGTCGAAGACCTCCTCAGGCGTCACTTTATACGATCGATTTCAATTGTCTTCTAAGCAGAATGAAAACTCGAGGTACTTTATTATATCGTACTACTCACTGCCCCGGCTTGTTCCTTGACTAATCCCTTTCTTCCAGGTGCTGCGTATGCGCCTGTAGTCTCTACCATCGCAGAGCTCCGCCTCTCAAACTCACTGCCGATCAAGCAGTTGCCATCATCTTGCCGTCTCCATGCTCAACTTCTGAAATTTGGGTGCAATAGCTGTGAGAGGTTTGGTCGCCAATGACGGGTTCACATGGCTATCGGTAGTTTTATTTTGACCTGTCTCTGCCGACTCAGCACTATCCTTCACCTATATGACGACTCAACCTGCGGCTTCACCTTGCTGGCGACATGGTAAGGTCGACCGAGCTTAGGAGACCTTTGAATCTTCCGATTACGGTTTCAAATCGGCCTCTTCACCTCGGTTCAACTGCCGTGCACACAAATCGTTCTGGAAATCTGCGCCGCAGCCTGTGAGCCGCAGCATCAATGTTTATGATACCTCGAAAAGGCGAGGACAGTCGTGGGGACGGGATATTGTCGGCAAATGCGGCGATCGTTTGTTTTTAGACTGAACTTCCAAGTATCCCACTCTTATTTTCAATTCGTAATGGTTCGAATGTAGAGTTTTGCGGAGGAGACATTCACTGGAAGGTCTCGGTTGACCAGGCGGCTGCAGAGGGTCACGTTCCTCATCGCGTTTATGAGCTTGCACCAAGGCTCAAACGGTTCTGAGACCCGATACGTACAACCACTGGCTCACCCTGGCTGCCAGTCTTCGGCCTGAACTCAAAATATTCTCCGATACCTCCGAACAAGCAACAACTCTCGTCTGCCATTGATCCTCTGGATTCTCAGGACGTTGCTTTGTGAGATTCCGCTGTTTGTCTAAATATGTCATTCATTTGCCCACTTTTTACGGTATATTGAGCCAATGACAGATTCAGAACGTTTTTCTTTGGTCTGGGTTGATGAACTTGCTGGTGTGTTGTTCTCCGATCTAACTTCCTGTCGGGGCGCAGGTCCAATTATGTATAGTACTCACACACCAGGAGACCGGACAGACCAATACTTTCTCATTGAATGGAGTCTCAGAGCCAAAAACCGGATTCCTAGAAGGAACGAGGCAGTTGTTCATGTTCATGACGAGCGCCCAATCTCGGTGTACTCACCTGCCGTGGAGCGCGAAGGCCAGACGCAGACCACTCTGCACATCTTGCCTTTCTGGGTGTGACACGGGGCGTCGAGTTGAGCGTGAGCGAACCGCCCGGGAGGAGTAGAATGAAGACCTCTATCTATAATTGATCAATAACAGAGGTGTCACCACGACCGACTGATCCAGTATAGGCAATGTCCAGTAATCTCCACAAAGCTCACCACAAGATTTCATTTCCCGACATTAAATACGACTATCCGATTCCTACTCCAACAGAGGTCTACGCGTTTAGCAATGTACTTATAATCACCCCACGGCAATGAGCATCGAGTGCGTGAGCGCTTGTGGGGCCTCGTAGCTCACGTCCTCTGCACACACAAAAGTGTTAAATCCCTCGGTGTTTCCTCAGGCCGTGACCGCTACGGGGATGATTTCCAGCTCAGAACAGTTATAGGCGGTCATTACAATGGTTTACGCCACTGGGGAACATATGTTACACGACAATTACAGCAGCCATACCTCACCTCAGATGACATGATCAACGTTCTCGCGATGATGATGCATGCTCTGGTGCTCAGGAGTCCCGTCTTCGGAAAGTGACAGGGATATGGCCAGGTCTATGAATAAGTTGAGCACAGGTGCTACGGCAATACTCACAAGAACAAGGGCACAAAACTCACGTCAATGTGATGGCCGTCGTGGTAGCCAAAACCCTGGCTTTCTTCTGTTCGAATGTTTCCCCGTCCTTAGTCGGGATTTCAATCTGATATTTGCTGATTAGCATCGCAAGGATAGCAATAGCTTCGTATTCAAAGAATCTAATGAAGAAAAAGGCTTTCAGTCAGAAGATCCAAGGAGTTACAAGGCGCGCCTTACTTGCGTCCCAAACACGCATGCGAGCCTAAATTATCGCGAAACAGTGAGTCATCAAGTGTGAGAAAGCCTGGTCTTAGCATACCGGTACTGAAAGGGATAAATGCGTCCTTGTTCCACTCTCCTATGAAGCGCGATGGTTTAAATTCCGAAGGCTCCTCCCAGTAGCGGGCTTTTCCACGGCGTGAGTGACAAGGACGGGATTACAACTACGAAATGACTGACGGTTGTAATGCAACCCCACGACGTCAACTGTAATATTTGTGCCCGCGTGAACAGGGACTTGTTCGGTCCTGGTCCCGTCGGCGCTCGTGGCTGTGAGGACAGTATCTTCCGCACAAACTTTTGGTATCCAGGTCACCTTTCGGATAGGGCCAGAATAAGTGGCCGCGGCGCCTGGACGTACGAAGCCGACTTACAGGGGGATACATGCGAAGGGTTTCGTAGTAGATCCTAGAGGTCAGGTCGGCATTGGTGGGAGCTCCTTAAGGTGAGAAACTGACAACTTACGCCATGGCCTGTGTGAAGAGGGGCATCTCTTCGTATGTCTGTTCCAGAGCATGAAGGAAGATTGCCTCAGATTCGGAAGCACCTTAGCAGGGGAACAACAACAGACCGGAGCCCTCCCACCAGGGAGCAGTCCTTCAACCTGCTGGAAAAGCTTCTCCTGTTCTTCTTGATGGAGGGCGAGTAGTAAGAAAGTGAAACACAAAGTGTGAGCAGCGGTCTGGCCGATAGCTTTTAGAAAGGGGTCATAACATCGTACATTCCATTAGGCTCACCTCATGTCCCGCGACCAGCAATACGAATATGTTTCCAACCATCTCACGGACCGATAATGCAGCCTTCTCGCCACCAGCGGAGTTCTCTTTGAGGAGACTACTGAACAAGTCGGCCTTATCGGACTTTTCGCGGGTTTGGACCATCTCAAGCATGTATTCCTGTTCGTGATAAATATCAGCCGACATATGATCTTTTGATTCCCATGACGTGAATGACTCAAAACCACACACATCAAGTTCGTCGAACGCGTTCTGGATCTCCCATGCACGCTTCGAAACCCTTCGCGCACAGGTTGGGGTAGCAAGTTTCACCATCACGTTACTGCTAACCTCGAATAAGGCCTGCTTGAACGTGAGATGGTGTCCCTCCGGAAGGAATCCATCTTCTTTCCAGGATAGCCTCTGACCAAAGACTGTAGGGATATGTTCACATGTCGAGCCAAGAAGAAAAAGAAAGTGTCATACTGGCCGCGCTAAGAACAAACAGGGCCGTCTGTGGACCAGAGCATCGACACAAGTTAGAAGCGAGTAGAGATGAGAGTAGGCAAGAACCGACCGAAAGGGTGAACTCCAAACAATCCTTGACCTCCACAACTTTCTTGTCGACCCATTCTTCTTCGAAGAGATCTGTCATGACTTGAATTGTTTCATTCCATCCCATGCGACTGTGTCTCTGCGCCAAGCTCAGGATTCTGATCGAAGAGGGAGGAATTATACTCACGTCAGTGAAGGCCGGCTTCACGACCTTCTTGTACTTCTTCCACTCGTCTCCTTCTGAGGATAGCACGCTGGGCCCATAAAATGCGAGAGGCTTGTACGTCTCGAGATATCGCGGGAAGATTATATTGGACGACAGGACGTCCTACATATTCCAACAGTCAGCAGGTGCAGTTAACATTCCCAGGCAGACACCATACCTTGATAGCACTAGCATCGGCAGTGGACAGTATAGGGGACGAGCTGAAGACAGGGTACTATCGAGGGACATCAATCCGGGGCTAGATAGACTTCGGAGATATAGATGGCAAGACTTACTTGTAACAACAGGTCCCATCCATATTGCTCGTACCCTGCGCCGAGGAACAAACCCATATCTCAGTATGGGCTAAATGAAATGGTTGAGACGCTACGAACTCAGATGTTTTAGGGAGAATCTTCTATTCGCCCCTTCGACGACCCACCGCAATTGCGGTAGGAAGAACGACAGAAGTCCATAGGGATGTAGTAGGCTTATAGAGCTTCCTTCGTACTTTCTGGAAACCAAACCACGTCATTAGAGGAAGATCGAGGCGAGAGAAAAGCACGAGCCCACCTAACGTTTCTCCGATGATCCAATATCTTGCGAAGAATAAACAAGGTGAGCCCGCACCCTAGGACGATGAATCTGAAGGAATATGACATGGTGAGAGGAGGTCGTTCGAGTGAAAGGTAGGCAGCGGTAGCACGCTTATCTTATATACTCAAGTACGACACCTCAGGCCAGTTTAAGCTAAGCACTCGTGTCGGTGGGGATAAGTCGTAACAAGAATCCATCATCGTATTCACGTCTTCAAACAATCCTATGATGGGAACGAACCCTTCATCTTTCGCCGTATTACCGGCAGTAGGTAACGTCGCGACGGAGCATCCCAATCATATAGAGCTGATTTCTCATGGGATTTGACATGTTCGAGTAAATAAAGCATCTGAGCGTAGATCTTTAGAGGAGCCGGAACGAGCGAAAGAGGTTCGGCCTCATACCAATCTCTTACAACCGACCATCTATCAAGTGGCTGAGCTTGGCTGGGAGAGGCCCCACAGAAGTGTGGACTGCCGTGGCACGGCAGTGCCTAACGACCGGTTGTAGTCCTCAATAGATCAGAGGTTCGAAGTTCGGGAGGGTGTCGAGTTTTGAAACATCTATGTATGCGCCCGCCGGCGCGTTCACCGAAGACCCACTACGCAAACCGAGACACTGAGATGTTCCCCATCAAATGGGAGAATACGTTCGAATTCTACGTGTCCTCGCAATAAATCCGGAGAGCTGGAATAACGAGTAAGTTCTTCTCGCTGCGATCGGATTCGACACCCTCACCTGTCAGCGCCTCAGCGCTTAAGAGGTACTGGCGTAACCAACGGGTCCCGCTCCGCCCGGCTCAGGCCTTATTCGGGGTCATGAGCGAGGATCCCTCCCCATCACAACATTGATGTGCCAATCGCCAGTTCTGACCTGGAGATCGGCTTACTGTATCTGCGCGCAGGAGCGCGATTTGTGACTGTAATTACTGGTGATTAACATCCTTTGACATCCCTGGATTACCAGAAGGAATAATCAATCAAACGGCCGAACTAACCTCTTTTTTTTTGTCCATTGATGAGGTAGCACGCCGTAAGCTCCAACTACACCTCTTTTCGTGTGGATCAGATACAGCGCTATTCAGCTGCGGGCGGTTGAACTTGGGCCGAAGTGATACATGGTGAGCTGGCGACGGAGAGCAAGACGAAACGTGGATAGCCTCCCGACCAAAGGTAACACGAACCATTTAGCGTAGCTTGATTCGTTCCACGATAAGATTGGTCATGTCTATGATGTTAGGGAGGCACGCAACGATGTAAGTTGAAGATCCCTACTACTATGAGATGGAGAAAAACGCACAAATCGCCGGGTACAGGACCTAGTCTAGCTAAGGGGCATGGTCGTCTTGAGCGAAATCGAAAGCAGTGTAGGACCATCATGATACCGCCTGCCACTCCAGGTAAGTACTGTAGAATTGTCGTCGAGTCTCGGTTGAAAGGTGGTCCTAAGACCGCAACTATATTACACTGCGGACTACTCGTTTTATCTCCAGAGATCCATCAAAATCAGTTCGGCATTGCTGGAAATCCCTCAGCCCGGCTGGCGGGTGTGCGATTTCGACGCCATGAGGATCCCTTCTTCGCTCCCGGGCTGGAAGCGGCGTACGTTCCTACACCACGAGCGCAGCAGCTTCCACAGGACCAGCTTGAAACTTTAACTCAGACCCGAAGGGCAGAGAACGGAAAGACCACAAGGCAGAACTATGTGATGACGCCTGAAAACCATTCAAAGCGATGTTCGACTCCGGAGCATTCAACGATAAGGCCATCTCCAAGTCGGCTTGCGATATTGACGGTGTCACTTGAGAGTTCTCAGCCATTGCATGCTCGAGTATTCCACAGTGGCGCCACAAGATGTCCTTCTAGAGCCTGTTCTTCATCCTCATCTCGGTCGGTATCGTTCCGAGCCATGTTGAGAGATTCGACGTGTGGGAAGTGGACTCTGTGAGGTTTGAAGCAGACTCGGGCGTACATGTTGAATACCGCCGGCAACAACTGGTTCTGTACTTGGTGTACTGTGACTTCTGGAAGAACTGAGTTCCCACAAGCCGAGGCTTCTCTTCGATGGAGCTGTTGATCTCGGAATGTTGAAGACTTCAGTAGAGCGATACAAGGCTATTTCTGTCTCGTCGATATTATTAGTTAGGTGGACGTGATGAAAATAGAACTCAAAACGCACGCTACGCGATTTCTCGGATCTTCCGAACCTTTGTAGGTGGACTCGTGGAACCTCATAGAACATTCAACTCCTAGTCGCGTGCTTTCATTCCTCCGGTTGACCGCTTCTTCAGCAGAAGTTCTTCTGTGATTCTGGCCGACTCCTTCAGGAAAGATGAGAGGTGATGCTCATGCGCAGAGCAGAGAAGTTCTTCACGCACCAATTCTCACTAGTACTATCACATCATCCGTCTCGTGAGCGATCCCGTTTCAATTGAACTCGCCATGCTGCAAAGCCGCTCACGAGCTTTCTACGCCTTTGCTATGCCACCCCTACGCTTCCGAGTTTGTGGTATTATTTTGGAGATATCACGCGAGAAGAAAGCTATGTCGTTGTGTGTGGAGGATATGGTGGCAACGCGCGAGAACATGGGAGTGGAAGAACAAGACGCGTCGGGCGCTTGCACAGAATTACCCTTAACCTCGTTCTTCCATGATCTTCTGACTCACCGCCCCTTGAGAGGCACAGTGACATTCCTCCCTTCGACTTCCTCATCAACTAGATATCAAACCTCTAAAGCAAGGTTTTGGCGATATCTCGTCCGTTCAACCTCTCAAACCTTTTGTTACCGGCCGCGGTCCGAAAACCGATTCACCCGGCATCTGCGGTATTCTGGTGTCCAAGCGTCTTCATACTCAAACGTCTTCTGTTCTGCTGCTGCTCAACGGGGATCAGACAGTTAGTTTACAGGTTCGGGGTGGTAACGAGTACCACGAGTCAAGTCGACGTGGAGACACTGCCCATTAAGATGAACAAGAATCAGTTCTGTCATGAAAAGGACGAAGAAGACCCTTTCTAATTATCCCAGGGTATAGAGCCTGGGCCCTGAACGTTTGAACCATGTGGGAGCTCTTCTCAATCATCCGCTTGGTGAGTTGTTTTTACCTCGACTCGTAGTCCCAAGCATGACAAGCTCATCTCAGTTTGAATGTAGGACCAAGGGCGAGCTGGTCGAGATCCGTCAGGTCGCCCAGAAAACTAGTAACTACGCGAACAGAGATGACTGGCTGGAAAGGGCGCTGAATAAAAAAACACGCCTCAGACCACGGTACAAAATGAACAAGAATAGCCACCAACAAATAAGGACAGAATTTTCGGATCGACTGTGTTGTACAAACGGGAGAAACGCGGTAAATCCCTGTCTGAACTATCGGTGGCCTGGATGGTTATACGTGTACAGCAGGCATCTTGTCATTTTGCGGCAAGCGAGGAGCATAATGATCTCAGTACGCCACTTTATTTCTCCACGTCCCGAAGTAGCATTCTAAAACGGTTTACTTTTCTTCCGCCCTGAACAGAATCCACATATATATAGCCGAGCTCAATCAAACCCTCAAACATCTCTTGTGCGTACAAACGTTTCGAGCTCCCTCCTACATCTCTCTTTCTTGCAACTTCCCATTCTCTGTTCCCCCGTCATGAAAGGTTGTCTGAAAAAGACTGTCACCACCTCCAGCCCTCACAACAAGTCCGCCCATGTTTCATGGTGCAACAAAGATGATGGAGGGCTTGAACACGTCCACACTGCAGACGACTGGGATAGAACCGCTGTCCAGCCTGCACGTCAGCCATTGAGTTACGGGTAGGTCATCCTGCTCGCCTTTTTCTCCCGCGTGGAGTTTTCGCATGCTCACGCCCACCTTTTTCTTTTTCCTCGCTGCCCAGTGATATTCTGGAGCTCAAAGCAATACAACGGAGTTTACCTCGTGCCGAACAGCCCCCAGACCCATTTTCCGGAAAGCCTGGCACACACTATCTGTCGAAAGTGCCAATAGCGTTATTGCCCCTTGGACCTGCGTGAAACAGTACATATGCCTCATCGCGATCCGCTCGCCATCCATTTGTGATGTATCGGCGGCAGTTTAGTGTCGACAGCGACGCTACTACGGCAAGGTTCTCCAAAATTCTAGAGCTTCGTCAAGGCCCCGCCACGTAGCCTCAAAGATCCATGTTCATCCCACTCCACCTCCACTGCCAAGCTCACCGTGCTCTCGCCCTTTCTCTTATCCCGATTCACAGTCTCCCACATCTCAATGGCCCCCACTCCTTCACACTCACCCCTCGACCCCAGCCTGCCCGTTATCCACGCTGCTTCCACGAAATATCGAACGACAAGGAGGTCTAGCCTTTCGTTCCTCGAGCCCAGTTCTCTCTAGCTCAGGGCACTCTTGATCCATGAGAGATTTCAGGCGAAGGAAGGGGGTTAACATGCCAGAATCTCTTGGTCCGTTCGACTTTATCGTCTGGGATGTCGGACATAGTGCGGCGGTCTTAACGTTTGTTCGTTCTTCGGTTTTCTTGCATGGATTGTTTACCACCGGGAATATTGTTCCCCTACCCTGTTTTGCGCACGTTCCTCTGTCTTCTCTTCTCCCGCATACACATGGTTTGCAACTACACACCATACATCTATGTACCGCATATCCATAGTAATACCCTTCTTTGCACTTCACCGCTTGGTTTTTCCCCCTCACATACCTATCATGGACCCCTGCATCACTATCTACTATCGCATGATTCACTAGAGTATTGTTTGTATCTTATATGTAGTCGTATCTCGCGTATCCTGATAAAATTTTCCGTCTCAGTCTACGCAGTCCGCGCTCAGTCTGAGGTGATTTTAACCTTGTGAGATTTCGTCGGTCTAATAGTGTAGTGGTTATCACAATGGATTCTGATAGTCCTTTGCGGTGTAATGAATTCCATTAACCCAGGTTCGAGTCCTGGTTAGACCTGTGGTAAATGGAAGCGTGTCTTTTTTGTTATAAGCAGCTTTGAAGGGACTCTCGCGTGGTGTGTCAACGGTCATCATCTGTTGACGCTCATCCTCCTCCTATCACCATCACCTGCCATAAACTCGATCGAGCCCACTTGCGACGACAAGAGTTAGTCGGGATCAACTTCAAGTTATCACTCCGAATCTCCTCGTAACCCACTCAAGATTCTTACGTTCGAGAAACGAGACTCACCGGGTCGATTTTTCGAATTCTATTGGAGAGATGGGAGACTAGCATACCAAGGTCGGTCGACCGGTCATGGAACGCACTTGGCAAATGAACGAACACTTCTGGTGCGTTGTTCTCGGTTTGACCTTCCGGCGGACACTTATCAGAATAGCTTCAATTCTTGAAGGCGACTCAGAACTTGAATTGAACAGAACAACGTCTGCCATTGTGACTACCATGAACCTCGCCGGAAAGTTCGTCGGTATGGAAGTTTTTGCCGCAGATTAGGAACGCAATATAGAGAGAAGAAAGCTGGGGTGGTTTTCAAGGGCGAAACCTATCAGAACAGTATCGGAAACATCGAAGTTGAGGTCAACATGGTGAGTCGCTATCTTCTGTATCCTCAACTCGATTGTTGAATGTCTATGTTTATATCAAGGCTGTGATGAGATGTGCTATACAAGCTAGAAGAACCCTTCCAGTCGATCAATCAGATTCTGCTCTCTCTTACTGCGTGGTGATAATCCTTTTGAGCGATAAGGCGGGAAAGTGCTTTTGCAACGAGAACCAGTCGGAGCCTCAGAGGCCAGGACTCAGGAGGGAAGGCTTCAGTCGGGTCGAGTGAGTACTTAGTCCCAGCGTGCTATCTTGACAGAACTTTCGCTAACTGCAAAGTCTCCGATTACGCAGCTTTCTTCCTACCCTATTTGGCTTCAGCAAGACTTGGACCGGGTATCAAGGAAGCGCGCTGTTACCAGAACGACGTATTTCTCCAAAACGTCGCATTGAATCTCCGAAGACGCGAAACGACCTGGAAGTTTTTTGATACGATCATCCCGCGCAGAACGACAGGTTTTGGATTTTCGCACCTGCGTGTGGTCGATAGCAATGAAAGACCTTGACCCAGTACGGATCTCCAGAGCTATTAGAGCAATGAAAACCAGGACATCTGACTCGCTTTCGACTCATTTCTCCTGGCTTGACACCTGACGCCCGAATAAGTAGAGAGGTTCCCAATAAGAGCACGAGTTTTCTTCCCAGCAATCAGTCACCAGGAACCTTCGGAACTCACTATGCGGTGGTTCTTTTCTGTCGAATTCATCGTCGTCGACACCGAGATCAAACAGAATCCATAACGGCTCTAGTGGCGTGCGTCCATTCTACCGGGAACGAGTGTCCTGGAAATATAGCAACAGCGCCAATCACCCGACCTATACTACGCTATGCTCCTGCTCAAACCCATCACTGATGGACGCCAGCAGAATGCCTCTAAAGCTAATCGGGTGCCCTCCTCTATTGAGGAGATGTGACTTTTGGGTCTGTGTGTTCAACAGCTCGGCGAAAGGCCGTGTGGCAACTTGGCAATGCAAGCTCGAACGCCAGAGCCACAGCATGGATCCCATCGCAACAAGTTACTCATTCTCTCCTCGATTTGAGGTAGATCAATGATGGACTTGGAAGTAGGCAATAGGTGAGGTTGCTCTAGCACTGAGGCCGTTGAATGAAGCTAATTTTGGTGTCCTCAGAGCAGATTGATCATCAACATCCTAGCGACAATCTCTTACAGGAGAGGTATAAAGGGCTCGCCAGGATGAGGGGGAGCTTCGTGCCCGGTGCCCACTTCCATTTCGCCCAACCTCTTCTTTCTTTTTTTCGTGCCTTCTCGTTTTATCTCACTGGTGCTTGGTTACCATGAGATTTTTTCGTGCTTGTATGTCTGTGGTTTTCACCACTTCGTTGGTTCTTCACGACGTGACGGCCCTCCCCACTGGGATCGATGGGGGTTTGGACAAGCGCGCCACAAGTTGTGGCGACGGAGGTCCAGGGCCATGTATATGCAACGACGCGCTCAGCCTGCGCAAGAAAACGTTGAAATGCCCGAACGAGTCTTTCAAGTTCGTCAGTACGCAACCGACTGACGGTACCATGAAGAAGTTCAATGTACGTTGTTAAATCTCATTCCGTTCCCTCGCTTTCAATCTCACCAATCTCGCCCGCCAGGACAATAAAGGAAGTCTTCAATGCGGTGAGTACCCTAAAGGCAAAGATACCCGAACACTGTTGACACCCTTCACTCTCTCAGATCACTTGGTCGAACTGCAGTACATTGGAGAGGAAGTTGATAAGGTTGCTTCGATTTGCGCCCATTTCACCTCCCCAGCAGGCACTGCGGATTACCAGAGCTTCTTCGACACCATCAACGACACACCCCGACTCGTGTTTGTTGACAGTAAAGTCAATAATGCGAAAGGTTTCTTGTTCAGCGGCAAGAGTTTCGGGGCAAAGTCGGATTCAAAGACTGCTGTACGTCCTTTGACTGTCCTTGCTAACAAGATTTGGTTTGACCCTCGTCCGCGTTCAAAGAAAGGCGTAGCGAGCTATCTTAAACTTATCAAGAGCGATGCCGAATCGTCCGCGGATACCATCAAGAGCAAGATGGACACCATCATGAGCGGCGTGGCCGGAGGTAGCAGCTTTGGCGCCAGCTTCGTTTCAGGATATACTTCGGAGATCGACAGCCTGGCCGCCAAGTGAGTCTTCATTCTTTTCTGCAGTGACCAGTCGCTGATTGCTCGACATGACCTGTTCTCAGAGCTACTGCTGCCGCCAACGCCCTTCCAAACCCTCCCGCACAAGGCGATATCTTTGTCGACGAGACGGACTCGACAATCGCAAGGTGTAAACGGTCCTTCTGGATCGAAGCTCGCGATTACATCGTTGCGAGAGCCACGGGGAAGAAGCCGCCGCCAGCGAAGGCTTGCCCGATTGTGAGTGGAATGTCATTCCACAATGTGCTTCACAACTGAAACATCTATAGAAACCTCCTGCGAAGGCTCCCGCAAAAGCCCCCGCTAAGGCCCCGGCAAAAGCCCCCGCAAAGAAGCCTACTAAGGCCCCAGCAAAAGCTCCGGCGAAGGCACCTGCTAAGACCCCTGCAAAGGCACCTGCAAAAGCCCCTGCCAAAGCCCCTGCAAAAGCCCCCGCCAAGGCCCCCGCCAAAGCACCTGCCAAAGCTCCGGCAAAGGCACCTGCCAAAGCGCCTGCGAAGAAGCCTGTAACTACAAAGACCGCGGCGAAGAAACCAGCCACCAAAGCCCCGGCTAAGAAACCGGCTACCAAGGCTGCAGCAAAGAAGCCCGTAGCAAAGAAGCCTGCCGCGAAGAAACCAGTCGCAAAGAAGCCAGTAGCGAAGAAGCCAGTTGCAAAGAAAACCGCGAAGAAGCCAGTCAAGAAGGCCGCTAAGAAGAAGGGAAAGAGGTTGGCAGCAGGTATGTTTGACCGTACGGCCATTTGAAAGGAGACTCATGTGCTATTCTCTTCGCAGATTATTACTGAATGGATCACCGTATCATAAATACTCTGTGTACTATGTGTACTATAATGTAGCATTAGTGTACAAGCTCCAGCCAATCGTCAATGATGAGTGGGAGAATGTAGTAGCTATATCGGCATTATTGCACTGCCACTTGAGAGTAACTCAGAATGGACCCACAACGATCTACAGCACCCACTCTGGGAAAGTCTCGGGCGCTCGTATGTCGCGCTCTCTCTTCCAGTCTCATCTATCTATTCAGTGCTGAGCTCTACTGACGCGAAGGATGTACCAATTCACTTGCGATTTACATAAGTAAAAGTTCCAAGGTCCGTAACCCTGCCGGAACCCCGCTTCCGTTCCTTTCCTCCAAGCGCAGGTTTTCTTATTTCTGTTTCTTATTTCCTGTTCACCACCACGATGATTTTTCTTCGTCTCGCTCGACAGAGGGTACGCGGCTATGCTACACAATTTACAGCTAGCTTAAGCAGAACCGGTCTCTATGACTTTCATCTCAAAAATGGCGCGAAAATGGTACCATTCGCCGGTTTTGAGATGCCCTTGAGTTATGGGGACGTTGGGCAAGGTGTGTTCTCATCTCCTTCCTTCCTTCTTTGATCCCATAGTCCAGACTGACGAACTGAAGCTGTCAGTCGCCAGCCATAACCACGTTCGAAGTAGTGCGGGTCTATTCGATGTTGGGCATATGGTCCAGTCACAGTGAGGCAACTGTCTATCTCTGCGTCGACCCACCCAGTAAATGAGCTTACCACTCTGAAGCTTCCGGGGTGCGACTGCTACGAAGTTCCTTGAATGGGTTACCCCTTCGTCGATTTCTGCTCTGAAACCGTACCAGTCGACACTATCCGTCTTGCTGAACGAAAAGGGTGGAATCATCGATGACACAGTCGTCACGAAACATGCCGAAGACGCATTCTACGTTGTAACAAATGCTGGACGACGAGACAGAGACCTTCAATGGTTCAAGGAGAAGCTAGACGAGTGGAATTCGAGCGATGGGCAGGGTAAAGGTGCCAATGTTGAGATGGAAGTGTTGGAAGGCTGGGGCTTGTTGGCTCTTCAAGGTCCGTATTTCGTTTATTTGGCTGGCACAGCTAATACTCAAATGCTCGAAACAGGTCCTGAGGCAGCGTCGTACTTGCAGACCCTTACACCGTTCGACCTGAAGACATTACCGTTCGGAACTTCGGCATGGGTGCCAATTGAAGGTTTCAATCTCCATGTTGCCCGAGGAGGGTATACGGGAGAGGATGGTTTCGAGGTACGCGCCGTTGCAGGAGTTGGCGTTACCATGCTCATCAGGACTATAGATCTCGATTCCACCTGCGAACACGGTCGAGGTTGCGGAGCTGCTGACCAAAGACCCCAAGGTAGTCCAGCTCACAGGTCTTGGCGCCAGGGATTCGTTGAGACTGGAAGCAGGAATGTGTCTGTATGGCAATGATTTGGATGAGACGACGTCGCCTGTTGAGGCTGGTCTAACATGGGTCATTGGTGATTCCCCCTACTTTTTGCTACTTGCGCCGGTTCGCGACTAAACTTCCTATTACACAGGAAAGGACCGTCGCGAATCGGGAACTTTCATTGGTGCTGAAGGCGTACAAAAGCATCTCAAAGAAGGCCCACCTAGGAGACGGGTGGGATTCATCGTTGAAGGCGCGCCTGCACGACGTACGTTCGCCTCACTTGCATTCCCCTTGTCACTCACTGACCGATGGCCACCATCGCTCAGAGGGTGCCAAGATCTTCTCTGCAGATGCTCAGATTGGTACCATAACATCGGGAATACCTTCGCCGACGCTTGCAAAGAACATTGCCATGGGTTACGTTCAAAATGGGCACCACAAAAAGGGCACTGAGCTCGAGGTCGAGGTGAGAGGGAAGAGAAGAAAGGCGGTAGTCGAAGGAATGCCCTTTGTCAAGCCAAGGTACTATCGTGGATAGTAAGGGTGAGGTGAGTTGCTTGACTTCTTTTTGGCGCGATCCTGTTTACTCATAATTCGCGTAGGCTTGCCCGGCTTGCTGGAGAAATCCACGATTGTTAGTGCATAGTCATCTAAATTCCGGAAGAAGCACTCGATTTTCGTAGTCCGACACCGACTTATGCTGAAGCGTCTATATACTCTGAGTAACATCGTTGTACGGAGAAGGCAATATGACCTGAAATTGACTTTCATGTCCCAATCACTCAACAGCAACCCGCTCGTTCTCCCAAGAGCTTCGTATTATCAAGCTCAGCCTGATCTTCGTGGATGCAGAATGAATTTCTAATCATACCACTGACGTACGACCCAATATGAACGGTTGATTCAGTTCGTTTTCGTGCCATGCACCTATGCCACAGGTTTTCATATCGATATGAAGTCGCTACTGCTTCCAGCTTCGCGCTCTATTCTGGAGTTACACTCCTTTTACGTTTCTATGTTTTCCTCTTTGTTTCCGACGACGGCACGGGATGTTGGAACTGTAATGAGAGCGCCATGAAAAAGCCTCATGTTTATTATTTGCTTAGGTCCTCGTTGACCCTCAACCACCATCTCTTCCCACTTGTTGACCGGTCTCACATTCAGAATCGGCACCTCTTTACTGCAGGCAAGCCAGAGGGCCACGAATAACTCCTTTATCGACATTATCGACCTCCAAACTTTTCTCCAATATGTCATCCAAGAATTACGATAACCGGAATGCTCACCAGAATCCCAACAAGTCTGTCTAATTTAATGCCGAGCCTTGGATCTTTTCGCTGACCTTGCCCATAGATATATGAACGATTTCACGAAGGTTCTAGCTGGAGAGGTGCGAATGTTGCTCGCCGAAGTGGGGAAATTGAGGGAAGAGAAGGCACAGTTGCAGTCGTACGTGTGCACATCTTCTCTTTGTTGTTCTAGCATACTGATCATGGTTTTCTTTCGAACCTGACAGCGAGATAGGTGAACTTATGCAGCTAAAATCGAGAAATGGGGCTCGTGCAATCGGGCCCGGAGGAGAACTCGCGATATTCACTCCGGGACCACCAGGTTGGGGACCACCTGTATGTCGCTATTCCATGCAGTCTTCGCTTTCTGTTACTCAGAATGGATACAGGGTATGGAGCCACCACCAGCGTCACCACCCCCGCTAGATCCGTCGGAGCCAGCGCGACCAGCTTGGAGAACGGTGAGCAAACGAGCACCAAGGAAGAAACCTGCACCTGCACCACCGCCAGCCCCTGCTTCACCACCACCTCCGCCGAATATGCCTGCATGGGCGCAATGGAGGCGTATGTTCTACCATTTTCTCTTCCTTTTAATGGAATGTTCACCTGCTTCTCATCCCAGCCAACCCTGTTTACTCCCCTTCGGTTCCTGGCTCGATGGGCTCGCCTATGCCTGGAACTCCTCCGCCCGCTTCAAGGGCTGGCCTCTTTGGTAAGAATCTGCACATCACGATCATCAGTCTATTGACACCAGCTATGCAGGTCCTCCGTCGCCTAAGTAGTGCAATACGGACTATCCTACGGAGGATGATGAATTTTGTATCTTACGTTGCTCAACAGACTTTTTGTACACACTACTACACTCAAATTCCTGCACATCGTACTCGGAACAACCCAAAGAGCCGTCTCTCAGACCCTTAATCCTGATATGCAAGACACTAGTTGAGATTTCCCGATTTTTGGATGACCAGATGAAGGTCGGCAATATTTCAGCGACAACTATCGTCATCGTTATCTATCATGAAGGTAGGGCGGCGTGGTATCCAAAAAACCATGTTTTGGTGCGCCCTCAACGCAACCACGATCAAAGCGTGCCTTTACTCTCCTCAGGAAGGGATGACGGAACAGCGCTTGCACGCCGCCCAGTATCGCGGAGTACTGCCGCGTGTAAGAGGGCATTGTTTCATACCGACGCCGGGTCATGACTATCAGTGACCATCTAGGATTGATATAAGAGAACATCCGAAGCAAACGTGTCGAGCATCGATGTCTTCAACATCAACGTCTGTCTCTTCCCTCGTTTCAATCCACGATCTCCCCCCTGAAATTCTCGCAGATCTTCGTCCTCACGATACCGCCCAAAGGTGCTACCCTCTACGGTAGCAGCAACACTTCCCAAGCGGCCATTCTTTCCCTTGTCTCTGCCCGATGGCGAAGGGTTGCGATTGAGACGCCATTCATATGGGCTACCATAAGCATCACTCCAATCAAGTCTGACTTCGAAGCATACAAAACTGCCCTTCTTCTTCACATTGCGAGGTCTCAAGACATTCCACTTTCCATCAATATTCATCTCTACACCTCCCCAAGAGAGGACATATTCCCCCACAAACCGCTGTTCACGTTCATCGCCCAAAATGCACAAAGAATCAGACACTTCAAGTTCGCATGCCTTGCGTCCGATGTATGGGAGCAACTGATGAAAGTCATGGTAGAACCTTCCCTCAGCGCGAAGCAAACCAACAATACAATCGTTTCGCGAGTACAGGCATTCCCAATCGAAAACCTCTCGTTCAAGTTGACCGCGTACGATCAAAGCGATACCAGGCGCATCGCTCGCACGCTTCGAGGAGTTTCCTTTCCAGGCCTGCACGCCCTCAACATCGCGTGCCACAATCTTGGCAGCACATTCACGCTAGATTGGGCCTTCCCCTGGGACCAGCTCACATCCCTCTCTTTTGTGTGTCACGATGACGCCGACGTTCCCCATATCATCCACTCATGCCCCCGCCTCAAGCGGCTCATCGTAGGTCTTTTCGATACAAGCCAATATAGCCGCTCGGGAAGGCGAACCGGCTGGATTCATCGCGGCATTGATTTGGCCTCATCCAGCCTGACGGAGCTCACGCTGCGCATACCCAACGATCTACCGTCATACCTCGCGATGACGCATTTCCTCCTTCTCTTTTCATGCCCCTCCCTCACCTTGCTCTCCCTTAAGCACGAATACGTAGGTGGCGTTGGGATAGAAGAGGAATGGACTGCGCAGTCTGTCCGGGAACGCGTTGATGGCTTCCACGCTGCCCTCATCCATTTCCTGAAGGGCCGATCACGATGTATCCCGTCGTTGTCGTATCTGAAGCTTGAAAATGTCCTAGTCACTGAGGACTCTTTGAGGACCTTACTCAAGATGTTGACTTCGCTCGAGTACCTCGAATTGGTCGTAGATAATGGGGATCGGGAGGACGTGTTCTGTAGAATCAAAGCGGTGGATGAGGCATTATTCCTGGATGGAGTACCGGAAGACTCCTATTTGAGGAGGATACGGCATTCATCGAATGGAAAGTGTCGTATACTCGCGGAGCCGTAGCAAAGCGATTTATTCAAGTCATCCAATTCCGAGTCACTCACTTCGATATAACTATAGTGGCTTTCTATGGTGTATTCAGCTTGCTGAGAAAGTTGAAGTGCAATACGGTCCTGCGTGGCACTTGCTCAAACGTCCAATGCAGGCGCAGCATGGGTGGCCGTCGTATGGTGGAATTCTCACTACACCCGAGAAGTCCAATGTGTCGAAGAAGTTTCAGAGGAAGGAAAGCAAAGAGAGGGCACTCGAATATGATAAATGTCAGATGAAGGCTGAAGTTGGTGGGGGTGTTATGGAGGTGGTCAGGTTCACTGGGAGTGTTCAGTCACCAGTGGGCGCCTACTGGGCGTTTTTATGGTGTCCGGTTTCGGGCCGGATCTCAACGCTCCGCCTTGATTCACGACTATCAACGCCTAAGTACCACTGCTAGCGACTGCGATCCCGACGTTGAAGGTATTTGATGTGCTACACGTACACTATTGCAGGGGTCTCTTGTTTCGTCTTGACGGTTTTCTCTCAAGGTCCTGTTCAGCAGCCAATCTGCCAGACTCACTTTCGGCTCTCGACCGGGCACTCCCGATTATACAGCATTAAATTTATCACGCCAGTGAGGTCTCTTCGCTGCTTGAAAGCAAAAATATAGCACTCGTATCGATAACGACGACGCTGCACTGCCCCTTCCCTCCTTGCCTCCCATTCGACACGCCCACTCACCACGAATCCAATGTCCGGTTTCTTTCGAGGCGCACGGGACTGTACGGTACTAGGCGGTAGCTTCAGTCATGTCGAGGGGGATCAGTACAATTACAACGGCCCCACCAAAGTCGTTCAAAAACGAACGAAAAGGCGCACCGAGTTGGACGAGGTAAGCGAAAGGATCGGTGCTGAAGTCGAGCCCTGATTGCTTTAGTTTTACTACGTAAAACGCGGTGCCATCTCCAAGTTCAGGGACATCTACTGCTACACTTATCCACGGCGATGGGAAGATGGAGTTCGAGAGTGGTGGGAAGAGGGACGACCTCGGGTCGATAAGACAGTTTGCGCGGCGAGGTTGTTGAAGGAACGAGGCATGGTGTTTACGGTGGTACAGTATAGTGGGCCAGAAGCAAGGAAGGTGGGCTTCGAGCTAGGTGAATCGATAACCACTGAATACTTATACTCACGATAGGTCTTCGAAGACGAGTTTTATATATTGTCGAGAATACCGTGCGTGCCACCGTTTCTATAGGTTCTCAATATTGCGGATACTCAAGTCATTTCAGGACCTCGAATGTGTCGCAAGTTTATGGGTACAACCGGTCCGATATCCCATCTCTCATATTATACAACGGTACGAGATCAGACACACGTAGTTGACATATAGGCTGGTTTGACTGACTCTCTGCTATAGAGCTGGTACCGATTGCGCAGGTGAAAGGCAATACGGGGTTATTGGGCCATAGATATCTCCGCAGTTTGTGTGTAAGTCTCCAACGTCGCGAATTTATTGCAGTTGAACGAGCTAACATAGAGAAAGTGGCAATTAGGCTGTAAGACGGAAGAATTGTGGATGGATCTCGGGAGAGGAGTGTTTTGTCGGGGTCCACAAGGGCCAGACCCAGATCTCCGCTCGAGCACCTTTAACATTGACGATCTACCTTTGGCCGCAGATCTCCTTCAGGAAGACATGTTGTTGCGCTTTTTTGCGGGTCGTAGGTCGAAGTCAGTTGACCGTGTCATCGTCGAAGCGATCTATCGGGGTTGGCGATGGCACATAGCGGAACGAGTAGCTCAGCCGACTGTCATTTCAATGTCAACGAACACACCGATCTCTATCTCAAACAATGTCTGGGAGTGCATCAGCGGCAGTCGTTTAGATGGGAAATTGTTGGAGAACGGGCTGACAAGGTCACTGGTCCTGAACTCTGGAGTGATCATGTACTTCTTTCGGATCTGATGCCTTGAGTAGATTCACGCTACTTGCTGATGGAACCTACCTTCGGTTGGGCTGGAATCAGGTCGCAGATGTAGCCTGAATGTTGCAAGCGTGGAGTATATTTCATGCCCGCGGAATCTCTTCAGAGGAAGATCTGAGTGTTTACAGTGTGTCATTACCCATCCCTTTTCCGCCTACTAATGTTTTCCAGAGGTCGTCTATCCTAGTGCCTCCTTGGAAGGCCGTCTTTCAGGCTCCGAAGTCCAACGACGATCTCGACAACTGATCTACCTCTTTGTCCGTCCGCCTCCTCCTGACCTAGGCAAGTGCGATACCTCTTCCCTTCACTACTGGTCCTTTCATGGGGACGGCCACTCTTCCCTGTCAACCGATCTTTGTCACAATCTGGGCCTTCCGGTCGAGCTCCATTTTTGGTACGGCGGCTCCTTGTCATATTCTCGGTCTGGCGATGACTACAAACTCCTACACCAATACCAACTGCTCCGAGGATTCGACCCGACCACGACTGATTTTGCTCAACATCTTGGACACAATCACAACAGGTACCATTCCCTAAATGACTCGGATCGGTTTAGACAACTTCAACATGGTTCGCTCCGTCATGCTCATTTCTAATACAAAGCCTGACCTTCTCCAGTCTCGTTGGCAGAACATAGGCCAAAAAGTGGACAAGAATCGATGCCGACATGTGGCATCCAAGAGATTGGAGGACCCAGTCCAGCTCCCGAAACTCAAACACCTCCAGGATCTCCGACCCCTAGAACTCGGGCCGGGCCCAGCAGACTCTGGTCGCCCGTACTCTTATCAGTTCTCTCGAAAATTTCAAGGGATTCAGACGCCACAATGCAGGCTCTTGATATGGACATCGACTGATGTTGCGATTGCAGGTGAAGCCTTTCGTTTCGTGCCTCTGCAGACACGCAGCTCAAAACTATTCAGTATCCCCTGATCTGCTTCTCCTTCGATGACTATCGATTCCCTTACAAGAGGTCAAGGGCATTAGTGACTAATAACAGGTGGAAGGTATGTTTGTCTGACCCTCGTGAGATGGGTTCGAAGCAGTCATGAGCCAGAGCGACTCAAAGCAGATCTGAGCGTCCTGGAGCACCACAGGCGGGCGGACAGAAAAGGAAACTGGGCGGCAGACCGTTTGGAAGCCGGACAAGATAGTCCCAAACTGGCACCTAGAGAGCCGGACAAATATGGTTGCCCGGGCGAACGACCCTCGGGGGGCTTTCGGGTCCTTTTGTACCTTGTCATTTGTATAAGAAAAAGCTAGTGTAGAGGCCTTACAGTGATTAGAGGGAAGTTCATGTCTCCCAGACCGAACCATCCTAGTCTGGTTCCCTTGAGTCTTCTTTGAGCGAATGGGAGTGGACAGACCTCGAGAAGCGTTCTGTGCTGAAAGATACAAGTATAGTGAGGATAGCCTGGGCTCTTGATAATGGTGAGACGACGACTCGCAATCAAGGTTCGTCAGCGACGACTCAGTGTTGTTGGTGATTATGGGCGTAATGTCGAAAAGGGTGTGACGAGTGTTACACCCTGTTACACTCCTGTACATACATATCCGTGACATCTACGTGACGAGCTGTAACCCAGCGCTTAAACGCGTAGCTTGATCCCCAACCACCATAATCCTCTGCGATGCTCAACTCGCTCCATTAAGTTCGTTGTCAGTATGAAATCCTCACTAAACAACTCACGACCTCAAGGTTTCTTCGAAGATAGACAACCCAATGAGGTGATCAACAGGCGAAATCAGCAAGCACCCCCTGCGATTTTATTGGCGAGCCGCCTCCCATCTCAACAAAGCCGCGGACGTGGCTCATACACTAGAGGAAGAGCTCGCGGGCACTCTTTCACTCGTGGTGGATCAGGCGGAGGAAGAGGTGGAGGCAGAGGTGGAGGATTTCGTGGTCGCGGTCGAGGCGGATTCAACGTGCCAACATATCAACCACAGTGCCAGGACCATCAAAGCTCTCATGCTGGGCCAGTCGATGATGGGAAAGGGTACTCTGTATCAACTGAAGTGTCTCAAATTGGCAGTGGGCATCCCGGCACTTCCCATACCCCGCATCGAATGCCCGCACTCAAGCCAAATCATTCCCAATTCCAAAGGCCCGCGAAAGCTATGAAGAAACGACGACAATTCGCACCCATACGGCCTCAGAAACCCCCGACAGAAGGGATTTCATCTGCCATTTCTCACGAAAGAGCTGTAACGCCTTCTCTTTTCACCCCTCCACCCTCTCCTATTCGGATCCATTCTCCTCCAGCCTTTCAACGCTCCTGTTCACCTGTTCAACAGGTAGAGCCAGCTCCAGCTGCCTCTCCATCATCACCTCCACCACCTCCACCACTCTTGCTTGCTTTCGATAATTGCTCATCTTCACGGCTAGCACCGTCCAATCCACCTGACCGACATGCTCTACCGTGTACATCCCCTCAAGCTCTGCATGCTCATGATCAGATGCCTAAGAGGACGCTGTCGTCGGATGATGCCCCCTCCCCCACAAATCTTCAGCAACCAGCCACTCCCCACTCGCCCTCGAAGAGTTACAGAAACGTCGCGGTACAGGCCGAAGAAAATGAGGCCCCGATCGTCATCATACCCCGCAAGCGGACTCTCATCTCTTCGCCAGTTCATGGTGCCTCAGCCCTTCCTGACTGCTCCTCCAAACCCCTTCCAAGTCCAAAACGGCAGAGGATGGAGTCCCCTGGGAGCGAGTTTGATGGGCTTGAACTTAGCTATCCCGAACCCGGCCAAGACATCAAGGTGGAAAGTGACCTTGATATAAGTATTTTTACGCACTTCACTCCAGACCTACCCTCTACGTCGTGTCCTGCTGGGCAACCAACATCAATCCACTGTCAGTTGTTCTCTGTTCCGTAGAGGTTGCCTCAGTCGCTTACTTGCCTGACTACAGCAGCCACTATCCTCCCAGATTCGTTGGGGGGCGTTTCGCAAGTGACGCCGGAACCTCGCTCCAATTTAGTATCGCCTTCCCCAGAAAGCGTGCATCTTCGACCGTCGGGCGTCGTTGTGAAGCAAGAACGCAGCCCCAGCCCTGTCCTTCCGACGGAAAATCGCCAGAGGGTTACTTCTTGGGCTCAACGGATCGCACTACCGCCAGAATGTCAAAAATCTGCTCGCAACTGGCAACGGTACCGCAGCGAATTCTGCCAGAGTAAGGTTCGGAAGTTGCGTGAGAAGGGTTTGAAGGTCGATAAGGTCTTTTTTAGGTCAGTGACGACTGCTTTCTCCCCGACTTCTGCTGAATGGTGCTTTTTCAGACCCGATGGCATGGTGATTGAGTGGTAGGCTATTCTCATTCTCCTCTGCTGTACTGTGTCGTTTACTGTTCAAAATAGGAGTAGCCCTTGGCCCGTGTGGTCAGATACTCTCGAACCGACATCGCCGAAGATAGTTCACCGCACTGTCACCAAGAGCAAATATGATGATGTGGAGATCATCGACCTCACCTCCGATGAGGTTTCAGTTGCATCTAGCCAACCTCACCGAGACATGCCCTCGTCGAGTACGACCCGGGACAACGTCAACAGCAAATCCTCTGGCGATATTACCGCCAATAGGCCGCCTTCAATCAATAATGATCCACCCAAGGCATCCCCGGGGATTGCATCGTTTCAAGCATCTAGAATGGCAGTACCCGTTCCGCCCTGGGCCTCCTCATTGCAAGGCAGATCAAATCCCGATACCCGAACTTCTATTCTCCCTAATCCATACCCCATAAACGATACCCGACCTCCATCCACATCCAAGAGCGACAACTCCCGACCATCTACCTCTTCGGCCCGCCCTGTTACGTCTTTGCGCGATTCAACTTCAGGTCATCTTTCCGCGCCGTCAATCATCCCAAGACATCCGAGTGTCGCCACGAATCCACACCCGACGCCGGTAGCTCCTCGGCCTCAACGCTCCGCCACTGCTGAAGATTTCTTGAATGTGCTGCGCGCGACAGCAGTGACAATACACCAACACGGTGGGAATACCTCTAGACCCTCCCCTTCGGCATCCGTTTCGCCTGCCCCTCCTGCCCCACCTCTTCCTATCCCCATTCCGAAAATCGAGACGATTGACGAGGGACCAATGGTAAAGCGGAGGAAAATAGAACCGGCTCTGGTCCAGTCCATTGCGATCGTGAAAGGTGAACAGGACATGAAGCGAACGAAGGTGACGAAAGCTCAACCAATCCAACCATCGGGAAAGAAGGGGATCGGAAAAGTATGGAAGGCATCGCCATCTGCCAGTGCTCGTCCCCGGAAGGTTCCTCTACCTTCTACTAGTCCCCAACGGGTTCAGGAGGGCAGTGACTCGGAGGACGAAGATCAACTCGATGACGATTCAGACGGAGAGGACAGTACACCGCTCATGAAGAAGCTGAAACAAAGGCGGCTTCGGACGACGAAACTGAAGAAGAGAAATATAGCTCCCGCAGTGTCTTCTTCACAGGAAAGGAGTCATTCGTCTCGTGTTGTGGCTTCTCCCTCAGCGTCTGACCCTACCGCTCCCAATTCTGAGACCCAGTGGAACGATGGAGGACATGCGTCGAGCAGCCAGGTTTCCCAGCCGGACCGGTACCCGGTATCGTTACCTATCCATCAGCCGGTCACGCCCTGGAAACCTCCAGCGCGTTCTTTACTCCCCCCACGTCCCCCACGATCTCATGGCTCTGACTCGGAGTCGGAGGATGAGGTTGTTCTGAACGCTCGTGCCACCCCCCTTGGAAGAAGTAACACGAGCCACTCGATCCCCAGCAAGGATGTCAGTGGAGGGAAAGCAAACGAATCTCATACTAGCGATCTGGAAGACATTGAGGAGCAGGAAGTTCGAAAGCAACTGGTTTTGTCTAGGTCTGATCCCAGCTCTGTTTTGCAACGCGAAGCTGGGGGTGGTATGGTTGTGATGGATGGACATGGCGAGGTTGCTTCTCGTGTAGTTGTAATTGATTCGCGGACGAAGGCGAGGATGGATTCATCTAATCCGTTGGATCCGCATGAGGAGGAGATTGTGTTGGGATCGGTTGAGGGATATGGGAGTGGCTGAATTGTTTTTTGATTTGCTTCGTTTCTGTTATGGATGTCTTTTCTAATAGTTATGTCATGGCATAGTTGCCGACATGAGGAGTATCTACCTTTGCTGAAGCTAATGTAAGTATGTATGTACTATTAAGTAGACAACTTGATATTCGACTTAAACGCTGGGGTCGGTCTTGTTTACTAGAGGGTGTGTGGCTGATCGAATCAGATACTAACAAGTCACTTCTCTTTTATTGAAGCTTTCTTTGTGTTTACATTCTCATGTTGCTGGATCCGTTGCAGCTGTCATGTAAAACAATCCTGGGGCCATGTGGGCGGACGCTGGTGCTCCTGTTCGAAGGTACTTTGCGGTATGCAATTCGCTCGTATCAGGTGGAGTAGTCGGTCGGTGGAAGACTAGCAAAACACAATCGAAGACCTCCCGGAAGAACTGTGTTAGGAGCTTCGTCATCAGTACTGTAGATTCGCCCGGGTGCTCCAAATTCTTTCACCTCCAGGCTCCGTGGTCCATTCGATTATGTATTTTCTAGTCTAAAGCGGCGAAGGAGAACTGAGCCACGGGCCGGAACCAATGGCGGCAGACACAAGCTGCTGCATAAAGCAAAGGTGTAGTACGAACGTATCTAGCAAATGGACGAGCAATTGAAAGGGAGGTGGGAGACTTGACATGCATGATCGCCGTGCCATCGCGTATATAATATTCTTTCAGATCGACCTTACCCCACCGTCCTGGAGACCACCTCGTAAGATCGCACGCATGAGTGTGTGATCCGATGAGCATTTGGGCAATTCTACTCACCTGGTTCCAATTCTGGGTATCCATGATCTCGTGCATATTGCCTCCCGTCCATACTGTAGTTGTTCCTTCGAAAATACTCTTTGACAATGTAGTAGTCCACGCGACTCCACGAAGTACCAATCCACGTCAGCATTTCCAGTCTCGGAATTCCATATACACCCCAATCTTCTTCGCGAATTGCATCTTGGCCGTTTGGGTCTAAAGACCAGTAGAACAATGGGTCAGGGAGAGGATAACATAGCGAATACATGCAGTCAGCGTAATCCACAGAGAGGGGTAGGATGAATAGGTAAAATGGGGCGGAAAATGTCGTTGGATCATGAGAGAAGGTTCCGACAAGGGAGAAATGAATATCGTCTATGAATACTGAGCAAGAACAGCCATTAGCGGGAGGATTGGGGCCCATATTACTGAGGAGTACTCACCGAGATCGTCGCGAGGTTCGTGGCAGTCTTCAAGAAAGGAGAGAGACTGGCTCAGGTAGGCGGCACGATGCCAAATTGGATCTAGGATACGCAATGAGAAATGGAGGTCTATCCGATTATTGCCAGTGTTTTGGAAGTAAAGATCAACACGGGAGGGTACTACATTGTTTGTTAACCAAAGTAGGTAACTTCGTAGCAGGCGGACATACCAGAGGCGGAGCAGGTAGCTTCAACATCAGAGCTAAAACTCTGCATGCACAACTGAGGAGGAGAGGTAGAAGAAAGACGGGCGAGAACTCCAGGTTTGTGGCGGGCGACGGCAGTACCAAAAGTTAAGAGGCCATTTCGGGCAAAGTCCGACAGTTTGTTCACAGGCCTCGTTGCTCCCGATGTCGCAATCAAATGTAGAAAGTCGGCAAACTGATCCTCGAAGCAGGCGATGATCTCCTTGGCGTTGAGTCGCGGACGAGTGTCTTGCCAAAGCGGGGTTGGCTGGTAGTAGATTGGGTGGAGAAAACTGTTGTCGATCGGCGATGAGATTGAAACGGAAGCCAGGTCGTACTGCCAAGCGTGAGTTCTTGGGTTGAACGACCAACAGCTCCAATGACCCGAAACCTGCCGTGCCATAATTAACCGATCGGTGTTAAGCATTACCTGGGCGTTTACTTACCGGGATATTCAGAGTGTTACCGGCGCGCAAAGCGAGAAATGACGTCCACTAAAGATGCTCAGCCAGTGAGAATGGATAGGATGGTGTCAAAAGTCGAATGTACCTGTGTATACCAAAGGTAGTAATACGGAATCCAGTTTTTTGCAGCCCAGACCTGATCACTGAATTCCTTCCCATTCGCAAGTTCTATAGTCAAACGCTGTCAGGAGAGCCTGCGATGATATTGCTGACATCGAAGATCCTCACCATCGCGTAGAATCAATGTCAGCCGTTCTGACCAGCCCAGTCCGACCAGTTGAGTGAAAAGCGGCGACCTATGCTGCTCATGAGGGGCAGATCGTGATTTGTTCGACAGGTTTCTCAACGTACCGCCCGGAGGACATCTCCCTGCACAAACGTTCGATTATCTATGACGATTAAGTTAGTATCGTATGCAAGGTTTTCTTAGATTGCTCACTCACTGTATTGAAGTCCTCGGCTTGATTATCCTCCACCGACTCAACCGTAACGCTAGTAAATCCTCCCGGCAGTCCAAGCACCTCAACATGTTGCACGGTTTTTCTGACACCGACACCCCTAGTATGGGGCTTGAAGGTCCTCGATATTGACACTCGATCGTGAGGTTCGGTGAAGACATTGAGAACTTCTGAAGACACACTCCTTCGAGCTATGATATCGCCCATGGGAATTCTTCTGAACATACTTCCGTACTAGACTCCAAAATCAGAGTGGGACAATATCAATCGATACGCATTCCACGTACCAGATTAACCAGGTCCCCTCTCTCATGGGGATATACGTTCGTGGTCGCATCGCCGGCCACGCTCTGTATCGTAGCGTAGTCACCTATATGCAAGTCTCTGGCGTTGTTTAGGACGCTGTTCGTGGCCATTTTCAAGTAAAGTGAATATCGAGGACAGATAGAGACTGCCGGGAGCGAATATCAGGGCGGGTGTATGGATGACAGAGGACGCTCCACGAGTCATTTATGTGTAGTATCTGATCAATCTGTCTATTGTTCGCGTCAGTGTGCTGGTTATGGTGGTAGATATGTGGATCTTACCAATCCCTTTTGCATCCTGTGTATGTGTGTCGCAGTCTCTACATGATCATCGATCATCAGCGAGATTTGATCAAGGACGAGTTGCCGTCAAAACGGCGCATAGACATTCGCAAATCCACGATCCGGGCAATCTTTAGAGACGTGTCTATTAAGTGCACTTGGATATTCACAGCGGCCGCACATGCTTCCTGCGTTTCAGCTCTCAGAGGCACCGTCTACATCGCGACTGTGTGCGGCATCATGGTTAGGTCTACTCCCTTGAGCCGCCCTCTCCGGCTCGGGGTCGAGGACCTGAACTGCGCTTGGCTCTAAGTTGGAGCCTGAAAGCCAGCGAGCCGCCAACGCAACTGCCCAGATACCGTAGCAACCTTGATGAATCTCATAGTGTATTTACCCTCGGAGATGGTATCAGACCGGTATTGAAGTTCCCAGACCTTCATTGTGAAGTCTGGAGGTTGTGCGGGTTTGAGTGAGGTCGGAAGAAACCGATGGTGGTGGATCAAGCACGTCTACAACGACAAGGTGCGCTGAATTCCTGGAAAGGGCCAAAAGTTGGTGTGTGAGCATCATCGGAGATATTTGATCCTCTGTACCCATCGAAGGAAAAGCGACTCGGATCTCCTTCTGCATCGAAATTTGATCGAGAAGACGACACTCGATGCTTGCCGTCATGGCCATCTGTGCGGTGTCCCTGTTCTGAACATAAGGTGGAGGTCAGTGACAGCCTGTGGATGCCCCTCAATTGATATATTTGCTCAGGAGCTCTGGTTCTTGGAGGCTATATTTCAGTCCACTCAGAAGACATGTAAAAAGATTCCAAGCTCACTCCGAGCATCCATTTCATTCGCGCCCTTCCCTGCCCGGTCGCAGATGATTTTATTGCGATCCATGGTACCGCTCCCACACACTCAACGATGTTGAACTGGATCGACAAACATGACGGTGAAGCACTCTCAGGCGTGCTCAGATTCATTCAACGAAATTCCCTAGGCCGACACGCTAGTAGAAAACTTGCAGAACACATGTTTAGTATGGAGTTTGCAAGTAAAAGGTGGAATCAACGTACCATATAGTCCCGAGTCTAGGATGAGTAGGATATTTGAGATTCTAGGTTTCCATTATACTAACGGTGTTCCAATATTGTCCTCATTGGAATACGATTTAACGGTCTACTCATGTAGATGCAAGAGACAAGTCGAGACCGAGGAAAGAGATTAGAACGATCCTCAAACAATCCTCAGGGCTGAGGGTCGAAAACATGGTGGGAGGATTCTTGATCATCGCGTCAGTGCGCGGTCTCTTGAAGTTCTTGTCCCCATCCATCATCATCATGCGTCATCGACATCACTGAACGACCATGCGCCGTGATCGGAACTGCCTCAATTTAAATCGTCATCTCAACTAATTGAGGAGGAATTATAGCTTGCCTTTGAGATAGGCAGTGTCGACCTCCATCATTTATTGAAGACTATCATTGGGCAACGAGTCAACCCAAGTACTATCAACCTCACCTCCTCAAAACTCAACAATGGGCGTTTTTGATACATACTGTTGCTTTTGGTGGGTTGGGAGAACGGCTGGACATTCAACCTCATTTCTGACTGTATCTAACCAGTTCCGGGCCCCTGGAGGATGCCCGGCGCGCTTGGATCGACTTCTTGAACGATCCGTGTTCGAGCTGGCCCCCAAAAGACGGAGAATGGCACAATCCTCCTGGATATCCTGTCCCAGACAAGCCCATTCACGAGATTGTCACGATTGACGAACAAGATGGAAAGATTTGGGGGGATTGGGTTGTCGTTTCGCCGGTTTGGATCGAACAAGGGTTCGTTTCTCCTCCATGGTGTGTTTTCTATCTTGTTTTGGCACGGAGTAGATTCTGATGCGTTCTGCGCGGCTAGCTCAGCAGACAGCTATGGGGGTGTCGAGATTAACGGCAGTGATGATTGGAACAAGGAGGACCAAAGTTTCCTCAGGATCCATCGTGTTTGCCTGTCATTCCTCGGTCGCCGGATTGACCTTCCCCCGCAAGCCTTCTGGGAGTCCCTTTATACTCCAAATTCGGACTACCTGCGGTTTGGCGAGCCCGGAAACGGATTACTCTGGACTCTCCAGCAGCTCAAATACCATGATATGGAAGATCGAGACGGTCAATCATTCGCGTACGCTCTAGAGAGACAGACGCCTTCCAAGAATGATCCAGACAACGTTGACAGATGGTTTGACCCGGTGACGATGAAGGATACAGCTTGGATCTTATCGCGGCCAACCCTCCTGCCTCCGCCCAAACCTCTTCCAGAATCCCCCGCAATCCAACCGCCCGCAACAGATTCTCGTCGGCTGTTCGGCGTGCAAGAGCTCCTAGATGCCATACTGAAGCAGCTTATCACCGTTCCACATGAGGATATCCAGAACGAGCTCAAGGACCGCAACACTTTCAATCCACCTTCCGTCGTAAAAGCGGCAAAGTCCTTACTTTCTTTGGCTCAGGTAGACCGATGGTTCTATCGAGCTATCATATCGAACAGACAGGGGCTTTTCTTACGCCTCGCGTCTAGATTCGGCTGGATGCTTCCTTGCACGCCCGCGGATTGGTCCAGCTGGCCGGCTGAACTTACGCCCCTTTCGTCTGCGCTGTCGCAGCCATTAGACTGGAGAGCGTACCTTCTGACTTGCGCTCGGAAGGAGGACCCTCATATCCGTAATAGGTGGAGGTTTCACAAGATGGCCGTTCAGTGCGCTCGGGGCCTGGCTTGGAGGATGAGCGGTGACGGAAATGGGCTTCGTAGGTGGCGTGCTGGAGAACTTGGTGTTCCCTCTGCACTGGAGAAGCCTGAGCCGCTACCTTGGGAAGAATTGGTGCCGGAAAATTGAGAGATGATTTTGAATAATCGCTGTACTCAGTACGTGCAGATCTCGAATCGATGTGTCATGTTCTCTTACGGTGCCGGGTGCTCTTATCATGGTGATGCCAACACAACTGATGTGTACTATTGTCGATGTGCATCACTTGGATGGAGCTTTTCCTCGGGATATCTTCGTAAGTGGGAGCTCTGGAGCATATGCCTTGCACCCCGCTGCTGCTCCGGATCTGTAAATTTGAGCGGCAGCTTTGTATTCGGTGTGTAAATTTAGTGCTTCCAACCTTCTGACTTCACGTGTAGTCCCACTGAAGATGCTCGGGATTACGGATGAAAGGAGGTTTGCTGGCTTGATATCGCTACACAAAGCGTGTGTATCGGCTTTCCCCAACCAGCGACCTCGGTGATACGAGCCTCCCTTAACTGTTTGAATTTCCTGTTGGCGTTTAGTCTCCGCCGTGATGTGTTCCCGTAAGTTGGTCTTCGCTTGAACCCGGCCTCTTCGCAGTGGGCTCCATGACTCGACCTGGACAACAGCAAGCCCGCAAGGAATAAGGGGTGGTCTGGAACAAGCCTGTGAAAGCCTTGCGGTGCGCCACGTACTCGAAGATCAACCAGAAAAAAATGCACGAATGCAAGCTTATGATTATCCTTATGTGGTCCCCTATCTGTATAACGGTATCAAGCTGTTTGCAAGGTTTCTTCGATGGAGTACCGTCACTGCAATCCAGGTGACATTTCTTACTCCGAGAAAGTCATTCTGAGAATTACACTGCCAGGACGCCACTGGGTTACCTGTCGGGTCCGGCGGGGCTCTCTACCGCCACCGACCTCTTTGTGGGCATCTTTCCATGAACAGACATCACTACCGTACAATTCGGGGAGTCCTGACTCCAGTCCGAATGCAGCCAAGTTATTGTAAGAGGGCCGAAACATGACACCGCCGAGCGTCGGGAGGCTTCAATGGTAACATTCTGACTTCTAGGCTGCAGTCAGTGCCTCAACACTGAGTACCGAGAGGCCCTACATATCGAGCTGAGGAATACCACCTTTCATTTCATTCTCTTCGCAACGTGATTGTTACAGAGACCGGATGGCGCCTGCGAGTCCCTCGGCGTCCCGACTCTTGACAAAATGGTTCGAAGGTGGGAAATTTGTGTTTCGTAGCCGTTTGCGAGCTCCCAGTAGAGGGACTCGGATCACGAGCAACGACCCTCTGGAGTCGTCGTGACAGTTGAGCTATCCGTGAGACCCAAATCCTAGGCTGGAGCACTCCACTGTTGCACCTAAGGTAGATGTGGTATTGACGCTTAGTTGCGGCTGCCGAGTTGCAATCTCCCTCCCGACGGGAGTAGCCATTCTACCGTATGATGCAAACCAGAGTGTGTCGATCTTTCCTCTACACTACGACCATCAAACATACCACAATGGTAGTGGTGGCTGATCACCACATCGAGATAGTTCTATTCAACATCATGTCCGAGCTACGCCTCCAGCTCTTCTGCCCGGGGCGAGAGGAGAGTGAGTCAATGGCAATCCGAGTACATCGACTTCGAGATTTGGTCCCGGCTGGTCATCCGAGACGAGTGGGTGTACCCACGAATGCCCTCGATGCCCCCGTTATTCTGTCTGGCAAGAGACTCGGCTCCGAGTATGTCAACCTTGAGATTTTACTCCGCCGGAGTTCCACGAGTGGGTGTACCCACGACTGCCCTCCATACCCCAGATCTTCGCAACTTTCCAAAGAATGAACGACAGTCGGGCGCCGCTCAGTCTCAGTCGCGAACTTTCGGGCGTCCCGTATTGGTATGGAGTATGTGGAATAGCTAGGAGGTGAAAAACAGCTTCTAGCAGTTCCTCCAAGTGATTGGCTATGGGCGCTCCGAGCGTTATCAGTGGCCCGCTTGGTGTGCATGTTTCCTCCGGAGCCGTGCCTTCGAGCGAGTTTCAAAAATTCATAACTCTTTCGAAACGCTCGTGGGACCTGCTGTCGATGAGAGACTGTTGTCGAGTCTCCAGCGATGAATTGCACCGTTGAGCTTCTTGATGTGAGACCAAGGTCCAGGTTAGAGGTTTTTTTTAGACTATCATACGAGTGACGGCGTACAGGCTGCAGCTGTTGTTTCATTTGACGCCTCGCGTGCCTGTCGTGATATACATCTTCGAATGAACGTGTTTCGGACATTTCAGCAACAGCAGTCGCGTGAAAAATTAAAATAAGGCGATCAAAGCTGTTGTTTCGAAGCCTACGGCAAAGAGATAGCGCTCAAGCAAGGCATGCTGTCTACTCCGTGAACTCTGTTTAATGGGCGCCCGAAGGTTTCAACAGATAGGTCTACAGCGATCAATCCATCGATGGTTCAGACCACCTATTGTCTCCATCAATAGTACTTCTAGCATCGCATAACTGCATCCGAGCAGAGTCGAGGCATGTAATTTGGAGTCCGGACGCTGCAATGAGATGACTTTATCACCATAGCGTGGCGTCAAAAGTAAATTCGATCCCGAAGCCGGTTCCCCGATGGATTCACCCGCATAACTGAAAGTCTGCGGAACTCTGTGCGAGTCTTCCGCTCCGGGGATATGAGCCCGAGCATTCAAGTTGTGCTGCGGGAAATTCTCGAGTTAGTCGGCGATTGTATGTCAGGCGATGAACACGAGCAAATGTACCTCTTGAGGTCGCTTGAGCAAATTTGAGGCAGTTCCGTCGGCTTGAAGAGAAGGTGTGATGCCTTCGGAGGAAACGAAAGGAGGCCGTATCGATACCAGTGTGCATGAGTGTCAAAAAATATTAGTCACAGAATTTAACAACCGTCGCGGCGGTCTTCAAACCAATAGCCTGGGCCGTGTCACCCGTCGTTTGGTGCGCTCGCAACGTCGACCTGACATGGTTGCATTAAATGTCCTCGTCACGGTCGTGAGCAACCATGATGCGAGCGGGAGGGGCTGAGCCCCCATAGAACTAAAGTCGGTAGTCGTCAAGTCTTGTCCGACTGTGGGTTCCATAGTTCGACGGGACTCCAGGGTGAGATCATCGTGTTGAACATATGCAGGGAGAACGGGGAGATCTTGTAAGCACTGCTCCCCCTTTTGCTCCGGGTCGGACGAGTGGGTCCGGAACCTTGGACAATATGAGCACGCCACTCTATTTCCATAGGCGGAGTATATTCTGCGATAGCTGTAAGGAGATCAATATCATAGCCTGCCCCAGATTTGACCTAATTGACCAAACAACGAGCGCTATTGGACCGAGGAAGTCGAGAGTGGGACTCATGCTGCACAGCCCAGCCGCGCCAGGACAGTCAACTGAGGTATTGAAGGCGATACGTCGACATTTTTGGAGACCGATCAAAGATCTTCCAGGTTGTTATATGTACTCGTAGCTTCGAGGAAAGGAACCCTTTGAAAACCAGCAAAAGAACTGGACTAAGCATCGAAACGACATTACGAATCTGAAGGACCCTGGCCTTGCACGTGGCAGTGTGAGCTGACTAGGATTGTTCCCACGACACCCCTTCCCCAAACTCTCACCAACCCACCCGATTGTCTAGTCTATATCCACTCTCTGTCTTCAAAATGGCCAGCAAAGCTGCTCAGAAACGAGTAAGTGCTGTTGAATATCTTTATGATTGTGCTACAGCTAATCAAAATCCCGGCCCTGCTACCCATAGCTCACGAAGGAATACGTCGCGATGCAGAGGGAGCCACCTCCATTCATATGGGCAGTTCCAGACGAGAAGAATATCTTGACATGTGCGTCTCATTTTGCTGTTGTGTGAGCGCTCAACTAACAGCAACGATACCAGGGAACTATATAATCGTAAGGTTTCTGCCTGTGGTTGGAACATGGCAACGACGCTGACAATGTCGTCTTCAGAGAGGACCCCCAGACTCGCCCTTTGCTGGAGGAGAATACCATGGAGTCTTGCTGTTCCCTTCAGAGTACCCTTTCAAGCCACCCGGTATCAAGGTGCGTTCGCTTATTGATTATGCTGTCATACCAGGTGGCTCATACTCCAGTTTCCACCATAGATGTTGACGCCCTCAGGACGATTTCACCCCGATAAGAAGATTTGCTTTTCGATGTCAGACTTTCACCCGGGCACGGTGCGTTGCTGAACTATCGTTTTTCGAATCAATGCTAACTGCCACCGGTATCTAGTGGAATCCGGCATGGAGCGTTGCAACAATGTAGGCATCTATCACGAACCCATATCTTTCGTTCCTCGGAATCTGATGATATTTTCTGGATCAGTTTGACCGGCTTGCTCTCCTTTATGCTCTCAGACGAGATGACTACAGGGTCTGTCACAGCGAGCAGTGGGCAAAAACGCGCATATGCGAGCCGCAGCCATGCATGGAACTTGGGACAAGCACGTTTCAAAGAGGCCTTCCCTGAAGTGAGTAGCACTATGACATACACGCCTCAACTCCGATGTCGTCGCGGCCGTCGTACCCCACAATGATACGTTTGTTCTGATCACTAACGTTTACCTTTATATAGTATTGTACACCCACAGCCAAAGCCTTGCCTAACATGGGCGAATCTGTCAAAGGCTCATTGTCATCAGCGCCTCCGACCTTAACCTTTTCCTCATCCCCAACCACACATGCGACGACTCCGTCGACCGTTACCACCCACGCTATAACTACACCAAAGGCCATACCCTTGTCCGTTCCCACAATCCCCAATTTTGTCGCTCCGGCATCGGAAGGCAAGGATGATAATCATCATGGTCCAGGCAACATCGCCTCATGGGGACAGATTATGTGGGAGAAATGGCGGTGGGGACTCTTGATCGCGTTGGCTGTCCTGGTATCAAGGCTCTCATCTGCACGAGCTTGAAGATACGAGATGTTGATATGAGCGAGGCAGCATTTGATTCACACCCCCTGGACGATTACTTCATTTACTTGGGATGGGTTGTTCAGTCATGATCTCTTACCATGTATACTTTTCTTGTCTACGGCTACTGTCCCTTCCAGCCGCTCGCGGCTCTTCCGCTCCTTAATAGTTAGTTTGTTCATCTCGCGACTCCCTAGTCTGACCTACACTCTGTGACATAAATAATCGATGTATATCTACAACTATGCCCCTCTTACGTTGATGCGATCTGATGAAGGACCCTCCTTTCTGTGTTTGGAAGGACAAAGCTGTTGTGTTACAAGTGCTTGTACCAGGCTCTGGTCGTAACCATCACCTTCCGCCATCACCGACAAGGACGACTGGCTCAAGCTCTATCATTCCAAATCTCCACGGCTCCGAATCTTATGGCATTTCAAGTAGTTACAGACCGCAAATGACATTAATTCACCATCTTCGCGCTTTGTGATCGTAGTCGAGGCTTGAAAGGCTTCAACCATACTGCTACCGTTCGTCTTCTCCCTCATTTCCCGCTCAAATGACCTCTCATTATTCATGTCTTCAATAGTAACCGCCTTGCGAAGCGCACAACAGAAGTTCACCGGATGTCGAAGTTGTAGAAGTTGTAGAGACTCGTGGTTGGGAAATCCGAGTTTACCCTCGTGAAAGCGGATTTCGACAGACTCGGGCGACTCGGAGTTGAGAGAAAGATCGGGAAAGGAGATTTAGCTTCAAAAGATACCTCCCAGGTCGGCAACCTCTATCATTGTCAACTTCGCGTTTGACTGCGGCATAACCTCAAGTCGGCGAGGGAGGGTGCGACTGCGTTTGCCCGCAACGTCAGTTGTACCTGGACAGCTAGCTGTTGATATGAAGGATTTTAGGTGCGTTGTTCTCCGGGTCTTGTTGTCGATCCGCTCTCACAGAACTCGTTAGAAGGACCGGTAAAAGTTTAGATACCAGAATCAACTATGGCTGTCTTTATACAATATCCACTTCGTAAATCGCCGATGTTTGGTCGAAGTCGAGTTGTGGGCCTGAGCTACACATGAATGATGATTGTGGGCTGGCAAATGTACTTCTTGTTTGGGGAAGTGGACCACGCATGAAGAGGTCCTCGAGCAAGATCAACTCAACCCCTGGGCCTGAGAACTAACATCGCGACGACCACAGGCAACACCTGGCAACACAAATCTCCAATCTTCTTTCCCCATATGAAGCCGCCGGGCTCGATGTTGTGACGTGGTGAGTGAACGAACAAAGAGAATTGATGTCTCAAGCTCCTCTGATCGTTCATAAACCATATACAGCTAGATCAGATGTCGCTCGACGACCATCATACGTTTGATTATGAGATGTGCCCCGGCCAGGTCCCTTCCAGTCATGATCCAATGGGTCGGAATCCCACAGCGTTCTGCTCAAATTCAAAAGAGGACCGACGCCACAGCCTTTGCGAGACAGGCTCTGGAGTCGGAGCAGATGTTTCCGTCAATATCCAGAGGTTCTTGTCGGGGAAACCATGGCTGAGCAGGCATGGTATCATTGGCTCGTCACAGCGGCAGCAAAGCTGAAGTGCTGGCGTCTGGCAGGAATACATCAAGGAGAGAATGGGTTCGCTGTCGTCTTCACAGGTTCGGACTCGAAAGAGAATACATTTGCAGGGCGGGTGGCTGACAACGCCCCAACAGGTTGAGGGCACCCAGTGGCCGCCTGTGGCCACAAACGACCACAAAGTTCTTGTTTCGTGGACTACCCTGCAGGCCACGCAAGGGATACTCAGCCAAATTATGGACATCCAATAGAAAGAAGGAGGCGGCCGTGAGTGACGGCAAAATGGCGACTTGGCAGCGTTTGGGTTCTGACCTTGTTTGACAGAAGAGGGTTCAGTTCCGGTTGATATACATCGTGCGTTCCTGTGTCCTTGGCTTGTCCTGTGATTTTGTGTTGTGGGAATGAAGGAAAGAGGGAGTCTTGAGAAGTTTCAATTGGGAGAAACGTCCACTGGTGTAGTGATTTTTCATCTGATTCGAAATGAAAGCTTTGAAACAGCCGCGTTTGCCTGCCCAGAGTCTCCAGCAATCCATGATGTATCTCAATGCAATCTTGAGTCCCAGTCGTTGCAGCCCACTACCCCCTTGGGAGCCCTTTAAGGCCGGTACACCGAGTTGAGCCAGAACCTAACTGTCAAACCTCCAGACTTTCCTAAAGCAGAGGATGCACAGCCCCCAGCACAGAGCGCACTGGCGAGCGACACTTTCCCATGACGATTCTTCGCTTTACTGCCCTTCCTAGCGTTATCGGGGTGTGTTTGTCGCACTTTTAATCCTCCTTACGAGCCATCTTTGTCGGCCTAGGTGAGCTCTCTACGAAATTGCTACAGTGTAAGATTGTACGCGGACCAGCTGACCATTCTAATAGATAGATAGAGATAACCGGGTGTTTTTTGCTTTTACACCCACATAGCACCCACTCGGGGCCTGGTGCATTCGTTTTCGTTCCTCAATACGACCGGCGAATTGACCTCCTGCGCTGAAACGTTTCCAGGGGGGATCACCTGTAAGAGGCAAGCATGCAATGTCCCAAATCTGAGCGCGGGATGTTTAAGAGTAAGCATCTACTGATCTTACTGATGCGCCATTGCACATTTATCAAACTAGATGCCTCTGAATTCAAGGGAAAGCAAATACTGCCAAAAATCACGCAGATCAGACTCGCTCTGGCCGGTCTTTGCAGATAGCTTGGTGAGCCTCCTCTCCTCGACCGATGGACTATACTGAAACGAAAGAAAGGTTTACCCTATACTTAGGTGTCTCTCAAGACCACAGCAATCTGTACTGACGACGTACTTGCCGCATTATTCCGTCTATCCTTTGGTGGCCCAATCTTGGATCTCTCTGCAGCACAGTGTACCACGCAACCCAAATAAGACCCCGGGAGGCTGGCACCTCTTTTGTTGGAGCTAAATATATTGTACAGGCGCCGCCTGGACGCCAACTAGACCCGAAGGGGCACAGAACGGTTCACAGGGGTTACAGGGGTATGCTCGGACCTTTTCGCTTTCCTCAAGGTCAGCTCAATCCATCGTAACCTTGTCGCGTAAAGGCTGTCACTGATAGTATATGACTCTGCATCCGACCTCAAGGCCTTCATTCCGTGATGCGAACTGTAAAGCTTGGTCCGTTGTGCCCGCCCGCCGGGGGTGCTGGGCGGTTGATACCCAGTTGCCACGTATTTGTTCTGCTCTGTTTCGCATGTCAGTGCAGACTGGAACGGCGTATGGATAATGGAATACTGGTGACTGTCTTCCCAAGTATTGTTTGTCTGGTGTGGGGCATCGTCCATACGTCAATGGCGTCCTTTTCGTCCTTTTGAACTTGTTCAGTTTGAGGGCTCATCGGTGGCAGGGTGGTCTTTCCTTGCGGATGGGCCAGGTCAAGCGTTCTCTCTTGTGTCTTCAGACGCCATCATATTGGCCCGATCGCATCTGGGGGCCTCGAAACGCCAGACCTACTGTATCACCCATAGATCACCGGTGCCATGCTCAGATTTAACTTAGCCAAATCGATCTCAACTCTACAGGAATGTTGGGCAGTGACAGTAAGTGCCATCAGCTGTGTTTCTGAAAACCAGGGCCCCGATATGTCCTTTTGGTGTCCCTCTGGCTGCAAAGGGCGCAGAGGCACAGAAGGTATAAAAACCTCCCAGTAACGACCATGATTTTTCGCCCGGCGCCGCTTCACGTTCTTCTCTCTACTGTTCGTTTTCTCTCTCTCTCTTCCTCGCCCTCTTCTTTCTTCTCCTTACCGTCTCTATATTTCTTTTCTTCCTCAATCATGGTTTCTTTCCATCTTTCCGCTTCCATTGTCGTTGTCGCACTCTTCTTCGGAAGTGTGACCGCTGCCCCGACCTCGCACCTTGCTTTGGACAAGCGTGCTACGTGCACCACAAGTGGCGAATCCCCGTGCATTTGTGGAGGTGCTCTTGGGATCCGGAGGAAGAATTTGAAATGTCCCGCCGCGGCATTCGCATTTGTGGACAAGACTAGCACGACTGACGGCAAGGTCAAGAAGCAGAGCGTAGGTGTCTTCCATCGGGTCCTCCCCTCTGTTGCTTACACCTGTTCTTCTTTCAGAGCAACTTTGGTCTCAAAGTTCAGTGTGACCATATGGTCGAGCTCCAATTCATCGCAGACAAGATCAACGCAGTTCCTGGTATCTGCGCCAAATTCCAGTCTGCAACTGGGAAAGCCGACTTTGATGCCTTCTTCGACACTATCAACACATCACCCAACCTTGTGTTCGTTGAGTCCTCGGTCAACTTGGCCAAGGGCATCCTCTTCAGCGGGAAGTCCTTCGGTACCCAGACCGATCAGAAGGCAGCCGTAAGCTCCGAACCTACTTCGATGATACTTCTTTTCCGAGTGATATATTTCGTCCATTTTCTCAGAGTGGTGTTTCCAGCTATCTCGGCCTTATCAAGAACGATGCAAAGAGTGCTGCCGACACTATTAATGCGAAGATGGAGTCGATTATGGGTAAAGGGAAAGGTTTTTCTTCGACTTTCTCGTCAGATTACACCAGCTTGATGACGAAGCTTGCCACGAAGTATGGATCTCCTTCCATCTGTCGCAAGCTCTGTTGTCTAATACATTGTTACAAACAGGGCCGCCAATGACGGGAAGAAGTTGAAACCTGCTGCCATTCCTCAACAGGGAGGTATTACCCTTGTCGACGAGACCCAGGCAACGATCAACCGCTGCAAGAGGTCGTGGTGGATCGAGGCCCGCGACTTTGTGGTCAGACAAGTGACTGGCAAGAAGCCCGCTGCTACTGGTGCTGCCTGCGTGAGTACCCTGTATGAATTACATGGCACCACCCTGACTCTGCATGCAGCAACTTCCAGCAAAGACCCCCGCCAAGACTCCCGCCAAAGCACCGGCCAAAGCACCCGCAAAGGCGCCCGCCAAGAAGACTCCTGCTAAAGCGAAGACCGCCTCAAAGAAGACCGCTGCAAAGAAAGTCGCCCCGAAGAAGACTGTTGCTAAGAAGGTTGCTCCAAAGAAGACTGCTGCTAAGAAGGTTGCCCCAAAGAAAACTGCTGCGAAAAAGACTGCGGTCAAGAAGACCACCAAGAAGAAGGGAAAGCGCTCCGACTAGATCGTCGCCGAAGAAGGTAAGTTTTTCGTACTTCGAGCTTCTGTATAGGGTGCTGATCTACCCGCCTCCTGCGCAGAGAGACAACGGACTTGACACGTGCTGCGAACAGCGCCGAAACACTCATTATAACTTATCTTTTATTATTGTCTTACTCATGAACACAAATGAAAACAATTCAAACAACCAAACTAACGATGGGCGAGGCACTTTGGAGTTGTGTTGATCGAGCTAATTTAGCGAGTGCAGGGTGTCCCTAGTAGTACTAAGGGCGCGAAGACTTGAACCTGTGGGCCCGTACCCTTTCAGCCTTTCCGCCGCTCTGATTTTGGTACTCGGTGTGCCTGTATGTCTTGACGGGGCCCTCTATATTCATAGCATGCAGAGCGATGTATCCCGTGGGCAGCGTCTAGGAGATACGATACTGGCCCGTCAATCTGGTCGTGTAGGCGCCCGTCTCTTATGCTGAACCAGAAGATTCGCTTAACGCAAGGAAGTTCTCACGGATGCGGAGTTGCACTCGAGGACCGAGGTGGACGGTTCTGGGATCTCGTCCGAAAGCATCTGAGCCAGCGGGGATCTTATACTACGTATATGTAGAGGTCCCTATCCGCTCATCTTGAAGTCCATCCTTAGGGAATATTCAAGAAGCAAAATCAAGGTCTAACCAGGACTCGAACCTGGGTTAATGGAATTCACGTCATCAGAATCCATTGTGATAACCACTACACTATTAGACCACATGGCGCAGGATTATTCTCGGCGTACTCTCCCAGTTTAATGCTGGATGATTTGAAAAGGTTGGCAAAAGTAATACCCAATCCCCCCCACTTCCAGGGTCGCTGAGGGTGTCGCCGTGGGTCGAGCTGGTCCAAGCGTGGGAGTTTGTCCTGCCGCTGGTCCAGTCCTTCCAGCAACGCAAGTTACGCAACCCCGGGCCTGGTTCCTTGTTCTCTACTCTTCTTTACCCCCACCATGCAGCCTGCGATGACAATCACTACCACTGCTTATCAGAAACACTCCAAACCACTTGGCATTGAACAGTGTTATGGTTATGTATAGCTACGGATAATGGAACGTCTGTGATGCCGCACACTTGAACGTCAGGACGTGTATGTTTTCTGATTTCTCGAGTTACGTTCAAAATTGCTGACTCCTTGATTGCCGGGCGATTTATTTAGCAACTACTCCGAGGTTTTTGCTGGTCTCGCGGTCAATCATCGGACTTGATTTTGAGGGAGCAGCGGGCCGTCAGTAGTGGGAGTGGAGGGAACCTACGACTTGGGAGGTCAGCTGCTGGGGGCGAGCTAGGTACTCATTGCGAAACATGGCATGAATCGGTATGTTCCATATGGTATCTTCACAAAATTCGAACTTATTCCCGTCCAGGGATAAGATCCCTTGAACGTATAAGAAGACGCCGCAATTTGCACGCTGCCTCATGTTTCGCCCACTAATGCGGTTTTTCTACCCACTTTTGCTCGCGCCAGCGGTGCTCACCTCGTCGCTCGAGTCGCGAAAGTTCTCGTTTGACAAACGAGCTGAGAACATAGATGGTTCGACACCGACTTACAAAAACCCGGACGCGCCCATCGAGGACCGTATTGAGGATTTGTTGCCCAGAATGACCTTGGAGGAAAAGGTCGCGCAGCTGTACGAAGCTCTATCGCGTTTAACTGTTCTGTGTATCTGACATCCTCTCGTTCGCAAGTATCCAGGGTGATATCAGAGGGTGGACGCCAAATCCGGATGATCCGTTGGACAACACGCTTACCTACAACCAAACTGGCTTGGTAACGTCTTTATGTACATTCTTCTTGCCCAGTCGACTGAATGATCTTTCATAGGAAGAGATGATGAGTCTCAAAGGGGGTTCTATCTGGGGCGGCTACTTAATGCCATACGAAAAGTTTGTCTTCACTGTTGAAGTTGGGCAGAGGTACTTGATGGAGAATACAACACTTGGCATACCTGCCTTGATTCAGAGTGAAGGTAATATCTCACTACCTACCTGCCAATATTCACGACTAACACACGCCACCCAGGACTGCACGGGTTTACGAACAATGGGACCATATTTCCTTCGCCTATCGGCCTCGCCGCGTCCTTCAACCGCGACCTGGTGAAAGATGTTGCCGCCGTGGTCTCCGACGAGGCAGAAGGCCTCGGTATTAACCATATATTCGCTCCCGTTCTTGACTTATCTCGCGAACTCCGATGGGGTCGAGTCGAAGAAAACTTCGGCGAAGACCATTATCTGACTGGTGAAATGGGATTGGCGTACGTTTCCGGTCTGCAGGATGGGACCAGGAGAAATGTGACTGGTGGCGCACGAAAGCGCATGGCCGCCACTTGCAAGCACTTCGCTGGCTTTGGGAGCCCTATAACCGGGTTGTGAGTTGCGCTTTCCCTTCCGATTTGCACTACTTAAAATCGTGTCTCAGAAACCTGGCTCCGGTGGTCGGAACAGAACGTGACATGCGCTCGACCTATCTTCCAGCTTTTGAACGTGCATGTCTGGAAAGCTTGAGCATAATGACTTCGTATTCGGCGTACGACGGAATTCCAGCTATCGCGGACAAACGTGAGTGTCAGGAATCCTCCTTTTAAAATGTATGCTGATCCTTCCCTCAGATCTCTTGACCGAGATCGTCAGTTACTTCCGCCCGTAGATGTACAATTGCTAACCTTTCTTTCTAGCTTCGAAATGAGTGGGGATACAAGTACTGGGTGACAACAGATGCCGGCTCCGTTGATCTCTTGATCAATCTTCACTTTACCTGTGAAACGAGGGAATGTGCTGCTAAGGCTTCCGTTGAAAATTATAGTGGTGAAATGGGAGGTGGTTCGTATACCTATCTCACTCTTACAGGTATGCCTCTCCAGCGTTCGTGCGCCATCTTGCACTAATCAGCTTTCTTAGAACAAGTCAAAGCTGGATCAGTCGACGAGAAAATCATTGACGATACCGTCAGATATCTGCTGCGCGTCAAGTTTACTTTGGGTTTGTTCGAAAGTGCGTCACTCTCGCCAGCTATCAAGTAAACTCTCATAAAAGTTTTCCCCAGGCCCCTATCCTTACTCCGATTATATCGATACCATTCGAACACCCGAATCACGCGAAGTCCTGCTTGCTTCTGATCGCGAGTCGCTCGTACTCCTCGAAAACAAGCAGAATACGCTGCCCCTCAAGAAGGAAATCGGAAGCATCGCGCTTATTGGACCTCAGGTCGATCAGGTTACTGTAAGTATTCAGAAAGTTCTTCGAAATGCCCATGCTGAGGTTCTCCCAAAGTTCGGCGACTACGTGTTTTTTAATGCGTCGCTCAACGGAGTTTCTCCATTACAAGGCTTCAAGGACTTCTTGGCCAACTCATCCAGCTCGACAAAGATCAACTATGCTGAAGGCTGTAAGCTGTGGTCCAATGATGAGAGCGGTTTTGAGGAAGCCGTTGATGCTGCTCAGTCGTCCGATGTGGCTATCGTCATGGTGGGTGGATAACCGATAAGATTTCTCTACGACGGTCGAGGCTGAGACATCCTTCAAGGTCGGAACGTGGTCGCGAGATCAGACGCTCTTGTGGCAGGGCGTCAATGCAACCACTGGTGAACACGTTGACGTCCACGACTTGGGCCTCGTTGGAGCGCAATTGAAGCTGGTTCAAGCCGTGAAAGCCACTGGAAAGCCGACTGTGGTTGTGTTCGTGAGCGGGAAACCGATTGCTGAGCCCTGGATTCAAGATCGTAAGTGCCGGCTCCCATCGCGCTACTCACGTAATCTCATCACGCATCTTCTCAGATGCCGATGCTGTCATTCAGCAGTTCTATCCTGGCGAACTTGGTGGCCTCGCGTTGGCTGAGGTCGTTTTCGGTGCTTTTAACCCCTCGGGTGAGTCATGTCAATCCTCGTATCGTTCACCCTCATTTACGTTTTGATCAGGCAAACTCCCGGTGTCGTTCCCGAGAGACGTCGGAACCACCCCCATATTCTACAACTACTTAAAGGGATCAAGACCGCTTGGAGATCCTGGTCTCGTGACGGATAATGGTACTCTCGTCTTTGGACACCAAGTAAGCCCAACCGAGCTTATTGTCGAATCTCGTTCCTAAGGCACTTTTCTCCCACGCTCAGTACGTTTTGAATAGCCCCAAGCCTCTGTGGGGCTTCGGTCATGGACTAAGTTATACCACATTCAACTAGTGGGTGTGATACAGCTTGGCGGCCCGCATCTCATTAACCCTTTTCATCGTTTGTAGTACCGGCTTGACTCTGGCACCAACTTCCATAGGTCCGGCCGATGATTTCAATGTGACGGTCACTGTTCACAACACCGGAACTGTTGATGGACAGGAGGTTGTTCAGGTGCGTAGATCGCTTTTCGCCGCGTCTCCCGATCATTACAGCTCAACTCTGGCGTCCAGGTCTATGTAACTGATCTCTTTAGCTCCATCGTGACGGTCAATCAACAACTAGTGGGCTTTGAAAAAGTTGACATACCGTATGTTACATTCATACGCTCCGCTTTTTATCATTCCTGATTCATTTTGGGTCGTTCTAGGGCGGGTTCCTCAAAGACGGTCTCTATTGAGGTCAAATCATCACAGCTGGCGCTTTGGTCGTTAGAAAACAAATGGGTTGTAGAACCAGGAAGGTTCCTCATCAAAGTGGGGACCAGTGAAGAAACCTTTGCCAGCTCGAACCTGACCGTAACTGGATAACCTGGATTTGTGTCTGACGGGATATGTACGTTTGCAAATCGCGGTTTTTGTATTCTAGCGCTTCAGTAGTCGGGTGCAATGGTACACGTGTGGTTCAAGGGTCTAGAAGGATGTTCCGTCGGAAGTAGAGCGGGTTTCTGCTATGGCCATCGAGACGCCCTTGATTTTCCTGCGTTCGAATGCGTGATAAAGGTGATGGACTTGGAGGTTCGAGGTGAACCGCCGATACCCCCGCTTCGACCGGGGCTTGGGGCGATTCCAAACTCAGGGCTTCTTGTATTCTCATCGGTATGTGCTACCAATACACTCTTCCTTTACCGCTTACGATCACGCTCATACTTACTACATAGTCATAGTCAATACGGGGACTCGGATCCTCTCGCATCGGGCGCGCTCACTTCCGAAATCGCGAAAGGGTCTGGTTAGTCAGTCAGGCCCGTTATTTAAACTAACTTCTCTGACTCCCGAGGGAATCGTGTCGACCATGTCTCCCCACCACTCGAATTCTACAGACGAGAGCCTAGCTTCTGGTCATGAGCACGACGAACGCAAGATATTCGAGTGGAGAACCATGTAAGCCATTCCTACCTCTGTTTGCTTCTTGGTTTCTTGATTCAAACTCTCCCTAGACGACGGGTTGACAGGAGAATCCTCCCCCTTTTGGGCCTGATGTATGCTGTAGCGACACTCGACGGTGGTAATCTGGGACTTGCACGAACCGCTGGGATGGGAGACGATCTGGCAAGTGTGCTCATCTATGATCCACGGGCGCTTTCCTCAATTTGAAGACTACAGGGTCTTGATATTGGAAGTCGTTATAGTCTCATCTCTACTTCATTTTTCATTCCATACGTCCTCCTGTGAGTGCCAAGTTTAGCGCGACCCTGAGTTGAGCGGCAGGATTGAGTTGTTCGCCCCCCAGGCAGCTTCCGAGCAACCTCATCCTTCGATATGTGGGACCTCGAATTTGCCTCGCATTCTACGTCATCAGCTGGGGCGCTGTTCAGCTCGGTATGGCCTTCGTTCCTAGCTGGGGATGGCTTCTTGTGTGTCGAACGCTATTGGGTGTGTTTGAAGTAAATAACCTTACTCTATCTGGCGCTCGTTCGTTCTCATGCTTGTGTTTTAGGCCGGGTTCTTTTCTGCAATCACGTTCATTATTACGACTTGGTGCGGTTATCACGCTCTATCATTATGTCCGGGCCAGTCGAACCAACTCTACCGAGTCCAGGTATCGACGCCACGAAGTGCAGACGAGGTATACTCAGAAGCCGTTGTCCACTGAAATCGTGTACTTAAATTGCTCTCTCCGCTAGACTCGCATTTTTCTTCCTGATGACTCAGGGTATCAATGCTTTCGGCGCTATCCTTGGTGAGTAGTCAGTTGATGATCCCACCCCCTTGCCTTCTCATGGAGCGTGATACTTTGCCCAGCTTACGCTCTAAGCCTCTTGGCCGGGCAAAGAGGGCTTAATGGATGGCAGTGGATATTCGTGAGTACAGTAACTTCCGAGGGCCGGACCCGGATGATGACGGAGCTTGGGAAGATCATTGAGGGAGCAATAACTATCGCTTTCGGGATGATAGCATACTTTTTCATTCCCGATTTCCCGGATCGCAATAACTTCCTCAGTGCGGAGGAAACGAAAGTGGGTAGAACGTCAAAAATACGAGACGATGTAAGTCTGACCCTGATATTGTTCTCCAGTTCATCCTCGCAAGGATAGACGCGGATCGTGGCGACGCTTTACCAGATGACGTGACAACGGACAAGGTGCTCAAGCATCTGAGGGATTGGATCCTGTGGACATTCGGTACGCTTCTTCTTCTGTTATTTTTACCTGCCGCTAACGGGGATGATAGTTGTCATGTTCTTGGCAGCAACTACGCCCGCATACGCTATAAGTGAGCGCAAGGATCTTCGACGCATAAATTCGGGCACTAAACGACAATATAGGTTTCTTCTCGCCTGTAATCTTGTCCGGAATGGGATGGGGGATTAGGGACTCACTCCTTCTAACCGCGCCTCCATACATATTCGCGGTGGGACTCTTATCGGTATCACACATTCCGACACTAATCATTGAGCTCAAGGTTTTCGTTGCGTTCACGTTTTCGTGGGTCTCGGACAGGACACAAAAACGCGCCATATTCTTGGCCGTGCAAACTCTGATAACTTTAACAGGGTCAGCCGTGACAGGCTTTGCAGCAGAATCAGGGGTGAGATACTTTGGTAAGCGAAAGGCAAAACGGTTCCTTTCTTGCCCTCATCCTCAAGATACCCATCACGCAGGGATATTCCTAATGGCGGCGGGATCCTTGGGCAGCGTGCCGAGCATACTGGCATACGTGAGTGTCGAAAAGCTGAGCACATTGACGGGAGATTCATTCACAGTTGGAGCAGAGTGCTAACAACGTAGTCGGCCACTCAAAGGTAAATAACTTCTGTTCTTGAGGATACCGATACTGATGCTGAAATTCAAAAGCGGTCCGTATCCACTGCAGTCATCTCAGCGGCCAGGGGTGTCGGTGGCATTATGGCCTCGACAGTGTAAGCAAAGACATCTTGACTTACAGTCCGTGTGCTCACCTCAGAACAGTTTTAGGCAGCAAGACTACCCTCGGTTAGTTCGCCGTAATTTGGCTAGGAATCGTGCTCACCCTCTCCGCAGATACTTGAACGGCCTGTGGACGGTCATCGGGCTGCAAATCGCACTGCTCGTGACCCTCAGCATCACTACATTCACATTTCACAGAAGGAACGTGCTGTCGAAGAGAGGTAAACTGATAGAGCCACTGGAAGGACAACCAGGATTCATGTACACTTTGTGATGTTGTATACTGCTGTCCGAGGCTCGATTGAACCAGGGAGCTAGATAGTGACATCGGTAAAACTGTCGTACAAGTCGACATTTGACTTGGAGGTGCTTTAGGCCGGATCGTCGCACTAAACTCTATAGACATGGGGTGATACATAATTTGCCTTGCTTCCCCGTAAGCTTCGCGTCCTCGACAATGCCACCTGTCGATATACCGACATCGAATTGAAGGGACAATACACCCAATCCAGTCCCTCTGTCCCTTAGTGTCAAATCCCATTAATTTCGCTCCTCGTTCTCCGCCACTGGTGAGTTGACGAGATCAATGGTCATTGACTTACAAGTCTTACTATTGCTATTCTCTCAAGGTTAGACTAGATGCCCCCGGAGATGGGAGCAACGGTAAGAGCTACTCGTCGCCCAGCCACCATTCTGCGGTGGCTTGAGGGAAACCCTCAAGAAACCACTGCCGTCCTTGCAGATAGCTTGGCCGAAGTGGCAGTTGAAGCGGCCGTCACTAAAGAAGTAAAGACGGTGGTCCGGGAATCGCCACCTCATGGCGAGCTCGATAACGGCATGTCGGGGTCAGAGGCCAAGGGCGGGAATTGCAGCTATTTAAGAATCCCTAGCATATTTTCGCACAACTCCAGGAACTTGATCTGTTGACACGCCAAACAATTGTACGTGCAAATAACCCGAAATTGGTTTATTATTTTCCTTTTCCGCCTCGAAACCGCCCGTACCTCTTCGATTTGACTCCTGTTGAGCTACTATTGTCTATTAGAATCACCCGAATCTTCATTTGATCAACTCCCTCTGCCTCAAAGTGGGTGCGAGCAAAGCACACCTTCCCAGAAAATACCAGTTTGGGAATGTCCGCACGTGGTCGTGTTTGGCATGTCAACAGATCAAATTCCTGGAGTTGTGCGAAAATATGCTAGGGATTCTTAAATAGCTGTGAGACCGAAATCAGTGTCAGTCGCTTCATGGGAATCCCGTTCTACCCTTTATAAAAGCCGGTGAAACTTTCAGGTTGACCGTACCAGACAGAACTCAGGTAGTGAATGAGGTTGGATAGTAAGCACCAGCAAAACCAGGCTGACCTGTCAAGTCACTGATGAGCCCCGTCATACGGGTCGAGGCGGCTCCAGTCTAGACTAGGCGGATCATCTCCTGAAGATGATCTACGTTTCTAACGGATCGTCGGAATACTTATAGCGAATTTTAATATCTGTAAGTCTGGCGGAATGTGATAGGCTGTTGTCAATATGAAATAGAGTGACCAGGGTCTGAGAGGACATGCCAGACTCATCAGGAAAATCCGGATAGACACCTTTATGCCATATTATGCTTTTGTGGGGTAATTGGACGAAGATTGAATAAATGTGTCTGTTGTGTTCGCTTCCGGTTGCATACATTAGGCTTTGGCATTGCATAACGGTGCGTGTTTGTACTAATCACTATAATATGTAATAAGAGATTCAGACAACTGTCAACCTTGTTTCCACCCAATTTCCACTTGTAGACTACCATATGTACAATGTGGGGCTCATAATGGAAACTGCCACTGTGAAACCCAGATAGGTAGATTTTCTACCTGATGTAGGCAGAATATCCGCCCGCAACCTATCCTAGGAAGATTTCCCAGGATTTCTCTTGGATTAGGATGAACTAGATCTTCCTATTCTGTGCTAGTTAATTCCTCATTTGTTTCGACAGAACCTTAGGTTGATAGTCGGACCATGATAGGATGATCCAAATTTCAAGTGGCTTCACCGCACCATTCATGGATTGGCGCGGCGAGTTGCTAACAGTTCTACTTACTACATGATAGTTGATTTTCATGATCTACATACAAATATTAAAACACAGATCGAACTTGTGCTTGAAGAACAAATCCGTCCTCCGCGTGTATTAAAAAGAGCAGTGTGAGAACAACTGCACAGTTCTTCGGAAAGTTCCGAGTGGCTTCACACTCGGCTCTCAGGACCATCACACTGACCCAATCACCCGGTCACCAATCATTCATTGCTGGCAACACTGGTAGGTCTGTCACGATTTTTGGGTTGTTTGTAGGGTTTGCGAGAGCGGATGTGGCCTATGGTCTTGACGGAATAAATGGCAGCTGGTGTGTCATTGTTCCCTCACAAATTCAATTTAAGACTGAATGGCGGTTTTCTATACGCAGATTCGTAACCTCATATGCCCATTTTTTCTTTAACCTTCACAGCCTCACTACTTATTGTCGATTGGACTCATAAATCTCACGGACACTGCGGACCACGAATCGACACCGCCAATCTTGAGTCCAGGTTCATCCGAATGTACGTTCTTCCTTACGTTTCGCGGATTCTCGAATTGCTCACAGCACTTCTCAGTTATCTAGGTTTGGGCGTGCGACAGGGTCACACCGTCACACTGGAAATGGGACGGGCAGCAATCTCTTGAACTGATAGTACATCGAGGGCGGGGTGGGGCTCTGAGAAGAGGAAGGAGAAGGGAATACAAGGTACTGATAGATGTATAATTAGCTCCTGTCGTCTTTTCGAGTCCCCCAATAATGATTTTTCTGTATCCTTTTGCAATGCCAATGGCCTGGGAGCGTGTGCGCACAATTCATATCTGCAGAATGGAGGATCAACGCTGAATAGGTTAGAAACTCGTGCGGTATAGGATAAAAAGGAACCTGATGAGGACAGGATATCACCCTATACCAGTCTGAGTGTCGGGCTGAAAGTCATCCTATAGGTTCGGAAAATCAACCTGATATGTGCCACTAATAATTTGAATACCGATAGGTAGATTTTGCTGAAATTAGGATAGATTCTAACCAACCATCCGTGGTCAAACCATAGGTTGATAGCCATCCTATTTAGGTTGCTATTACACCTGTTATAGGCGGGTCTGACACCTATACTAGGTTGATGACTGTTCGGAAAATCTACCTATCGGGGTCTCTCAGAGTGCTGCAGTCGGAACAAAGATGATAGTGCTGAAGGAGACTGTGAGGATGGTCCTGAATTAGCACTGGGCTCATTCTTTTGTACGATGAGAAGTGCCGGAATTTAAGATTGAGAGGCACACATTTGGACATGGTATATAGAATATACGGAGGGTACATGTTCGTGTCATTGCTCATAGGAGATGGTAAGAAATCAGTTTTAGGGACTAGGCAAGTTGATTCTGCGTCTTGACTTGTTCTGGAGTTAGCAAGATGTCCAAAGCCAACGCTCAAGCAGCTGACAAGCGGGCCACTAACCATCCGCCGTCCGTGGGAATCAACCTAAATCAACTGTGCAGTTGACCTCGGCAAGTTCCGAAGCCACATTTTCGGTCAACAAACAGTAGCTTTTTCACACTCGTCTCAACAGTCAACTCGCAGTCGGCTCTTTCATCAACAAATTCCTTTTCCATCCGTCTCCTCTGTATCGTCCAACCTCTCACCCGCACGTGCTTCTTATCGAATGGATGAATGAAGGACGTGCAAGGACATAGGTGCGTATCTTAACATTTTCCCCCCCTCTGACCCAGTCTCATTATCTTGCGGCCTCCCTCTAGTCATCCATTCATGTGAATCCGCCCCATCTTGTAAGTCATTGCTGACTTTGTGCATAGTACCACTGATCAGGATTATATTTGATAAATGTACAGATCATGAATCACCTGGGTTGACATTTGAGTCCGGGCTATCTTCCTTCAACATCCACTTGCGCTGGTCCTCGCCCTCGCCCTCGCCCTCACATATAGCCTCAGTCCTTCATTGCGGTAAGTAAGGAGAGTCCGAATGCGTGAATTTGTGCTAACAATGTTTTATAGGACTGGTGAGATTTGAAGTAACGGTCCACGGATACACTGCGCGCAATGCAGGTAAGCAATGATGTTTCATATCGAAACGGTGGTGCGGCTATAGCTAATCTTTCACAAATAGGCCACCATGGGCTGAGCAATGGGAATGTGGTTGGTATGACATACAAGGTTTGTGTTGTGTCTCGACGTGTTGGTAGTGTATTAGTAGTATAGCACGTCACCATTTGTAGTACATAGACATGAATGAAGAATACTTTTTACTACCTTTTAATGTCTTTTTGCGTCGAGCATGTGGAGTAAATGGGGTTGACGAATGCCAGAGAAAAGGAAAATGAGGGAGTAATATATCCTGAACTTGTTGTAATTAAGTCAATCTGAAGTCAAGATGGTTTCGAAGTTCGGGCCAAATTATGCAAAAATTAAACTACGTTATAACGGGACATGAGTAGCGAACATAATCGGCATAATTATGCTATTTATGCAAAATTTTGACGCCTTTCGACATGTGTGGAAATCTCTTGCCAGAATTCTCCATAAAGTTGTCGATCCCAATTTTCCTGATGCTGATCGCGGCTGCAAGATTGACCGTGATTATCATATACCACCATACTGGCTACTATTGTAAGATGCGGTCAGAATGACCGAATTGGTCAGACATCGTCGGTTTGGCCGGGATGGTCAGACTCTACCAGTTCAACGAACTTGGTCAGTGACACACAGGCCGATGAGTGATGCTCTGCTAGTAGCTAGGTACCTTTCTCGACGATCACACAAACGTTACGGACACAAACAAAATGACATTCAACGTAGACATAAATACAATACAGACAGTCGCATACCGTGAGCAATAGTGAAGGGGGGGATTAACAGGCTACGGAAGACAAGAAAGAAAAACTGATACACCATGATAGCAACAGCAATGACAGTGTCACCAGGCTCATAAATCTCGTCCCTCGAGTAGCTTCCCAATGTCAGCTTGTTTCCCCTGAAATGCATAAATGAGTACCAGCATGAACGAGGAAGGTGAGGTAACAATGATGGACCATGTAAGACCACTGGAGCGTATGACTATTGCAACTTGCTATCAGCACCAAGGCAAATACGCTCAATCAGCCAACGGCCTAGAATGACAATGATAGAAAACATACCTGCATAGATGCAGCATGCATACGTGATACACAGACGGCTCTTGCTACCCATGGATACTGGTGACCGGTGGAAGCACAGGCAACTACTGGCAAGGGGATGAGACATAGCAACGAGAAGAAGATAACGATTACTCACGAACAAGAGTCATGTCAGAGTGATGGATGATGAGGGCTACGAGCATAAACCGGGCACATATAATCAGCAATCATGTTGGAAACTTGACCATGCAGCCATATCCCCATTCTACTTGTTCCAGGCGAACGACATAACCATTCGAGACTGGTTAGTCTGCAAAACTCGGTAAGCGTACGGCAAGGGAGGCCAACGAGTCAGTACCCACGCTGATATGATCAGAGGGTCAAGGGAAGCGGGAAGTTGTGGGGACTCTGGAGAGGGTGGACAGTAAACTGAGAATGTGGAGGGAGGAAAGAAAGGAGGAGCGGCTCACAATTGGGAGGGCGTCGAGTTTATATACCTGGCAGAGTGGTCCGTGCGGCATTTGTTGAGCAAGAGCGGTCGAGCGTCGATAGGCATTGATTTGCGTGTCGAACCCTGAAGGCAAATGACGTCGGTGACGTGTACATCGTCACCAACTCATGCGTATTCAAGATACCAGGCTGAGGTAGCACAACTGGGATGATTGACACCAGTACCAACTCTGATCTTGGCGAGTCCGCTTGAGATGGAGTTGGTTCGGGGAATGACTGTGATTATGGATATAGGACATAGGTCTACTTGCAACCGACAATGGTTCTTCCATTGGCTAAAGGTCACGCAAGGTAATCAGCAAAAACCAGTGTCTTCATCGGTACTGAAGTACAACAGCCGGTCTGAATGCGTACCTGGTCCCCAATTCTTGAATCTAAATTTCCAATCCTTCTCGAGACATGTCCACTTGAGTTGAATACACCATGGCATTGATTGGAAGGCCAGACAAGAAATGAAATATGGAAAGGCAACCACAATGGTGGTGGTTGAGAACCAAGAGCAGCACAGCTTGATGACATGTTGGTTACCGCGCGGACTAGCCCACCGGCGCTATTAATTTCAGCGCAAGCGCCAGTTAGGGCGCTGTAAACTTGCTATCTTGCTGTCAGCGATGTTGGTAAAACACCCGACAATGATTGCAAGAAGAGAAGAAAATCTTACTTCTAGTAGTCACTGGTCACTTCTACAAGTGGTTTTCCGAGGGCTCTCAGCTATAGACGTCAAAATTTTTGAAATAGCAGGAGCGTCTGCGCAATTGCCAGTGGATGATACGCCCTGGACAGTCTGACCGCTGATTTCATTCTGGGCCTTTCTGACCAGAAGCTGAGCATTTTCTGCTCAGGCCTGGCTAGTCTGACGCGCTCTATTCAGACGAGACCAGTCCTGGGCGCTCTGACCAGCGTCTGATCGTCTTCCGATAAGACAATCTCAATCTTTCTTCATCTTATCCGCCGCTGATTGACATCTCATCAGGATTCCTCAGGCTGTCATTGCCTTCTTACTCGACCTTCAGACTGCTGGTATGCTCTACGTGTATTATCACAGGCTACAATACTAACTACAATTGATCAGCAAAATATCAGGGTCAGTAAGTCTATCGTTATCGGGTCACCACGGTCAGACACTGGGCAGACCCTCATGGGTTTGCTGGTGAAGGCAGTGGGATTCCACGAATTCGAATGGTACATACGAAGGGCAACAGGGATTATTGCCCTGGTTGGCACATTCGGATTGGTGAGGGATCATAACTTGCACAAGCACCATATAGAACTTTTGTAGCGACAATTTACGTAGGATTCGTGGTTGTACGTAGTAGATCCAGGTCAGGACTCGGAGCCCACCGTAATTTAGTTGGCATCAATTGCAGAGACCAATACGTCAAGAGCGGCCAATTGGCCCCAAGAGGTGAAGCCCTGTGGAGGACCTTTCCACGCCGCAGAATAAGTGGTACCGTTGGCGGCCAAGTCAAGTAGTGCATTGTACTTGCATATCGTTCAGCGCATGGTAGTTTGGGGAGTCTGATCCATATAATTACCTGGACGTCGATGTAGCTATGAATCAAAATTTTGAGGGCATCGCTCTTGCTTCGCGTGAAAACTTCGTGGAGGCCGCGAATGAACACAGCTGGGGCGAAAAATTCGGTAAGTCTTTCCAGCCACAAGAATCACAACCGGGCGTTGATGACGAGCAGACCTTTGAACCCAACACCATCGTTATTCTCATTGCGAGAAGCACCTTCGGTAATAATCCCATCAGAACCACCCCATGCATTGGTCTTCATGGCGGCGTTGGAGATAACCGTATATCTGAGCATGATCGGTTATCGCAAAACTGGGAAGTGGACGGGTCTTCGACGTACAGAGATGTCCACTGCGCATCGCCGGTCACAGTGGCCAGTACACTCAGGCCTTCAACGTATTTTCCGCTGTTGTAAGTGAAGAGCCAGTTGGCGGGGGATCGGCTGCAATCGTGCCCGTTGACTGTATCTAAAACGATGTTGTTCGAGTTGATATTGTGTGCTTTAATCCATTGTGCACTCAAGAGAGCCGCATTGGTGTACTTCGAGTCTTTCGTAATCTCGGCAAGATATGCAGAAAGACTAGTAGTGGGAGTAGTGACAGTGTCAGCCTTCATGGATATGGAAAGTCATTCACCGAACGCACGTCAAATATAACCTATCACGTCAAGAGGTAAATGGTTTGAGAGTAAGATCGTAGATTATGGTGATGAAACTTTACCCAGTGGTGACAGAATTGACTGCTTGGTCGTCGTTCGTGGGTCGCTAGTGAGACAGTAAGTACGTGAACTTCCCCATAAACCAAGACGACCACGACATACCCAGAATACCCCGCCAGCCATAGTGGCTACCTCCCATTAGTTAGGCAACAAGATCCATACAACGACTGGTGCTTACCCCCATCACATGTACCCGACAAGCTGAAATTCTTCACAGAAGTGCGCCCGGCACTGGCTTGCGAGGCAGTGATAACGCTAGCAGAGTGTTAACAATAAGAGGTTGGTCGTGTAAGCCACTACAACGCCTCTCTTACAACAGCGTTACGCGGTTCCATGTAGCGACCGCATGCGAGAGTAAATTGTTATCCTAAACCGGAGTATGAGGCCAAGTGAAGTGGTTCTAAGGGTCATCGAAGCGTACCCCGTATGCTCTGTAGGCGTAGACGGCACTCTGTGCCCACCAACTAAACGAATGGGGATGAGATCGTCATGGTTTCAAAGGAATCCAGGTAATCTACACTCACAGGGCGTCGTCGTTGAACTAGATCATTTGGGAGGTGAGTATCATGGGGAGGTCCCGCGAGATTCCTGGCGGGAAAGGGAGACGTACCCTAGGATTAGATGTATAATTCAGTATATCATTCACCCCTATGTGCGAAAGCATACTTACCCAAATTTATCATAATTGGTATTCAACCTGAAAGCCGTGTTGAGACCGTTTACCACACGATCACGATTGACCGTGGTGCCCGCAATGTGATCTTGATTCGCCATTGCAGAATATGCGTTCCCGGACTGCCAGAACCCGATGCCTGTTTCCATAGTTAAGTTCATATCAGATGGATATAGAATGCGTGATGGGGGCGTACCGTTGAACTCGGCGGTTCCAGTGTTCAGCTGAGGAACGAACGCATTGATTGCGTTCTGGGAGATCCTTATGCGTTCATCGAAAGGTCGGCTATTCGAGAATTTCTAGGTGACAGTCAGTAGGAACGACGAACTTTGACAGGACCCGACATACCCTCCATGAAAGTGGGACACCCAAATCCGGATTCTGCGAAAGAGCAGACGCAACGAAGGAGAAGAGGACGAGGCCCTTGGACAGCATGGCAGGGGTGCCAGTGTGCGCTGCCGCCACCTGGTATTTAAGGCCTCACGGAATTTATTAATATGAAACACTCGCTAATAAATGCTATGTTGGTTTCCGACGGGTCGCGAAGAGGGAGAAGTCTACGCCTGAGAGTCGAGACCATACGGCCGATGCTTCCCTTGAGACTTGCCATAAAATTAGTTTAGCTGAAATGAGTAACCTTCAATAAGAAATGTTCACATATAAGGGAAATAATCACACTGGTCAATCGTCATGAGATGTAAGGAGGTGCAAGGGAAGGTGATGAAAACTGAATCGATTGGTGCTCCTCCGCTGTCGTACAAGCTTCGAATGACGCATCGGATAAAATGCATGCCACCCGAAAGTGTCGATAAATGACCTCTTGCACGAGCCACATCTATTAGTGGTTTGACTGGTCTTCTGCTGACCGGGTGGATTGTCGAATGCTGAACATCATCGATCATCAGCTGGACAGAGGCGTGGGAACATATCCCGTGGGCATCTCACGTGGGGCCCTTGCAACCAGCACTGCCACGAGGCACGTCCGGAAGGTTTCGACCTCCCTGACTGACTTGGCATCATCTTCGATTTCCCGAGACCCTGCTCAGCGCTCTCTAGATCTCCGCCTTTTCCCTCAAAAAGACGTTTCGATCGCAGCTCTGTGTAGTCATCACTCCCGCGCTATGGTGCCACACAATCCAGAGCCCGTATCAATCCGAACATTCGTAAGTACAATGTCGGAGTCTCGATGTGGCTTGAGATGGAGTTAAAGTTCGGTTCGTTCCTGATACTTAGATATCAGGATCTGGCCTCAAACGGGCTAAGCGGTCTCATCTGACGAGCTGAGGGGGCACCTCATCACTGGGCTTGCAACCTTGGAGGATATGATCTGGGATCAACATCATGATGTTATGGTCAATCCGTTGCTCATGCCACGGAGCGACTCATATCACCCATTGCTATTCTTGTGCAAATTTGGAGCTCCCTTTCTTCCCCGCCTCCATCCACTCTTTTTTTTGTGATTCACTCGTTCATTCTTTCCCTTCGTTTTCTATCGTGCCTTTCATGCAGTCATCTGTGAGAAACGAGACTTTGGGTGTCGTCTTGATTGGATATGCAGTCTCCTGCGTGTAAGTTATCTGGCATACCCAGGCAGCGCTGCGCAATCTGAGGCATTCGAATAGTTTTATTGGTGTTTTTGCAGGGCAGGTCGTCAAGTACTGGACACGCTATCCTGAGGATAAGAACTGCTACAAAATTCTTGTAAATTCCGTCCTCTCATTCTTACTTGTTTCCGTGGCTTACATTTGCCTAGGTATTATTCATCAGGTACAACGAACTCTAGGTGAAGGATCATGCACACGACTCTAATGACAGGTCACACCGCAAATTGCTTTGTAGCACTCTCGAAATCGCTCATCAGTGCCTCATCTCGCATACAATCTATTACTACACAATTTCGTGAGTGCGCTCGAGGACCGCGTTGGTGCCATTGGAATTCCTTATAGTCCGATCACTGCAGACGTTTTGGCGATTCTGGGGCACTTTGTGAGTTTATCGTCGAATTTGCCCGAATCCTGGGCCTGACATCCAACGATTCGTGTCTCATTAGCAGAAATCCACATTCCGTGGTGAGTTTTCACCGCTAGGGTTGTATCGCTGGTCGGCTCAGCTCATTCTCTCTGATCAATCTAGGACCGCCCCGGTAAGTGCAGGATCGAATCATCTCTTCGGGGTATACTGACGTTCGGCGTTTCGCTCTCAGGTGCAGACAATTGTGGGGGTATGTTCCAGCAAGACTTGGTAGTAGGGAAGGATTCTAATCACGTTCATCGGCAGGTTTTCATAGGAACAGTGGCCAAGACGTGAGTCAGTTTCTCTTACCTTCTGCGAGAGGATATACTTACTCTTCCATTGAAACTACAGTTGTTTCTCTGTTCGCGTGTGGAGATGTGAGATATTCCACATGTTCTTCTCTGAGAAACCACCCACACGTCTTATTCTAGTTTCAAGGCACAACGTCTTTGTGACTGTTCTTATCGTGAGTGTGGTGATCTTCTACGTTCATTTTTTCTTTCTAAACAGTTTCTATGGGGCTGAAGATTCTTCTGGTTATCGGAGAGCTTGGTATGTACCTGTAATCAAGGTTCCTTCGCGTACGCTCAACTCGAGACTCGGTGCCTCAGGGTTTTCTATATGTGAGTAAAGTGAAAGTCGGGGGTTTTCTATCCTTCACTGACGCCGTTGGTAGATTTCATGATTCGATGGTCAGTCACCTGGCACCAAAAAAATTTAGGGTACGGTATTGAACATGTCCAATTCGATGAACCACAGGATTCGATCACCTTCGGTCCTTTTCGAGACAGATACGAGGGTGCGTGACCAACTATGGCTGATGTTGAACTTTAATCACCACGCATGGCGTGAAGATTCTCGGATCCCTTTCTCTGGGCTGTGGTGTCCTTGCAGACCTAACGATCGCGACGACGTTGTGGTATTATCTGCGAAAGCTCAAGGCTGGATATCGCGTGTAAGTGGTCGGATTGCTATACGCCACAGCTCGTGGAGTTGACCACGGTTACTTTAGGGCAACTTCGGCGATTGTGAAGCTTAGTATATACGCAGTGAGCACGGGCTTGCTGACAAGGTATCTTCAGAACCGTGCTCCAACTCCCACTGTCTAACGATGATCCTCCGTAGTGCAATAGGTCTTGCGACACTTCTTTGTGTGAGTCAGATCCACCTCTTTGTCGATGGAGAGCTGATTACAGAAATCTAGTTTTACTTGATGACTTCCAATCTCATTTTTGTTGGGATTTTCTTGCTCCTGAGCAAACGTGAGTGACCTTTGTCTCCCTAGAGATTGGGTACTTACTACTTTCGCTCCAGTCTACGGAGTTTCACTACTCGCAGCGTAAGACAGACTTTGATGTCAATCTAGAATTTGAACACCAACTCACCGCCTCTTTCTTCCAGGCTGAACACGAGACGTGACACGTACCACAACGAAAGCGTCATTCAAGGAAGTGGTGGCGAGTTTCACGTTTCGGACGCATTCACGCCACTTCCTTCAACAATCGGAACACGGTCATCGCGTCATCCCACTCGTCGGTCTTCAAATGCGCGGGCCTCTCATACTAACGGCTCCTCCGAGTCGTTGGGGACAGATAGACCGATAACAACACCAAGTCGACCTGGACATCTTCCGCCGCTGCTGGAACCGATACCCCACTTTGTGGTCGACTTTACTGATTTTGCAATACCGAATGATACGGGTCCAAGGAGTCGATTTTCGATGTGAATTTGTCCAAAGTATGAGGATTCATCCTTCGAGATGTGTCATTCACACGTTCGATATTCAACTGCAATACTTCAAGCTGCCGTTAGGCTCCCTTCAACTTTTCCTTTCGTATTGTCTTCCGATCCTCGGATATCACACGCTCTTTACTTGTGCCAACTCCAGACTATGTATGTAAGTATGTACAGTATCTCGTATTTAAATGGTTTGACCACGGCGATCTCGGAAGTGCAAGAGCGCGTCGCGACGCGTCCACCCTGAGTCTGAATCAGCTGACATGACATGTTGATTTCCAAATTCGGGCAGCTCTTTCCTCTTCCCACCCAGTTCCCACCCCGGTCAAGCTTCACTCAGCTCGTCCGTTATGCCCTTTTGATAGCACCACAGCCCACTCTTCCTGTTAAAAGCTGTTCTCAGAATCTCTGTACTAGTCCTATTTAAACCTGACAGGAGTCAACTTTCCGTTCCGTAGAGAAATGGCTGCCACTTCCCACAAACCAGACCAGTCAGAACACGACACCGTCGATATAAATATCAATGTCGAGTCGCCGCTTCCTTTCCCGTCTTTTAGTCAAGCTGCAGAGGCCGCTCAGTCTCCAGGTGTGTGACCGATCGTTTCTTTTTGCGGGTCGTTCTGATCACATATATGCTAGTCTCCGATTCTTCAGGCGCTTTGACATCGTCCGACAAACTCTCCGCCTTACCCCAGACGATTACGAGTCAGAATCTCAATCGTACGGGAAGATCACCAAAGCTTCAGAGTTCGCCCCGTGTATTTCGTAGCAGCATAGAGGGCTCAAAGTCGTGGCCACATCTTGCATCGGACCCTGGTTGGAATACGTTCAATACCCCTGGTCGTGCTTCAAGGGCTAGTATGTCTGACGGATCTATCGAGAGAGGTGGAAGAGGACGAGCGTCGTTGGATAGTGACCGCGGTTCTATGTCAGGGCTTAATACCGTCAAGAGAGGTGCGTCTCAACTTCGTTGGGAGAGAACTCCATTCACGAATTCTGTCTCTGAAGCCTTCAGGAGAATGAGCCGCACAAGCGACCCAACAGCTCCTTCGCCCGCAGTCCCCCCATCGACCAACCTACCGGAATATCGAAGAGACGGCGGTGACTCCCATTCAAATCACTCCCGTTCTCGGGCGGTCTCTCCTATTCGCATGCTACAACAATGGGGTGCCAATATATCACGCAGCTATGTCCTGTCTCAACAGGATAGGGAAGAGCCTTTCGTTCCCATAGATCCTTTCCACTTCAACATCCGACTGGTGCCTTCGTTTCTGTCGTCGCTGTTTGCGAGACAGCAAAGACGTGATGATGCTCATCATCGCCCTTCACGACCCTTTTCTCCAGATCTGGAAGCCCAGGTAGCAAGTGGCCCCGCACGGCAAGGGCTGCCCGCCTACAGCCAGCCGTTCGGGCTATCGGACAGACAGCTACGTTCCACCTACGTATTCCTCACGGATTGGCTTCCGCGCGTCGTCTACCTTCACCTCCTTCTCCGTCTTCCCTCAATGTACTTCTCACGTGTCGCAAGGATATTCGAAGACGCAGAAGTCAGTCGGCCCGATATCCAGAGGATGGTGGAAGGCTGCTTTGGTGGTGCGAACGCTTACAAGGACAATGCAGACGGTCGGGATACTCGTGGTACGACGGGACGCACGGGAGATGCTGACGACCCGCCTCAAGTGACTCCGGCACTCAGGAGGTTCAAGTACACCTGGGAGGATTTTATTGATTCATTGTTGAGAGAATGGAAAACCTTAAATGTTGTATCTGCTTTGCTTTTGTCGTACGTGCTCGGCCGCTGCTGATTGCTACCCTCGGATGCCAATGCTGATGTTTTTCCTGTCAGTGCTATCCTTACCATGTTCCAAGTACCTAATGCAGCATCGGACCCCGTCACGAGAACTGCTGCTTTGCTTTCGCTGATTTGTGCTATCATGGCTTTGTCTTATGGATGTATGTTTATTGTACGATTTGGATCGATGAGGAGTATGTTCAGAGCTTCCCGGTGGGCTGAGGTCGGTTATAATCTTCCGTTATCGTTCTCAAATCGCATAACTGATTATGCGTCCACAGGAAGCACGGAAGACAAAAACCTCTATGCTATGGAATGTTTGGGTGCTGTTAGCTATGCCGGCGGTTTGGATGTCTTGGTGCGTTAGACGACTGACCCTATCTATCATGTGGCATTCATCTAACTGTACTTCTGTTTGATCAGGTCTATGATTTTCTTCATAGTTTCTATCCTTTCCTTCGTGTGGCGGACTGGCGCCGTCGATGACCCAGACGAGTTCGAGGGTTTGAGTCCGCGAGCCATTCTCGGTCCTCGAATCGCGATAACGGCGGTGTTCCTCTTGGGACTTGTCTACTTCTTCGCAATCCTGAGAACTTTGCAGAGCTATGGACAGGGCGAGCCTCTCGAACGGAGGAAAGGATCACGGTTCTATGATCAGCGTCGACGGGCACGTGAACCCTATGTTGCACCTCCTACCACTGGGAACGATAGGGAGAGAAGAGGGAGAGATTCGGAGAGGGGCTCAAGAAAGAGCAGGAGAAGGAGTAATCTCGATGTAGAAGGGCCTGCGACTCGGGGGAGAAGGGACAGTATAAGGAAGGGGCCTGACGACGATGAGGATGAGAAGGTTGACGTCCCTACGCCCAAGGGTACCACTGTAGGACTGGGGCTTACTGGTGTCGCCAATCTTGGAGCCGGTATGTCCGTCATTGATAATGATACTGAAGAGAAGGAGAAGGATAGGGAGAATCCTGTCGGAAACTAGCTCATGCTTGTCATGTCTTCACGACATTATGCATATACACCCCACGCATAGAAATGACAACGATGCCGCTATGTCCCGAACACTGTCTGAACACCGGGTTGTCCGGAGCAGGAGTGGTGTAGCTATATGTGTACTAAGGCCTCCTACCATTTCCTCCTAATGCCCCGAAATCACCACCACCAATCAGCCCCAGGGTGGGCCAGGTGGGTGCATGTAAGTACGAGGAGGCGAGACGATCGGCCCGGGTACCGACCATAGGCGCCCAAAACTCTAACTCGCCCCATTCAACGTCCACCTTCGAGCTTCAAGTTCCTCGCGACACCTTCACCATATTGCCCCTTATTTCATCTCTATCAGCAGGGTCCTAAACTTGGAGTCAGTCTTCCGAATGTCTGAGCTTTCATCGCACAAGTTACAATCCCCCGGGCCCCAAGGCTGCGCCTCCTGCGCACCAATTTTGGCTTTGGAGCAACAAGACGGAAATTACCGAAGTCGTCGTGTGACTGAGTTGGAGAGAGCTGACCTGGGCTCAGCTGGAGTGGCACGCAGTAGTAGTCGGGGGACCCTCGAAGGTTCTTGGCCACGATCGTTTCTACAGCACGGTCTGGTTCGCCATGTTTTGTCCAAAACGTTCTGAGAGTAATTCACCCCGTTCGACGATAACCTACAAAGGCTATTCCTCCTTTTTGAGAAGGTTTTTTGGGGACCTACGCACGCGAGTGAGATTGACATGAACTTGGATGACCATTAAGCAGAGGAGGATCGGTGATCTCGACTAGCGGGGGCACGGCGGACGAAATAGCAATTACGCATTCGTGCGTATAAGTGAAGCAACGATGTCCGGAATTTGTGGCCTGAACGAGAAACCTGTGGGGGTCGAATCCGCTGCCTTCCCTGCCTTGGGATGGCCAAAGCGTTGGTGGCAAAGTGCTCGACCATTGTTCGCCCATTGCCCCGGTACATTCGTATGTGGCATTTGGCGGACAATAAGCTTTGACGACCATATACTGTGGCCGGAGTGCTCTCTGCAGATATTTAAGTCGCACTCCTTGGTAGCACGGGCACAAATCCCCCCAACCATGTCATCACAACACTTCGAAATCATCAACCTCGACAAAGTGCAATCCCTGGGCCCATGGAGCTCCCTACGGGGCCACTTCTTCGTGAAAGAGACACTTCAGCACCTCTTTGACGTCCTCGCGGACGATAGTCCACACACTTCATGGGCCGGCGATAGAATCATCTGTAGAGGGGAAGACATCTTCGACTACCCCAGCGGATTGCTCACGGCAGCAGACCAGAGGTTTCTGGCGAGCGGTTCCTTCAAGCGACGACAGTCGCCCATAGCAAGTATCAAACCAAGCGAGAAATTCGGAGTACTGCGAAATTTGTCGAAACGGCAGTACGTTCGGGTTGACCGCTTGGATCTGGATATGAGCGCAGGGCTTGCACTCATGGCCGTGCTTCTCTCAAAAATTTGTTGGTCCACAAGCGAGGACACAGATTTCCCTCTTTTAGAGGACGCTCGCTCGTGGCCTGGTGCTTCGTGCATTGCAAAAGGAGCTTGGGCCGGGGATAGGTTCGACCTCCAGGTAAACCATCATTTTGAGAGAGGAGGGATTAAATGGGTCGATGTCACGAGGAAGGCGGAGAGAGCTGTGGTCAAGATTCTAGCAACTGAAAAGACTACAGTCCATCAACATAATAGGTGAGTCCGAGGCGTTGGCACGTTCAAAGAATACTACTCACTCCTTCTGGTTTAGAAGCCCTCTGGCACTTTCGCCCTTTCCGCCGCTTCCTTGGGAAATCATCAGTCACATACTGAAGGAGGTGGCCAAAGAGAGTTGCGCGTTGGCCGCTGACCTGTGCTGTGTTTCCAGGTCAGCTTACAGAGACATATGTCCCATTCTTTATCGCAACCCCGTGGTATCCTCTGTCCGCTATCAAGACTTTGTTTATGCCCTTGAGGCATCAAGCAAAAGAGCACGTTCGGCGGGTAGCATGGTCGTGAACCTGTACATCCATTCGCCGACTCTTAACCTGTTGCGTTTCTGCCCCAATGTCAGGTTCCTCTTCCTTGACTGGGAGGGTTCGACTTCGTCCAAACTGGTGTCCGCTATACCACCGAGCAATCCATGGCCGGTGCCATCGACTATCTTTCTGGGACCTCTGCCTCGGGCGCACACCCGCTTGGAGTCGATTTCCCCTTTGTTCCAGCAGGTAGTTCGACTTTGCATCAGCCATGCGGATATTCAGAGTCTGCTCAAGGGGGGCCCAAAAAGTCTCCCCGCCCTGACACATCTCGCGATCCGTATAGACAGTTGCGATCTCAGCACCGCTTTTTTCGATGGCAATCCGAATCGGTATTGGCAAGGTGTGTCGCCAATTCAACAAGTACTGCGTACATTCGGCAAAACTTCCGGGCTACAAAAGCTCGTCTTGGTCTTCGAGTGCGCTGACTCGCTGTATGGTGAATGGTGGCTGCAAGCAGCGGAAAACATCCGGGATGAAAGAGTTCTTGCAAGACCCAGGCTTCGGGAAGAGGAATACGAGCGCATGATAGATTTTCACCCGGACGAAGGTACTGCGTTGCGGGAAGACAGTGGATCTGTCTTTTGGGATGACATTAACAGTGATTGGAGGGAAAAAGTCAGGGATTCGAAAATCAATCTTGCACCCCTCAGCGATTCGGATATGGAGCGTCGAGAGTATGACCGGTATTTCCGCTAATACCATGGCTTCGGAGTAAGATGAATGACTAGAACTTGATTCTTTAGAGGCGTAATGCTAGTATTGCCACACCTTTCTTCCAATTCCATACAAGACACATCCAAAACCGTTTGATACCCTCCACAATTGTCACATCAAAATCTCTATAGCATTCTCTTCCTGATCCTCCCCACACTCGGCGCAAGCTACTCCTGTCCGTGCCAAAAACGTGTCGCAACAGAGCCTGCGCTATGAGTGCCGAATGCGAGGGTGAGTGTATTCGGCGAGTCGATACCGGGCGAGGTTCTTTCCTCACTGCATAAGTAATGTTACAGCCATTGCAGTACACGCCAGCGCCACGTATGGGGATAACCGCTCTCCTGCAGGCCAACACTGTGAGCACATACGCAAAATTTTGTGAGGTTTAAGTGACCGCACCTATTCTAGCTCCCATCCAAAATAGCCCGAGGAACCTAACCAAAGAGGCAAGCAAAATGTGGGTTTAATCTCGACCTTGGAGTTCCATGGTCCTTGGACACATACCCTTCCTTGTTTCGGTCAACCAGCCTGGGAGCCAAAGCTCTCAGATATGCACATGTACATATTGAGAGGAGTATAACTAGGAGAAGTGATTGAAAGTTGAATAAAGCACTCTGTAGACGAGAAGGGGAAAATGTCAGTCTTCGACGACCAAAACTGCAGAGCGTCCAACCGAGACGCACCATTATTGTTCAAAACCCAGGAATAACAACTGTTGTGTCTGATTGAGATGTAGCCCAAGTCCTATCAGAAGTGGCGGACCGTGCGTAGAATGTAGACCCTGGGGTGGTGGGGGCGAGGAGATGATGCCTATCTGCCGTGAGTTTCACGCAAGCGGCGGCACGGGACACGAGCTGGGCGGCACTTCCGCTTTTTCGAGAGTCTGAATCATCCTTGACCACAAATTCCACCTTCAAGCTCAAGTTCCATTGCAATGTTCAGGGCATGGTCATCATATCGACGTGCTAACCTGTCTTCCCTCAGAAATTTCTCATACCGCTCTGTCTCACAACGACCGAGATACGTTCGTTTCGAAATACCCTCAAATCCACAGGGACCTGGAGGGAATGGAAAGGGACCGCGGGGATTTTTTGACTCGAGAACATGGCCGATGAAAGTAGGAGCGGGAATTGGAGGGCTAGCAGGACTCTATTATATCACACAGTGCGTATGATCCCTCTCGAACGAATCGCGAACGAGCGCTGTACAAGTGTCCAGTTTAGAGCAGGTTCCGGAGACAGGAAGATATAGATTTATCAACGTTGGACCCAGCGTCGAAGCTCAAGTCTGTTCTACTCACTCAAATGACAGGTCTCTTCACCGATGAACGACTCTCTTCTGATTCAGCTAGGCGACGTAACGCGAGAACAAATTTACCAACAATACAAGGGACAAATCCTTCCCCCAGACCATCCCTTGTCGAATCACGTTCGCCGTGTTGTCTCGCAGATACTGTCTGCATCTAATCTCGGGATAGTCAAGAGTCACCATCCAGTCACGCATTCCCCGATGGACGATATGTGGAATCCGGATGCCACCACTGACTTTTCGCGTTCTGATGCGACACTTGGAGGTCAACGCGAATGGGAAGTTGTTGTTGTGAATGACAAGAATATGGTGAATGCAGCAGCGTTACCCGGTAAGTTCCTTGGACGCGTTTTTGGATGTCTAGATGACCTCACGACTCACGTATGTGTGCAGGAACAATTATCGTATTTACGGGTATACTGCCGGTTTGCAAAGACGAACGGGGTTTAGCTGCCGTTCTCTCACATGGTTGGTTGGTCCTTCTCGCATGTCCTTGGATAGATATTGACCTCTTCTCGTTCGTTCACAGAAATCGCTCATGTCGGTCAGCGTTCACCAATTCTGCAGAGCCTTCTACAGAATACTGACGTCTATCTACAGTCGCTAGGCATTCAGCTGAACGACTCTCATCCCAAGCCATCGCTATCGCATTTATGGTCGTCCTCGCCGCGTCCGGTCTTGACTTGGGCATTTCCTCAATATTACACTCGTTACTCTTAGACCTTCCAAATTCGAGGACGCAAGAACGCGAAGGTAACCCTTCACTCCGCCCTTTCTTATACTTAAAGTACCCTCCCACTGAAATGTACGTCCCTAGCTGATATCATCGGTCTCCGCCTGATGTCCAAAGCATGTTACGATCCTAAGGCAGCCCCAGAGTGCGTGTTTTCTCTCTAGTTCTTTTCGGGGCGTACACTAACCGCAACATTCCATTACGTGACTTCCAGGATGTTCTCCCGGTTAGGACAACTAGAAGCTGGACGTAGAATGCCGCAATTCATGACTACCCATCCAACGTCAGAGAGTCGTGTCAAGGTATGAATCGTCTTACTCTACCCATGACGAGGTCTGACACGAAATGACAGTACCTCGAGGAACTGCTTCCTGAAGCATACGACATCATTGCAGCGAATCCCAATTGCTCGCAAATACAAGACCAAGCGTCGGCGTTCCGTGATATGCATCGGATTAAGACTATAGGAAGGGAGTACGAGGAGGAGCGTTGGTGACATACCTGGGGTTCGTTTTTGTATCTCACGCAATGATTCGGAGTGCTGTTTTAGCGTATCCCACCCACATCATGTACGAAAATAATATACTCCTACCCCCCTCTCTGTAGATACTTCGCCGCGTGCGACCCTAATTCTTGAGTGCGCTGGTTTCAAGCGATGGATCTGGTCGCTCATGCTGGAAGATGATTGATTAAATCCTATGTAAGTAGAGAGCTTACATCGTCTCTGCCAAGCGGTGGATCATGCTATTTTTCCTCCTGCAAAGCATTATGACCCTGAGTTGTCTATATAATCAAGTGGTACAGCGTTGTTATACGGTCTAATAGTGTAGCGGTTATCACAGTGGATTTTGATTGCACCGCCCTTATGGTGCTTACACCTTCCATTAACCCAGGTTCGATTCCTGGTTAGACCTTCTATGTTTGCGACGCTCATACTTTTTTTTTTGTTTTCGTTTTGTTGAGTGAGAACCACTCACTACACGATAATTCACCCATATATCTCTTTCTATTCTTTGAGATAACTGACTCCGCCTTTGAGCCTCCCAGTCATCTCTTAATGTAAACCATAGATACCGATTACACACCGGAAGAATAGAAATGGCATTCAAGAAGCAAGTCCAAAGACTCTCGCCTCCATCATGTAACTTGTATACATGAACCGTAAGAACGTTCAAAAAATTCCAATATAATATACATCTGAGATCCCTAGTAACTATGTCATGACTGTAGTAGAATAAACAAAAGAGATGCGTAGTGTTGATTGATACCAGCCAAGTAGCAGTATGTAGGAATGTGCAGTGGCTAGTAAGCAGAAAAGATAATGAGGGTAGTAGGGTAGTATGAGGCGTGGGGGCGTGTGCGTGAAATAGGAGAATAGTGGCATGAACGTGTACAGAAACGTCTGTTATATGTATGTATGTAAGAGAGAGGAAAACGTCAATTGTCAAGATAGCAGCGCGAGTAAGATGGAGATGATTCTATGCACTGAGATAACGGGGCGGGGAGCTAATGGGCACACAAGATAAATTAATGACAGAAACGTCCAATATGTCCGGACGTCTTCTTTTTTGCACGTTCGTAAAGAAACAAGCATCATGAAAGGCAGGCGATCGACTGCGCAAATAGAAACGGCGTCCCGTGCCCGACGCCAAACCTTCTTTTCACCTATCGGCGCCAAGCGTTCAAGACACTGTCCCAAATAGCGCGCCGCCCTAGGACACCACCACAACGCTACTGTTGACAGGCACGTCGACGGATATTGAGACGGGTTGTTGATCCCCATTGTGAAGTTCGTCCTCCGATGGATAGGGGATATGGTGAGGTATAGCCGGGCGTTCTAAAAGTTCCGAGCCTGAAACAACATGTTGCCCACGCTCTAAATCCAGATCCATATCCGCATCCACCGGAATGTGTGGTGGCCCAGGGCTAGGAAGTGGCGTACTTGTCCTCGAGCTATGAGGTGAGGGTGTATAGTAACGATGTGGGGCTGTCGCCGGTCTCCTCTGCGATGATGAGAGGGAAGACCTTGAGCCCGTAGCCGAACCTAGGTGAGACTGAGGGGTACCTGTACCTGTCCCCGGTAGCTCAGGAACAGGCATAGTCGGCGACGGCGGCGCGGACGACGCAGGAGAGTATGATATGCGTAGCGATGATCGAGGCCGGTGGAGTTTCTTGTTGCTTGAAGCTAGAGATGGAAGACGCAAGTCAGAATTTGGGGTTGAACGTTTAGGCCGGGACGTGACACTGGACAGATTGAACTCGGTGGCGGGGGCCTCGAAGTGAATGCAATGGAGTGTTCACGATAATACGTGCCCCGGCAGAATCGATGCTCACCTGATCCAAATGAACTTTCACGATCCGCCTTTGGTGCCCACGCGTCTGCAAACGATAGTCGTTTCTCATGAGCGGTTCCACCCCTATGAGTGCGAGAAGGAAGTGTTGGTACGGGTGCTGCGGGTATGATTTGATTGAGCGAAAAGCTGTGAAACTAGAGAGATAACACCTCACGTGGAGTAGAACCGCCCGTGCCCCCCGTATATGTGGGTGCCAGGGGTGCAGGCAATATAATCTGGACGCCGCCCGTCGTCGGATCGTGAGGGACACCACTCCGTCTGTGATGTGCATAGCTATGGCCACTGAATGTTCGGGACCGCGTTGTATGATGAGAAGATGCTACTGAAACATGAGAGAGCGGACGTGAACGTGGAGTGCGACCAGACATGGAAGGACGTGCTGTAGCCTGTGTCGAGGATGTGGGAATAGTTGTTGGGTCGGAATGTGGGAAGGGCACTTCCTCTAACGACGAATGAGCTGAGAGTGAACTATCACTACTCGTTGCCTGAGTATGAAAGGACGGCATTGGGGTCTCCAGGTGCGATACTTGTAGAGGTGTCTGTGCCAGAGACGATGGAATTGATTGCACTTCCTCCAATCTCTCCTTGCTCCCCAAGCTAACTTGACTGCCTCCACTATACGAGTGATAGTATCCCAACGGCGTCTGGGGAGCCTGATAATAGCTCGTACGGTGATGTGCCAGGGGCTGTTTTGGAGGAAGAGGTGCACTCTTGCGAGCACCGAGCTTGCCCAGAATAAATCGCGAAGATATTGCTAGTATGAGGACGACCACGGAAGTAACGACCACTATAATGATAATAGCATCTGAGGAGATGGCCATGGCGAGTTCGAGGTGAGAGACGATGACCAGGACGACTCCGAAATTCGAGGATTAAGAAGACAAGACCTGGAGAACGTTTTCGCCGAAGCTCGACTATGAATCTTGGGCAAGCTTGGAAATGCTTGGGACGGAGACAGGAATGGTTAGGGATGGAAGGGGCAGGGATTGTGATCAAAAACGAGGGACAGATAAAAATGAATGTCTTGGTCTAAACTGATCATAGTCTGCGTAGGTCTCAGTTCATTATTAATCCGCACCAGCGTCAACTCAGGGGCGCTCCGTTCCGGCTCTCGGCATCCGGTCCTCTCAATATTAAATCCGGCCTCGAGCGACCGTAGACGCGTCGCGACGCGTTATCCTAATGGCACGGTCATCAAATTCCCCCTGGCCTCCAGGGGCCGGAGCGTTGTGAAGACGTTTAACAATACGCGATGTCAAGATTAAATATTTGCTAGTCACTTTCTCGTGAGTAGCAGGTCGCTCCCTTCGTTTCCGATAAATGCCGCGGCGGCTTCTGCGGCAATCCAGCACATAATATTCAGGAAAAAATTCTAAGATCTCATACAGGGTTTTGCATAATTCTTCGGAGGTCGACTGCTGATACTCTTTATTTGTTTGGCTCGCAATTCAGTTAACTCAATTAGAGCCCTGAGGGACTCCGGGGGAGATCTGTGGGCAGAAACAACGCGAAGCTCAGGTTTTTGCCACTTCCAAGCTGTGATTCGTGTTCATAAGCAAAGCAATATGGCCCTGGTCAAGTTCTGGAGCGAGGGTTAGTCGAAGGGCGGTCCACTGCCGCACACCCCGCGAAATGCGCTCAACATTCGCGTTGGGCGTCTATCGTTGCTGTTTCTCGTCGCCAGGCCCCGAAATTTTGTCAGGGTTCCAATTGATTTTTCAATTGAGTTTTGAGCCAAACAAACAGGGATTTCTGGAGAGTGACCTCCGAAGAATTATGCAAAACCCTGTAAAGTTACCCGGATTGCGGGGAGGTCTCGGTCGCCCATGGCACAGAACGGCTGCCTTCTGCAAAAATGATGGAGGCGGCCTGCCAGACTAACCGCAACGAGCTGAACACGCTTTCGAATTGCTGCCGAGAAACACGGTGAAATCGATCCGAATTGTTCAAACGTTCACAGGCTGGAAATTGGGTTGATCATATCCAAGATGACGAGCAAAATCGGGCATGGTCGGGTCGAAGCCTCGTAGGAGTTGATAGTGATATAAGAGTTTGTAGTCGTCTTTGGACCAACACCGTGAGTAGCCGTCATTGTAGAGTTCGAGCTGAACGGGAAGGCCGAGGTCGTGACATATATCGTGCGGGAGGGGAACTTTGCCGTCTTCATCAAAAGTCCAGTAGTGGACGGAAGACGTATGGCAGTGACCGTACAGGTCAGGAGGAAGCGGACGGACAAACAAGTAGATCGGTTGCTGCGATCGTCGTTCGCGTTGGGCTTTAGAGTATGAAAGGTCGCCCGACAGCGACGCGCGATGGTAGACGAGATCTGAAAACTTTAGCAAGCGGAAAGAGGGCAAAAAAAAATGGCGACGCACTATAGACACTCAATTCATCCTCTAAATCATTTCCACAGGCATGGAAAAAGTTCCACGCTCGCAGCAGCCAGGTCTCATTCGCATACCAATTATAATGCAGCAAAAGATAGGATTCATCAGTGAGTGTGAACCTATCAGGCAGCGTCAGATAGAAAGTTAATTCGTTCTTTCAAACCCACCTAGTCAACCCATTCTCCAGCAGCTTTCGCCCTGGAAGACTATTGTACGAGCAGTTCCAGTCATTGTTTGCGACGGCAATTGTGGTATTCGTTGGCGTCGAGATTACGGTCGGTTGAGCCACTTGTCGAGGCGTATCGTCGACCCAGAGATCTGCCTCGGAATGAGACACGCCCACAACGACGGCACGGTCTACTTCCTTCGACTTATAACTGGCCAAGAACCGCAACAGGACATCTTCCTGCAGGAATCTTGCGGTCAAAGGCAGCTCCACAAATCCAAAGTCCCAGTGATGGAACTCGGGGAGTGGACCTGGTGGGCCACGACAAATCAAACCTCTCTCAAGATCCATCCACAATTCACGATCGGACCCGCAACCCAATTGCCACTGTGATCAGTTGATTAGGATGTACGCGACTAAGACACTGACGACTTACACGCAAGTTGTAGAGATACATCCGACTCAACAACCCCATCTTTCCCTCCAAGTGTGCAACCGGCACCAACTCTGTGGTAAAACATCAGTGAGCTTGCTCAATGCTCCGCCATCAGCATGCAAGTAGTACGTACCATTGTACAAAATGAGCGATGGAATATCTGAATGGTTGTAGCCATAGATTTGGGCCACATACGACGTCCTGCAATGACTGGAGTAATTCACAATGACGAAGGCTAACAAGTATATGACACGCACATCTCTCTTGATAACCCCCGGAAGTCGTCATAAAAAGCCTGGAGGGAAGGTAAACATCCATCAAAGATGTAGATAACCAGCTTGTGCTATACCTTCCGTGCCCCTGGCCCACTATACTGCACCACTGTAAACACCATTCCCGGCTGCTCTATCACCCTCGCCGTACAGATCGTCCTGTAAGCCCGATATCCCTCTTCCCAGCGTTCTCGATCCCCCGCGCTCCATCGCCACGGGGACGTGTAACACCCAATGTCCCTCAACTTGAAGATTCCACCTCGCTTCACCTTGTAAAACTGCAATCTCACACTCAGTGCGCTTTTTTTTACGTCCGAGACGGCACTGTTCTGCTCACCTCGTCAAATTCTGTGACTTCCTTCTCTTTCGCCCGAACTATCGTTGTCGAATAGTTAAACTGATCTCCCTGGACGTGGGCGAAATTACCGCCAGTAATCTGGAAGTTCCGCGCGTTTCGAAAAGATTCAGAGAACATCAACTCGGGACTTGTGGTGGAAGGGTCTGTTGGATTTAATAGTAAAGGCAAGAAAGTCGTGGTGGAGGGTCAAGGTATGTTCCCAGGCGTGTTCACTATCGAAGACCCCTTAGTGGTCAGCAGCGTTCATCAACACCCGTTTTAGACTCGGACGTTCGCAAGGATGAGAAAAACACGAGATGAAAGCAAGGTGATTTTCATCGACCTGTCGACATCCTAAATTCTGATGGTCCATGCGGTTCAATAACACGGCTTGGAAACGCGTTCAGGACGCACCTCCTCGAGCTCCAACTTGGTTGGTGACATGTATCTCTCGATCTCGGATTCTGGAAGCTGATTGGCCAGTGCGCTTGCTATAAAAATATCTCGTCTCGTCGAGTAGCACTACGAAGCTGGCACGAAGCTGAAAGAGAATGCATGCTATATGGCTGGAGGTTCGCCGGTGGTGGGTGTCGTAAATCAAGCCAGAGCGGCCGGCCCGAAACGAATATCGTAAAAGCGCCCATAGACGCCCACTGCCGCGCTTGGACCTCGACCACGACCGTCGCCGCACAAGTCCCCTCTTTCTCCCTCTGTGAGATCTTTGCTATAGTGTTCTTTCCAAATATAACGTAAGTTGAACAGTCTATTATTCTGCGGGAGATATGTATTGACCCAATCTCCTCATCACGTCTTGAAACCATCACCAGATATGAATGATCATCTGTCAGTGTAGATACTAACGATGTACTTAGAAGTTAGAAAGACCTTGCAAAAGTACAGATATGGCTTAATTGCAACTAAATGGGGTATCAGAATTAGCGTTGGTTCGCAAGTTTCTAGGACCGGTGCCCTCAAGAGTCCAGTCTTAACCGCCTTCAGAGTGTGCGAGTGACGGCGAGGAAGAGATCCGAAGAGTGCCGGTCAACTTTCGGTGTATATGAGGTGTTCTCAAGCTGAGTTGGCTACACAGATGCATTGAACTCCGTCAGTCGATGTCCGCGTCTGGAGTCTGCATCGTAGCGTCCGAATCATTCAAGTTCTTCGTGGGGAGTGGCAAGAATATGGGCGACCAGATGCTAGCGAATTGCCTATTTCGAGAGGTCGCAGACCGAGTCTCTAGGATTATTGAGCTTGGATAAGTTGTAGTGGAAGACTCGACTGCTTGAGCACTAGGTCTCGAGGTCGGGGGTATACCTGAGTCGGGTGGAGATTCTGCCAAATGAAATCAGATAGGTTAAGTGACATCCAGTATAGGAAAGTGATCGAGCAAACCTTGTTGAGCCTGTTCGAACCGATCCGTGTCAGTCATATGCTGGTAATTGTGGACATCCAACTTGACATGTCGAGTAAAATCAGTGGTGGCTGGGTCAAAGCCTCGGAGGAGTTGATATCGGTGTATACATATGTAGTTGTCGTTGAGCCAATACCGTCGGCTGAGGGGATGACTGCGGAATGTAAGCTCGTCGGGAAGGCGGAGATCGTCGCAGACCTCAGGCGTGAGAGGAGACCGGCCGTCTTCATCGAAAGACCAATAATGAACAGAAGAGGTTGCGCACTCGCCCAGGTCAAGAGGAAGCGGGCGGACAAAGATGTAGACCGGCTGTTGGGACCGTCGTCTACGATGGGATTCAGAGGTAGGAAGGAAGCCGCCTAACGCGGCACCAGGGCAGACGAGCTCTGAGGAACATTGGTAGGTGAAGAGGGAGTAAAAAGTGGCAACACACTGTAATGGCTCAAGTCGTCCTCTAAAGAAATTCCGCGGGTGTGAAAAATACTGAGTGCTTGCGACAGCCAGGACATCCCTGCATCTAGATTACACTCGAACCAAAGAAAGGATGCATCGTCTGCAAGTGTAAATCTACCCAGATATCAGATAAAGAAGTAAATAGATGATTTCTTCAACTCACCTGGTTAGCCCGTTTTCCAACACTTTTCGATCTGAGGTATCCCTAACGCTCTTCCATGCATTATTGGCGATGGCAATGGGGGTATTTGTCAACGTCGAAATGACAGTCGGTTGAGAGACTCCTTTGGGCACAATCTTGATTGGGTCGTAGGGATGCGAATCGAGATAAACGGACACGCCCACGACCACGGCGCGATCAACTTGCCATGCCTTGAAGCTCGTCAAGAAGCGTAACGAAACATCTTCCCGGATAAGCTCTGCGGTCAAAGGTAGGTCGCCAATAGGTAATATAGGGGGGCCAGGAAGGGGGTCTGGCCCTGGCGGACCACGACACAACAATCCCCTCTTGTGATCCATCCACAGTTCACTTTCGGACCCGCAACCTAATTGCCACTGTAACGAGTTGATTCGAATGTACCCAGATATAAACTTGTACACTTACATGCAAGCCGATGAGATACATTCGACCCAACAACCCCATGTTTTGTTTGAAGTGCGCAACCGGGACTAGTTCTGCAGCAGACCTTCATCAGTGGAACTCAACCGTGAGCATGCAATCACGTACCATTGTACAGTATCACTGAGGGGATATCTGAGTCGTTGTAGCCATAGATTTGCGACACATTCGAGTTCCTAGCGTGACTTGAGAATCTGCACTCATGAGAACTGGACTCCGGAGCGAAACCCACAAAACTCTCGACAACATCTGAAAGTCTTTTTCAAAGGCCTGGCAAGAGAATGAGGACATCCATTGAACACGAGAAATAGTAGATGGCTCACCTTCCGCGCCTCTGGTCCACCATACTGTACCACTGTGAATGTCATACCTGGTTCCCTCAGCACCGTCGCCGCACAAACAGTCGTGTCAGCCCGAGGTCGTTCCTTTTCCCAGGACTCTCTGTCATCTTCGTCCCATCTTCGAGGATACTTCGAGCATCCAATGTCCCTTAGCCTATAGATTGCTCCACGTTTGACAAAGTGAAACTACAGCAACAATCAGAGTTTGACTTTGGAACCCTCGAACAACCCCCTTGCTCACCTCGTCGAATTTCGTCCGCTTCTTGGTTCGTTTTTGAACGATCGTGGTTGGGCCGTTGTAGTTGTACTGGTCCCCCTCAACGTGATTGAAGCTACCACCAGCAATCGTAAAGTCCCGTCCATTCCGAAAGAAATCAGACATCGAATTCCTTAGGAGAGAGGGACGTGTCGTTGAAGAGGTGGTGGTGGTAAATGTGTGAGTGCGCAGCAACCGTTATTCGCTGCGTCATACAGTACTAAGTACCCTGCTCACTCCCAAAACGAACAAGGATAGATTTCCATCCTTACATATTCGCATTATGGCAGGCCGCAATCTGTGCCTGAGCTTGCAGTGAATTTGACGCGTAAGACTCCTGGGTAAGACTCACCCATTTTAGCTGTCAACTGGTGTGATGTCTCCCTCATTTGTAGTCACTTTGATGCGATTGATATAAGGGAGGTTTCCATCGCTGCTGGGTTTAAAAATAGAGAAACCGTCGTCGTGGTACCCATGAGCTCAAACAGATTCGTGTGCTGTGTGGTCGATAATCAGCGCGGAGTTTCGCCGATCAGTTCCAGTGATGGGTGTGGTGAATCAAGCCAGGACATTGCCAAATCCGGCCATTCGGATATCGCAAAAGCGCCCACAGGCGCCTACCCGTATACAATGGAGCCGAAGATGGTACTCACAGATCCAGTTGCATTCCTTGCTGGATGGCAGAGAGCACCCCCCTCCCCCCTTGAAAAGGGTGACTGCGTCGTCGTAAACAAATTTTGTCATGGGTCGTCAGTTCATAGCGGTACAGATCTAGGATTTTTGAAAAAGCGTGTCTATCGTGTAGTATGCAAAATAATCGATAAGTAGGGAGTCAAGTGTCATGATGTATGCAGAGAGAGAGAGAGGGGGGGGTATAAGTAAAGAGAAAATATAATCCTTGTGGCGAGAGAAATAAAGAAAGAGAAAGAAAGCGTCACAGTACAATTACAAGTTAAAAAATAAAAGAAAAAGTAACAATCACCCAACAGCCTTCGACTTCTTCTTCGAAAGCAACTCGCTCAACTTTCCCGCCGCAATCCCTTTCCCCAAATCATGTTTTGTCGAAGACGGAGATACAGGCGGAGAAGTCTGACTCTCACCCAAATCCTCCCCACCCGTCTCCTCATCAATCTTCGAACTCTTAACTCTCTTCAAACTCTTCTTCAACTTGCTCCCAAGGACAAACTCGGAGCTTCCCACGACATGGTGGTGGTGGTGGTGGTGATGGTGGTGAGCGGCGTGTTGATGATGATGCTGATGATGATGTATCCTCCCAAAAAACAACGACCCAGAACTCTTCACACCCGTCCTCGGCGCCGGAAGCGGAAGCCCACCAACACTCCCCTGTCCATCACCATACACACCCACCCCAAGAGTCGAAGCCCCAGGTCCAACAGGTACACCAAGCACATCCTGTCCCTGTCCTGCTCCCAAACTCGTCGATGCCTCCTGTCCCTGCACAGCCGTCCTCGTCGTAACACTCGTCGTCTGCAACGCAACAGCAGGCAACGAAAACCTCTTATTCCTCCTCGCAGTATCCTCCCTCCTCCCATTCACCTCACCAAGCAACATCTGACTCTGCTCTCTCCCAGGAATATGAACGACCGTGTGCCGTTTAGACGAGGCTACCGAGGGGGCTAGGGAAGGTGCGAAGGAGACTTCTCTTTTCAATTTCGGGTTGGGGTTCGGGTTCGGGTTTAACATCGCACTCTCCTCTCCTCCGTCAGTACTCCTCCCCCCTTGTTCGGCGACTAAAAAGTCTTCCAAGATCTGATGATAACTTCGTGGCCTGTTCACCGACGAACTGGGAGTCTTCACCACCCGATTTCTTCTCCTATCCTTAACCTCTTCATCCTCCTCGCCCGATTCCAAATCATACACCGCCTGCCTCGGAGATTGAGGAGTTTCCTCCACGCTCCTGAGCCCCGGTGCTGGTGCTGGCGCGGGGACCGAGGCAGGGCCCGCGATGAACGAGCTGAGCGGTAACGAAGGCATTGATAACCATGATGGGAAGCTGGTCTCTGTAATAGGTTTTTCCTCTTCGTCCTCTCCTCCATCATCTTCCCCTTCCCCTTCTCCTTCCTCAACAGGATCAATCAACGGAAACACAGTCTCATAACACGCATTGCACGCTCTCGCCGGTTTATTATTGTTCTGCGGTTCCCTAGGATCCGAGATGAAGAACGTCTACACCGGAGAAAAAAAAACCAGTCAATCAATCGACCATAAAAACCGGGGGGAAAAACAAACGTACCCTATCCGAACACCCCGCACAAACACACCTCCCACAAAGCCTACAATGATGTCTCCTCCTCCTCCACCCAAACGCTCTCCCACAACGCATACACCCCTCAGCTTTCTCATCGGGGATCCATATCGCCGGAACCCAATGTTCGACTCGAGTCCTCCGCTCGCCTTTCTTCTTACTCTTATTCTTCACCTTGTCGTCGTCAGGTAGAAAGGGCAGAGCTTGAAGCGTCTTCCGAAGATGGTTAGTCGAGGAAGATGACGTTAGAGTCGAGTTGGGGTGGGTGACGTTGAGGGAGACGAGGAGTTGGGCTTTGGCGTGTCGGATTTGGGATATCCATTCGTTTCGGTCGTGTTCTGTGTCTGTTAAAGGTCGCGTTGTTTCAGTACGAAGACGAGAACTAGAACAGGACAGCGCGGAACTCACCAGCATAAACGACAAAACTCCCTTCGGGACTTAAAACCTCCCACCTCCTCTCACTCTCGTCTTCATCCCCTTCCTCGGGTGGGTCCTCACGTAGATCGACCTCACCACCAACACTGCTCGGTCTCCGTCGTACTTTGACTGGAACGACGACTTCGAGGTCGACCAAGTCGGCTTTGGCTTTGAACACCCAACGTTCTCGAGACGACCCGGACCCGTCGTCGGTAGACGAAGCGTGTCGTTTAATTTTGTTCAAACGGGGAATCGGAGCAGATGATTTTGTCTACGAGGAAAGTTTTTAAAAAAGGGGAGGCGAAAACATGGGACAACTCACCCGAAGCCTCTGATGATCATACCCCGCACCCGGACCTCCACCCGCATACGACCTTCTCTTCGGCGACTGCACCACAGACTCACTATCCGCCTTCTCCTTCAACTTGGGTCGTTGCGCAATCGACGGTAAATTCGATATCTGCGACCCCGACCCCAACCCCAACCCCTCACCCTCCTCCGCCACAGGCGAAGCAACCATATTCGTCCTAGCCTGCAACGCACCCACAACATCCGCATCACTCTTACTCCTCGTCCTCACCATCGCAGGTCTCTTCAACAAATGCAAATGATCCGACGGTGAAAGACCAGACGCAGAAGGGGGCGACGAGTCTACGAGATTAGGTCGACTCCCGTTTCCGAAACTCGTTCGACTGCCGTTTCGGGAGACCCAACCTCCGTTTTTCTCTGCGCTGCTGCTGAGAAGTCCACCTAAACCGGCGAGAGCACCCCATACTTTCTCTCCCTTCTCAGCTCGTTCGTCTTCTTCTCTTACGAGCCACACCAAGCAGTCCGAGAATAACAAGAATTCGCGTTCGTGGGGTGGTGAAGACCGTTCGACCTGGATCAGAGGGCCTCGTTTGAGAAGCGTTCTTCCGGGGTATATGAGCTGGAACGGTAGATTTGGCGTGGCGCGTTGAAGAGCTAGTAGTGAGAGCGTCTGTGCGTGTGTTTGTAATGACGTATTCAGCGAGGTCGTGACTACAAGAACAAGAAAAAAAGGGGGGAATTCAGAATCAGAAACACTCGGAGGGAAGAGCACGTACTTTTAGCAACCAAATTCCGCACACTCTCTAGTTGCGTTCTCTCGGGGTCTTCGGGACTCGTGCATGATATGAGGTCTTTGAGTAGGAGAAGGTACCGTGGACATCTTTGGACGATGGTTAAAAGCCAATCACCCAATTTGAGTTTGCCGCAACGAGGATCGGCTTCTTGTTGTTTGACGAACTGGGCGAAACGTGGGCTGTATGTCGAGTTGGCGTTGGGGGCTGTGGGTGAGGGAGGTAAGATGAGAGCGGTTAATGTGGATAGGGTGGTGGAGAATGATGTTATGAAGGGTGTGTAGAGGGACAGGTAGGGAAAGTGGGAGAGGAGGAGCGGGCTGATGTTTATGGAGGTGTTCATGGTGACGGAGGGGATTATGGGCGTCTGGGAATTTGGGGGAGAGTCTTCGTAATGGTTGTGACGGAAGAGTGCCGAGGTTAACGCAGAGAAGAACGAGCGGTGAAGGTTCCATATGTCGATAAAGTTGCTGAAGACTGCAGTCATCACTGACCGGTCGAGCAGAGGTGTTGGTGTGTCGAGGGAGGCGATTATGGGAGTGAGGAAGTGCTAGAATCGATTGTTAGAGAGTAGCGTGTTGCTGTATAACGATGTACTCACCGAGTAGATGAGCTCGAGTCCATCGACGTAGGCTCGTTCGGTAGCGTAGAACTCGTTGATGACCTTTCTTCGCTTCTCTTCCATCGCCTCGTCTTCGTCAGTTGCACGGCTGCCACTTCGACTGTTCCTCTTCGCTGACATGGACGAGCGCTTTTGACGTTTGTTCAGTTGCGCTGCTCCTCCACCCAAGTTATTCGTCGAGACTGCGCTTCTCATCGTCGGTCTTTTCAGTTGCAGTGAAGTTACTGAAGATGAAGGCGATGCCGAGCCTTCCTCAGGTAGAGAATCGAACGATGCGACAGAGACGACAGATTCTCTGTGGACCAGAGAAGGGTGTGTGGGTAAGGATATCCGTCGAAAGGGCAGATGAGGTGGTCGTGGTGGAGGATGAAGGTTATAATGTGGCACCTGTGCCTCAGTTGAATTATCTGAGGACGGAAAAGCAATCGAGCTTGTTGCTGCAGCTTTTTATTTTTATTTCGAAACAAGTCAGGTAAACGAAACAAGGCCCTCGCATATCCAATGGTCTGACTCACCGGCCATTTTGATTTGCAATTCGCCCTGGAATTGTGGCCTTGATCTTCCGTTACTGGCCCAAACGCCCGTGCTTCAGACCACCTGTGCAACGGGTGTTGCTCGAGGAATACTCGAGGCAAAAGGCTTGAGACTGTGAGAGACGGGTGACGACAGGAGTTAGAGAGCGCTAGTTGCCGGCGGTCACCCTTTTCGAGACAGGGATCATCATCCGAGTCGGCTATCAATTCCCTTACAACATAACCGTCATCATCGCCGACGACACTCACCTCGACCAGCCTCGACCTCGACGACGTCCTCTGGCCTTCCAACCACAAAAGAGAAAATGCCACACGTACGTAGTCCCCGATACTGGTCCACAATCTTTTTCTGAAATTTTTTCTTGTGGCAGAGAGTTGAAACTATGCCCAATTGCAAAAATCCGACGTCATTTTCTCTCTTCCGGAAAATTTCCTGGGCTGCATCATCCGTCTCTTCGTTACTTGCGCTTTGGCCACAACGTCTGGCTTTTGCATCGGTCGGATATGGGGAATCAAATGGTACTGGTGCGTAGTTCCCGTTCTCCATTTCCCCCCTTCGCTTTTACTGACCCGCCCTACAGCACCCCACGCCTGAAGACAGTATTTGGTCAAGTTCCCTCATGACCACCAACGAAATCTCGGCAGAACATGCACAGACTAAACACATCAGGCGCTCCTCCCCTCCTCATTTCTGTTTTGCTGCGCATCGGCGGTAACACGGAGGACACAGACCATCGTGGGCTTAGAGTTGAATACGAGATCTCTATCAAAAACCGAACAGCAACGAACAATATGTATTGAGAACGATATATATAGCTATAGCACGAGTACGCCTCCCAACTCTTGCCTTTTACCTTTTTTGATACCCAACGGCTCTTAACCAGTCTTCTGTTGATAATCTCGTCTCTCGCCCACGAGACACATTCGATCCATCTTTCTCATATCCGCCGCCCATCGCATGGCACATCGATCCAGTCTTTCGATAGCATGGCTTCTCGGGACGACAGCGCTCTGCACACTAGCAGCGCAACCTGGTTCCTTCGTAGATGGAGGAAACACTAAAGTCAGCGCAATGATGGTACGTGCTCCAAACCCCCTCATGACCTATTGCTCATGACTCTTAGATGTTCGTCGGGAACAATGAAAAAGTATACATCCTCGACAAGGCAGAAAGCAACGAAGCTCAGATAAACGGACATCCGGCCTGGGGGGCAGTATGGTGCGCTCTCTCTTTCTCTTAGCTTTTACCACCGACCCGGGCTCACCATTTGTTCGTTTTTCGTCGTTAAAGGGACTTCAACACACACCAAGTACAACTCATGGACGTCAAAACCAACGTCTTCTGCGCAGCCGGAATGCACCTCCCCAACGGATCCTACGTCACCTTCGGCGGGAACAAAGCCCTCGGTCCAGGTGACACCCCCTCCGACGACGGGAAAGACACCTTCGACTCGCGACTGGGCGTCTTCGACGGTCGTAAATCCATCCGTCTCGTCGATCCTTGTACGAGCTCAGATGACTGGAGTTCCTCCAAATGCCAATGGTTCGACGACCCGTCTGTTTTGTCTATGCAGAAACAGAGGTGGTATGCCGGTGCGGAACCTTTGGGGGATGGGTCTATCGTTCTCATCGGGGGGTTTACGAATGGAGGGTATGTCAATAGGAATACTCCCAACACGGACCCTTTGTTTGAGGGTCCGGGTGATGGGCAGCCTGGAGGTGCAGAACCGACGTATGAGTTTTTCCCTGCGAATGGGAGGGAAGCGCAGATTATGCAGTTTATGGGGAAGACGAGTGGGTTGAACTCGTATGCGCATACGTTTTTGATGCCTTCTGGGAAGATGTTTGTCCAGGCCAACTTCTCTACGAGTAAGTTCGTTTCCTTGATTTTTGACCTCGGAGCTAACGAGTGATGGTTTACAGTTCTGTGGGACTACGATGCGAACGTCGAGACAGAGCTCCCTGACATGCCGGGGAAAGTCATTCGCGTATACCCAGCTTCAGGAGCCACCGCCATGCTCCCTCTCACCCCCTCCAACGAATACAACCCAACAATCCTCTTCTGCGGTGGGAACGACATGCCCGAAGACGCATGGGGAAACTACGCTTTCCCAGCCATAAACACCTGGGACTACCCAGCCTCTCGAGACTGCCAACGTATAACCCCCGAACCCAAAGACGGCTCCACTCCCCAGTACACCAAAGACGACGATATGCCCGACCCACGGAGTATGGGACAATTCATCATTCTTCCGACTGGGAAACTCCTCGTCGTGAACGGAGCGCGAAAGGGGACTGTAGGGTACGCTCAAGCGACGGGTCAGACGCAGACGTACGGGGAGATGCCGTTTGGAATGTCGCTTGCTACGGATCCGACGTTCACACCTGCGGTGTACGATCCAGATGCGCAGTCTGGGAAACGGTGGTCGAATGAGGGGTTGTCTGCGTCGAAGATACCTAGGTTGTATCATTCTAGTGCGATTTTGCTTCCCGATGCGTCGGTTCTGGTCGCTGGGTCTAATCCGAATGTGGATGTGAACACATCCACAACTTACCCAACGGAATACCGCGCGGAGGTGTTCTACCCATCGTACTTTTCAGCGAGTGTCAGACCTCAACCTGGGGGTATACCGAAGACGCTTTCGTACGGTGGAGATGCGTTCGATATCACCATCCCCGCGTCGTCGTATTCGGGTGCTGGGAACGACGCAGCGCAGAACACCCATATCGCTGTCGTACGTCCTGGATGGACGACACATGCGATGAACCTGGGACAGAGGTATCTTCAGTTACAGAACACCTACACTGTGAATTCGGATGGATCGATCACTTTGCATACGGCTCAGATGCCTCCGAACGCTAATATCTTCCAACCTGGACCTGCGATGGTGTTTGTAGTGGTGAATGGGATACCTAGTAATGCGACTTTTGTGACTGTTGGGTCGGGGAATATGGAGAAGCAGACGTTGGGTGCTGTGGCGAGTTTGCCGAGTAGTAAAGGAGATGATGGTGCGAAGGGGACTGCTGATGGGTCGCAAACGGGTGGCGGTGGGGGTGGAGGCTCGGGCGGGAGGAATGGAGAGATCGGGATGCGTGATTTGTCTCTGTTCCGATTCCGTGTGTTTGGGTAGTCGTTTTCGTTGTGCTGTGGTTGCTACTGTAGCTTGGAGTACTTTTTTTTTTACGAGTTTTACGTCGTTCCGTGATTGTAATATAAGAAATCGACCTTCTCAGGTTCTACTGACGATGAGAGGAATCCCACTCGGCACTCCGGGTCAACACTCAACAACTCAATCACACGAAAAACCCTCGGTACAAATCCCGCGCCAGCCTGAGCCTTGGGCTAGAGCCGGGCAAATCACATGTCCAGTGAACATGTCTCCTAAAACCGCCAATGGATCTCCCAGTCTCCGAGATCGGACACTCTCTGCTATCCTCTTACCACCATGTCCGTCGGATTCAGGATAACATCCGCGTTATGGGACAAGATACACCATTTCGCTTCGTTTCCCCAAACTGGAGGTTCGTTCGTTCGTTCGTCGTTGCTCTCCGATTGCTCGAGACTGAAAGATCCGGAACTGCTGTAGTTTCGTTACAGCAAATGGTGTTGTTTGGGCATAACCCAGGTCAAGGAACGTTATTGAAAGCTAGCCAATTCCTCGCCGGTGAGTGCGAGTGCGGTATGGATGCAAAGCCAAGAGTCGATGACATCGACATTCTCCAGAGGAACTCCCCGTACGATTGGCTCACAGGGTCAAAGAGCTCGATGAATTACCCCATGATCTGAGCAAGATGCCGTCCATAATCAAAGTGAAGAATTGGTACGCTCAGAGTTTCGAGGTGCGTGTCGGTTCGTCATCCGTATCGTGTCCTTTTTCACTCATACTCTCTCTTTCGCGCGGTTAGGAGCTCATAAGTTTCCCGCCAATCCCATCTTTGAAACCTGACATCCGACAAGCCCTCCTCGCGGCTACAGATGAAGACCAAGTTCTCCCCGAAAGCGTACCCAACCCATCCCTCGACCAATACATGACCATGATGGTCGACGGAAACAGCGTTCCCGGTGTCGACATGAACGGAAACGGGAACGGTAATGGACCGAACAAGGCCATCTTCAACAAAGTTCGAATGAGGATGCCGGTGGAGAAAAGGTAATTACGCCTCGTTTCTCCGCGTCTTGGGGGGGGTCTTGATTGACCGCAACGTGTTTGGTGGACATTAGGTACTACGCGGCACCTAAAGCGTCGATAAATTGGCCTCCTGAAGTCCGAGACTATAATGCCCGGTTCACGAAGGTGCTTGACGCGATTAAACGCCGACACGATCCGACTGTTACGACTGTTGCGCAGGGTGTGAGTGCTTTTCTTTTTCTTGGGTCGTTTCTTGGAATTCGGGTTCATCTGACCATTTTCGTGCGAATATAGGTTTTGGAGTGGAAACGGTCACAGAATCAACAGCACATTGGGTTGGACATACAGCAGTGGTTGGATCGGTTTTACATGTCGCGGATTGGAATACGGTTCTTGATCGGTCAACGTACGTGAATTGGCGGGGTTAAGAGAGTCAGACTGACAGTTGACACTTTTTCATTTCCCCTCCCTCCTCTCCTCCCATAGATGTCGCGTTGAACACCCAAGAATCGCACCCAGACTATGTGGGTATCATTTGCACGCGTGCGAATGTCCATGATATCATGCAAGAAGCCATAGAAAACGCACGGTTCGTGTGTGAAGAGCACTATGCGCTGTTATCGTCTCCCCCAGTTCAGTTAATATGTCCTAAGAACCTGACGTTCCCGTACGTCCCGGGCCATCTGTCGCATATCGTTTTCGAGCTGTTGAAGGTGAGATGGGCTTTAGTGTTCGTCCTGGGTTCGTTATATTTACCAGCCCTCGCATTTAGAATTCGTTACGAGCCGTCGTGGAACGTCATGGGATCGCTAAAGAGAACGAGGCTGGAGGGTTCCCACCGATCAAGGTCATTGTCGTGGAGGGCAAGGAAGACATTACCATAAAGATCAGCGATGAGGGTGGAGGGATACCCCGGAGTGCGATGGGGCTCATTTGGACTTATATGTATACCACCATGAATTTGGGCCCCGGCCAGGTAAGCCAACACGCGTACAATCCTTCGAAGGACTGTTTTAACTCTGAGCGTCACATGTAGGGCTTGGAGGAGGACTTCCGAGCGAGCGATTTCAAGGCGCCGATGGCTGGTTTCGGGTATGGACTTCCGCTGAGCCGACTGTACGCTCGGTACTTTGGTGGGGATTTGAGGTTGATCGCGATGGATGGGTTTGGAACGGATGTGTATATCCATCTGAACCGGCTGTCAAGTAGTCGGGAACCTTTGCCTTGAGACTGCGCGTGGGGAGGGAACGACAACGGATGTAGAACATCGAACTAAATGACAATTGCTGTAACACTATTTGACTATCTTACTATACGCGTACATATCCTGTAACATGTAATAACGAATCACAGACAACTATGCCATCGAGTCCAGGTGTGGTCGGCTCACGGAGATTGGTACTTTACCTAGTTCAACGCACCACCCAGTCCGCCTAATATGGTCACAAGTACTTACATGGCCAACCCACCCACATACACGATCCTGAGGCTTACGGTGGATGCCGATGCGCTGAGCTCGAGATGATGGTGTGGACGACCGGGTGTGCAGTGAGGGACTCGAGGGCCAACCAGAGCTGACCAGGGACGACGCTACGCACAACGAGCGGTAGCTGAACTGAAAAGTCGTTTGGCTTCTGCCAACGAGGGTGAACATATAAATGGGGGAAGATCTTATCGGGGAGCAAGATTTGTTGGTTGAGTAGCCTCCGGCTTTATCCCGAGGCATCACGAATCACAGCGATTGGACTACACTTTGTGTGGGCGACTTTCTGAATCAATACATATTCTGGATTGGATTAAGTTATTATAGGCTCTTTGTACACCGACTCCCCACTCTAGACATCATCCTGCTCCTCAGCCCAACGTTGTTTCCGTCGTTGCTTCTCTCGTTGCTTCATACCATCAAGTTCATCCCTTATTTCCCGTGCGGTTGGCCGAGACTGTGGTTCTGTACTCCAGCATCGAGTTATCAAACCCCACATCTCGTCCGTCACTCCCGTTGGCCGCAAAGGACGCTCATCCTTGTCGACGACTGTATGGTAGATCGCGTTGTCCTCGAGGTCATGGAAGGGGACGCATTTCGCATATATCTGCGAAAGTTGTTGGCCTGTGTTAGGAAAGGTTGAGATTCTGTACTCACCTCGTAACACACACAACCATAGGCGTAGATATCGCCCTCCTCAGACCTAGTCCCGGTTGTCAGTAACTCCGGCGCAAGCCAGCGGTCTGGGCTTTTCTCATCGCTTGGAATAGTGGGCCATGTGAACGACTTTGGTACGCCTGCAACCTGCGCCAACCCAAAATCGGCAATGTAGGCGGTTTGGTGCGCATCTATCAGAATATTGTACTGGAGATATGCTCAGTCAGGCAGAGAGGAGTAACTCGCTACAACTTACGCCTTTCAAGTCGCCATGCGTAACTCTATGATCGTGCATATAACAAAGGCCGTTGATGATACCCCACGCCTGCGAAAGAAAATCAGAATGTTTGGGTCAAGCAACCAGACAACCCGATTCCTACCAAGTCTCGATGATGGATTTGATCGCTAGGGGTGTTCTCGAGGAAGTGGTGAAGGCTACCGTTCTCCATCCAGGGAGATAAAAAGCCGATCTGTTCACCCTGGTCGGAGTCGAAGTGGCGCCGGTACATTCCCACGAACGGTAAAATGTTTGGATAATTCTTGAAATTCCGCCAAACGATGGCTTCTCGCACAAATGCCTTCTAACAAGCGAGAGCGTCATCAAGAAGGGCCGCAACGTAGATATTCGATTGTAAGACCCACCAACGTCTGAGAATTAAGGCGTTGCCTCACCTTTACAGCCACCGGGAAAATTGGCCCGTGAACCTTATGAGCTCTCCAGATATCTGCAGAGTCGCCGTTTATTGGGCATCTACTAAGATCCTTGATGCTCCCACCGTCAATCCGGAGAGATTCAGGAAATAGCCTCGAATCATTGGAGAGTCGGATCAAGGAGCTCAAAATCGGATGTTGCAACTCTTCATTTGTTGACCAATCGCTCAGCTACGAGGTCTTAGATGTCCACATAAACGCCAGTTATCACTCACCCGTTGCCATTGGTCCAAAATTTTTTGAGCTTTGTCACCTTTGAGTTGGAGAACTTCTTCGTACTGTGGGGATTTCCAAGCAGTGCAGCAAATGCCTTTTCTTCCGAACAAACTGTCTCAGCATCCACGGGCATGCGCGAATCGGGTTCCGGCGGTCCAGGGTAAATAATGAAAAGGCCGTCACCATTGGCGTTGTTCGCCAACCAGATAGGGCCCCTGTATATCCGTCGCCCAGAAAAGAACTTGGGAGAATCGGCCGTGAACCTTGGCATTCGAACGGTTATAGATCCTATGCTGAAGTCATTGACGTGACTGTGGCTCTCGAGCTTCTTATCATCCAAGTACGAGCACGACCAACCCCGTGCACCACGCGAAACTGTAATGGAAAGTTAAGCACCTGAATGCCATACGCGCCATCGCCAAAATAGGGATATAAGCACCAGCGATATTATTTGGCTGACCCAGATAGTCGATCGTGAGGACGTCTGACTCGGTGTCAGGAGTATGCGAAACGAGTGCTCGGATCATTCCATCTAGTTCTTCATTGCCCGGAACGCCCGAGATCTGTAACTCTGGATAGTCTTCAGCCCCCCCATGCTGGTTATCTGTGAGCTTGAAACCATCAAGATCATCGGCCTGGAAGCAATGATTACCATGAAAGACAAATAGCAGTGATGTACTCGCCATTTCCGGACTCAGTCGATTGATGGCTTCGAGCATCCTCGTAAAGCTCTTCGTTTCGAAGGCAATCACAAAGCGACGAATGTACTGACCTATTTCAGTCAATTCGTTTGGTCACAGGTCACAGGCCTCAAAATTTACGAATAATTTTCATGTGGTCACAGGGTCACAGGGGGTCCATACGAATTGGGCCGGTATGTGACCAAAAATTACAAGTGTCAGTTTTTTTTTGACTAATCTGTGCCAGCTCATCACTACCGCTCTTCGCAGCTCTACTCTACCTATGTACGCCAAAGTACATCACTTCTTCTGTCGAGATTTACCTTTCTGTCCTGCCTCAAGCCCCTCGTCATTGAGTGCAAGATCTTCACCTTGATCATTGGCGTGCCTCCACTGATCCGCGCCAGTGTACAACGTATATGGCTGCTGGACCTTTTTTGGTTTGTCCTCCTTTCATTTTTTCCCTTCCAAAGCCGTGGGTTTATTCTCTTCCAGACTGATGCTCTCAGTCTCAGTACCCGAGCTCGGGCGTTGATATGGGACTCGGAACGAGAGTTAGCTGGTAACAAACAGTGTATTGCTAGGGAGTAGGCGTTCGCGGAGATCAGGAGGTATTGTAAGCTACTCTTGGACATTGGGGAGTATCATTGTAGACGGTAGTGAATAACAGGTGGGTATGCGGTTGATTGTAGTCTCGAATAGAATTATGAGACAAAAAAAAAACTTCCTACTGACTGAAATGTGCCAGAAGACCAGATTTGAACTGCTTCTAAGTTTATTTCTGATGAGAACTACAGTCGGTAATGCTCATTTGGGACGGTGAAATCTTGATTGGGGTTTTGAGAGACATCAACTGCCCCTTCCCCTTGTTTTTTCTATCTAGGAATGTATGTATACATTAGGTCAAGATATCTATCGACTCATATTGACCACCGAGGGGGGTAGTGAGCAAAGGATCTTCTTATCAGCTCGAAAATTCGTTATCAGCGCGGAACCAGCATTTGGGACGTGACATCATCACGCTGATAATCTATGTTTTGAATGCGTAGCAACACGGTAGCAACACCGGGTATTACCAAACTCCGTCACATTCGGTGACTTCCATCACCGCCTTTCGCGAGTTTCGCGCCCTCGTCTTGTCCGGCTTCAACATTACTTCTCACTATTCCCAGCTATGCCCCCGTTAGGTATCGGAAAATCTTCTTATTATCATAAAAAATAAGCCTACCAATACCGAGAGTCTCCCGATGACATCTCCTTTCATGATCACCATATCAATATTTCACTTGTGCCCAAAATCACCATCCTTTATTCTATATCTCAACGAATGGGGCCCCCCACCTCTTTATGTTGGCTCAGTATATGCAGACATAAGTCAAGAATGATTCCAGAAAAAGTCCGACAAGAAAGAGTGGAGAATTGCACTATCAAGCCAATTTGTCCCAAATGATGATCGTATCCCAAATGGGCATTACCGACTGTACTGTGTTATAGCAACCCAAAAGCTTATCGGACATTTGAATTCTGAGAAGAGGGTGCTCACTGCTTGGTAGCCTTGAGGTTCATTCGAATATTTCTAATTGGTCACAGGTCACACGGTGGTCATACAAATTCATATATTCGTATGAAATGGTCACTGGTCACAGCCCTTACGAATTGAGTTAAATAGGTCAGTAATAGCTGTAGAGACTTGTGCCATCCTGCCCGTGTCGACAAAGAGAGAGGAAGAAATACTGTAATTTCAACAATAGGCTGGGGCCGAAGGGGACCATAGAGCCCACGTCACGGAGTATCTCGTCCACAATTTTTGGCACTTCCAAAAAATGCTCGCGCATCTGTCAAAGGTATGACGGCAGTCAGCTCTTTCGATGTCGGCGGTATGGAGGTATGATACCACAAACTGCGAAGAGTCCGTTGGGATTGCCATTTTGTATGAAAATAGGGAGTCGTAACGCCCACACACGATCCGTCGAGATGTATAACCACCGAAAGACACCCCGCTCTAGAACCTCGAGGAGCTTTTCTCGGCCAAAACCAGCTTTGGGGAAGCGGCTCTCTTGACCAAACTGTTGAGTGAAAGCATGGATCCAGAGGGACCGAGTATAAAATGACAGGTCATCCTGGATTTCGGGGTTGTTGTTGAAAACGTCAGAATGGACAATACCCACGCAGGACTTTGCCAGTTCAATGCTCCAGCGGCCTTTCACATCGATGTACCAGTCGCCGGCCCTTTCGGCGTCAGTCATGTAATCGTCAAAGGATTTTTGGTAAAAAACAAGCCACTCATCAGAAGAGTAAACCCCCTCAATGACACTTGCGAGCCGTCTGAGGATGGGGAGGATGTCACTGACCTCGTAACCCAAATGGTTTAGCAAGCCGCGAAGGATGGTTTTGTCGATGTAGGGCCCGATGTATGCCGAATCAGTGACTTTTCCTGAAGCCAAGATTAACCCAACAATAGCACAAATGAGGTCTTTAACATCCTTGTCGCCCTCTTCTTCAGCAATACTTTTCAGGACGGTTTGCAGCTAACAATGAAACCCTTGATGAGCTGGCATAACGCCTAGCGCAGAGGACTACAACATGGCTACACTACTACTTACCAGAGAGGAGTTTAGAGAGATAGAGGCGAGACGTAGAAGCTCAAGCACACTGTAGATTCATGTAGAGAACTACGAGCTTATATACATGTAGAGACAATAGAGTTACCATATAGGGACGACAATAGGAATTGTACATATGAGCATATAGAACAATGAATAATAGAACAATAGCGAATGCATTGTCCCGCATAATACAATGGCGGGAAATATGAACCGGGACTTCAGATATACTGGGATCTAATTATAGCCCACGGATTCAACAACCCTAGCATAATTTGCATGACCCCCACCTCCACTGATCTGTTTATAACCAAACGGGGACGCGTGGCCAACTCAATGGTAATCGCGTGGCGACTTCTGTGATTTACGATGGACTTACGATGCCCCAACGACATTCAACCACAACCATCGCGACCTAAAGGCTGCAAATTATCCTGAAGCTATAGGACAACATTGGCTCAGTACCCCTGGCCGCGAGAGGCATGTATGGTGCGTAGGTACTTGTATTTTGGCCATGTGCAGTTGTTTGAAACTAAACAGATCAATGAAGGTGGGGGTCGTGCAAATTATGCTAGGGTTTCATTGTTAGCTGTGATAAAGACTGCTAAGCGTGCTAAGAGCGCTGTCGTCCGGTTTCATCTGCAAAGCTGATCTAAGGCAATGATGGGTTGGATGCCCCTCCAAGAATTGAAATATGGTAACTGCCCATATGAATAAACCGCCAGAAAGTTCGGTGAGTTCCGATATCGTGTTCTCCTGCTGGCAAAGAATTTCGAAGTTGCTGTTATTCCGGAAAAGTGGCTCGAACTTCATGGTAAAATAATGGCGTATGTTGTTCCTTGCCGAATTTGAAAGCATGTCAAGACGGATATGATGAATGTGATCCTGCCCTGCTCCAGTGAGTGCCGTGCGAATTGGCTCCAGGGGCCTACTCGCCAGGATAAACCAGAGAAACGGAAACAATTGGAAGGTTCCGGAATTCGAAAAAAGCTGCAGAAGCTGGCGAAACTCTTCACTACCACTCACTCCTTCCATGCATTCGTCCAAACCATCGATAAGCACAACGATCGGCCCCTCGGTCAGCAATCTGGGCTTGTGCTGCTGTAAAGGCTGAATGATGAGCGACTGAAGCTGGTCAGATAGCTCGGTAAGATTGATAACGTGAGGTCGACGTTTGATGACTCCGACGATGTCTTCACCAAGGCGCGGGTCGAATTTGGCGAGCTGGTACGTGAGCGCTTTCATGAACTCTGATGGGGAGCGAAAGTCGAATCGGTCAAAGTGAATGAATGCTGCCAGGCAACTGCTGCAGCCCATTTGTATAAGGCAATCGCTTAGAGATCCCATGATGGCGCTTTTGCCGGTGCCAGCGAGCCCGGAGAGCCACAGGAGTGGTTCGTTGCCTCCAAAATCCCTCTTGAAGATCTCAGTCAACGTAGACACTCGGGTTCCGGGGAGACAATGATAGCGAGGTTTCAATATCGTCATTTTCAGAGCTTGTAGCTTGACTTCCTGGCCTGAATACCTCAATGAGTAATGAAGTGCCAAGCTAGTAACAGATCTTTGACTTACCCACATCCTCTATCAATTCATGAAGAGCCACGACCAGGTCTTTAACCTGCAGGGTCGTAGATGTGTTGACACGAAGTTGCTCATCGCTGAATCGCCTTTTGAGGTGTTGCAGAGATTCCTCAAGCATATGTTCTACACGGGCCTTCTTGAAAACTGCCGAAAAGTAGACCAAAGGGACAACATCATGTACTAGGATAGTTTTCAGAGTCGTAGTTCGAGATGAATAGAAAACAATTGATCGACTGTTCTATCATTGCATCGAAAAGGACCTGGTAGTTGTGCAACGGATCCTCCTTCACGGTTGTGCAACCATATAATTCATTCATCGTGTCGACGAGATCCAGGACTTTCCCATCCATATCAAGCTTGTCCTTCAACATCTGATTCGCAGCAATCAATCTGGATGAGTTCGGCCGGAATAGTACGTGAATATAACTGCACCTGTTACGGAGTCTTCATTAGGATCACCGCTATTTGAGCTGCTAGATGCCCCTATAAGGGGTCGGAGGGCAGATAATGAGCTCACAGCAGGGGAATTGTGGATGTGGACGTACTTCTGCTAGTACCCCCAAAACTGAGATAATTGTTTCTGAGTTATCCGCGACCCGTTGCTGCCACCGGGATGCTGCATGTATGTCGGTTATAAGTGGGGCCCCGACTGAGGAGGGTTCGATTTCAAAAATGAGAACCAGTTCCTTGATGTTCATACCATCACCACTGGAGACATAGATGGTTTTCTTGAGCTCTAGTAACCCGGTATTCGTCATATTAGCCTGAGGATCGTCGGGTGGTACCCTGCTCACCTTTCCGATCCGCTCTCTGGGTAGAGGAGTCTGATGCTTGCTCTACGTCCTCGATAGTCAGTGTCCTGGTTGTGACTATCTTTTTGCATATCTGGCATCTCCTCTGAAGTTCGATAAATATGACTTCCATGGCCGAGCTCCGAAGCCTGTGTATGGGGGAAGAAGACAAGGGGTTATGAGATTCGATAAATCGCCAAGAATTCTGAAAGAACACACAGAGGGATAGCCAGATTCAACTTCCAGCACTTGGAAGACGAGTCCCATCCAGACTTCTTGAGCTTTGTCTTCCCTTCTTGACCAGACTTAATGACTACATAAAACTTTTCAGGAGCGTTTTTGAGCACACCATCATCCTTTTCGGCTGTGTATATTCTAAGTTAGTAGCTGGACGTTTCATGAAGACAAAGAGCGGTGGCATGAAGGAGACGTACAACGGACTGAGATCATCCATGCCTCAATTGGCGCAGACACGTTGTTTTTAGCTTGATTCTGAACCACTTCAGTGCTAGCAATAAGATTAGAAGGTGACAAACCGCAAGGCAAGAAAAGAGCTTCACTTTTGACCGTGACTCCCGAGTCCAGAGCTACTCATCATGTTTGAGGGCGTATAAAGGTATGTTGTACGACGAGGGCTTATCAATGAAGGGCGGGAAAGGTGTGTGAGAAGGGACTTTGTTATGTCAGAAGCAGTCTTGTCAAACACAGGTGCGCTCACCTGCCCAGCGCTCTGGCAGCCTGCTTTCTCATGGATCCCTGGGAAAGTCATCATTACGAAGTTGATCAGGGATTGCATCCGGTTTGTGGTAGCCAAGGAGCCAACTTAGGCTGTGAACCCAATCTCTGGGTGCTGAATCCTGATTGACATTGCTGGTAGTAGCACTATATTTTTGATACGTTGCAGTGGGTAAGCAAAAGAAGCGACGTGCACTGCAGAGGTTGCAAGGGCCTTGGAGGTAGTGGGTGTTGATACTGTGGAATGGGGATTCCAGTGGAAGTGGCAGTGGGCGCCTATGGGACCTATGGGCGATGTTTTTTCCCATTCGGTGTAATTGCATGCCCTGCCTTACATAAGTCACTACCTCCAGCGTATAGTGTACCACATTGGACAAAAACATACTTTTTGCGATCCTCCCAGGTAAATTTGGCAAGATTCATTAAAATCTGTGTGGATATTACTGGGCCAGATAGATCCTGCTAGATCTCCCCAGATGGACATCCGTTAATGAAACAGTCCGACCAGTTCTGGCCAGAGGTAGTTGGTTCTTGTCAGACTGGCGAACCTGGTGGTCCGGCTGTGGCACTGAATCTGATTGGATTCCCTCGGAGTCACTGGTTTTATGTTGCATCCACCGTTTGTAAATGTATAGAACTTTCACACACCTGTGTTTGACTGGATTGTACTGGGTTCTTCTGGGACTCTTTTCTATGGCATGATTTGTCATCAGGGCCACAATATGAACGGATGGGTTCATGTGGACATTGGGCATTGGACAAATACACCACAACAGGTTTTTCGTCCGTTTGTTTCTGCCCACTCTCGCCCCACAACCCAGTCAAATCCAGTGCCTGTTATGGATGCATTTGAGCGCCTCCTTGGAAGTCTCCATACTGACGAGGACCGCGAGTTACTCCGACAGGTTCCGTATGCCGTTCTTATTCGGTTCAGGGAAGAGGTCTTTCCTGTGGGTTGACTTTCTGTTACCTGTTCATTGTTAAATATCTGATTGCTCTCGTAACCTCTCGTAACCAACCAAGGGAGGCCCTCCTGTCAATCGGAGCGACCACGGACTTGATTGGCTGCAACCCGAACATCTGCCATTGCTGTGGGCTTTTCTGAGATTCACAAACCAGCCCAATGATAGTTCTCATGGCCCCATACCATTCCTTCCAGCTTATCCACCAGCTGTTGTGCCCATCAGTGGTTCTTTTGCGATACCCCCGACGGTCGGCAGCAATGCCAATGCTCGGCATGTGAGTAGCTATGAACATGCTCGGGCCAGCACTAGCGCCCCCTCCCAATTGCTCAGCATGACAATGGCGGCATCTAACCTGCGTGCGAGTAATCGCACCCACACTTTGGCGCCAGCTACACCTGGTTTGGCTTCTGGGGAACGCCAGGTCACATTCCTTATTTGGCCTTTGCTGGTATGTTATTCTACCTTCGCATCCAGTCTGAGTTTGCATCACTGTCTTTGCTTGGGGCTTACACATCTCTCCACTTAGGTTGTCGCTGCGGGTGATCGAACTCTGCCTGAAGCCTTTGGCAGCCACACTCATAGGTGGGCCAAACATCATTTGGCCACTGTCATCGAGCGCTTGAAAACTGTAAACCTATGTGTTCGCATCTACGTTTCAGCCCAGGGGCATATACCTGTAGCGGCCGTTACTGCCACACTGAATAGCTTTCTTGCTGCCCATGGATGTGCATTTCCATCTCGTCCTGGAGTTATTGGGACTGGGGGTGCAGATGCGCTATATGAGCAGAACTGGCAGGTTGTGGAGATTGGTGCACCTGCTGGCCGAGGAGGTTTCTATGTGCTGACTCCTTCCCTCTCAATCCATGACAACACATTCACCTGGGAGGACATCAGGAGGCTAGCACCCAATTGTGGGGCTGGTAATCCAGAGCCTTATACAGCAGGTGTTGCTCCTGAAGACCGGCCTCTCCTTCTTGTTATAGGTATCCTTCCCCCGCGCTCTTTGTTGGGCTCTGTTATTCATGGGCTTTATTTTCACAGCACCTAGGTATGGGCACATTCAGGGCCCCCTTCCTGCAGACTCAGCCTATGTGGACAATGTATCCCCCAGGCTTTGTTCGCTACCACACATGTGTCTTCCATGGTGATTGTTCCAGTGCCTAGACCTACCTCTTCAAACACCCACAACTAAAGTGGTTAATGGCAATGCTCACAAATGCTTGGACGAACCTTGGTGCCCTAGCCCTGATGGCTTCTCAGATGGCAATTCAGTCAGGAATATGCCCCCCATGGATTCGGGTTTAACAGATGAACCTATCAGCCCAGGCAATTTGGTGACATCAAGCATTCAGATGGTAGTTTCTCTTTCAGCTTTCTTCCCCCATGAACCATAGTGACACCTCTTGACTTTGACAGCATGTCCTGCAGAGCTCAACAGCCAGTTCCACTTTGGTCCCCAGTTCCGCTGATGGCCTTCCAGTGGGTGCTTCTACTTCCTCGTCATCTGGAGGGTGGTTGACATAGTTTCCTATCTGCTCAGGCTTCTCTGGACATGTTTGTCCCTGACAATCCTTCTCAGTCTGTTTGGGTAGGGTGTTCCTTGCTATATCTTGTCAGTTATTAACTTCCGACTTCTTCAAGGATGTGGACCGTTTGCACAGAGGGGTTGTAGTCCCTCATACCCTCACATCTTTGTCTCCTTCTAGTTTGAACCTGACTGGTGTTCCAATGGCTTCTGGTCGGACTCCCTCTGGTGCTCTAGTCTCATCCACAGCTCGTGATCCATTGTTCCCATCTTTGCAGCAGGCAGGTGTTCCAGAGGTGCATGATTCCCCGCTGTTTCCTCTGAGTTTGGGGGGGCCACTGCTGCCAGCTCGCAGTGGTTTACACTCTGGAGGCCCATCTTCAAGACCATATGGTTCTCATATTTTAGGTCAAACTCACGAGGCATCTCCCCCTGTTTCATCACCGCTCCTATCACAGCACACCCTACCAAATATCCCCTCTGAATCCTCAGACTTCGCCTCTATTGTAGATCAATTGGTCATGGAACCATTTGATAGGACTTTGCTGCCTCATGATGGCTGTATCCAAACTTGGCAGAATAAGGTTGTGGGGTGTTTACGACCTCTTCCCCGATCATCTGCTCAATTGTGGATGCCAAGTCCACGCTATGTGATTGCTTATATGCACAGTGCAGTCTACTACCTCATTAAACACCCAAACAGCTCCCTGCCTAGCTTCAGTGACTTTGTGTTTGTTCCAAACTTTGTTCTAACTGCGGGGGAGCAAGGTCTAGCACAACACATCACTGCCTCAATGCCTGATGGCTTGATATCTCTCTTTGGCCCTGATGTTGCGATAAACGTGTATGTGATGGACAATAGATCTTCTTTTTGCTATGGTTGTGCTAACCTCAGGTTGCAGGAGGGGCACTCCTGGGCAGGGACCAACAAAGGATATATGGACTGCATTGCTTGAGGATCTGCACCATCATCCCTTATGGGCTAGTCCTGCCGACGACTCCCCTTTCATTGTACCACGTCTCTATGACTATGTGAGTGCCCAGGAGACAGACCCTGATCATGACCGAGACAGTATCTTCCGTGCTCATGGCATCATGATTGCTGCCTATATGTTTCAATTTGGAGTTGCCCCCTTACCAATCTCTCCCTGGATAATGTTATATCTTGTGATGGGGCCTGTCATTGCTTACCCAAACGTCATACCTCTCTCCCTCCTGGCTGAGTTGGATCCCTGGGGATGGGCAACATATCAGTATTTTCATGCATTGCGGGCTGGAATGGCTCTGCCCAGTAGCCAACACCACGTTGGGATTCAATTTCTGATCGATATGCTTGGCCGCAATGTGAGTACTGTCTTGTCCTTGCTCGGATTCTCACACCTTATGCCTTGGTCTAACATACCTTTTCTCCTGGGTGTAGCCGGGGAGTTTTGAAGGCAATGTGCTTAGGCCTGATAGATATGTTGCCTTCCATTGCGAGGCATTCAGCTGCACCTTCATTTGGACGCAGATCCGACAGACTCTCTTCGATGGCCATCGGGATCTTGAATCCCTGAGGGCAGGCTTCTGTGTGGTGCTCAACCCCACCGCCGAGCCATTGTTGCACAAGACCTTCGATACGGTATGTTATCCTTCAGTTTTGTCTGTGTGCTCTGCTGAACTCTCTCAGACCTTTTCTGGTGTTGAAGGGCTCGATCCCCTATATCTGGTCGCGTACCTTTATCTCCAGTTTCCGCCAAACCCCGCTGAGCTGCTGAATCATTTCACGTTTGTGGTCGATGGTGGGCCTGAATCTGTCACAAACTGCCACTATTCTTTTGTCCTGTCCACCCCGGTGCTGGCCCTACTTCCCCGGATCTTGCCATTTACCATCACCAGAGTCATTCCAATCAATTCTCCCATCGACATAGCATTGGCACCTGTCATCCTCATTTACTTATTGAGCCATATCAGTTATTTTGGTCTTTCATCATGGAACAATCATCTTTTGATCTCTTTCTCATACCTTACCATTGGTTACAACTATACATGTTTGGTTTGACTTCCCTGCTTTTCTCTCATGGATACTTTTGACAGTTCTCATCATTTCATTCATTCCTTGTGATGCATATTCTCATATATACTCATGGTCTCTGTAGGTAGTTTCCCAGCTTGTCCACTTTGTCTCCCCACCGCTTGTAGCACTTGTGCTGGGTTGAGCTTTTGGCTGCTCAATCTACTCTTTTACTTTTCTATCAACTAGTCTTATCTCTGAGTGAGTTCAGGTGGCTTGAGAGGTTTCTTCAGAGAGGCCATTTGTGACACTTGGACAAGCTCCTTTTACTCTCACCCCACCTTGGTGGCACACTGGCACATATCGACGCATACCCCTACCCAGGGATTGCCCCATCCTTTAGCAGAACCTTAAACCGTGAAGAACTTGGTCACAGAATACTCTGGAGTCCTGAGAGATATAACAATTGCTGGGTTAATACACACCGTGCAGTGTGGACCTCAGGTGAAGACTCCACTTTCCACAATCAGTACCTACTAGTGAGGGTCTTTGAATTCACAGATCCCTCTATCACCATTATCATATACCAAGGCCCCCTTTGCATTACTCAACTCTTTGACACCCCTTTACCCACTCTTGCACAACGTATTCCTGCTATTATCCCTGAAAGAGAATTCACCTTTGTTTCCAACTTATTTTTCACACTTTCTGGTCGTCTTCTATATCCTGATCTCCAAGCTCGTGCTCTTTCCTTCATCCTCATCGAATAATCTCATTGCCCAACATTGCTTCACCCTCCCGGCAACGAGGACCTCGAGAAACTGCAAGAGCACCTAGCCCAGAACCAAGACCAGAACCTCAGTATCCCCGCCCTTTTCCTTTACCACATCGAATTGAACCCAGAGACGGAGAGAGACTTTTTGCAGTACTTGCCAATGTCCGGCAAGAAGTTGACTGGCTAGATCAGCCTACCTCAAACGGACAACACGGCTGGTATATTGTTGGAGAAACACAAGTAGAGAACCATTGGTTGACAGCTGCTGAGGAGAGAGAGTTACATGTCTTCATTTCTCCAGAGCAAACCCGTATGTCACCAACTATCAAAGAAGAACATATTAGTCCTGTTCCCCTTAGACCAATTCCTTGACCAAAATCCGAGTCCTCACCATCAACCAACATGTCAGAACACAAAACATCTCCCAATCAACCAGCTACTACCAATCCCACCCACAATCGTCCATCATCCCGACCAGAATCATCAATCAACCTGGGAGCAGGGTCGCATAAGGCTGCCCATACCTCCTTTCCCAGTGAGAGAGGTGTCAAGCCTGAGAATTGGGAAGGGGACCGTGTCAAGACCAACAGATTTGTCAATAAATTCAGAAACTACCTTGCACTGAATGAAGACAGGTACCCCACTGTAGTGGACCAACAAGCACTTTTCCTCTCATTACTAGGTGGGGATATTGGTGCAGCATGGGCAGATAGGTGTATGGAGGAGATATATGGATGGGGTAGTGATGATGAAGGAAGTGATTGGGGTAGCAGTGACAGTGACCACCAGGACAATAATGTGGATCCTGCAGGCCAACAAACTGGAGTTGCAAACTCTACAGCATCCTCTAGGAAGTCTGTTAAGTGGCCAACCCTTGATTCTCTCTTGAAACAATTCAAGAAGGACTTTGCTTGACTTAATCCCAAAGGCAAGGCTCAGACCGCTATTGAGACCATCACCATGACTGGGGACCTGGCTGACATCGACAAGTACATTTCTGAATTTGAACAACATGCAGCTGTCTCTAAGCTGGGGGAGGAGGCACTTTTGCTCTTCTTCAAGCGTGGACTTCATCCCAAGCTAGTTGATCGGGTGTCTGGGACATACCCAAGGCCAAAGGGATTAGAGGGTTATAAGAAGCGAGCTGTAGAGTTGCAGAATGAGTATTTGAGTCGCAGGGCAGAAGCAGCACGCTGGAAGAACACTTGGCTGGGGAACTATGTCACCCGTTCCCAAACAACTACTACATCTACCACCATGGGTAGAGCTGCTGCAGATGCTGGAGCATCAAAGGAAGTCAATGCCTTTAAGGCTCCAGGTGCATCCTCGCCCCTTATTCCTCTGAAAAAGCTGACTCCTGAGGAACGACAGTGGTGTGTTGATAAAGGACTTTGCTTCAGATGTCGGCAACCAGGTCATCAAGTATATGAATGTCCTACATTTCCACCAACCAACCAGCGATCAGGACAATTCATTCCTATTCAGCGTCCCACAGGCACTAATATCCATGCCACTACTCCCGGATCTTTTTCATCCTCTGTTCCATCATCTTCCACTGTACCACCATCTTTCTCTTCTACCCCTATGAACAATCTCGCTACCACTTCCCCTTTCTCTACCCCTGACTATATGAAAGAAATCACCGAGACATTCAACAATATTCAGAAGCTGGACCCAGAAACCAAGGCTGCCGCTGCTGCACATTGGAGGGGCCTTGGCGACAAGAAGGATTTTTGATTTCCTCCCCTACCGCGTCGTTAGGAGGAGTTGTACCATTACTTACTGGACTATCTTCGAATCAATTTGATATATTGAACCTACTCTGTGAGCAATCATTTCCATCAGAATTGAGAATGTCTGCAATCACCAGAAACAGACAGACTCCATCGATTACACTACAAGTTGAGTTCATAGGGAAGATTACCGGTCAGAAAATCGACGCAGAAGCACTTGTTGATAGTGGAGCGGAAGGGATCATCATTAATTCAACTTTTGCCCGAAAACATTGTTTCACTCTTCTTCCTGTTTCAACCCCTTTTCCAGTCTGGAACGTGGATGGATCTGAGAATGTCCTTGGATGGGTTCGATATTTTACCCAACAAAAGCTTCGTATCTATTCTCAAGACCATCTGTCATTCCACGAGGAAACAGCTGAATTCTATGTCACAGATATTGGGGATCATGATGTTATACTTGGAACAGATTGGTTGGAGCAGCATAATCCAGAGATCAATTGGATAAACCGAGAGGTGGATATGGTTAGATGTCCTCCCACATGCATTTGCGAAAATCCACCTGTCAAGAATGTTTGCACCAAGTCAGAGGTAAAATCAACATTTCGGGCATCCAAATCAACAATTCCTTGTTTCTATCGGGACTACAAGGTTACTTGGAAAGAGGAGGACGGTGTTCCAGTTCCAGTTACCAAGATTGCTGGAAGTCGCAGATGAGTCTGTTCGTTTGTTGGACATCCCCCACTACCATCAAAGCTGTTCACAGAAGATGATGATGGAGAAGTTGAGGTGCCTAGAGATTGGGTAATTAGAGCATTGAAACAAGTCTTTGGAAAAGAGGACTCTCCGGTGAGTGAACCAGATTTCGAGGACAGTCCTACTATGAATATCTGAGCAGCATTCACAAATGCACAAGTATTAGCAGAGAAACACCATGCTGCTGATAAAACTCCCAAGAAGCTTGAGGAACTAGTTCTGGAGCAATACCATGGATTTCTATCAGTTTTTGACAAGAAGATAGCAGAACGGTTACCAGCACAAGGAGATTGGGATCATGCCATTGATGTCAAGCCAGATTTCCAACCAAAGACTTGCAAGACATATCCTCTATCACCCAATGAACAGCAGGAACTTGATTCATTCCCCAAGGAGAATTTAGAGAAGGGATATATTCGTCCTTCAAAGTCATCAATGGCAAGTCCATTTTTCTTTGTCAAAAAGAAAGATGGAAAGCTACAACCTGTACAGGACTATCAGGTTCTCAACACTGGCACTGTCAAGAATGAATACCCACTACCCCTCATATCAGAACTTGTGGATAAACTCAAGGGAGCACGAGTATTTTCTAAAGTGGATCTCAGATGGGGTTACAACAATATCAGAATCAAGGAGGGGGATGAGTGGAAAGCTGCATTCAAGACAAACCGAGGCCTTTTTGAACCAACGGTGATGTTCTTTGGCCTTATGAACTCACCTGCAACATTCCAAGCAATGATGAACACCATTTTTTAGTGACTTGATTGAGTCAGGGAAGGTGGTCATCTATATGGACGACATTCTTATATTCACAGACACTATGGAGGAACATCGTCAAATTGTCAGAAAGGTGCTTCAGTGGTTGAAAGATCATGACCTCTACTTAAAACCAGAAAAGTGCACTTTCGAAGCTGAGTCAGTTGAATTCCTGGGCCTGATAATCTCTCACAACACCCTTGCTATGGATCCCGTAAAGGTAGCAGGTGTCACTGAATGGCCAACACCACATTCTGTGAAGGAAGTGCAATCATTTCTTGGGTTTGGGAATTTCTATCGCCGCTTTATAGAGGGGTTTTCTCAGATTGCAAGACCATTATTCGAGTTGACCAGGAAGGAACATCAATGGAACTGGACCCCAGATTGTCAAACAGCATTTGATGCTTTAAAAGCAGTGTTCATATCCTCTCCAGTATTGCTGATGCCTGATGAATCAAAACCGTATCGTGTGGAAGTTGATGCATCAGACTTTGCTACTGGAGGAATTCTCTCACAGCAAGGTGAAGATGGCCAGTGGCACCCAACAGCATATATTTCCAAATCACTGTCAGAGGCCAAACGGAACTACGATATCCATGATAAAGAACTCTTGGCAATCATCAGAGCATTGGAAACATGGAGACACTATTTGGAAGGAGCACCATATACGGTGGAGATTCATACAGATCACAAGAACCTGGAGTACTTTACCACAGCACACGACAAGCGCGATGGGCTTTATTCTTGACTCGATTTGACCTTGTATTCATCCACAAGCCAGGTCCATCCAATCGCAGTGACCCTCTGTCCCGGCATCCAGATCATAAAGAGGGGGTAGAGAACGACAATTCTGATCGTGTTCTCCTTGATCACAAGTTTTTTCAAATCCAAGCAACCCGACCTGGCATGGTTACCACATCTATGGATGAAGAGTTGAGACGTAGGATTGTAGAGTGTCCAAGAAAGGATGCTGAGGTTGTGAGTGCCCTCAATGTCATCTTGAACAATGGTCCCCGCTCGCTTGTCAAAAATCTACAGGAATGGAATTATGAGGATGGACTAATCCTCTTTAGAGGAAAGGTCTATGTTTCATATGATATCGAGCTTCGACGTGAACTGGTACGGCTCCATCATGATACACTGGCTGCTGGACACCCAGGATGCTTCAAGACATACGAACTCCTTAGCCATGAGTACTGGTGGCCAGGCATGTTGGTGTTTGTCAAAGAATATGTGGAAGGATGTGCAACTTGTCAACTTACCAAAGCCAACAACAATCCTCCCCATGTCCCACTAGTTCCCAACGAGATTCCAGAGAGGCCATTCAGTATCATAACTTCCGACTTCATTACCGACTTGCCTCTTTGCGATGGTTCAGACTCCATTCATGTGGTGGTTGATTGGACAACCAAGACAGTGGTTGCAACACCATGTAACAAGACAATCGACAGTGATGGGACAGCAGATCTTCTGGTAGACCATGTGTGGGCACGATATGGATTGTGGGACAAGATGATTACAGATCAAGGTCCACAGTTTGCAGGGAAGGTTATGACAGCATTGTCAAAGAAACTTGGCATTGTTCAGGGACTCAGTACAGCTTACCACCCACAAACTGATGGAGAAACAGAACGATATAATCAGGAGCTTGAGCAATATTTGCGGGTTTTCTGTGACTATCGACAAGATGACTGGGTTAAGTTACTTCCTTTTGCAGTCTTCTGTCACAACAATCGCATTCACTCTGCAACAAGACAAGCACCATACAAACTTCTTTATGGCTTTCTTCCAAAGATGTTCCCCTCAGTCAACCCAAGAACAGATGTCCCAAGAGTGGAGGAACGTCTCTGGCAACTAGAAGAAGTAAGAGAAGAGGTTAAAGCAAGTCTGAACATGGCAGCAGAGTTGATGAAGAGGAATAACCATGACTATATGGAGAATGGTATCAGCTTCAAAGTTGGTGATAAAGTTACATTGGATGGAAAAAACCTCAAATCAACAAGACCAAAAGCTAAGTTGGCGAATCGTCGTCATGGCCCTTTTGAGATTGTTGATGTTCTTGGTCCAGTAACTTACCGTCTCAAGTTACCCAAGACATGGAGCAGAATCCATCCAGTATTTCACGCTTCTCTTCTACTACCATATCGAGAGACAGAAGCTCATGGACCCAATTATCCTGCTCTTGAGGAAGTGGAACCAGAAGATGGTGAATATGAGGTGGAGGCAATTCTAGATGCACAACCAACACCGAATGCACATGGAGTGGAATATTTGATCAAGTGGAAGGGTTATCCAGATACAGAAACATCGTGGCGGCCTAGGTCTAGTCTCAACTGTGATGAAATGCTCGAAGAGTTCTATGCAAAGAATCCTAACGCATATCATCCATTGAGACCACATACAAGGCCAAAAAAGAGGACAACAAGGGTTAGATCTATGGGCAGTTTGGCAAGTAAAATCTGGAAAGATACACCAGTGCTCCAGGCGCAAGCACATCCTAAAGAGGGGGTATTGTCACAAACTGCCACTATTCTTTTGTCCTGTCCACCCCGGTGCTGGCCCTACTTCCCCGGATCTTGCCATTTACCATCACCAGAGTCATTCCAATCAATTCTCCCATCGACATAGCATTGGCACCTGTCATCCTCATTTACTTATTGAGCCATATCAGTTATTTTGGTCTTTCATCATGGAACAATCATCTTTTGATCTCTTTCTCATACCTTACCATTGGTTACAACTATACATGTTTGGTTTGACTTCCCCGCTTTTCTCTCATGGATACTTTTGACAGTTCTCATCATTTCATTCATTCCTTGTGATGCATATTCTCATATATACTCATGGTCTCTGTAGGTAGTTTCCCAGCTTGTCCACTTTGTCTCCCCACCGCTTGTAGCACTTGTGCTAGGTTGAGCTTTTGGCTGCTCAATCTACTCTTTTACTTTTCTATCAACTAGTCTTATCTCTGAGTGAGTTCAGGTGGCTTGAGAGGTTTCTTCAGAGAGGCCATTTGTGACAGAATCCAGGCCATTGTTGTGGAAGGCCCTGTATCAGGGCCGCCTCTTTTGTTGGCTCAAGGGGCGAGGGTACCCACCTTCCTTCCGCAACAGTGGGATAGTCTCCCCAGAAGAATTCAGAACCGGAGAGGGCGACCCCGCTTTATGGTTGAGGCATCTCCAACAGGAATACCTCAGCTACCAAGTGACCCGGCGTGGACAGTATGCACACGACTTCGACATCTGTTGGAAGGGGATGTAGTGAGTGACTCTGACTCCTTGTCGTCCTCACATGACTGCCAACCAACTCTCATGACCTGTTAGCACCTTGGGTCGCCCATCAAGTTTCGGACTTGCTTCATGGCCATGGACGTACGGCTGGATGCTGAGGTGAAGGGTGTCCTCACCCAAGTACCTGACACTCCACGTAGCAAGGCTGCCTTGGACAGCTGGTTTCACAAACAGCTATTGAACCCAGTGAGCCATTTCAACACAGGCTAGCTGTTTGGTCCCCAGAGGCCCTGGGCGGTGCGAGATGGTATATGGGGCCAGGTCGTTGTGCTTCATCAGTGCTCCAGATACTCTACATAATGATGAGTTGGTCCTAGTTAAGACACCGCTTATTGATTCGGTTTTGGTCACTCTGGAGTATGCGTCGGAACTGAGAAAGCCGTGATTTGAGATAAGTTACATCGTGTTATCTTCACCCCTCTTGTCCAGTCCCCAGGCACAGCTTTTATTCACAGGTGTCGAACACACTGCCAAGGGGTCCTGAATGATGAGAAAACGGTGTTCACACCCCCCGACGGTTTGATGAAGACATCACTGACATATGGTTGAATACTAGTGAACGCTGTGCCTGTTTCGGTGGGACGATATCAGTAGTTCCCTCCCAGGTACCACAGCACGTGAGAGGGACTCCTCTTGCTTCCATACAAGCTAAAGACACAACTCGAACAGAGTGCCTTGACATCAACAAAGCTCATGGCATTATGATGTACATATGTGGTCCAGAACTCTCAATGAACAAAGTCAGGCTCAAACTCCACTCCTCTGCAGAGCTGACCATACATGAGCCGTTGCTCGAGATCAACAGGCTGAGTTCAACTTTCACGAACATAGGATCCAGTGAATAACCTTCCGGAAACCCATGGCGCCTGGCAATCAGAAGACCAGTTCGCCGAGGCAACGACAAGCACAGAATGCTGTTGAGAGGATTGTGAGGAAGGTATGTCGTCATATGAGGGAGAGGAGAGACAGCGAGAGGCAAAGGCGGAGAGGCGCCCTGCGAAGGGAGCGCCTGGCACCCGAGAGGTACATGGGCCTGAGGCGATGTATTTCGAGGTATAGGCACCATAAAGAGCCAAAGTCAAGGGAGTGGGGTCGAGCAAGAGGTTGCAGAGAGAGCGGAAGTTGATGTGGTGTCTGGCACCGGCGTTATAGCCTGGACAAGTGGAATTCTTGATGGCATTGAACTTGAGAGATAGGATACACTCCTTTCGTGTATTATTAGGGAGATGTCATGAGTACTATAATCGGATTCACCTGAGAAAGTCAACGAGGCAGAAACAAGACGATGGGGGAAAGCAGGAGGCCGTTGCAACTACTCCCTACCCTTGGAATCTACCTTCGCCTTGAGTCCTATTGCCATTCATCTGCAATACATGAAAAACAGCCAAAGGTTTAAAATCTTTCCGTGAAGCTATATTGCCGAGGTAACACACCTATCATCACATCCTGCTGTAATTAGAATGATGCTGAGTCTAGTTAGGGATCCTCAAAACTGCCTATCATGTGACCAGAGGTACATCTGAGGCGCACTTCACCTTAGGCATGGCTTGTTACGTCTGAGGTGGGCCTTTGAGGGGGGTTCTTTGTACGTGAGAAACCCCTCCATCAGGTCTACCTCAAATATGAGGTCATTCCCAGAAGGGATTCTTCTCAGTGCCTCTGAGGTCAGGTAGACACTCTTGAGCATCATCGGGTTGGATGTGGGCAGACAGGGTATGTAAATTCTATATGGAAGGTTCATATGTAGAACTCCCTCATGTCAAGCGAGGGTCGTAGAACTACATTGATGTATGTATAACTTGCGATATGAGGTGATGGGCATCAAAATATGTCGGAATATCTGTATCAAGAACGTAGATGTGGTAGGGTATGGATATGACCGTGACGAAGGTTTATACAAACAAAAGTTGATGGAGGGGCAGTTGTAAGGATGTTAACAAGCACGTTAGGAAGATGTAGGTAATGGAGGGCGATTCAACTCTGCTTTTGAGTGACTGATCAAGAAATATAAGACATCGTCGGCCTCTACTGGTTTCCGTGGCCAGACGACGGGGGTTAATCCCGATGGCCCGGGTTGGAAGTACTGCGCCATGAATGTATTGTACATCAGGTTCACCAATTCAGGTGATATGTTCACGAGAGCTGCACCTCCGAGTTGGGGGGTAGGGACCTTGCATTGGTACAGACGATGGCTGGGCGAGGGATGGCAAATGTGGAGGGGGAGGATTGGAGAGAAGCGGTCCCTGCATTGTGGGTGAATATAGGTAGGGAGTACCGTGAACGTGTGGGCCCTGCGCCAGCCATTGGAAGGGAGGTTGAAACTGAGGTGGTGGTGGGGCCACTGTTGCAGTGAGTGCAGATGTTCTGTTGCCACCATGTTCAGGGCGCTCAGCTTGGCCATTGAACACTGAGGGCGGGCGAGGTTTTCCTGCCGAGGTCGAGCCTTAGGCCAGACCCAGGTCCGATGTTGCAGGATGCTCGACCCACTCCGTTTCCTTGAGCTTCTTGCTTACCGGACCATCATGAGGCGTGAGCTCATAACCTCGCTTGAGAGTCTTGAGGGGGACTGGCTGGAAGTCTCCGTCATCAAACTCGGCAGCGGTGATGGCATTTTCCATAGATGGTTTCTTCGAAGCATTGGAGCTTAAGGCTGCATCTGACATCGTCCCAAGGGTTGACTTGGTAGGTACTATCATAGGGTAGTGTTAGCTATCAAGCAGAATGAACAATGGTACGATGTTATACACACCTTCCTTTTTCACTGGACTCGGGGTCCCTGGAACGGTTTCTGGAAAGCATGAAATGTTGCCTGATGAGGTCAGTTCGATGAGCTCGTATGCGAAACCAGAAGTGGGTACATACCCTTCTTTGGCTGGGGAGTCTCTATGTCCGTGAGGTCAGATCCCTCCAACTCCGAGTCACCTTGATGATTGCCGTGATCTGCCCTGGTCTTCTTGGCTGCACGTGCGAGGGTGGGACGGTTGTCATTGTTCGAGTCTGAAGGTACGCCTAAATCCACCTCCTTGAACTTGACCTTCTGCTCTCAATTGTGGTGAAGGACGTTGACAGCAGCCAGACATCCAGGGATATCTTTGGCGATGGTCTTGATGACATTTCCATCGCTATCGGGGACAGTGACGAAGACAGGCAAATCCCCGGTTTCGAGGCCTATACAGAGATAAGACTGGTGGAAAAGTGGAATTTGGATCATAACTTACAGATTGGATCAGCCAGAGCAAGTGTGAGCTTAATTTACAGGAATCGTGCGCACAAGGTTGGCGAGGTATTTATGAAAGCGGAAAACATTCTTCTCCTTGATGTGGGCATAGTCAAACCCACAGATAACCGCAGCTACTACCCAAAGGACCTACATACCGCAATCATAGCCATTGGTTTGCACCATGTTTAGCTGAAGTGGCTGTGCTGACCAAGTTGAAAGAGCCGACAGCGAAGCAAAGGCAGGGACAAATCCATGGTCTGTAGCCATTGTCACCAGACAACGAATGACAGCCCGTATTTTCTATTACAATATACGCGTGAGTGAAAGTGTGAAGGTAAAGGTGAAAGTGAAAGAAACATACTGGAAGCCAACGAGATATGAATCTTTGTGACCCGAAGCTGTCGAAAACATGTATTTCTTCACTCTCTACTTGTATGACAGCAAGCGCCCAATGATATTCATCCTTGTCATGAATAGGGATTATCCAGACTGCTTTGGCCCAGTACTTTGTGGGGCTCATGATCCGCCAAGTGGTGTCGGTGCGGGTACTGTTCCTGAGGACTTCATGAATAACATACATCGAGAGGATTGCACAATCGACTTCGGATATACAGAAGTTCTGCTGGAACAGAGCGCCGCATTCGTTGATGCACTCGTCATCCAGCCATCGTGTTGCGCCATCAAGCTGTTTGTATTGGGGCGAGTTGAAGACGTACTGGACACCGGCGAGAGTTCGGAATGAGTGCACTACCTGTGCGGTATGGTCGAAGGGAGGGAAAGGGTGACCTTCAATCTCATGCCAAAGAACTGTGTCCAGGATTTGATCCCCTTCCGAATATCCTCATCAACAAGCCATTTCGGTGGGGTCTCTGTTTTTGAAATCCAGACATTCTCCCACAACTGAGATGTCTCCATATCATGAAGGAATGCCAGTTGAGTAGGAAGCCGGCTGGGCACTGGCACCTTGTAGCGTGGTTGATGATGCTCCTCGAGGTACGTGATGTGATGGTCGATGTTGAGTGAGGTGTACAGCCCCTCACCTTCCGATTTGAGCTCCTTGTGCAACTTTTCCATGTTGCGAAGGCTGAAGTTAGGTTCCGATGGGGCGAAGGCCATCACCTTGATTGTGGCCTCACCTCGGCTATCTCCTCCTCAAGTGTATCGATCTGAGCTTGGAGCTGGAGGACCTTGGAAAGCTCCTTCTTGAGGCGAGCTGGTGCCACTAAGAAATGGAAAAAGCAAGTTAATCACGGGCATCATTGAAATGGGAGGTGTATATGAGAACCTATATGCATGAATGGAGCCTTGAGCATCCTTCTGCTCGTCCCAGTACTGGCGGAGCTCAGCAAGAGTTGTATCCAACTTTCTCAGCATCCGCACAGCCTCAGCTTCCTTCTTCTGGATGTTCTTGTGTAGTCGCTTACAAATCCACGCGCCGAGCCCTTCACGGAGATCCATTGTGATGGAATCGCACTGACAGTCTAGCATCCAGCACCTCTTCGCGCGCTGAAACAGATGTGAGATAGACGGAGGCTGAATGGTAATGGAAAACATACTGATGCTCGTCTCTCGAGCCCAATCATTCTGTGGAGGCGAGACCAGAGGCGTTCAGTCCCCTCTCTGTTGGTGATTCCAAGCCCCACCCGCATACGCGGGTTGTAATGAAGTTGACAGGCCCACTGATGACCATAAGCATGCATCACTGCAGTTGTGAGCTGCAAGCGAGCCACAACGGCCTCAGGTAGTAGATCGTACTGATGAAACTCAAGGTCAGCAGCGCAAAGTTATCGATACCACAACTTTCACACTCACCAACTGGATGCTGCAGTCAAGGACACAGGCAATATCATATAACCCAACAAGCGTCACAGAGTCCAGGATCATTTCGAAGAGGGCCACAAGAAGCGCAACGGCATCCTTCTGTTGCTCTCCAGGTGTGTTGATAGAGACCATAAAAACGGAATGTCATGCCTGCAAACAAGAGCCATGACACCGTTCTCGTCGAAAGCCTCATTTGATTGCCGCTTGTTGTCACCCCTGGCCGCCTTGTACGACTCCTGGTCTGCATCCACGATATCGTCCGGTAACTTTGTCTCTTGTCGTTGAGGTGGGCGTGCTCGTGCTGCGGTAACGCGAGCACCGATTTCGTCAACAAATTCTTTGGAGAGAAATCGGGTGGACTGGTGAAAGGGAACACCATCACCACCCAACTTCAAGTGGCGGTGGTGAAAGTTCCCGTCAAGCGCTACATGCAAATCACCTGGCGGATGGGATCCTGCATAGCTTCTCCCTGAAAATAGAGGTGAGCAAAACAGAGCAGGGGAGAAAGAAATGTAGTGACTTGCTGAAGCACCAAGCAGATGAAGACTGTATAGCAAGCTCAGTGCACTCGCAAGGGCAGTCACAGCATCGGATGACTGCTGGCAGAGCGTACGGTAAAACTCCAGGAGGTCGAGGGATATTGCCATCCGCAGCTGTGATGGTGATGTGGGGAAGAGGCCGTGAGCAACAAGGGCCTGAGGGAGCATTCGACAAGGAAAGTGACGAAATGGCTCCATCCGATGGTTTAAACAGTAGTTAGCTCTCAGATTGAAACTTGAGGAGAAAGGAATCAATGTACAGTTGAAGTAAATTGTGTGGATCGTCACGACATCCACAACGCACACAACCCAGAGGAACACGGATTTGAAGGGGGGCGAGCAACATCCTCAGGGTATTTCCTGACTGTCCTATCCCAGTAGTTTAAGATAGGATCCACCATCAACCTCATAGTCTCATTCCAACGCCTTTTTCTGTCCTTCTCCTCATCTTTCCTGGACCACTTGACCAGCAAGCAGGAAGGGAGAAGGGCTTCATTTATGTTCAAGTCGTAGGAATCTATGAGACCCATATTTGAAGGAGGCATTTCCGAGCCCAGATGACCTGTAGTGGGGCAAGAAGAGGTGGGTGCAGATTCTGCAGTCGAGGTAGATAGAGAGTTGGAGGCAGATTCAGTTTGAGGTTGGCCATTGCTCATCTTTCTGAGCTGCCGCTTCAACGATTCCAGCCGTAATGACTGTATTGCCCAGGTCAACGAGCTGTCCATCCTTCTTTTTCGCTTTTTCTGTGGACTATCGGGGGTTACGCCCATAGTTGCGCGCTTTGCTAGGTTTTTGAGGCCGGTCATTTCGGACGGAACGGTAGATTTGCGAGGAAGAAATAATATTATATTGAAGTAAGGATTATATGAGGTAGAATAAATGGAATTAAGAGGAGGATGGATAGAACGAACGCGTCCTTGAGCGTGTCGAGGTCGTTGATGAGGTGGTCAGAGGGAAAGAGGCGTGACAGGTGGTGACAGGCACGAGGGTACCTCATTGCTGAGGTAGACCCGATGGAGGGGTTTCTCATGTACAAAGAAACCCCCCCCCCTCAAGGGCCCACCTCGCCCTGTGACAAGTCGTGCCCAAGGTGGTGCACTTAGCCAGCTGCTGGGGGAGAGCTTATGCAGAAGTATGCCCAAGCCAAAATCGTCCGATTTTGGCCTTTTTGGTATGCAACTTTAGGGTAGTTTCTGTCTCCATTCAGATCAGGTGGCTATTTTCCGTACAATTCTGTCTCCATTATGGATATAACATCTAAAGAGGTACTAAAGTTTTACTGTACTTGTAAGCTAATTCTACCACAGCCCAGACCTCATCAATCATCTGACTATGAGGGCGAGTCAGATGGAGCTTCGCCATCCTTGCTGCCCGTTGGCACTGAGCGTCCAGTGGTTGATTGAGGACAAACAAGACACTTAACCGCCTGTCTGAATTTATCATGCAAGTCGCACAGTTGAGACCGTAAAGCAGTGACCGAGGGGTCGTCAATCAGATGATGCTAAACTCGCTGTTTGGAAGAGGCTGCTTCACAATCGTGAACAGCTAATAAGAAGAGTACATGAGTTGGGCTGAGGGCACGTCACCGTGGTGAACATGCTGAGGCCGAGGGGCGCATAAAGGCAAACATAGACATAGGAAAGTACACCCAAACTCTTAGCCTCAGCCAGGACTTCATGTCGGGCGCTTCTATAGATTCCTATGGTGTAAATTGCAACAACTGGATCCAAGATAAGTTTTTGAGCTTCATGTACTTTAAGATGAGGAAGGAACAACGAACCTTCGCCCATAACAACCCAGTTTCCCTCTCCTCGTCTCATGGGCTTCAGCGCCAGAATGAAATGACCAAGGCGGCAGAGGATATCTCCAGAAGTGTTTGCGTCTCGGTTGGGCTCATGGGTTCTGAGCAATGAAGCAAATGCGCGTGCGTGCTGCTCAACGATGTTTTGAATGCCAAATTTTGCATCAAGGAAGTTTGATAGATACTGACCTTTGCGGCTATGTTGCGCAGACCTTCCTTGTTGGACTGATTGGATGGAGCCTAAGAGGCACTGGCAAAGGTTCCCGTATGTTGAATTTGGTGTCCGACACCTGAGCTGGTGCCCACTCCCTTCCAGCTTCACGAAACCCTTCTTTTGCTGCCTTTGTTTGATGTTGCATGCGCAGCTGAACCATGGCTGGGTAATTTAGAACTTTGTTCTCCGTGAGCAGCGCCATTTCTGGCGTATATGATGGCTGATACAAGTGAAAACCATCAGTCTCCGCACCCTTTCCAGCTACCGAATCATATGGTTGAAATCTAATCTTGTACCTTCGAGATAGTGTCTATGAGCTGAGGGTGCAGAGTCTCCTTGAAGTATTCTTGAATAATTTCTATTTCGTCGTCGGTAGCATCCGAAAGATTTTGACTAAATCAAGGTAGATGAGAAGTGAGTCAGAAGCCATAAATACTTGGAACATAGGGAGGCCTTACATGATGAGTGACTTGTCATTGCTCTCTGCAGCCAGTGCCATTTCATAAGCACTGACATCATCCACTAGTTTTGAGGTGGCAGGTCACGTGAAAGTCGTAGTCTGGAAGATGGACAGAACAGCCAAAAGAGTGTCAGGTCGCGGGGCCGGTTTTGGAGGGAGCTTACATGATGGGGAAGGCTCAACGTAGCCAGCTAGCATAGTTGCAGCATCAATACCAATGGTCTCGAGGAGCAACTGTGCTTCCTTGTACACAGCGTCGGATGCCTTTGAGATGACGGTATCGTCAGGATACTTGAGGAGGTTGAGAAGATCGAGGTCGTCAGCACGAAAGTAGGTGTGGTGGTAACCAGCCATTTGTTTTGCTTTTCTTCCGCAGTAAGGCTCTCGAAGTCGCCTAGTAGAATAATTTGGGGCTTTGGTTGAAGGTGTAGTAGATCCATGTATGTAAGGTCCTTTTTCAGCTGTCTGAGAACGCCAAACACATGTTCGCAGGGTTCTGTTGAATGGAGCCAGGGAAGCAATGGGTATGTCGGATACCATCGACGGTATACAACGACTAGCTTCACAAGTGAATTCACAAAGCGTGAGGGAGATATTGTAGGATTGGTGGAATATAAAATGAGTCTCTGTAGAATAATCAGAGCATATCAAAACATATGTCCGCCATGCCACGAGAAAGAATTGTGCTCGTAAGACCATATGAATACACTCGAGGTGGGCGATACTGCAATTTTCCCATGCGTCTAGCTCCCCAAAGATGAAAAGATAGATCGAGAGGCCTTTGTAGGCCGGGAAGTTATCTGTCTAGAAATGGAGACCTTGACCGGAGAACAAGTGTGCTGCTGCCCGGTCGCTCTGCTAGTCAGCATTCTCACTGTCGCGCTTGAATATTGTGCTAAGAAAGCGAGAGGCGACCTCGTAGATCATGGAGAAAATGATGTGGCAATTCGCAATGACGATGATTCGAGCGCCGGTCTGTAGTTGATTACAAGCCGTTTTCTTTGCGTGCTTACTATTTTGAATCAAGACGACAGGGCGTTGGTTGAAAACGGGGATTGTGGAGGTCAGGGAGCAGCCAGCTTGGGGGTTCGAAATCTCATGTGTGACGTTTTCTGAGGTAGAGTGCTTGATGAGGGACTGGAGCTGTTGCTCCGTTTCAATACCATCAACAGACATCGAGACAGAATGGATGCCTGCCAGGTTGAGCTCCTGCATGAGCTGATTATGAAGCACAAGTAGCTCTTCAGCGTCAACAGAGGAGGCTCGCGCAACAGCTGCCAATGGTATTGGGGGATTTTATGCATCGGTATGACGAGTAGAAACAACCGGACCTGGAAATAAGGTTCATATTGAAGAGAGAGATAGCTTGGCCAAAGAGACACACCTTTTCTGCCTTTTCGAGATTCCCTGATCCGAAGTACTTGTCAACAGCCTCCAGATTTCGAAATTGCTTTGCATCATCTACACCACCAAGGACAAGGACAGAAATCTTGCTCCGTTGGTACACTTCCAGCACTGGCTCGAGTTCGGTATCATCCCATGACAGTGCAACAGGGCCCTTGTAGTTGTATTGAGCCAGTGTGTTCGCAGCAACCGCTATGTTTTCCCTTGTGACATCTGGGGCAAACCAAGGGAGCCTGGCTCGCACTTGCCTAGATGTACCAACAATGAACATCAACGCAAATCTACTTGTAGTTTGTAAGAGACAAATTCACCTTGTGGCACGGATACCAGGTCTCCCGAGATGTTGTTTTATAGGCACTGTTTTATAGGCACTGGGAGATGTAATAGAGAATGTTGCAGAAGTCATTGAACCCGGCAGTATACGTCATATTCTTGAGTTTTCCCGTGCTGTAACTGCTCCAACTTGATCACAAGAGCCTGTACCTGAACCATCCCAAGAAGTGTGTCCGGTGAAAGCACCACTCACGACCCCTTGAGCAAATTTGAGCCACGGTGATTTTCCGTTGTCCTGTTACTGATATTCTGTAGATGCAGCAATGAAGAAGATTCTCAAGTCAGAATATCTGGAAGTCTGTATAGGTGTATCACAATGTTGAATCCAAATATGCACGACAGTGCTGGGTCACTATGGGAAAGGCTTGCCGGAGGCTTGGGCCTGGGTCCCCAAAGGGGGCCACGTGAAAAGCGCCTGATGCAACCATGTGCTTTCACGTGAGGGCGCATCTGGAACACGATATGGACCAGGACCAAGTCTGAGTCACTCGGGGACATCTCCTGAATCCAAGAAGATGACGGTGGCTGTGATCCCAGCCCGAGCACTCGCGCACAACAGTCAGATGCCGGCAACCTGACTGGATGAAGGTGTGTCAAAAAACTGACCTACCCCTGGAAGCAGGAGGGAGGGCCAGACCAAAACAACACATGTGGTTGAGTCAAGAGTACAATGCAATTGGTACAATTTGTGATTACAATCTGCGGGAAGCTACATGGGAGCTCGAATAAGAACAATAAGGCTACAAGGAATCATTACGCAGACACTGAATTATGAATAAAATCTACCAAGTCTGAAGAGAGTCCGTTCTGTGATCTGAAAGTATCAATGGAAGAGTTCATGATGGATATACGTTGTGATGAATAAGCTTTTGAAGTGGCCGCAGGTAGGATCTCAGAGATGCAACCCCAGTAGGTAAGGAAAGCCAACAAATTCCAGCCCCCTGTCTTTGCTACAATCTCTGGCGGTACCCCGGCCAAAAGTAGCTCGACTGCACCACCAATCCAGAAACTATGACCCAGAACATGGTAAAGTGACGCCTTGCGCCAAATACCATAACAGATGTCGAGGAAATCCTTTTTTGGGAGCATCTGGGGTTTCCGGTTATCGTCCAGATATGAAAACAGAGGAAAGCGTCAGGAAGATGATGAGAGTTGACCTGGAGTTGAGTTTTGAAAGCGGATACAGGAAATACACCGCTCGCATCAGATCTTGATGTGAGGACGATATCAGCGCCAAGTTCTCGAGTCGACTTGGTCCAGGGTATGTGGAATGAACACGAGACATAACCATTGGCTAGGTTATTGAAAGAAAAGCTAACCCTGTAACCTCGCGTCAAAAAACGAACATGTCATGAAGTGTCCGACTCACGAGTTTGTGACATGAAGCTTCGGATCAAACTTGGACTTGGAAGGTACTGTCGTCTCCCCGAGACGACAACAAGCAAAGAACGTCACACATGCTATAGCCCATACATAGACATGCAGAGATATCGTGAAATCAAGAGCGGCCCTGAGAACGAGTAGGTGTCTTATAGATACCGGGTCTCTTGGTTTCCGCTTGCACAATACACCCTCTTTGTTCGCTGTGGTCCTAGCCAGCTTGATTTGGATATCCTCGCCACACCAAGGGGCGCCCTTGACGCCATGCCACGCCTTGATTCTGGATAGCCAGTTACCAATGGTCTTGCCCGAGACCTTGCCCTTATGGTGGCAAATAAACGCTAGTATCAGAACTCTATGGGCAGCTGTCTGAAAGTAAGTAAATCACTATGCTTGAACTGAACAAAACTTACGCATCCTCATCCACTCAGGGATGTTATGCTTGTCATGGAACTGAGTGATCCGAAGGAGGCCTGCAGCATAGACCGTACGTGTGGAGTCCTCCAAAGCACCCTCTATTGCATTGTCAGCCAACCGCCGCACTTCCGAAGAGTATATTTCGGCGTTCTCTTTCACCTGCTGCCGCGAGAACTCGGTGTCCCAAGCAAAGAGTCGATCTTTGGCTAGAACTCTAGGACATAATTCGCTCGCAGCGTATCTGCTACCCTTCCTGGGCGCTCTTGTGATTGGTGAGAAACGATGAGAAGTGGATTGTGGAGAGGGGAGAGCTCATTCAGGAAATTGCAATTGGGAATCATGAGAGGGAGAAATATGAGAGGAAGAAGCCTGAGAAGAAGTCTGAGAGGGAGAAGTTTGAGATAGAGAATTGAGGAGACGTTGGTGACAAAAGGAGAATTCAGAGTATGGGGAATTGGAAGAAACAGTCTTCGGAGGTGTAGGGTTGCGCAAGTCCCTTACCTCCACGTCCTTGCTCTGGGATGTTTTCTCTGCCAGGAGTCGTCTAAACATATGAAAGGGAATCCATGAGAGCGTCCAGCAAAGCGAACGTACACGAGAATTTCTTCTCTGGTGATCCCAACGTTCCGCGCGAAACGGGGTCAGCCGGATTTTTCTCTGATTCGACATAAACAATGTCGAGCACAATGTTGGACGTGTAGAGCACGTCGTAGATTCGCCTTAGTGTGAGATTGATCCAGAAATTGGGAGAACAGGACTTGATAACCGCTCCAATCGTCCCCTGGTTATTTGAGTGGATACAGATGGTGCAGTCGTGATGCAATCGCTCGGCGATGTAATATACTGCCAGCTTGACCGCCAAAGTTTCGAGCCAACATATGTCTGTGCCAGGAATTTTCCATCTGGGCTTGAGCGAGTAGGCAGCCCACTTGTCTCCAAGAACCAACCCTATACCCCAATCCGTGGAAGCGTCCACATACAGACCCAAATCGACCATCGGGCCCTTCGGACTGAGTTGTCTGTAGTAGGCCGGATTGTTGAGAGCCTCGTATCACCACCTCAAGTCCTTCAGCATGGAAGGGGGGGGGATATCTTGTAACGTAACGGTCGCCTTTATATGAGGCTGCAAAGTTTGACATAGATGTGAGTCGGGTTCTACCCTCCCTGTGAGCGAAGGCACAGTGGCATAACGTGCCTGGATACTTTTGACGAGCTCCAACGAAGAGCAGCTCCGACTGCAACCATACAGGAAGGACTTGACCTTAGCCTGATATTTGATCCTCTTGACTTCAGTAGGTGAGACCCGTCTCAGAGGCAGGTCCCAGTCAAAGCCTAAGAACGTGATCACCCATAGGAAGGTCTTGTCGCATTTTTTGAGGTTTCATGGCGTGCACAGGGGCCTCACGACATCCATCATCTGTGCTGTGTCGTACTCGTATTCGAAAAGCGATTCGTCGGGAGAGAAAGGGTCGAACGGAATGGGTGAGGTTGGATCTGGTGGTGTGGGAAAGGTCGAGAGAAATGAGGTGACCTCGGAGAAGTCCATGGATCGGGGTGGGAGGGTGTCGAGAGCGTGAACGATCCGGCCCTGCTCTACTGGCCTGAAATTACCATCTTGGCATTTTCTTCGTGCTGGAATACAACCATTCGCCAAGTCATCTTCGTATTTTACGATCGGGCGTACACCTTCGGCAATCCAGAAGTCCACCATTGTGTTGGCGATCATACCGGAGTTGCTGCTGGCCAATGCTGCACCGAAGGGGAAGCAATGGTCCATATAGAACATGTCAGATCTACCCTGCACAACCAAGAATGGCTTGTGGTCAGGAACAACGGGAGCCGTCTGATGAGACTTCTCAATATCTTTCGAGCTGGCCTGGAAGCCCTTTTGTGCAGTGGAGACCTAAAGCAAATCTTATGAGCATGCTATTCCCCGGGAATAACATCTTCGTAGAAGGGATGAAACGTCCGCCATGGGAAAGAGGCCCATTAGGCTTCCAGCGTCACCATCAACAATGCGTGACCCTTTATCAATGGTGTGCTCCAACGGAACACCCAATATGATGGCATGCCCATCAGAACACACATAGGACACACACACCCATCTGAGCATTGTGAATGAACTCACAAGTTCAGTGAATTTTGACACGGTGTCGAATCTGGTAGGGAAGTCTTCCTTGGCAATGAAGGAGTTCACCGACGGAAAGTCTTTTGTCTCTTTTGAGAGAAGGCGACACACCCTATGCTTGGGGGGTTTGCCTGGGCCCTGCTCCTGGACTGCTACGATGAGTGGCGAGGAGACGAATGGTCCTCTCATGATGGATTCCATTTCGTCCTTCGTGAAAGGCCCACTGAATCTGCCACACTCCAACTCCGAACGAATGTATTCGTCTATAATGTCGGGGTACTGGAAACATGTCTGGTGATGACGGATGATGATAGTGTGTTCGATCTTAGGCATCCGCCCGAGGGGAAAACCATGCCGAATGTTGTGTGTGAGGTGCGAGCATGAGTCGGTGAGGTCATGTTTTTGGAGGGAGGTCTCAAAAGCGTCAGCATCGTATGGGGTAACAATCCGTTCAAAGAGTTCATTATAAACGGGGTTGTCTGACGTGGGAGGACGGGAAATGATGGATGCAGATAAGTCGGCGTAGGATAGTTTTTCGGGGATGGAGAAATTGGCGAAGAGAGCCTCTATATCAATAGAGTCCTCATTTCTACTCAGAAGATGGTGGTTTTGAATCTGCTGGGTGTTCGTGGCAGGACCAGGCGAAGGCATGATGGGCGGCACTGCCACAGAAGGTGCAGGAGTGCTCGTATGAGCAACTACTACTGCACCTCTTTCCGGAGGCGTTCTAAGGGATACAGATCGGCTTCTTTGTTGACGGATGGACCACCCCGAAGTTTTCGAGTATAGCCCACAGCGTCGGTCCGTGAGAGGAATCGTGCTCGTTTGCTCTATATCCTCGGTTGGAGCAGAGTAGGCAACAAGGGAACCGGGAACCACCCTTGCTGCCCCCTTGAAAGGGACGCGAACAGTCGCCGTCATATCTGGAGCATGAACGATCGTTAGAGCAGTTGTCATCATTGTACCTCCTACGCTTTGCCTCCCGTTCAGCCCTATCTTTCTCTGCCTCCTCCTTCAAATCCTTCTTCAGCTTGACATGATCCTTCACTCTGATATAGTTCATCTCGTCGAAGGTCCACGAGTACTGAAAATGTTCCTTCCTGATGCGATATTCCTCTGGTTTCCACCAGTGGTACGTCTCTTTGGGGTCAGGAAACGATTCAAATGCCTCGGTGTGTTTCTGAGCCCACTTGGCATGAAAAGCGCGTCCATGCCGTTCTTCCCTCTTGATCTCGAAGCCCCACCAGTTGTCCAAAGCCTTCGTAGCCTGCGAGTAGGTGAGTCCTTCAAGCCCTCCTTCAACGATGTTCAGCTTCTTCTTCAGCTCCTCCAGGTGCATGACCTTGTAGGTACTGTGTGTTGTGGAATGTTTCTCGGCCTTGATGGTATGCTGGTATGCATGGATGTATTCGAGGTTCTTCGGCGTGAAGAACATGAGGGATATGGGAAGGTTGTGGGCGTAGTCAGCATAGTCAAAAAGGATATCCAGGTAAGTGTGGTGGGTTGAGCTGTCAGAGAAGATGGGGGCCGGATCTCCAATGGTGCTAGTCGGTTGATGCCTTCTGGAGGATAAAGCAATGTAGGATCAATGGACTCGATGTCCATGTCCTCTACACCTGTCGTGCCAGTATGAGGGGGGAAAGCCGGGAGGGGTTCCAAAGTAGACTAGAGCAGGACCACAAACGTCAGCGCTGAAACCAATAGTGATGGCTGATGTAGGTGACTCACCAAAGGTGCTGTCGGTAAATCAGGCTTGCAGACTGTCATTATCTTTGCCCAAATCACAGGCATCTGACTAATGACTGTATTCTGCGAGTCGAGTGAACCACTCCATGCAGTGATTGGCAGCTTGCTCCGAGGACCAACCTTCATAATTGAGGAGAATGTGTCCTAGCGTGCTCAACACTACAACACCACAGGAGAAAGAATCAAGCTGGCGGGGGACTGGAAATGAGGGTGGGGCAACTGCTGGGTGTTACGATTCACCCCTACTCCCACCAACGAGCGCCCACACAGACACCCTTCTCTACCCAACTCACCCTTCCCCATCACCTTTCCCACTCATTCAAACATCTCTATAGACAACTCCATGGAGCAAGTGGAGCTATGCATCCAGACCACAGCTCCAGACCATGCCCAGCAAACTCCTCCACATGCCACCCCGAGTCATAACATATGAACAGCCACAACGACTCACACGATACTCGCAGCCACTCCCACGACGACTCAGTCCAACTACAAACGACTCACACGCTCGCGACTCAGCGCAACTCAGAGCAACTCCGGACCTAGACAGATTCCAGTATATAAGCCCAATGTACATACAACCTTTCCTCAGCTTAACAACTTGGTTAATACACCAGTGAAAGCCCACTTGACCCTTGACCATCAACATTTGACCTTCGACACTCGACCTTCGACACTTGACCTTCGACCATCGACACTTGACCTTCAACCCTCGACACTTGACTCCTAATTCTCGACCTTCGAACCTCGCCCTCGCTTGAAAGAGTGACTTGAGAGGACACTAGCCGTGCCCTGTCGTATCACTGGGGACGGTTTCTCGATCCCCAAGCCAGACAACCACCACTGAATGGTTTCGGCGACATCAGAGGGGGGATCAGTCAGGTTGGGAAAGAGGAAGTTAGCATAGCTGACACTATGGTTGACAAGGTCTGGTTCAGGTAATGTCCATTGACATGGAGGGGAAAATATCTTCTATCAAGCTCATCTGCCGAGATGAGAGCATCCAGATGTGAGCTTCGGCGGATAGTATAGTGCGAACTACGAAGCCGCATATTCCTGAGGGCAGGGATGAGGAGACAGTTTGCAATGTGAGAACGGCTGCAGACACCAAGCTGGTGCAGAATGTACTCCGTGCCTGCATTGATAATCTCGTCATGGAGCCAGTCGTTGGAGAGAAAGATAGTGAGGTTAAGGCTGTGAAGGCGAATGGACTTGCTGAATCCTGCAATCCGGGAGTTGTGAGGGAGGTAGCTGGTAATTCAGCAGCAAAGCCATGGAATAAACTTGTTTTGCCACCACCAGTTGGTAAGGCAATAATAATATGGTGATCTGTAGCGGCTTATGAAAGCGCCCTGATGATGTACTGTCACGAATGGCCTCTCTGAAGAAACCTCTCAAGCCACCTAAACTCACTCAGAGATAAGACTAGTTGATAGAAAAGTAAAAGAGTAGATTGAGCAGCCAAAAGCTCAACCCAGCACAAGTGCTACAAGTGGTGGGGAGACAAAGTGGACAAGCTGGGAAACTACCTACAGAGACCATGAGTATATATGAGAATATGCATCACAAGGAATGAATGAAATGATGAGAACTGTCAAAAGTATCCATGAGAGAAAAGCGGGGAAGTCAAACCAAACATGTATAGTTGTAACCAATGGTAAGGTATGAGAAAGAGATCAAAAGATGATTGTTCCATGATGAAAGACCATAATAACTGATATGGCTCAATAAGTAAATGAGGATGACAGGTGCCAATGCTATGTCGATGGGAGAATTGATTGGAATGACTCTGGTGATAGTAAATGGCAAGATCCGGGGAAGTAGGGCCGGCACCAGGGTGGACAGGACAAAAGAATAGTGGCAGTTTGTGACATGTACATTGAAGTCATGCAAATCGCGGGGGGTAACTGGCTTGAGCAAAGTACGGATCCATTGACAACCGCCTGCGCTGTCAATACTCAGGTTCGTGGAATCAGGCATCCAGAAACTGAGTGTGTAGGCTACTACGCCAGCGACCTTGGTGAAAACTTTTGATTTGGCTGAACGAACGAGTGGGGATGGTGATCGTCAGTGGGCTGCAAGTGGTGCGAGTTGACAATCAACAACAGAAGGCTGAGATCGTTTCACGTTGCGCGTTATCTCATCTCAAAACGTGCCCTCAATTCTTTCCCAGCACAGGACTGAATGGTTGAGGAGATCCTCACGTGCATATATATATTACGAAACATCTTGCCTCTCTTATCCCAACCCGAACATCAGATTAACTGTCGTCGCGATTAAACGTGCCATGGATCACGAAGCTGGCCCAAAATCCGAATTTACTGACTTCACTGCACAGCAGGTCACCTATCAGCAATTCAAGGAAGTATACGAAAGAATTGCCCCAGGGAAGGTCAATCCAATAATCCAAGAGCTAGAAGCTTATTCTCATCTTCTGCTGGAGATAACCTCAAAATTCCAGGTACAAGATGTACACTCCCATGCGGTAATTGAGCCGATCTCTCAAGGCAACGACACCTTGACAGGAAATTTCATGCTGGAACCTGTCACACTACCTGAAGAGGAACTGGTGGGTTGCTCATCATGGTACGCCACCAATACTAAATAACCACAGGACCCCTCTGTCTCCGGAGCCATGGGCCGTTGGCTGATGCAACACCCAGACGTGAACCTGTTGCAAACACAGGCAGTGTTAGAACCAAGGAGTGGACCCCATTGTAATACGACATTGTCTTTGCACTTGATACTTGCATGGCATAACCCAGTGGAGCTGTGGTTTGAACAGTTCAAGCTCTTTCTCGAAGAAAGAGCGCGGAGTGAAGGTGGTTCCCATTATGTGAGCGAAAGGTACTGGCTCCTCCCTTTCCCAAAACTGTTACTGAGTACATAGATACAGGGGGCAGTGCTGGCTTAACCCATACCTAATTCTAGCACAGTTGGCCCACCCATGTTCCCTTGCCATGTGGCATTATAAGCCAGATTACTTCCTCCATGCCAAAGGCTCTGAAAAGCCATTCGCAACAATTACCATGGAACTTAACTCCCACAACTACAAGGCCGACCATGTCAAGTCCGTTCTCCATGCGATCATGTGGATGAGATGGATCTACCACCTTGCTAACGAGACGGAGAAAACAGCCCTAGTAGAACGCCTCTGCATGTTATGCATATGGCTCCCGATGGACCCAGACCCCAAATCCAAGTGGCATAGGAACGACACCAACACATACCACTCGAGAGTGACGGTACTCACCTTGCAACGAAATCAAGCAGGCGAGGTACATGCCTTTTGCTGGTAGCATGCTATTTCTTTGACAAACGTTAAAATAGATTACTGTCTTGGCAATGCGGAAGACGTTCTCAGGATTGAACGGCAAGGCGGAGCTTGCTGCACTTGCGTGCAACGTGTTGCACAGAAATCGCGGCCTTTTTGGCTCTTCCCTTTTGGTGCGATTCTCTAAGGCCGCTACCGAAATGGAGAGTTGCTTGAAAGATTGCCTAGCATTATTCAAACAACCAGTCTCCCGCAATCTACCATCTTCGGGAAATAAGAGGCCAGCTGCAGATAACGACGACCAATCGAAGAAGCGTAATCGCACGGCGCCTGGAGGTGGTGATCATGAGGGCGGTACATGTAACAGGGGAAGCAGCCATGGCGGTGGTGGTAAAGGTGGCAGTGGTAGTAAGGTTGGTAAGAAGGGGAAGCAGCGTTGTCAGCAAACCGATGGATTCTCCTTCACCAAGTCCAGTCCTCCCACTCGGTGTGGTTGCTGACACCATTACATAATTGATGAGAACATATTTGTCGTGATGGCGGAGTCTGGGGCGGCAGTTGACGTCAAGATGGATAACGATTGGACTTTCAATCCGTCGACAACGGATCATGTAGTGGATGAAGATCAGGATGAGGAGATGGAGACAGAGATGAGCGAGGCCGAGGACAAGGACAAGGAAGAGGACAAGGATGCTGATGATGTGGAACCACATACCCTGGATCTCAAGCAATGGTCCGACCTCCAATCCTCTTATCCGTCGATTGTCCAACAGGTGCTGGATCACAGCCAAGAGGGTCTGCAAGTGAGTCCTCGACCTATTACTTCTTATATCTATACTGAGGGCTATGTCCAGGCAGGCTATCTGGTTGTCCAGTGTGAAGAATCGTGGGACCGAGCCTGGGCACAAATCGTCAGTGATTCCTGTGTAAGGTTCATCAAAGAGTTCCAGGGAACATCTGTGGTTCCAGAACTTTATCACACAACCACACTAGAGGACGACATGTCTGTGGTAGTCACTGTACATCCAGGGTCTCCAATGAAGGTTCCAGGCTTCAACAATGAACATATACCTCTCCAGCTAGCCAGCCAACTCCTCCAGCATATGGTGACCCTAGTCGGACGCGGCTACCTCTGGATCGTCCTAGATTCAGATGACATGTTTTTCGACATAAACTCGGTGGAGGTGAAGCTCTTCAATGTGCAGATTTCTGCTGGCCGATCTGCAGATTGCAGCATCCTGCATGTTGCTGGTCACCTCCTACAATCACTGTTCACTAGCAAGTCTGGCAACGGGTCGCTATTGGAGAAGCTTTGCCAGGAGCTCCTCGAGAACGCCACCATGGAGGAGGGGAATTTGATGTCGGACAATGACATTTTCACTAGGGACGTGAGACAAGTTTTCCAGAATGCCTGCAAATCCATTGACTCTCGTCTGTCTTGCTTTGGCAACAGACCAGTTGAATTGTAGCAGTAGTCAGATCATTTGTGTTTGTATTTCTTGCTCAAGTAGGGCATATCGTCAGCCCAACTACCACAAGTAGATGATCAATCGAACAAAAACATTTTTTGGACAGCTTCATGACAATCACTCTCCCATTCCGTCAATATCCAATGCTAACACGGCCTTCCCAGACTCCTTCTGTTTGAATATATTTGCACTGTCGCTGTTAATATGACAAGGCAACGCGTATCCTCGGGATGTCAACTGACTTTCCGTTCAGTCTCTTGTCTTTCGGCCTTTCGTTTTGAACACAGACTGTGTATGAATGCTTTTGTTTACTATTTCCTGAGACCCTGTGTTAATACGCTGTGGTACGCCCTTCTCATTTTCTTGTCACCGCTCCAGCCCTGCTGTTGAGAGTGGCCAAAATGAGGTCACTGCAGAAAGTTAGTAATGCTGGTTGACAATCCTCCATAATGACCTACGAAAAACACCTGAAATGGTTCATTCATCCTGATGGGGGGTCCAGACGAGTACCCATAACATGTTGGAGAAACGAAATAGTAGAATGATTCTTGGCTGGGATTTGTACGATACCGAATTGGCTGCACAAAACATAGTAATAACATCGACAATATTTGCGTGTCCAAAGAACATCATGAATCTCACTCTATGCCTTCCAATACTGCATAGCTTGATTCAAGGTTCACATAGAGTGTTTTGAATCGTTCTTACCTGGCCGTGGGTCCCCGTTCTGCCCCATGCAAGGGGCAGCTCGTTTGTACCACGTAGTAACCCCCCAGTATTTGCTGATCATCATTCTCTTCGATTCTTGAATGGCCATAAACTCTGTAAGATACCTCGATGTCAATTCACTATCTGAACACACGAGATTGCAAGATACAGACCACAATATACGGGCAAGTAATACGATTGAACCTCAACCAAGACGTGTAGTTAAAACTTAAGACAATTGACACGATACGTATAATGTGCCATCATTGATACTCCTTTAAATCCGTTATTTGGGCAACGTCGCGTCCTCTTGGATCGAGATCCACTGAAATTGCTCCACAATTGTGCTCCCTTGAGAGAGCTAAGGTGGGTATGTGTAGCCTCAGCTTACTACACTCGAGGTGGGCAAAACGGTGACTCGCTTACTTGCCACCTAAATGGAATTGAGATGGCTCAGAGAGGTCCGCTATGGGTATTGGACGATGCTGAGGGGTGGATGGGGGAGAGAAAAGGTGGGAACGGAGAGACATGGAGTAGTTAGCATGGGTGATGAAGGCGGATGTTGGCAAGTTCAAGTTCCGCTCGAATGGTAGGGTTGTCCCGGATGTAGATCTTCCATGCTTCAAAGGGCCAATGACCAAGGGCTTGAGTGACTGTCTCAGTCTCTCTCAGAGAGGCCGAGGGAAGCAAAGAAAGTTACGCCGCCCGAACGGATAGAGTGTCCACCAAACACTTTGTTGACTACCGAGAAGAACCAGCGTTCAAACCGGACACGGATGGGGACAAAGCCATCGTCACATAGGCAGAGATTTGCAGTCTCTTGCAGAGATGTAGGCGGATAGCAAGGAGACTGGGTCCAGAATGTCCTGTTTCCGAGGAGCACATCTGTCCCGCAGTAGAAGTGATCACCTTTGTGATAAGGCAGCCAGTAGGCGATATGGGATGGCTGAAACAAACTAACAATTGTTTGATTAACTCACGATAGTCTACATCATTTGGGGAGCAGAAATCAGTTTGCTGAGACGATGGCACCCGCAGAATCCTGATGCAAGGATTGCCGGAAAGAGTAGGTCGTTGTAGGAGGACAAAAACTTCTCCAAGTTGAACAATGACAGGTGGTGGACATGCAGGGGAGATTTGCGGTGAACTAGGTCTGCACGGAGCTTTTTCGAACCTGCAATGACTGTACCAGTGGCGAAGCACGGTTGGCAGAGAACTCGGGGTAGCACCCCTCCAAAGCCCAGGAGAGGTACTTCAGCCCCGAGGCAATGAAATGAGAAGTATCGGCGATGTAGCGTGCGAGAGTGTTGAAGTAGTCTTTAGTGCAGGTATTGTATCTGGACTGTGTAGAACCTTCAATGGCGTGGAAGCAAAGGAGCTGAACTTGCTCATCAAGAGTGGCCAGTGACTCGTGAGGAGAGTGAATGATTCACGACCCTACATTTGTGAGACCGTGAACCATTTGCCTTGCTCAAAAGCTGTCTCACCATGGCGCCGGGATCAAACCACGAGGGGGAGTGAAATAGCCGACGCTGTTCGCAGGGAAACAAGCATGGTACTTGTTGAGTAGAAGCCGAGAGAAGAGATCAGCCACGATGTTCTCTTTCCCGGGGAGATGGCGGGTTCTGAGGTTCAAGCCCATTGTGATCAGAACAGAAGCAATTGCGAGAAAGGGTGCATTGAGCACAGGTTTCCCAGCACGGAGAGAGTCGAAGATGTGGACCACGTCGAGGCTGTCCAAAAAGATTAGGACACGTTTCAGAGGAACCCTCTTCTTTGCCATGTGATAGATGGCGGACAGAATCACCATCACCATCAGCTCTAGAAAGAAAATGTTGACCGGATGTTTTCTAATGTGAGGTTTCAGAGGATAGACATAGCCACAGTTGGAATAAACAAGGCTAGACTGTCATTCTCGCTGGTGTCTGTGTTGATGACAACATCTGCATCTTGTTCGTCCCAAAAGCCCTAGTCGATGAAGCGGACCCCTACAACCTCCAACTTAGGCTCATCGGAATGGCTGTAGCCTGGTTGGATAATCCGCATATAGCTTGTCGAAGTGAATGAATGTGTCAAGCGCAATGTCCTTCCAGATCAAGTGCAGAGGATTGTCAGGCAGAGGGGCATTGCGAGCACGGTGGAGTAGAAGGTCGAACTCCGATTTGTTTGTCGAGTGCTGCAGACAAATCACATCCGTCTTTGCAATATGAGGGTCCGAGTTGAGCAGACCTTCCAAAGCTGAGAGTGAGGCAGTGACGCCAGCGGAGCTAACTGAGGTGAGAAAAGATGAGCTTGTAGCCATGGAAGACCTGTGGGTGAGAGGTGAGCGGGGCTTGTCAAGGGGTGAGAAAAGATGAGAAAAACAAAGCCCACTGTGACTCTTCAAAAGCCTTGCTTCGCTCCTCGTCATCTCGCCTTCATTCTTCGTCAGCTCTCTTTCGTTCCTCTTTTGCCTTCTCTCCCTGCTCTGCTTCCTTTCGCTCTCTCTCTTTCCTGAATTCAATAAGAGCTGCTTGAGTGAGACCCTTAGGTGTTGGCTGGCGCTGAAGAACGAGGGATGAGGAGCTTGGGTGAGCTTGAGCCTCAGTGACATGATCCTTAGCCTCATCAATGGTGGCTCCTGCTTCTCTAAGAGCCTATCCGAGATCTGCGAGTGAGGAGGCCCCTTCCAGTGTGTTTTGAACAGTTCCGCGGATGGCTATTGCTGGCAAAATGAATCATGATTGAAGTGAAATTACTGGATAAAGGTCATGGAGCCGTATAGTCTAATGACCAAACTGTAACGAAAGCTGTATCTGTCATGTGGCGAAGTGAGGGAGAGGTCTGTCACGTGATCATCAGTCAAAAGCTCATATTTAGCCGGCATCATTCTCAGCGCTTGCCTTACTTCCACCATGGACCAGCTTTCTGGAATGGCACCTGGGCTGTCCGAAGCAATACAGCAACTTCTTCAAACTGCCACCGCCAAGGACGAATATAGCCAAGTCAATTGTACACGCAGAGTGGGAGAATTGGAGGAGGAGGTTGCAGGTGAGTCTCCCGCAATACACAGCCAGAGGACTAGTATCAAAACAATTCAGATTTGAACAAGCAAGTGGAAAGTTTGGAAGCATCATTGTCATATCTATCTGCTGCTACACCTCATGCCACGGCCCATATGAAAGTGATTGTTGGAAAGCTGTGAGTTACTTTCAACTGACCATTTTACAGGGACTCGTTTCCAGAAGGGACACCAACTAGCATTCACTTCTGTGTGAAGCCGAACAGTGCGTCTTTGACCACTTCCTCAGATACCCTCTTGCCAGACTAAATGTCGTCGCCCAGAAACATGGTACCCGCTTCATTTATACAGGCAGCTTATTTACCTCGTAAATCGCAAGTTCTTGGGCATGACTATCAACGAAGTGACGCTCAGAGCTGGAGATGCACCTGATCTCATCAACTATGTCATATCTCTTAGCCAGGTTGTCCGAGAGAGCTCCCGTGGGATCAAACTGTGGATCGGTTCATCCTCTCCCTCGATCATGTCTTCCTTGAGGTTTACCGACGTAGAGTGGTCTTTTGAACTGGGCTTTGTTATTGAGGGGGATGGACCAGATCGACGGCACCCAGTGCAGTACCAACCAAAGAACCTCAACGCCATTGGAACTCAAACACAGGTTGTCATGTCCCAGTACATGGCTGGGCAAACACTCTCCCGCACTACTTCCGCATTTCTACACGATCTCATGCAATGTCTGAAAAGGGCTGTGCTCTTACACCCAGAAGAAAATGTGTGTTTTTCTTGCAAAACAATGTCCTGCCCAGCTAAGTCATACTTCCAGCGGTTGATAGCTTCCCCCAGTCCCTCTATGTCGATGTCGCCTCCTGCTTCCGAACTATCACCACTGACGGATGGATAGATTATGGCGAAAGAACTCAATCTTCATTGTTTGCAGACGCATTCCCCGTCGGTTGCAGACAGTCTGTACTTAGTTTGCTTTTAGCACATTTTTGGCATCGATTTTCTGGATAGCATTTCCCCTTCCATTGTAGGTAGCTCGTTGTATCTTGTACTTGCATACACCAACACAAAATGGACGCAAAAGCTGTAAAACGAATGTATACCAGGAGATCATGGGTGCCACTACCGACATAATATGAAGTCCATGACTAAAGCTTCCCGGGTACGAGAGATTTTGCTTAAATGGAGTTCTATTGAATTATTCAATGTTAGGTGAAGCCTTGTGGACAGTAGATGAGCACTTAAGATACAGACTTTTTTTTTGAGGGGCGAGCCTTCAAATCCCTTGCGCTGTGACTTTCACCAATGCACTTTTATGCGAGTACCAACAGCTACTGTGTAGAATTTTCCAGCTGGGCAGATGTATTCGTGTATCGCCCACACACGATGATGGCTACAATACAGCACTGGTGACTTGAAATGCTGCGAGAAATGGAACTTCCATGATACGGCTGCCACTGGGGATGTAAGGCTCCCTGTAGATCGATTTCGATTTTTTTTTCTACCATTTCTACACATGTAGAGAAACCAACATCATCATCATAAACTACAATGTTGTCTACAACCTCTCAGTATCGAATTCTAGGGTCCTTGATCCAGTCTGATAACTGTTGTCTGTCGATGTCAAAAGGTAAAAACTGGTCATTGCTGTCACGGTACTTCATGATCAGGGAAGCAAAGTCTGTATTTCCCTCCTTAGCAAGAAGCTTCGACCATCTGGTCACCTTGCACAACAGGTGTTCCACAAATATCGTTCCAAACCCAAGATCTTCTCGGTCTTTTGAACTCAGGTGGTGATTGAGAAAGTTGTACACACACGTGAAGGCTTTCTCGACAGCGTCGAGACCTGATTTCTTCTTGTCCCTACACTCAAGAGCAGAAGTCAGGGCAATGACTCACCGGCTTTGCCAACATCAAATCCAAGAAGTATCAGCCCCTCGAAAGCTCCCTTGTTGTTCCCGTGTGTCATTGCCGCCATGTTCTTCAATGTAGGGTGTTGGCATATACCCTCTAGAGCTAGGAAGTTGGCAAACTGCATCCGTGAAATGCTGTTGACACCAAACCCCGTAATTTTAAGTGAGTCGATCAAGTGAAGGGCATGTTCATATGTTGGACATTCTTTGTATGCAATGGTTAAAGGGTCTGTATCGAACATGTTGCCAAGGAACCACCGCCAGTGCGCATACACCTCGTCATTGAAGAGTTCTCTGAACTTGTCTGCAAATTCTGGGGGTTCACCATTGCGCCGCGAATCGAGTGACAGCTGGTAGCAATAGGTCCCCCATATGGCGCCGTTTGGAATGACGGTTGCTTCCTGCTTCGGCTTGTTGAGGTTAGCGGTGTACTGGCATTCAAACAGGTCTGAACATTGTTCTGCAGAAGTGAACCACTGATTCCATAAGGCACCATTCAAGAACGTTTTCGTTTTACTTCCTTGACCTGTGCTCAGTCGGACAAGAATATTTGAAAGCCCGAATTCTGAAGTAAGCGTTTCGGAGCAGGACAATAGATTGTCAATGAGAAGTTGGTGGCTCCGGTTGTAACGAATGGGATTGTAATGATCCTGTTCACGGGTTTGCTGAGCGGAAGTCCGTGTAAGGTGAGCTCCTTGCAAAATTCTGCGAAAGACACTGATGATCTTCGACATCCCTCTTTTGAAAGCGAGGACATCATTGAGCATCAATGAGAGGATCCCAAACCGCGGTAGCCCCTCGTAGGGGCATAACTGAGCAAGAGGAGTGTTGTGAGGAACAGGGGAACCCAGTGGGATAAGTTCAACCCCTTTAACCTTCTGTAACGGGCAACCACGGGCTCGACGAGGAGCTGGAACCTTCAGATTCCACACAGTGTGAAGTACAGAATGAACCGCTTCGGATATGGAGCGCCCCATCTCTTGGACCTCTGGCAGTCCTGTGTATCCCTGGAGCCACCTTCTGATTGGCTGTAACTCTTCTTCGGGCTTGCATAAGATTCGCCGTGCAAGTACTTTTGGCTTCATATCTATTCCCCACAACTTCCAAGGGGATTCCAGTGTGCGAAAAACCCGATCAGTACAGAATATCCCGTCGTCGTCGAATACGTCAAGCAGGGCTTCACATAAGAAACCTTTACATATCGCCTTGTCCTTGTCTCCGTTGGGATCTTGGAGAGCAATTTTGATGTTGGGGAGAATGATGTGTTCAGTGAGGAATGTGATGACGGCCTGAACAGAGACGCAATGCATACTGTCTCTCTGCTCACCGGGGCGCAAGTTGACTGCTCCAAGGGGAATAGATATTGGGGTTTTCTGGGTGCATAACAGGTTGATGAATGATTCCACCGGTATGACAGCAGTTTTCTCGTCCGGCGTGAGATTATCATGGGTACACCTCCTAGCTCAGCAAAGATTCACCATCTCCTGCACAGCTGTAACGATGGACTGGACAACAGGGAAGAGTGGTGAGTAATCGGTGGGGGGTATTCCTGTGGAACAGCACGTGACTAGCGAATCTGCCATAGATGGCCCATACTCTAGGTACCAACTGTATATAAACAGACATCCTCGGGCATAAGCCTGTTGCAGTGCATGGTCCTTACACTGGAGAAGGGATTTCTTGTAACCAATGCATGCTGTCATGCTGAACACCTCTGTGACCTGCTGGACAAGTGGCATCATGAGTTCATTGGGAATGGTTTCATGGTTATCGAGTTGAAGGCCACTGTCTTGGAACTGCCCACTTGCCCTCAAGATCGCAAATGTGTCTTGTACAATGGGTAGGTTGGCTTTCTTCCGACGAGCCAACGCGTCAACAACATCTTGAACAGACCCGTGATCGAGGATGAGAGACACAGGGTCCATCAGCGCATTGAGCTCGACGAACGTTCTTGATTTGCAATTGTAAAGATTCGGGTCGAGGGATGCATGTGCTTGGCACAACTGATAATCCTCAACGATATTGGGTGCCCTAAATTTGTCATCAGAACGATTTCAAGCCATGAATAAAAAAGGATGTACCCGTCAAGGACCCAGTAGGGCTCCCAAGTATCATGTTTGGCATGGTATCCTTTCCAGCATATGTGATATTCAAATATCCCGTTCTAGATAGAAATATACTGTCAGATGCACACAAGCACAATGGTCAACAATTCCGTACCTTGATCCGCAAGTTGACTAGAAAGGAAACCTCATACGCGTTAGTCTCTTCATTCTCTACCAAGTCTTTCGGGTCCTGTTGACTGGTATCATCATCGTCAGAGGAACTCAAGCCAGAGCTGTCAACATCCATGGGGTTGGATTCGCAGTCGTCCTGTGGAGGGGCTGTGGAATTTGTGGTAATATTGACTTCCATCAGGGGACATGCCACACGTATTGCCTGAGGAGACGTCTCAGAATCTTCTGACTCAATGTCAATGTCATCGTCAGAAGCCTCATCATCTGTACTTTCGTATTGGAGAGCTGGCTTCTGGAATCAACATTGGGAATACGAGGACTGGATTTCTTTTTGCTGGGACTGAGGATGTGAAGTTCCTACAGTCGTCGGAATACCGTGTTGGTTATCGAACGAGACGACTTCCTCGTTCTCAAGTTCGTCTCGTACTGCCTGTTGAACGAGCCGATAGTCGCGCTTTGTCATCCTGAGTAGATATCAGTAGGCTCTGTCTGTATGTCATCTCCATTCTGAATTTTGTTCAGCAAAGTAAGAGGCATGACAAATCGGGTCCATGGGGACATAGGAGAATGTATTGGGGTCAGGCTTGAATGTGGGGTAAGGAAGTAGTTGAGGCGTTTGGGAAGGAGGTGGGGTGGGGCCCATAGGCATGGGAAATAGTGTTGGGTCTCCGAGTTGTAAGGTATCGTTCCAGTTCGTCATGCACAAGTCTGCATAAAGACGAAGGTTTTTCGAGCTCTCATCTCCAAGGGCAGGTACTCCGTGGCTCGCGTAGTTGAGACCTGTGGATTCCTTGGAAGTGATGGGGGAGAGACCGTGTGTAGATAACTTTGCCATTGGAACGGTGTGGTGGGTAAGGACTTTGGTTGGGTAACAGACATACACAACACGGTTGACTTGGTTTACTTTGCCAGCAAGCTTGCGCAGAAACTCGGTCCAGTGAGATTCGTCGACTGTTGGCACAATTCCAGTGTGTAGATCGTTCCCCTTGAAAAAGAGAATGATCTGCACCCTGCCCAAAGGTCCGACCTCTGTGTGGCAATACAGTCCCCATCAGGCGAGCAAGAATGCACTTGGGTCACTATCTTGTTTCAAGTCTGTGAGTGGACTATCTCTGAGAGTAACTGTTAGCATACCTGGAGGCAGCCTCAGCTGTATGACAAGCATAGTCCAGCGGCAGGGATCGTCTTTTACGTCAATGTGCCAGCTACCTTGGAGGAATCCAATGAAGTCCCGCAAGTTGCCACCTTTCGTCGCAGTTGATAGGTTTGTTTGCATTCCTGTGAGGCCTGTTGGCAGAATGCCTCCGAATGAAAAGACATTCAGGTCGAGGCTGCGGAAGGTCGTGATATCGAACTTGGATAGGGACAGTGCAAAGGGGGCCACAAGCCAATACAGCTGAGACAATAGCTGCAGAATTCTCATTCGCACTTGGATAGCCAGTGGCGAGTTCACCTGTGAGGTGGGAACTCCCCATCCCTTGCCATTCCCCTCGAGCAGAGACGAAGCATGGCTGGATGAGCAGTTGGGCTTTTCAGGAGACGGTGGTTTGGATTGCATGTTGGCCTTTAATCCCTCTAGTTCGTATATGGCTGGGAGTCTCTCCTCGCCCTCCATGTACTCTGCCCATGTCACTTTTTGAAGCTCGTCTAACGTACTAAGAGCCTCCTGAGCCTCAGGATAGATTTGCGTGTAATCCTCAAGAACGGTGTCGTCAATCAAGGTGGCAACCGATACAGAGTCCTCCGGCTTCCTGTCGAGATTGATACAAAACGGAACGCCTGGCGTGAGCTGAACCATGCCTTCGATAGGTCGGGTAAGATACCTTCGAGTCATAGGATCATAGCCAACAGGGGCAGTACCGGGGGGTGTGATGATGCGTGTGAGGTAATCAAGCTCGCTTTTTTTATCGGACGGGACATCGTAGCAAGTGTGGTAGCAATAGCCACAACGATATCGATCATCGGGCCGCATATGAAATGACCTGCCAGACGGGTATGTGAACTTGCCTGGAGGAGGATGTTGAACAGGAGCAGGGTCGAGGACTAGATCCAATGCAGACGCAAATTCCGGGATGTGGAGGTTGTGGTACCGAATCTGATCAGGCCTTAGTGGGCGATACTGGATGTGAGATATTGGAAGGCCCCATTGCCGTTCATCTGTAGGCATCAATTGGGTTAAGTCTTTTTCGAATGTCATACCTCCAACATCACGCACCGGATACAGTATCGACCGCGACGCTCCCCATTGACGCGACGGTGTTGGAAGAGCAGGTGACAGTCTGTGTCACTGATAAAGATTCTGGCTGTGGTTAGGGTAGGTTAGGGTCTGTTAGGGTTGACTTCCAGTCTACCTGTCATGTGATTGGAGGCATTTCTGAAGCGATGTTGGGTTTATCCCCCACATGAGTGCGACTCACTGTGAATGTAAATCTGTGACTACTGGGGAACAACAACATGGAATTATTGGTGATTCTAAATAGTAGAACCTGGATGAAAACAGGTAAACTTCTCGAAGAGGGAACAGAATAGACAGACAAAACATTGCTCAGCACTCACACCAAAGCGGTTTTGCTTGCCTCAGCTACAAATGCTCTGCCATGAAGAAATATGTCCACTCTGAGTATGCATGTACTTTTCATTGTAGACTGTTGAGCAGGTCTTCATCCCACTGGACAGCACCCAGTTCAATTACAACATGGTCATCGACCTGCCTATATACCAGGATAGTCAAGAGGGGGGTTCTGTAACAAGACATTGATTAGTTTCAAGGATTGTGAGTAGTGTTGATGGGGTTGCTTGTTGCACAGGGAGAAGGAAGAATTGGTAGTGGAGTCAGGCTCGTAGAGCTGAAGGAGTTGGGCATTCATTAAAGTAACTTTGAGATGGGTCACAGTGGGTGTATTGTACTTGTCATATAGCTTCAAGAATTGATACCAGAATTACTGGCGAAGAGCTGCATGATGCTACTTTGCGCTGCGCGAACAGTCAGCACTACGTGACCTTAACGAGGGAGCAAGCATATCAGAACTTGACTCTGTGCACATTATGGTCAGCTGTTGTTTGCTCTAGGAAAGTATTCCGACAATCGTAGCGAAGAAAGTGAGCAATCTCTGTTATTCGCAACGTTGGATGCGGCATTGAGAGGGTTGGGCTGTGAGGTTCCTTCACATTATCCGTGTGGACGTCTGTGGATATGGTCCCTGTGAAACATTTGAGGGAGACAGGGAAACTTTGTCGGGGGGACGAGGGGACAGAGCTAAGCTGAGAACCGGATCGCCTCATGGACCATGGCAGTCAGTTCGTGGACATCCACTTGCTCCACTGCATAAAAGTCAGTAGTTGAGCGATGGAAAAAATGCCCAGGCTTACCATAAGCAGTCCCTTGTGCAAAGTCCAGTGAAAAGGGGCGACTGTCGACCAGAATATCACCAGCGATGAGACCAATGTTCTTTTGTCAAGCCAAAAAATCGATACAGGTAGTCTTTCCAGCACCGCTTGTGTACACTAGCGCCCATCAGCGTGGTCAAAGTACTGGGTTTAACAAACCCATTGAGGTCATGCAACATTGGCGAGTGCCACCAGGGACAGGGACAGGGACAGTATAGTTAAGTTTTTCCCAAGTGAACGTCTTCCTGTATGGTCCCTGGTTCTCCTTTGTGAGGGTGCGCTTGCTAGGCTCTTCCCAGTGCCCGCGTCCCGTTTTTCCTTTTGAATTTGGTTCAGCTTCTTCATCTCAGTATCTTTAGCAAGATGCCACCACAGAAGATCCGGCTGTATCAAGGGAAGTACTCAAATGCAACGATCTGAGTGACCTGAAAGGCAATAAAGAACCCGATGAGGGCAAGGAAGCAACATCTCCATATGTCGGTCATCATGATTCCGTATCCTGCGTCGAGATAGTTGTGTCTGCGAATGATATCACCACCGTCCTGTGCACCAAAGAAGGTGCAAGCTTGGTTGGAGCCGAGTGCGTCACTGGATAGAGAGGTGAGGAACTGGGATGGAACGATCTTGGGGTGAACACGTACGGGTTCTTGGTGACAGGTCCACGTTTCGAGGAACAACGTGATTGCCATCACAGGTCATGTCTATCCACACGAACTCGTTTTCCATAGCTCCTTACCAGGCTGGAAGAGGATGAGATCTCGATTCGGCACAGAGATGCAGATAAGAACGTACCATAAACGGCAGGGTTGATGTAGTACTGTTGAGGCAAATTTGAGTCGGAGTTGTTCTACATCGAGTGAGGGGAGATAGGAACTTACGATCCAGAACAACCATTTCTTCATGCTGGGAACCGGAATGGTAAAAACGAGGTTAGACTCGGTTTTATGCGGGTGAAGCAAGTAAGGACTCACAAGTTTGGGAACACAGCGAGCCGGAATGCAGAGTCGAAGTGAATGCATATCAGAGTGAAAGCTCTGAAGAACCCTTGCATTGTCAAGAATGCGAGGTAGTTGAATAGTTGGAATGCAAAGGAACCATCCGAAAGGTCCACAACCGCCGCAGCAAAAGAATCAGATTCGTGTGTCGAGCTCAATGGCATGGCCGAACAATTGGACGATTGGAATCGACAACTGGGGAATAGAAGGGCAATGCCCGCGTATTTGGGTGCGAAAATGAATGTGGTTCAAGGCGAGTACTGGGTTCTGTGACGATGTAGGCGTGAGGGAACAACCAGGTAGCTCAGACAGGTGGCCACTTACACCACCATCCTCCCTTCCGAACCATGCCTTTGAGACGGGGACCCAAACACAGGTTGCAATACCGATGATAAACCACATCCATCAGTCCAGGCGCCGTTTCAAAAGACGCTGTCAAAGCCACTCGAATACAGCAGATTTTCAATGTGACGGGATAGAGTCACAAGGGAGATCGCTTGACGATGTCTTGACTTCAGAAAGCCAGTTCCTGTACTGAGGAGATTCTGGGACCGGAGAGGCGGACCTCAGATAGAGAACCGCAAGAGACGTATGGCGGAGGCGGTCTGTCCCTCTGGTGATACTCCGTGTTCAACCACGCGGAGTCGAAGAGGGCGTCTGGTAGCCTCAATAAGAGACCTTCCAGGTATGCGTCTGCTAAATACTTCAAAACGGTCATCGGATGGAAGTCCAACCCATTCTTCATTGCCGTCCTGAACAAGAAGCTCCCCAAGGCCGAGTTCCTTTGCACCCTCAGTACTGCAGTGTTGTACTTCCCCAGCCGCGATCACCAATACACAAAAGTTCCTTTCCATCCCCAAAGCCCTTTCAAGTCCTGGAGGAGAATCGTATCGGCATCCAGATCAATTTCTCCAAACCGGTGACAGAGGACAAAACGCACCATATCCTGTCGAATAACCAAAAGTCTGTCATAGGTTGACAAAGACTTCGATCCTAACCGGTCAAGGAGATCGGCACTGTCACTGTCTGCCTTCTTCGATGTAGATAGCGCTGTAGAACCGGATTCCCCATTCTTGCCTTCTTCGCTCTCCTCAGAAAATGTCTCTGATTTAACCTCTTTGTGCTTGACATTGATGACATGTCTACCAGAGTCAAACAACGAGTCCTGCAACACCCTCCATTCCTTCGTCATCTCATGCACACCGTCCAGCTGCTCTGTCGTATTCCAGATCTTGAATTTGATGACATCTTTGAAGCACGAGTGCAAGAGAGGTGCAGCCTACGGGTTGGATAGGGCACTGGGATTTGGTATGGCAGCTGCAGGGCCGGGGTTAATCCAAAGCCAGAACTGAGGTCAGCATGCGCGAATTGGCAGGCCAGTCTTGGAGACGGATCCCAGTGTTTGGGGTGAAGGATAGCAAAGCAAGATACGACTTGTCTGTGAAGGGACCTGCCCCAGAACATGTGAAAAAGCTTGGGGTTATCCAGATCGCAATGTTTAGAGAGTTTGCCGCTTGTATAATAATGCAGAGGAGGGGGGCAGTTTTCGTGTGCAGTTCCCACTCGGCACCTTGTTTCTGTGTTAGGCCCCTGGTGGGACTTGACAGGTTCATGCTCTTTGCCAAGGCATCAATGTATAGGGTATGGGGTGAATGCAGGTTCATCCTCGGCAACTGTAGAGATGGCCTCTTCGGGGTAGGTGTACTTCCAGTCGCCAATTTTCCCGTGACGTGCTCGTGGACCGTTATCGAGACCCCTGCCTAGCCAGAGCACCTTCAGGTAGCCATGTATGTACTAAAAGAAAATTCAGTGATCTGAATAAACATTGAATCCGTGAATTAACGTACCTCGGAGAAATCACGATGTTTCATGACAATTATCCATATCAGTGACGCTACCAGGTACTGGACGTAGCAGGTACACGATGTGAAGAGGAGCACTCTGTATGTCAAAGTATATCCTTTTTGAACTACGCCTAATGGGTCGGTATCTGCATCTGTTGTGACAGTTGAAGGCAATGGTCTGTATCTTGATGGCGTTGCTCGACGCAGTTTTGCCAGTATTGCGGGGTTCTTTGGAGACGTAGTAAACCCAATCTCTTTGGGTACTATTCACAGACAATGTAAAGGGTCAGTCAAACTTCATTAGAGCCAAGGAAAAAAGCACGCACTACTGTGCCGAGATGGGTAATGTCCACTCAGAATTTCTCAATCTCATATCCTCTGCAAATATTCCCTCTGGCATACCAGTGTTGGCGGGTCACCCACAGGCGGCCATGCTTCAGAACACTCAGTCACTGACCCACTCTTCGAGAACATCATTACGGTCACGACTACTGCTAGGCATGCTAACTAGATTGATAGTGCTGTTCTCCTTCTACCGAGTATCCTTGGTATTGGTAGTGTTGACAGACCTGAGATTTGAACTTGAATGCGCAATTGTCTGTTCGGAAGACTAAGTATTGGAAGAAAGACGGGTTTTGTCCATGACCACCTTGCCTTGACTGTACTTTTTGTATACGGAAGAGTAAGTGGGTAGTGCCACACTTGGAGGCATGAGTTTGTCGTAGTTGTATCATATATGTCCAGAACAGAAATGGAGAGAATAAGAGAAGGAGAGACGATTGGCATAGAGCCCGAGTCTTGACCAATGTCGGATACACAGTTTCTGTGTTCATTTTGATCAAGTTTGAAGCCTGTGCAAGCTGTCAGACCGAGCTTTGAGTAGATACTAAGTATTCAGACACACCTTAAAAGGTAACGTTTTGAGCCATCCGTAACTTGAACTTCCTGAGCTAAAGGTAATTCCGCATGCCAGAACAACCATATCAACGTTCACCTGCCTTAGGAAAAGTGCTAGGTGCCGCTGTTTTGCTTGAGCGCCATGCCATTTCGCTGTAGGCAATGTTTTGCTCTGAACTTGTGACGGTTTCTAGGGCAGGTAATTAGCATGATGCTTACCATTTATGTAAATCATAGGTAGATTTGCTTACAACTATGGTGTTCAGAACACGGAAAGGATATAGAGGAATAAACGTGGGGGCGAGGAATATTGATAAATTCAAAGGGTTTTCTTCAGAGGTCTTCATGGCATGTTACTCGATTGGATGAGATACTTGTCCACAACCCAGGGCCGGGTTCACGACTTTTTTCTCTCATATCCGTATGGGTACGTGCATGAAGCATCAAAGAAAGTTGAGCGTGCCAGTGCGACGGTGAGTTGCAGTTGAATAGCTGTAACTGCCATCCTTGTGATGTGACTAGGTGACCATATCGCCCGGGCCCCAGCCAGCCAACTTTATCCATTCTCATGTTTCGCTAAGTCCTATGAATTTTGTTGAGGTGGGTTGACTGTGTTTCATTTCCCTACTGCTGAACTTCAATGTTTCTGTCACTAGGGATGAGCAATCCACTTACTGTCCGGCGTTCAACGTGTTTGGCGTTCAAATTCAAACCTCATCAGACTTGCAATTTTGACGACACCAAATGTGTGGAGGAGGCAGACGATTCTTTCGGACGAGCACTCGTCCGCATTCCAACGTTAGCCTACGACAGAGGTGGTGATTGGGCTGTCATTTCCAGAATGACCACATCGTTTCGTGTCACCTCGGATCTCCTTACATCTGTTGACAACTTCATGTCTATAACTGTGGTGGGGAATCAACGACGAAAATCCGGGTTGCGTCATACCCCTCACATCTTCGCAAAAAACCCACCAAATATCCCTGAAAAGATCGCTATTCAAGTACGGCACATTTTCGACATCGTCATGCTTGCCACCTCTCATGCTCCCGAGCATTCAATCGCAATTACAGAAGTCGTGGGGAGGGCTGCAAAAACAGTGAATTCCCTGCTTGCTTCACCTTTGGTGTCTTCCTTCATCACTGACACGTATCATTTCCCCATCGACAACATCAAATCAGTCCTGGTGTGGTGGTTCAAATCATACTGCTTGGCTTTTGCAGTCAAAGAGGCTAGAGTCCAGCTTCAACAACGAAGGCGTGCTGGAGGCACTGGACAGGGATTCACGGTCAGGGCACGGGTGGCTCTCAAAAAGCACGAGTATCTATATGAGCTCACTGGCGCAACGTCTGAGGACAGCTACAAAGTTGAAGATTTGGATTTGGACAAGTTCCCCTACCACGACTTCTCCACCAAAACTACATCGCCGCGATTCTTGGTTTGACGGGAGGACAAGGCTGCTATTTGGGCCTGTGAGATGGATTAATCACGACTGTGAGAAGCACAACGTGATGTGGGCTCGGGTGGATGGTACAGGAGGGCTGGTGGCCTATACAACAAAGGCCGTGGATGCGGGGGAAGAGTTATTGGCAAACTATGGGACGGGCTATTGGTCACAAGGGAGTTGTCCTTGCCAGTCTTGCCGTGCCAAGGCAGCTCCATTTGACAAGGTTTCAACAGGCACTGTTGGCATCAACGTTGCGGTGGACAATGGCAAGAAAGGCCGTAGACGCAAATGGGACGAAGAGGGCTGGGACGAGAGTTCGAGCAGAGAAAACAAGAGCCAGAAGAAGGAAGCCCAGCATAGGAAACTGTCAAAGCTCATTGTCAGTCGGAATTCAGGCTTGGAAAAGGTTGTAATGTAGCCTAGCAAGTGTAACTTGTTTCATTGTACATATGAACCTATTATACTCTATGGTTGATGGGGTGAGGAGACAAACCGCGGCAACGATACTATTGCAACGATAAGATATGATAGGTGAAGCGTGGAGCACAGTCCTACTGCTGACAGTGATAGCCCAAGTTGAAGTGACAGCTCCTTTCGTGGGAGGATAAAGCTGTCAGTTGGACGCAAGGATCATACATACCAAGGGAAGGGCGATTAGGCAACAATGAAGGGCCAGAGGGTGAATGCGGCAGGCAGATGGCAGAATTCAAGACGGAAGCATGGGACCGAATGTGAACCAGAACAAATTGTCCAGGGCGGGCCGTTATATGCACTCCCGCCTGCAACTTGTTCCGAGTTCGACACCGCCCACAACAGTGATGACACCCTTCCTCTAGGTCAGTGTCTTATTCTTTCGACAACACTGGTTACAGCCTTCTTTGATTTATCTTACACTCTCCCTACCCAATGTCTTTTGCCCCGATATCTCAGCTCACCATCTTCTTTTGCTTATTCCACGAGGAGAAGTATCACAGGGAGTAGTGTGAGACAAGGGGGTAAGGGGTATGAGGGCTGCCAATCGAGATGAGATACAGTACAGAGAAGTTAGCGTGGTGAGTAGTATTAAGCTACCTCTCTATTGCTGATATCCTCCTGGCATGGAACTAGGACTGGGAAGACGCAGAGTTGTTGGTAAAAGAAGGCCTCAAGGCCAATGTTGAGTGTGCTACGTTTGCTACGGATTTCGGCGCGTCGTAAACCACTCCTTGCTGTTCTATATACTCACCAGATATCTCCTTCACAGAGGTGTTCTCATCAAGATCAGGCCAGACTTAGAGGATGTAAACCTTGAGTAATACGTACTTTTTGTGGCAGGTGGCCCAAATCGTTCTGGACAGGTGAGTCACATAGAGGGTGATCGAAGCTGTTTCTCCCCAAATGGCTGTACTGTCAGTTCTAACTTTTATCCATCTTCTCACTTGCTTAGCCACTGAATGCCTCGATGTCAAACGTGCGCCACGTACAAGTAGAGAGGCAGACTCTATCTCGATTTGCGAGGTAGTGGGTACATTAGCACGTTCCTTCTCGCACAGTGTTTTAATCCACTGAATACTCCTCAAAACCACAGGTCCGTGAGGAAGAGAATAAGGTGACATGTTTCAACTCATCAAGATCTAGTTTCATTACTGACAATGTGTTTAGCACCCAGCCACTGCTTGAGCCGAGTTTCAGAGGAATCAGAAGGCCAAACGAGGTACATGTTATCTCTTCCAGTCTCTGTTGGCAATGCTGACCCATTTACCTCGGCAGCAGTGATTCCAGGTGGCCCGAGCCGAAGGGAAAAGCACTCCACGGCGCCTTGCAGAGGACGTGCCGCCTGTAGAAACACACAGGAAGGAGGGAAATGGGTGTAGATATGTAGTGATCGCGTCCCCATGTGAATAAATTTCGTTCCTGGCCAATTTGAACAATATTCATGAAATTGATCTAATGAAACCCACTGGAAACCATCATGGTATGTTAATTAACATCATTTCCAAAACTGGATCAATAGCCGGTGTTGTCACTGGAAATGAACACCCGCCTAAACAATAAATATTGAATAGTCGCCTCTGCGGATAGGCACCAGGCACCCGCTGTTGAGGCAGAGGTCCTGCCCACGCAGTGGCAGCATGGGACAGACTAGCTCACCTGGAGATAGGCTTAGAGGCAGCAACAAGAGTAGTAAAAGTACTGGTATTGCATGTAGATACAGAGCTACTTATATACTATACAGAGGTGGCTGTATCTTCTATAACAGGAGTGACTAGGAATAGCATAGATCATAGTAAAACGATTGAAGCATATATGCGGCCCGATACAACGGTCCATATATCCGGTAGTCCGGATTCAACACTCCCCCTCGCTAAGTGCGGCACAAGTAGAGCACGAAGCGTCTATTCGGACGAATAAAATTCAAGTCCAAGATGTTCTCTAAAAGCGGAGAACTTGACATGACCCAAATTCTTGGTAAACATGTCCGCAGGATTGTAGGCACCCTCAATAAAGAAAAGATCGACCTTGCGGTCTGAAACACATTCGCGGATATAGTGATAGCGAATATCAATGTGTTTGGTGCGACGTTCTTGAACTGGGTTAGAGGCGATAAAAATCGAGCCTTGATTATCTCCACATATAGGTACGGGAGTCATATCAATCCCAAGTTCAGAAAGTAACTGTCGAATCCACACAGCCTGACGACTACAGTCGGATAGCGCCATGTATTCAGCTTCAGTGGATGAAAGCGCAACAGTCTTCTGGGCGCGTGATTGCCAACAGAAGATGCCGCCTGCCAATTTGAAGAAATAGCCCGTGATCGACCGACGTTTGATAGGATCAGCAGCCCAATCAGAATCAGTGAATGCTAGTAAACCTCCGTCAGAGGCTCCATCATAGACCAGTGCATAGTCTGGAGTTCCTGCAAGATAGCGGCAAATATAAAGTGCCTTCTTCAGGTGATCCTCCGATGGATTAGCAGAGAATTGAGAAAGCTTTGTAACAGCGTAGGCAATATCTGGACGAGTGCCAAGCATGATATACAGAAGCGATCCAATCACTGATTGATATCGAGCGCGACGTTCGGGATCAACAGGACCTTTGTTGGGTTGTGGAATATAGCCAGCGGGAAGAGGAGTATCAGCTGCTTTTGCATTCTGCATGCCAAATTGCTTCAAGACCTTCTTCAAATATTCGGTCTGGTCAAGAAGGATTTTACGGCCTCTGCGACGAATACGCATGCGCAAGAACTCTTTAACTTCTCCAGGATCACGGCATTCCCAACAAGCCATAAACTCGGCTTTCTTCTTTTCGACAAAGGCTTTGTTGGGTCCAAGGAATAATGCATCGTCGACATAGATCAAAGCGATACATTCTTCACCAGTCTCACGATCTTTGCAGATGAAGAGACCTGCATCGGAAGTTAAGCGTTTGAAGCCCATTACTTCCATGGACGAGCTGAGGGCACGCCACCACTCAAGAGCGGCTTGCTTCAGTCCATATAATGCACGGCGAAGGCGATAGACTTTGCCTTCCTGACCCTTAACCTTGAAACCTTCAGGTTGATCCATATAGATCTCTTCTTTAAGTTCACCATAAAGAAAAGCGTTCTTCACATCCAATGCCTGAATGTGCCAGTTTTTGAGAGCTGCAAGTGCGAGCATCATCCGTACAGTTTCAAACCGTACAACTGGTGAGAAGATCTCATCAAAGTCAACACCTTCGACCTGAGAGAAACCCTTGGCAACAAGTCGAGCTTTCTTTCGACCGTCTGACTTAACGTCAAACACCCATCTGTTTTTGACAGCCTTGCGACCTTTAGGTAGGTCAACCAATTCGAAGACCTTGCGCTTGCGAAGAGCCTCTAGTTCATCGCGGCAAGCGGCCTTCCATTCTCTCTGCTGCTCAGCTGGCAGCTTCAGTATGTCACGGAGAGTCCACTCTCGAACGTTAGACATATCAGTGAGGTCATCGTGAACAGGAACTGCCCGATTTAACAGATAAATCACGAAACCTACTCCCCCTTCCTGGGATAATTGTTGCACTAAGCTATCGGGCTGACTCCCCCTGGAGTTACACATGGTAGACAGACTGGCAAGATTAGTCCCAGGAACTTTTCTAGGTCTGCCTCTCCTACGAGTAGTAGGTGGATTCATGGGTTCTCTATCACCCGTGGCATCTCTCCATGTAGAGTTTCTCTCCATATCACGCACAATGCGCGAGGGATTATTTGGGTCTCGTTGTTCACCAAATACGTTATCAGGTTGCTTAGTACCCGTCCGTTTCCTGCCTGAACACCTTGGCGGCGGAGTCTGCTCTTGTCCACCCACTGGTGTAGGTGGCCTAGGAGGCTGGAACGGAGGATCAGGATCAGAGTGTTGACGTTCACCCTGAGGTACAGTACCATCTCCATCATCGTCATGAGGAGATTCCGATCGCTTTGGAAGGTTCTTGGGAGGATAAAGATCGTCATCAGATGAATCATCATCACTATCCGAAGAGAAGTTGGGATTTTCACCCAATACCGGCGGTATTTCAGGGATTTCACCCACCGGGGTAAAGCCACGCGGTTTCTTATCAGAACACTTCGGGAACAAATTTTCATCGAACAGAGCAGTAGCGCTTTTGAAGATGGCATTATTGGACATCTTCATGAAGACATATCCTTTCATGCCTTCCTGAAAACCGATGAAGGTCATCAGTTCCGAACGCGGAGATAACTTATTAACTCGACGCTTTTCCGGAATAAACGCATACGCTGCACATCCGAAAACGCGAAGATCCGAAACATCCGGTGCACTGCCATGCAACTTCTCATGAGGGGTCAACCAACGTAAACGCTGGGACGGCGTCCGATTGTGAAGTGCAACAGCGTGCAACACACAGAATTCCCACCAAGAAGGTGGAAGACAAGCATCAAAGCGAAGAGCTTGAGCTTTCTCGACAATGGTCCGATTGAACCGTTCTGCACGACCATTCTGTTCCGGCGTATATGGAATGCTGGTCAGAATTTTGATACCGTGCTCCTTCAGTACATCATCGAAGGCATCCGATTTGTACTCTCCCCCTCCATCGGACATCCATTCCTTAATATCAACACCGAATTGTACCTTTACCATAGCAATAAAGTCACGGAGCATCTTGACAGAGTCAGATTTGCGTCGCATGAGCATTGTCCAGCCATGTGAAGTACAGTCGTCAACAAACGACATATACCATTTGTATTTGTGGTACGACTCAGTGGGGAATTGTTTGAGGTCGGAGTGGATTTTCTCGAAGGGTTTCGAGGCACGGGTAGTGGAATCAGGGAACGATCTGGAGTGCATCTTTCCTTCTGCACATCCTCGGCATAACCGGGTTTTCTTCGGTTTTCGGTCGAATTCCGGGAAGTTCTTTGTATGCTTCCGAGCTTTATCCAGAGCCTTGTCTGAACAATGTCCAAAACGTCTGTGTAGAACCTTGTAGTCAACTTTATCCATTGTTGACTTGGCCATTAAGCTACGAGCAGAGGCTTTCTGCGAGCTAACCCAATAAATGGTTTGACCAGGCATGAGCGGGTAAGATACCAATGACTGGCGTCGACCCTTTTGATAAAAAGCCAATTTGCTAGACGATCCGCGTACTTGCAGACCACCTTGCAAGAATTCTCCAAGAGAGAGAAGTCGAATTGACAGAAGCGGAACATAATAGACAGGATAGAGTCGCGTAATGCGTTCCTCCATACGACCGTCAGATCCTTCAACAGAATGAGAGATGAACACAGTCCCTTTCCCTTTGATTTGGATAGGGTTGTCCTTCTGTGCAGTGTTTAGCTGCGGTCCATTGTTCATAGGTTCGTACTCGGCAAAATCTTCGAGATCATAAGTAAAGTGCGATGAAGCACCTGAATCGACGATCCACTCTTGCGAGTTTCCAGTCGCCTTCTTTCCCTTACAATTGGCACATGTGGCAAAGTGATCACCAATATATTGCGCAAATTTCATACGGGACACGATATCCGAACTACTACGTTTAGAAGCGGCTAGTAAAGCGGCGCACTGTAGGTTCGTATCAGTGTTAGAAGAAAGACTGAGATAAGGCACTTGCCTGTCATCGTCAGATTCCTCAGATCCGATGGAGACCGAATCGTACTCAACATTGTCGGAAAAACCAGCGGCATCTGCGATCTCGCTGTCAACGTCCATGGCACTTCCACTCGCAATCTCCGTACGCAAAGAATCGTTTACAGCGTTCAACGCGATACGATCCTCACGCTCAGAGTCGGAGTCCTCGTAGAAAGAATCATAGAGGTCGTAAACCTTCTCGACACTCTTAGCACGCTTTGCAGGTGGAGCAGTGGAGAAAGGACCATCAATACGATGCTTGAGGGAGGAAGAGGAAGCAGCCGCATATCCCTGTTCCATAGGTTCAAGGACGTGGGCATACTTGGGAACACCAAGACGATCGGCAAGACTGCGAGCAGCCTGAGCATTCTCAAAAACAGTACCACCAGAGGTAGCACCGGAGAAACGCTGCATATGGAGTGGATCCCGGGATTGGTCCGCGGGATGTACAACGGATGGAGTATCAGGAACGATGGGTGGTGATGAGATGGACAAATGAGAGAGGGACGCAATATGAGAATGACCCTTGTGAGAGGAGTCACCCTTGTTGTCCTGAGAATCACCCTTCTTCTTCCTGCCACGTCGGTTATTCTTCTTCTTCTGGTCGTTGTCGTTCTTAGATTGGTTATTATTGTTAGACGTCGACGAAGGAGGATTAGACTGTTGGTTAAACTTCGGGTCCTTGTCCTTCTTCTTGACAGAAGAAATGCGCGACGCGAGAGGAGCGGGTTTGCGGGATTCGTAGTGGTTAATGACGGCATCACGAGCCACTTCGAAAGTAAGTTCAGCTGGCGAGTTACCATTGGTAGCAAATTCACGAGCGTTGGCCCATGACTGTGGAATGATCGAGAGGAGGAGCATGGCTCTAACGAGGGTAGGAAGATCAATCTGAGCTTCAGTGAGCTGGCCAAATAGGAGTTCGAGTTTGGCAATCTCGGGAACGGGGTTACCACCGGACAAACGAAACTCCATGACCGACTTGAAGTCAGCCCAAACAGACACAGAGGTCTGTTGACCATAACGAGCCTTGATCTTCTCCCAAGCACCCCAAGCCGTATCATCATCCTCGATAATACTCTGCACGGCAATGGTGGTGGTGGCACGTAGTGCACCCATGGCCTTGAATTCATACTTCTTCCAACGTCGATTATCCTTCTCGTACCTAAGAACCTCCTTCTCATACCTCTCCAAAGCGTTAGCATACTGCTCCAAGTCCCTAGCATACTGCTGCATCTGAGCGTCAGTAGGAGAGACCGTCTCCGTGCGTGTAGTCGCTTCAGTTGTAGATGTAGCAGCAACAGTGATAGTGCGAGTAGTTGGCTTGGGTTCTGCTGGTTCTTTAGGTTTATCGGGTTCAGTAGGTTCAGGATCGTCGTTGGTGTAATGGTCGTAGAACTCGTTGATCATGGCATAGGTACCAAGACCCTTGGACCACTTGCGCCAGTTGACACCGCTGAAGACCTCAACGGTGGGGATAAGGGTAGACATAACAGGAGCCATAGCGATCTGGAGTAATAAAACAACGATCAGCATAGGTTCATCATCATAGGCAATGATAAAAGAAATCACTGCACGGTCAACGGCAATAACCATCGATCGTTGTTGAGGACACAGTCCACCATCATCAAACATCAATGAAGATGTCGACTTCACAGGTCCAGAACCGGTGTTAACGGTCTGCCCATCACGACAGCGATTAAGCAGTCATGATGGTTATCGAGTGCAACGACCACAATAGCGCATCATCATAGACAGCACACAATAAAGGTGCACATCCTAGAGAGCTGCCATCGCGGGGCACATCAATAGGGCACCGGGGCCCATAACCTGTTGAGGCAGAGGTCCTGCCCACGCAGTGGCAGCATGGGACAGACTAGCTCACCTGGAGATAGGCTTAGAGGCAGCAACAAGAGTAGTAAAAGTACTGGTATTGCATGTAGATACAGAGCTACTTATATACTATACAGAGGTGGCTGTATCTTCTATAACAGGAGTGACTAGGAATAGCATAGATCATAGTAAAACGATTGAAGCATATATGCGGCCCGATACAACGGTCCATATATCCGGTAGTCCGGATTCAACACCCGCCACCACCACCACCTCACCGTCAGCCTCGATACCCTCAACGGTACACTACACTCATTCTATCACCTCAATATATTCTTCTCAACATCATCAACAGTTCTCTAATGTCTCTTCTTGCATGCACATAGGTATCTGGGAAGTAACAGCACCTCAAGAGCTCTGATTTGGGTGTAATGGTTCGAAGACTCAACGAAATGAACAAAAACTCACATAATATGGCCGGGAGCAGTTGTCAAGGGATGATGGGTCATCTTTCAGCTAAAACATTGGCCGTAGGTTATCTGGGAATCGGGGAGATGCCTGTACACGGTTTTCGAGGTGCGTGTGTTGCAGCTCCTTCGCCAACTTGGGAACCCACCCCCTCTTTCCGAGGTAAGGCTAGCATACCTACTCTCTCCCTTGATCTGTTTCAGTGCCCTCCCGGGCCCCGCGATTCAATGTTCTTTATGTTATGCAGAGTTGCAGGCTCAAACTTATAAGTGAATGTGCTTTGACTGAGTGTTGACGAAGGCTGGGTTCTCCCGTCTTGTTCTATTTTTGTTCTCTTCCTATGCTGTACCCAAGTCTGGGCTGAAGCTTCACGCGGTTGTTTGCACAGATTTGATGCAGTATATTGAGGCCAGCACACGTTTGAGGCTTGGTCATCTTCTCGGTGAGGATACAATGGGTGTGGTGGCGAGCGTCACAACGTGAAACAGAAACATAAATGGCACGTCGATAGGGACAAAACAAGAAATGTGACAGATACCGCAGTAGCAGCCACGTCGGTGAGTACACCAAAAGTCTATAAATTGCCTATGGGGGTTGGTGGCAAGTATAGCAGTGTGACATCGCTGTCCAAGCATATCCCTTGATAACTCTCCAGATATTTTCGTCGAATTGTTGTTGAAGAATTCTTCCGAGTAGCTTCCCGAGTCGTCGGCCTACTGGTTCTCGAAGAACCTGGACATTTTAACGCCATTGTGGCGGATTTGAGAATGAGGGGGGATATGAGATGGGCCAGTGAGCTGGCATAATCTTCACAATTGAAGAGTTCTTTGTGCTTCTTTCCACCTTAATAGGGGGCTTGGTCAGATGCTTGCCACAGAGAAGGGGGATTGGGCACACATCTAATGCACTTTTGTATGGGTCTGCCTAGGCAGACTGCTTCAAGTTGTTGGTGAGCAATATGCTCTGCAATGGGTCAGTCGCATGGTTGTGCATGAGACAATCGCGAAGACACACCCATTTGTATGTGTCTAGGCACATACCACGCCGCGACGCAGATTTGAAACTGACCAGAGCAGTTTTGACACAATTCTGCCATTCGTATCCGCAGCTCTCTCATTGTCCTGCCCACTTTGATCACCCAGGGATCCTTGAGTCCCTCTTGGTACAACATAAGGCTATATACCCATCCCCAACCTTCCGTCGCACTCAGCGGCTGCCAAATCAAGTTGCAGGAGGTCACCACCTTCGTGGCTTTCTTTTGTTCTTCAAAGCAAGGTCCCAATGCCTCTTGTGGGCTATTGAGGGCTAGTTTCATCTTCTGATTGCTTGACTGCAACAATTTATAGGAGCTTGATCTTCGAGGATTGGGATGCAACAAAACACAGTGGAGGAACAGTCACGTAGATGGCATTGATGGACTCTGCCAAAAACCTGGGAAAGTAATCCAGACATTGTAGCCCCGCCACAGCATTACTGACCTGAACCAGTCAGTTTTCCACAAATAAGAATGAAGGAAATGACTCAAGCTGATCCGGCAAACGGCTTGGCGAAGATTCAAGGTTGGTACTTGCTCGGGCTTCTTTTGAAGCAGTCTACCCCGGAAACAACATGTTTTAACCGTGTTTTCTCATGACATGGGCCAGGAAGAAGATGTTGAATGTTCTTCAAAGGAATGGAGGGCAAACGGAGGGCAAGGGGTGGGTCACTGCCGTAGGGCTTTTGTCCTTTAAGAGGCATCGCTCCTGGCGAATTTACATAAATACTGCATCTGAGCACTTTTTCCCAACGCTTATCATCAACGCCTTGATCAGGGTACTACTTCTTCCGAGGTACTGTCCTTGCCTGTTACCGACAATCTGCTGTTAAAGTCCCAAGGTGGGTTGCGACTTGCAACAGAAGATTTTTGGAGGGAGTGAAGACAGTTTATGAGGACCTCACATTAGCCCAATCAACCCACTGATTTTCAGAAATTCAGGCATCCAGAATCTGTTTAACGTTCGCGGTCATAGCGCTCAGGGATGGATAGGCAGCGCATTCAATTACTGTCATACTAACCTTTCCACCTGGCACTCATGAACATTTTAACTGTCAAGGTGTGCAAGGCAAGTCTCCCTCTCTTCTGTCATTGAAATGGATTCCACTATGACAGTGCGTTAGATTGCATTCATATCTGAATCTGAATGAGTGTGCACGGGTTGAAAATGAAAGTTGCAGGATTTGTTAGGATTGGAGATGATGGTAGTTGCCAGTTGTCTGAATCTTGGGAACTAGTAGCCAACGCAAATATGTGAAGAGGCATACATGCTCACAAACTTTGAGACAGTACCAACTGGTCATACTGGTGTAGAAGAACGATGGGAATCATGTGGGGAACTGAGTAGGAGCCTCATCATGTGATCATCATGACCGGCAGAAGTCTGGCAGATTATAGCCATGATTTTCTCTGAACACAAGTTTGCTTACACTACAGCGATGCTATAAAGACAGTACATAGTATTGGTTCACTTCTCATAATCCCTGCTCCATAGCAATAGAGCATTTTTACAAACACTCCGAGGAGACTGAAGCACAGCTCGGAGAAATCTGAGAAACGGTCTACTTAATGGCTGGCTGGTTTTGGGCTGGTTTTTCAGTGACATCATCAACGTTTTGGCCTTTCCCTAGCCCTTTCAGAAAAGGCCGAGATTTCACTCCCATCTGCCTGGAAGAAATTCAAAAATGCTCCAATGATGATTGTGGATGTGTGAACTTATGGTAACTGCCGCAGCCTGGCGCCCGCTTTGGGTTTACCTCTGGTCACATGATAAGCAGATTTGAGGTACTTAACCAGAATCACTTGATCTGAGATAAGATACCAGTGTCTTATCACCTGAGGCAGTAACCTAAATGGGGGTTCGTTACACATGAAAAACCACCCTCTGCGGATAATGTAACTGGTGCTTGTCGAGTTTTTCTCTTTCCGCCTCCATCACCCCAATCGTATACATCCTCGACGCGCCTTGATAGTGCTTGAGAGATCACTATACCTCATACTGTATACCTTTACATCTTTCTAATTGTTATTACCTTCATAATCTTTCCATTTACACGTTATATCGTCCATTCCGATGGCTACCTCCAGTCCTCCCAGAAACCCGAAACGCACATTATTGGGCCACGCAGACCCTAGTCTTCAGAGGAAGTGGGCAAAAAAGGATCGCAAATATGTCAACCTCAGCTCGCAAAGCATACTACGGGACGCTCTTCAATGCAAGTTTGAACTTATGCGGGGTCGGATTAGCCAGGATACTCCCGCACCAACACATCATGAAACTTCACCTACACCTGTCCCCTCTGATCTTCTGACTAACAAGGCTGAAGAGTCCCATGTGGACCGAGACCTTACTTCTGAGCTTTCCTACACATACAGAGGTATGGATCATGCACTTCCACCTCCCTCGGCGCGCTCGCCCACCAGGCCTTCAAAGAGAGGCGAGGGGAAGCTAGGTTTAGGCGGTGGAAGGAAGTTCTCAAAACTCTCATAGCCCCGCTTCTTGGGTACTGGGATAGTACTATGGGGGTATATCCTGAGAAGGTCGTGAGCCCTTTGGAAAATCACTGCCATACCGGCGCATGGAGGTTGTGACAGTGCAGGTTATCCATTTTGATTGTGCGTCACTATTCTCTCCTCTTGCTCGTAGCTAACTCAACCTTCATAACTTAGATTATCGCACAAAGCTGATTCGTTACTGTCGCTGCCAGAGTCTGTCACAGGTCCTTGTTATACACGGCCTATTCCCTACCTCCCCCTCCCAGCCTCGGATGGTGGTATCAATGGAGCTTCTGGAACTCAACTGAGCACTCTGCCAGCAATCATCCAATGCAATAACAGCCCTTGCGGCCGGTCTCACCATGGTTTACCGAAGGAGGAGCTTTTGCCTGGTCAAAGGAAAGGTGTGTCACCTATCTCTTCTCTTTTGCTTTTTTTGTTAGATTTTGGTCTCGGCCCGAGTCTGGGAACCGGACTGTTCATACTGTACTGTGTATGTAATCAATATGTTCTATCTTTTTCCCTTCCATCGTCGTCGATCATCATCGTCCTGAGTCCGTCTAACTGCCGTCCTCGTCCCTGTGAGCCCTGTCCATGGCTCCTCCCAATACCCGATTCTAACATTTTTCCCACTCTATTCACGCCTCACTGCAGGAGGAGGCCCTTCAGGATCCGTTGGGCATTGGGCCATCCACTGGGGTGGTACAATACCTTGTTGAGGGCGACCAATACCTGACTCGAAAAGTTGAGTTGGTCAAGCAAACACTACCCGTTCTTCAGGATGCGGTACCACCTCTGCCCTGGCCGCATTATCCACCACATTCATACTACTCCCCAGCTTCTCAGTCCCTGTTTCCACCATATCCACTGATCCTCCAGTGGCCTCCACCGCATCCGCCGACCCTCCAGCGGCTTCCACTACATCCACCAACCCTCCAGCCCCCACCTTCAATCCTACTGCTGACTCTAAGTCGCAACCGTCTCCCACTTCTACTGCTCATGAGGCACCTCCTGCCTGGACTGGCACCAGGGCGCTGACACCACCCTCCACTGGGAGCTGTGATCCATATTTGCAGCATTTATGCCAGGCGTGCTTTGGTTAGGATCGGTCTGGACAATCCTTTCAATGGTGAGTTTACTTTATCCTCCCTCTGTAGATAGATCTGATTCATTATCAGGGGAGGTGATATCCATGTTGCCCTTGATGGTAATCTTCACCACCGCCACTTGAAATCCGGCGGAGATGGCACACCCTTTCACACCTCTGCCTGCATTCTGTCAAAGGAGTTTTTTGATTCAGTGGGAGAACATATCACTGCTGCAAGAGCGTGCCCCCCAAAACGTTACTCTCCCAAAGTTCCAGATGATGTGGTCGATTCAGATCAGGACTCGTATAAGGCAGCCAGCAACGATACCAAGAAATCATACAAGTCGTTCGATGAGAATGGTGGCATGGCTCTAGTTTGCAGACACAACGTCCCGCTCCTCATGGCTTCCATAGACACGCTGGTGGAGCAGCAAAAGCATGCTGTAGCCCTGTTGGTTGCACTTTTCCGGATGTTGCCAGCGCTGGCCACTGTTGTTGCACTGTATGACATTGCCTGTGTGCTGGATAGAAGCATCCAAATAGTGAATTTCCTTTCCTCATACCTCCCAGCTTTGACTCATCATTCTTTCAGTATGATCTGTTGGACGATGACATTGTGGCCCGCCTGCAGCTTGCAGCTGCTGTTATGCATGCTTATGATCACCAATGGGTATGCAAACCTCATTACAACCCACGAATGCGCATAGGCTTAGAAATAATGGATGGGGAGTGCACGGAGCGCCTTTGGTCACGTCTCCACAAGATGATTAGACTTGAGAGGCGAGCGTCGGTGAGTTGTTCAAGATTTCTTTCCTTGTAATCATCCTCCTGATAGTTTGTACAACCAATAGTGTGCGAGGAGAGCCGGGATAATAGATCGCCAGTGTGATGCCATCGCATTGGACCTTCGTGAGGGTATCGGGAAGTGGATAACAAAGCAACTAGAGAAGAACATACAGAAGAAGGAGGCTGATGCTGTCAAGGAGTTGCGGAAACTTGGTACTGCGCAGGGAGTACTTCGGCGGTATTGGAGTGAGCAGAAGGCGGCTTAAAGCTCCACCTGTGCCCGTGAGTACTAGAACAATTGGTTGGGCTGCACCTCATGAACATTGTATAGCGGCATCGGCGTGTGTGAAGAAGGAACTCTCAAAGTTTTTCCAACTACACAACCAGATTGACAACCTCGAGGAGGAGTTAACAAGTGTCAAGTCTGCGGTAAAGCAGTTGCCTTTCCCTCCTGCCGACACCATATTCAGACTTCACACTCTCGAGGAGCGCAACCTCAAGCTGACTATTCGGAGGAAGGCCACCGGCAGTTTCTTCGAGTGGGATCGTCTTGATCAGGCCATTGGCGGGGTGCATGAGGCCTTAGGTATATATATTTTCGGTGTGTCATGGTATATCTATGGACTTACACCATTCCATTAGGGACGCGAGCTCACCCAGTTAACTCTTTCGTGTTATTTTGCGCAAATCTCTTGTTCGATATTGGATTTGGTGAGTCCTCCATTGTGGAGTTTTTCTCTATCGCAGATGCTGAACCCGTCTTCGACAGTTTCAAAGGTCTTCATCCTACACTTACGACGAGTATACTGAGGAGCAATACACTGCAACTGACCAACCAGGAGCTTCAGGCAGGTCACCCCTCCGAATGCAGGAACTCCACTCAGCAGAGAGCCATCTATCTCACCATCGAAAAGGTCGCTCAAGCTGAAGAAGGGCGCTCATAAATCCTTCATTCACGTTGCCTTGGAGCAAGCACAATTGGCTGCTACTGAAACGGCTCAGTCTGCTGCCGTTGGGAAGCATCCTAGTGCCGAACCCTCCCGTCCAGCATCTGCCAGCATATCGGCGACTGGGTCAAACATCAGCGGTTATGCTCATTCTCCCTCTCCCATCCCTCAGCTCCAGCCACCACATCAGCGCCTCCATTCTACATCACCTGATCCATTTGGTATGCCAAACCCCAACCCTCAGCAGCCCCCTCATCAGTATTCACACTACTCCAGCTATCCCTGCCATATTCCTGATACCGGCCTCCAGCCCTAGGTTCACCCTTATAGTTATGCTCAGCCTGCTGGTGCCGGCTACCTGCAATCGGCAGCAGGCCATCATCCCCAGTATCCCGTGCCTCCACCTCAGCCTGAATTGTATCTTTTTGCCACCGCCTCCATTCTTCACCCTCTGACTACCTCTCCTCAGTATCCCGTGCCTCCACCTCAGCCCAAATCACTATCTCTCACCACCCCCCGATCCTCAGCCCTCAACTACCTCCCCATCCCCATCTGGCGTCACAGCACTAGAAACACAAGGTAAATTACACCCTCCTCCTCCCGTCACTACTTCTACTCCTCTGCCTTCTATGGTCGCTGAGTTCCAACGCGAATCGGACTCCAAGGCCAATGAAGGCAATACGCAGACTTCGAAGACCCATGAGCTTCCCGAGCCTAGTGGGTCCCAAGATACCAACAAAGCTGTAGCAGGGGACAAAAACGTCAATGAGGAATCAGATACACTGCTTGGTAGTGAGAGGCTGCCTGGACTTGACGAAGTAAAAAGCCAGCCGTACATTGGGGACAACCGTTGAAAAAGAAGGACGCCTGCGATGCGATCTGCAAAGAGGCTGGCTCGTTGATCGTGAAGTGTTGCAAGGAGGAGGGGATCGAGTCCACCATGGTCTATGGGGCTATGGGTGGCAAAGTCAGCAGAGCGCAACGGTGCAAGACCCGATGGAACGGATACCAGTCCCTCGCTACCTCCAAGAAGTTCAAGGCAGAGGAGTTGGGTCGTAGCAAGGGTGCATTGAAATGGGATGGTAAGCAATCTCAAGCCCTAATGTTTCAGCTGACTAACCTATATATGCTAATAGGTGTAGGTAAGCCCACCGGAGACCAGCTCAAGGCCACCTATCGTCTTTTCACCGAAGAGCAAGAAGAAGAAAGGCCAAGGGAATCATCGACGTATGGAGTACGATGCGTGAGATTGAGGATGTGCAGACCAGGGGCGAACGAAAAAGTGAGCTTTCAGAGCCGCCATCAACCACGTTACCAAGCTAGTAAGTTCTATTCATCCTCCCCGCATCCAGAGATTGATGAGACTTGCGTAGGTGGAGTACTTTTATAATCGATTCAACATCCAGTTCTGGGGTCTCCTTGCTGGTGGTCAGGTTCGGACCGACCAGCTCCTTACGCATATCTTCGAGCCTAATGGAAGCGGTGGGGTAAGTCATCCTCCGCTTTTGCCTTGCTATCACAACGACTCACTGTCTCAAAGTTCACAAGTAAAGGCCTGGCTGTCGACCCAGAAGATCTTAAGGACCTATACATCCTGTAAGTCTAACTCCGCTGTTCGCCTGTGGCCGTTCAACTAACCTCCTCAACAGCAACCAGAATGCTGCTAAATTCACCAACCAGCAAATTGCCGCCATGGGACGCAGGCGTGGCTTGAAGGTATCTGGGCCAGGTCTTGATGACGATGATGAAGCTCACACAACGACCCCATCACCCACTTCAAACCCTTCTACCCCAATCAACTCGCCGAAGGTTCGTCGAACAGGCAGTGTGCCCGTACCCGCCTCCAAAAAGAACGTGAGGGATGTAGTCAGGGACATCCAAGTCAAGACTTGCTTTGGTATGTAATTTTGGCACACACAGCAAAGTACCTTATGCTGACACAACCCATTATAGACAAGTGTCTCACACCGCTTGGCAAGACATCCAAAGTCCCCGCCAACCTTCCGTGAGCCACCATGGTACCTGAATGCGTCAAGCCTGAAACTCGTAGTTGCGGACCTGATAAGTAAGTCACGAAAACTTCTTTGCCTTGCATCTGTCGAATAACAAGTCTGACAAAACGCGAAAACGACGAGGTCCTGGTACTTGTTACTGCTCCTGACAGTACAGGTAAGGTCGAAAGGATCTTTGTGAAAGATGTCAAGCCGGACGGTGCAGAACCAACAAAGGCTGGCAGTACCACCTCGAAGAAGGTTAAGTTTGAGGCATATGAGTCCATACCTCCAGCAGAGGCGAGCTTTCGAACAGGTCCCAAACACAGATCGAGGGACACAGCCAAACCGATCTATGGTCTCAAGGATGACTTTGCCTTGGACTCCTCTGCTGAGGAGGACGAATTGGAAACACTGAAGCCGGCAAAGAAAGGTATGCTTCCCTCCAAGTTTTAATGGTCTTCTACTCACTCTGCGATGTGAGTACTGTCTTGTCCTTGCTCGGATTCTCACACCTTATGCCTTGGTCTAACATACCTTTTCTCCTGGGTGTAGCTGGGGAGTTTTGAAGGCAATGTGCTTAGGCCTGATAGATATGTTGCCTTCCATTGCGAGGCATTCAGCCGCACCTTCATTTGGATGCAGATCCAACAGACTCTCTTCGATGGCCATCAGGATCTTGAATCCCTGAGGGCAGGCTTCTGTGTGGTGCTCAACCCCACCGCCGAGCCATTGTTGCGCAAGACCTTCGATACGGTATGTTATCCTTCAGTTTTGTCTGCGCGCTCTGCTGAACTCTCTCAGACCTTTTCTGGCGTTGAAGGGCTCGATCCCCTATATCTGGTCGCGTACCTTTATCTCCAGTTTCCGCCAAACCCTGCTGAGCTGCTGAATCATTTCACATTTGTGGTCGATGGTGGGCCTGAATCCAGGCCATTGTTGTGGAAGGCCCTGTATCAGGGCCGCCTCTTTTGTTGGCTCAAGGGGCGAGGGTACCCACCTTCCTTCCGCAACAGTGGGATAGTCTCCCCAGAAGAATTCAGAACCGGAGAGGGCGACCCTGCTTTATGGTTGAGGCATCTCCAACAGGAATACCTCAGCTACCAAGTGACCCGGCGTGGACAGTATGCACACGACTTCGACATCTGTTGGAAGGGGATGTAGTGAGTGACTCTGACTCCTTGTTGTCCTCACATGACTGCCAACCAACTCTCATGACCTGTTAGCACCTTGGGTCGCCCATCAAGTTTCGGACTTGCTTCATGGCCATGGACGTACGGCTGGATGCTGAGGTGAAGGGTGTCCTCACCCAAGTACCTGACACTCCACGTAGCAAGGCTGCCTTGGACAGCTGGTTTCACAAACAGCTATTGAACCCAGTGAGCCATTTCAACACAGGCTAGCTGTTTGGTCCCCAGAGGCCCTGGGCGGTGCGAGATGGTATATGGGGCCAGGTCGTTGTGCTTCATCAGTGCTCCAGATACTCTACATAATGATGAGTTGGTCCTAGTTAAGACACCGCTTATTGATTCGGTTTTGGTCACTCTGGAGTATGCGTCGGAACTGAGAAAGCCGTGATTTGAGATAAGTTACATCGTGTTATCTTCACCCCTCTTGTCCAGTCCCCAGGCACAGCTTTTATTCACAGGTGTCGAACACACTGCCAAGGGGTCCTGAATGATGAGAAAACGGTGTTCACACCCCCCGACGGTTTGATGAAGACATCACTGACATATGGTTGAATACTAGTGAACGCTGTGCCTGTTTCGGTGGGACGATATCAGTAGTTCCCTCCCAGGTACCACAGCACGTGAGAGGGACTCCTCTTGCTTCCATACAAGCTAAAGACACAACTCGAACAGAGTGCCTTGACATCAACAAAGCTCATGGCATTATGATGTACATATGTGGTCCAGAACTCTCAATGAACAAAGTCAGGCTCAAACTCCACTCCTCTGCAGAGCTGACCATACATGAGCCGTTGCTCGAGATCAACAGGCTGAGTTCAACTTTCACGAACATAGGATCCAGTGAATAACCTTCCGGAAACCCATGGCGCCTGGCAATCAGAAGACCAGTTCGCCGAGGCAACGACAAGCACAGAATGCTGTTGAGAGGATTGTGAGGAAGGTATGTCGTCATATGAGGGAGAGGAGAGACAGCGAGAGGCAAAGGCGGAGAGGCGCCCTGCGAAGGGAGCGCCTGGCGCCCGAGAGGTACATGGGCCTGAGGCGATGTATTTCGAGGTATAGGCACCATAAAGAGCCAAAGTCAAGGGAGTGGGGTCGAGCAAGAGGTTGCAGAGAGAGCAGAAGTTGATGTGGTGTCTGGCACCGGCGTTATAGCCCGAACAAGTGGAATTCTTGATGGCATTGAACTTGAGAGATAGGATACACTCCTTTCGCGTATTATTAGGGAGATGTCATGAGTACTATAATCAGATTCACCTGAGAAAGTCGACGAGGCAGAAACAAGACGATGGGGGAAAGCAGGAGGCCGTTGCAACTACTCCCTACCCTTGGAATCTACCTTCACCAAGGTGGAGCTCTGAACCTGTATGAGATATTGTATACCCACTACCTACTTAACTGTAAAGGAAAGAGTGAGAATATGTTTATTTCAAAATATTATTTACAGACCAGGCCTCCATTGTCACGTGGTAGCCATGGACAAATCCAGTGATCCCGTCTGATCGACAGAGGGACACAGATACCGTCAGAAATCTCTTCGAAGGATTTGAACGGTGAACTCAACCCAGCCAACAACTATTCATGCAAGATTATCTTGGTCTGGTCAGCCCACCATGCCCTAGTAGTCCAGGTGGTCTGTTGTTTCGCTTGGATCTGGAGAGATCCAGGGTCGCTTATCATTCCGACAGCCCGCCGGCCGTCTGCTTTTTCACTAATTCTAGCTGGAACTTACTGGATCCAGTGAGAACTAAGGAGATCTGGTGATATTTGGTCAACCTGACGGGATCCTAAGAGATCCTGCCGGAGTTCGGACTAAATTAGGATTTTTGTCCAATAATGTACCTGGTACCAGCGTCGATTCTAATTCACAACATCACTATCAGCGAGCTACTTACCACAAACCACCTCGCTCCGAAGTCGACCACCCAGTATACATCTCCCTCGATTCGTGTGCAAGACTCGTACTGCACTCGATACGAAGACGCCTTTGTCTCACAAGTTCATCGGCAAACCAACCGTTTGAAAAAGCTTCGAGATCAAGGGCTACAATTATGGAATGGAATGGAGGGCGAGTCATACGGGCAAGTTTCTGCATCAATCTGTGCTTCTGAAACCGCACAGAACATAGCATATCAAAAGATTGATAGATATGACCTTTCGATCTCGTTCTCGTAGTACACGATTATCGCGGTACTATGGTACGACGGTCCAAAAGTGGTGTCGATTTCTCAGCCCGAAAAGTGCTAGATTTGCATCTACAGACTGTAGCATTGGGTGGACCTATACACCTCGCCTCAGCTCTTCGCCGCTGCCCTCCTTTCTACCATCCCATCCGACACCCTTACCGCCATGAACTCGGAGTTTTTTCGAGATGCACACAAGCCCAACATTACTACCGGGAGTGGTGGCTTCAGTCACGTTCAAGGAGACCAGTTCAATTATTCAACGACGATCGTCTGAGCGGAGGAGAAGGAGCATACAGTTTTCGACGAGGTATGCGGGCAGGGATTTGTGTTGGGCGTGATCTAACCCTTTCATTAGTTTTTCTATGTCAAGCGTGGTGCGATATGCAGGCTGAGGGACATTGGGTGTACCGCGTATCCTCGAAGATGGAACGACAGAGAAAGAGAGGGGCGGGAAGAGGGACGACCTCGAGCTGATAGAACAACCTGTGTAGCGAAGGTGCTAGACCGACCGGGAATGGTGTTTACGGTGATGCAGTATAGTGGGCCAGAGGCACAGAAGGTACTAGCGCAATAGACCAGTGATCGCTCATGTTTAACGAACGTTCCAAATCCCTTTTTAGGCTTTCGAAGACGACTTTCGGACGTTATCGAGAGCACAGTGTGTTTCGCCCTCCAAGTTCCTATTGTTGTGGATGCTCAAGTTACCGCAGGACCTACATGTTGCAAATTTACGGTCACAACCAGTCAGACATCCCCTTACTCCTGTTGTACGACGGTGCGTGATTCATGTTGTCAGCTGAGGTTTAGTACTGACGCTCCACTGCAGAGCTGGTACCAGCTGCGCATTTGAAAGGGAACATAAGCAGATTAGGTCGGATGTATCTCTACAACTTGAATGTGAGTAATCATGTAATAATATGGACAGAATTCAATTAACCAGTTACAGAGGCAATTGGGCTGCGAGGAAGAAGAACTATGGCTGGATGTTGGGAGAGGACTGTTTTGTCGTGGCCCGTTTGGGCCGGCCCCCAATTTCTATCGGAATAGTCTTGGCCTTCATGACCTGCCTTTGAGCATGGAGTTCATCCAGGGGGACGTTTTGTTGCGCTTTTTGGCGAGCCTCAAGTCAAAAGAAGTCGATCGCATCATGGTCATGGAAGCGATTACTTCGGGCACTTGGATCACCGATGTCTTTGAACAAGTCTCCCGGACAACTGTCATTTCGACGACAACGAAAACGCCCATCGCGGTTGCAGCCAACATTTGGGAGAGTGACAGCAACAGTCTCTCAGAGCGAAGATTGTTGGAAGATGGAATGACTAGGTGGGTTTGAAGTGATCATCGGCTTCTTTACCTGACAACTTCAGTAGATTCAAGCTTGCTAAGGGGATCTACCTTGGGTTGAGGTTGAATCCAGATGCAGAGAATGCCTGGCTGCCGCAAGCATCGAGCATTCTCCATGCTCGCGGCATTTCATTGGAGAATGTTTCGGAGGTATACGGTGTGTTCAACGTTGCCATTCTCCACTCCCCTCTCGCCCGTTGACGTTTTCACTTCAGAGCTCATTCACGCACGGGCGTGGTTGAACGGCAGCCTTTCCAACTATCAAGTTCGACAGGATCAAGAAAGCATCTACCTCTTCATCCGCCCGCCTCCTCCTGACCTGCGCAATTGCGCCACCGCCTCCCTCCATTACTGGTCTTTACAAGAAGATGGTCAAGCCCCTCTCTCACATCTTGCCTGCCACGACCTAGGCCTTCCCGTCGAACTTTACTTTTATAATCACAGCTCCTATTCACGGTCATGGTCCAATGAATGCTACGAAACACTCCACCAATATCAACTCCTCCGAGCCTTCGACCCAACTACGACCGGTTTTGCCCGATATCTCGGATATGATATCGTTTTCAACCCTCTGAACGACTCAGCTCGCTTTGATCAGGTTCACCAAGGTTAATTCCGCCCCCTCTTTCTCCTTTGATGTTGTCTGATCTTCCCGATTCGTCTGGCAGAATCTTCACCCGAGCGTATACCCTCGACGCTGGCTTCTGACGTTCAAGCGATAGAATGTCCCACTCAAATACACCCGACTCGAATTCCTCTATGGTGCAAACGCTTATACACCGCTACTTTTGTACAAATTATATAGCACGTTCAGTTTTGATCATTTTGCTTAATTATCTTACAGAAAAACATATAAATATACATAGAGTAGAATCCTCAGACTGATAGTCTATAGGGTCAAAATTGACCGAGTTATTTCTTCGATGTTCGGCCAATTTGGCGCGGTGTGCTAAGCGCCCTCCAAGCGCCCGTCGAGCGCTGGTCCAGCTGTTGTTCTGAGGCCCATGAGGAGGGCAGAAAGGAGTCCTAATCCATAAAAAAACCTTGGGGGGGGGGGGTTGCCTGTTTTTTGGAGTCCCAAGGCCACCGAGGTGGGCGCTAAAAGTAGGCGCGCAGACCTGTTGCTGTCGGGCCAATTTGGCGCGTGTCCAAAGTAGCGGTGACTAAGCCGTTTGCACCATAGGATCTGCGACTGTCACTTTTAGGGCCCGGCAGGTCCATTAACCTTTGGGCACCCGCATTCCTGCCTCCCTCTTCAACGATTTCCAATAATTCCGAAACTGCTAGGCAAAATTTCGACACCGACAACGACGTTGACTGAACCCGTCGCATCGAAAAGTGAAGACTTCGCTTCGTACCTCTGTAGTGCGCATCAATTCACCGCTCCAGTCACTCGTTTACTCTACCTCGTTGATTATTGTCGCGAGTGGACGAGGTTTACGTACTGATAGAGTTTCTAAGGCTCCCTTTGTTGCCTAAGTATCTTGTCATAGTTGCAATAGTATAGTCGACATGATATTTCGGCGATTGCGCGGTGCACGAAGTGGGCGCTAATGGGCGGGGATTTCAAGATTTCGAACGTGAACAATTCAGAAAGCACATCATTGAACCTCGTTTACTCGTCGACATGACGACTTTCTGTTCTCGTAAGCCCGGAATGGTTCGCCTATTGCACTGCATTGAATATGCATAATCATCGAACCACTTTCCGTCGCCACTATTCTTGCATTCTGCTACTACGTAGAACATAGATGTAAATCCACCTTGACCGGACCATGTTCCTGTCAGTCGTAGGACGTTTGATCTACAAGATAAGGAATCCAAGGGTACGGATCTTCAATTGAGTTAGATCGACAAAGCCTCCCTTCCTCAGTCTCTTGCCACCGATCCCCTCCAACGGCTAACGACCCATAAAGGACTTGGTCCGGGTCCCACTTGTTCTTGATCTCGAGCAATCTATTATATTTCGATCCGTAGAAAGCTTCCTTGAAATCTGGCTCGTAAGGGTCGGCCTAAGATTGAATGTTAGCCAGTCAGCAAACGTGGACAAAGCGCATAACACTGGGCGTTGATCACACCTCGTTGAGATACGCGCCTGACCCTGGAGTCAACTGCTTGAGTGCGGGGATAAACTCGGTGGTTATCCTGTTTCGATCGCGTACGATATGTTCCAGGGAATCCCCGTCCACCAAGGGCCTGTGCAGAATTGGGGTGAGCACCGATTCAACACGTAGCAGCGAGGATAGAACACTTACAATATGACAGCAAAATGCCGTTCTGCCTCTCTCCAAGCGCTAAGAATCGCATTATCCTCGTTCCCAGATCCCGTAGCCCTCATACTGAAATCCTGTACAAGTGCACCACCCTCGATGATCCGCCTGATTGTACGCTGGAGCTCCTCCAATTCCTCTTTGTCCTCCCAAATCGACCTTGGCAAAAGTCTCGATCCAAAAACGATATTCGCAACCTTGAATTCCCTCAAGAACGTAACGGTATTATACGCTTCCAAGTACCCATCGTACGTGTCCACCGCCGTCTGGTATTTGACACCCAGACCATCGAGTGTTTCAAGTAAAGGCCGAAGGAGTGTCGATACCTCTGAAGCGCTCTTGTCCACAGCAAAAACTGGGTTGAGAGTGAAAAATTGAGTGCTGTACACCGCGATAGCGAATATTTTGGCGTTTGTGAGGGTCGGTGTGATAGCTTGATAGGCGTCGATGGCTTTCCAAAAGGTATCTTGATCGATCCCGTCGGAGGTGAAGTTGAGGGAGCCGACTGTGACGGGGAGGTCTTGATGCGCTTTGACGGTGACGGACCACAGTACGCCGTATGTTCCTCCTCCCTGAGATTTCGGCGATTGCATGTTAGTATCCATATGAAGAACACCTCGAAAGACAAAACTTACACCACTCAGAGCCCAATAGAGGTCTTTATGCTTGGTCGGAGACGCACGAACGAACTCGCCTCGAGTCGTGATCACCTCAAACTCGAGCGTATGATCGGCAGCCAGCCCGTGGAACGAGGTCAAAGCGGAATGACCACCGCCTTGTAGATATCCGCCAGCGAAACCAACCGTCTAGTGATATAAGCGCTTTGAGTTGGGCGCGGAGCACGAGGAGTTGCTTACTGGACATTCACCACCAACAACCGCAAGCCCTCTTTTATGTGCCTCTGTCGCTAAGTCATATCCAAGAACTCCTGCATTTACTTTGAACGCAGGTCCCGAATACCCAGAGGACGTGTATTGAGGAACAAAGTCGATATCCTGTAAGTGGTGCATCCAGACCGACACTGCTCCCGTCGCAGTTGATCTTCCCAAGTAGCTATAGAAAGTGTTAGAACGTGGTGCTTCGGGCAGGGGCTGGGCATGAAAACACTCACTCGTGGCCAGTGTTCATAACGACGAATCGAATATTATGCTCCTTCACAAATTCGATAGTTTTGATAACATGTCCAGGCGACGAGACGTTCACAGCATATTGCACATATGCCCCGACCTGACAAGGCGTTTCTCGGGGGTCAAAAGGGTCGCAACTCTTGTTGAGGAACGTCAGGTCCATCACAGACGAAGGATGTGGTACACTAGATAAAGTCAAGTGTTAGTCTGGCGCACACTGGGGGGAAAGGGTGCGATACAACGAACTGGAGCTCGGGAATATGCCAATTTTCTCGGATACGGGTGCATTCTGCTTCGTCGTAGGTTGGGTCGTGACAAGGACTACCGATGGGTATCGTCTTGATGAGACGTCCATCGATAGACTGGTTGAAGGCCTCCCATACTTCTGAACTGGGCCAGGAAGAGTCGGTTGGTAGGATTCGACAGGGCTTTTGGAGTTCGCCTGCGACAAGTGTAGCGAACGCAGTCGCCAGGGCAATTCTGGGGAACATTTCTCGGAGAGAAGAGAGCGAGAGGACCTTCCTACAAGTGGGGTCTTTTAAAAGTCTACTCGAGGAATACAGTTCACCACTCGAACTCACGTCTATTCATTGTCTTGGAGTCCGGAAGACAGACGGTATGTTCCAGAGCGCTGTTGGCAAACCTTCTCGGACCTGGGGACGCTGATGAAGAATATATATTCGCCTATGTGAATTGCTTGCGGCTTCTTATCTTGATGACACTTGATGATTCTCTGTTCGAACCGGATATAGGGAGCATCGGATGATGGCCAAAGGATGAAAACGCAAATTATTTCCCAGCGTCACCGCCCGTCGCCTTCTAAGAACGGTTCACAGGTACACACAAATACATCCGAAGTCGCTCCGCGTTGATCTTAATAAAGTGAAGGTCAGTCACGCAGAAAGAGTCAAGGGAAAGTTGTAGAGTAATGCATACTTTCTCCCTTTCAAGCCTGACGAAAAACTGTCTGCCCAGATTCCGTGAATACCATCATGGATGCAGCCAAATGTCGGGTTGATTTGATCGACACTGAGCAATGGGTTCAGTGTCGCATCCTTCATCCAGCACGGCGTCCACTCGAGTTCGACAAACCCTCTCGATTCCTCAATTGCCTTCCATCTCATGACCCGCCCCCTCACGCCTCTTCGTCATTGCTTTTCAGTCGCGTAGGCGGGTGCGCAGAACCTGTCAAGTCTCCCAGGATATGTCGTTCTAGCCGAACTGGCAAAGAACTTCGCGGGTTTGATACGAGGACTTGATGAGGGGACAGACGTGATGAGCCGAAGGTTTAGAGCGTGTGCGAAAATATGGGGCCGGAGCTCCATAGAGTTCGCAACCAGATGTGCTTTGAGAGAAACTTGCAACCCGTTCAGAGGTTTCTTGGTGGATTAGTAGAGGGAAAGTCTGATCTAGGAAAGTCGTGGGGCAAGGTCATCCGCAGAGAAAGGGCCAACGGAAAGCTGTGGTATAATTCTCACTTCTTTTTCTCCGTCCAACACCCTGACAAGATACCCGCTCTAGCCAAATGTCGTGTTTGTTTTGTCGAAGAGGACCAAGTTCGTTGGCGCAGACTCGCATTCGCCAACGGTTACCTAGCACTATGTCCATTTCCGAGAAACTTCAAACAACATGAACTTGATTTTGGACACAGTTCCCTTCCATGTGAAAGCAGTGGTCGGAGTTGAAAAAGATTGATGACGCGGACGGTCCAGTCGAAAGGAGACAGGAGAAAGCTGAGAAGGGGGAGGTTGACGGCAGCTGAGAAAGCTGGTTATCGCGGGCGTCTACATGGGCGCTTTCAATTTTTCAATCCCTCGAGTCTCGGACCGGACCTGGGGCCTGCCTGCTCATGGTCACCTTGGTGCCATTGAAGTTGCTCACAGTACTCAGTGCTCAAGCGCTCACTGCTCACCGGCACCCCTCGCCCCCTCCGCGTTTCACACTAACGAACACTAATTCACCGAGATAGAGGTCTCGGAGATCCCAGTGTCGACAACTTTCAACTCGCCCGGTTCCGATCTGGAAGGTGCCAGCAACTCACCCTCACTCGCCACGCCAATTCCCGATTTGGCAGTTCTGCACATTCCAAGCGGCGACTATATGGAACATTGTCAGTCGAGCTGCATGGGATATAGTACGATCACAGAGATTTCAGATCGTTTTGACGGCTACAGTCCCGCCGAGCCTTCAGAAACGAAAAAGGTGACGAGAAGTGGAAGTGGCGGCGGGAACATGTCTACCAGAAAACACCGTTTCCCGGAAATCGAGCAGATCGTTGCGCGTGTGAGTAGTGTTCGAGATGAATGCCTCAATCACCACATTGTTACACGTCCGAGAAGGAAATTGGATAGATTATATATCACGACCAACGGCAAGAGGGAGTGGCTGAAGGAGCTCAAGGGTGTCTTGAAGCTCTCGGGCTCGGGAGTGGGGGGAGGGTGTAAGGAAATCGCAACGAGCAGACGTCTGACGATAATGAGCGAGCAAAGATACGTTTCTCAGACTGTGGTAGACGTGCATATCGGCTCGAGAGCGACTGTTTGCATTGGTATGATGGGGCGAGTAATTCACTCTCGTAGGGAGTCTGGAGACTAACTGGCCGGTCACTTTCTACGTCCAGTTCTCGAGTATGGCTGTGGGTATTGTTATGTTGCGTAGGAGAAGTGGATTCGATCGTCGCGCCACCAGATTCTGGTGACTGAAGCGAGCAGAAGGTGCAGCAACTGGTGGATTTGGTCTACATTGATGAATAGACGACGATGTCTGACCCAGACGTCGAGCTTGAGAGATTTTATAATTGAAGGCTTGATTGAGACGGTGTCCGCAGAAGTCAGGAGAGCGGCTAACGGGTATGATTGAAGGACTTTCATTTTCGTTACAATGATAATTTACATTCTGAAGAAAAGCCTTCAGTGCAAACTCGTACGTGTATCAATCAAGTCCATGAGGTAAAAAAGTTGTAACAACTCACAATTCCAATTCATAAACCCGTCATGCTGTATTAGTATTTCCTCCGACGTGTTCCAGATCTCTGTTCGCGAAGCTGTTCTATTCAAGAGTGTAATTGAGAATAATTGAACTGGTGGGTTTGATCACGTACATCGTTGATATGTGGGATAGAATTACTCCAGTTTGAGGGACTGTCGAAGTTGATAGTGGGGAATACCTTCCTAATGCTCGGTAGACAGACCCTGGATTGACTTTTAACCCTATCGATTTTCTTGAGAACCATGACTTGAGAACAGTCATCGTGAGAGAGGGCTTGTGATTCTTGGTCATGGGTATCCTTCGAAGCGTAGCATTCCTGATGTCGATCATCCGACGAAACTGGGTCAGGTGAACTAGAGGTGCGGTTTTCATGACGTTCGTCCAGGTGGTCGGCGCTGGAAGGAGAGTGAACAATGACATGAAATCAGAGCACGTATACCTGCAATAAGTATTGACTCACTGGACCTTGGCCAAATGAACCCGAAGATTGTACAATTGCATAGTCGAGTAGGAGCAGAACGGGCAGAACTGAGATCTGTATGGTTCAAATGAGAATGCCTTTTGAACATCCGGGCGTAAGACAGACCCACATGAGGCGTCTTTGAAGGGGAGACAAGTGCGTTAGCTTGTGTCTTTTCAGGTCGGATGTCCTGGCAGCAGAAAAGCTGCACTCGTTGCAGGATCTGGGCTATCAGCGAACAGTTTATAGTTGGATAGAAATTAGATGTTCATCCTACGAGGCGAGAAACGAGACACCGTACCACCACATGGTCGTAGCGATGTTTTCTCGATTTGTTTTTGGGCTTATTCGCCTTAGAAGTGCTCTGAGATGACGGCCTTTCTACCTCTGACATGGAAGGAGGGATTCAGGGACGTCGGATCCGGGGTATGCCATTGGAAGGAGGGACCACGTGTTATTGTGATCAGTTATATCAGCTCTCGAGCGCTTTTCGGTCAAACTTATAGCAGAAGAAGAGAAAAGGAAGGGAGGGGGTTGGAGGGGGTTGCTGCACATGATAGTGGTAGTCCGAGCGTAGGTCAAAGCCGTGGGCGTTTAGGGGCGCTTTTTGTGATACTCACTTCGGTTTCGGGCCGGATCGGGGCGCTCTGGGTTGATTTACGACACCCACCAGCAAAAGTTGCAAAACTCGGACCACCACGTTCGTTATCCGCTAATTGGTGCAACGACCTGGCAGCCTTGTTTTCGGAGAAAAACTAGGACAATCCGGCCGGTATTCTACCCGCTCACCATGGCTATATCGTCCGTTGACTTTTATTCTCAACCCTTGGGCCCGATGTCTCCTTGTTTCACAACACACAATATGGATTCAATCACGCGATTGGGGACACTCGAACCTTGCACAATTACAATTACAATCGAACTCCGTTCACGGTCAGCACACTTCACTTTTGAACGACACCGTAGCATCACCACTATGTATCATCAAGCTTCAACCCCTTGCTCTGGAAGGTCCTTAATTACGGAGCCAACAAAGGCACGAAGGGCTTCATCGTAACGAGCCTTTTCTTCGCCAGTCATGGCATCCGGGCCTGCAATCACCTCCAAAGAGTCACGGATCTTTTGCTCGAGTGGGTCAAAAGGTGTGTCGCCCTCGTCCTGAGATGAAGCAAGATCTTGGTCAGTCTCAGAGCTCACGACACGTCAAGCGCAGCACAAACCTGATTATCATTCTCAGCCTGAATGCTCCTGTAGGCTTCGAGGTTCTCGTCCTTGTGAGGATCAGAAAGGACAGCTTGGGAGAATGACATGAGTTCCTCCTTGAGCTTCTTGTAGGCTTCGCGGGTCTCAGAGACCTTCAGTTTGCGATACTGTGAGCTTTGGATGTTGACTGGTAGTGGAGAGTCACGTACATCGATCTTTTGATCTAGATTGTCCCAAAATTCGGGATCTTCGAGCTGCAATTCGGTAACGAAGGCTTCAGCTTGTTGATAATCTGTTTTAGGCTGCGACTCGGCACTGGCATCAACCTGTTGCAGAGATCAGCTATCCGGCATCTCAAAAGGAGTGTATGACGGAAATTATACCTTAGCTTCCTGTAGATTGTGTCCGGACGCCCAAGGGTTCGCACTGATAGGCACAGCAGGGAGGACCTTGCCATTGTACCTGTTAGCTTCGTCTCTAGGGGCCTTGCGCTGTTGCAAAAACATATGAGTCGTTGGCAGAGCTGACAGTAGTTCTCGGTAACACTTACTACAAAGATCCCAATCCAGAAAGCTTTTTGGAGTCGTGCCCACTTCAACTTCTTCCACTGTCGCCCTCGCCTCATGATGACAAAGATGGCTTCGCAGTACCAATAGCAGTTGTAGCAGTACCACGTATATTTGGGCTGCGACTTATGGACCTTGAGGAGAACGTCTGCCATATGCTCCAAACTCAGAGACCCCTCGCCAAACTCGACGTAGCGCATAGGGAGTGGAAGCCGGTCGCCTCCGCCTGGGCTGCTGCTGTTGCTAAAGCTGACAAGGCTGGCGGTATGGACGAGGGGGAGCTCCCCGAAAGGAACAACCTTGGCTATGGCTTCGTTCCCAGATGTTTCTACGCTCCCAGATGTTTCTTTGATACGTGGCGGGCTCGATGTGTTGGACTTAATCCATGGATACTCGCCAATGCACATCTGGTCTTGTATGTCGTTTCGCTCGGCTATCAGCCTGCGCCAGCTCGTGGTGTGAGGATTCCATATCACGACGTGCAAGTATTCGTGTAGAACCCAGTTATTCATGTCCTTGACATGGGTGACTGTTATGACTGAGCAGTCCTTGTACTCGGAGGGACGTTGGCGGATGTAGTCGGAGAACTCGGTAATTTTGACTCGGGTGACTTCGACTTTGTCGGGCATGATATTGAAGATCGATGGTTCTGTGATGTTGATAGGTGAGGGACTTTGCGTCCGTGAGCACTCCTTTTAAAGTACGCAGCCACCAGCGCTCGGAGCTCAAATAATCGAAGGTGTGGGAGCGAAGAGTTATGTCGATGACGTTGAACTCGATTGATCATGAACGACGTGTTCAATGGGTGGAATCTGATTCTCCTCATTGCCATCCACTTGAACTTCACCGTCAAAATGAAATGAGCGGAGACGCTCCCGAACAGTGGTTTGGAAGAATTCACTGAGGATGCCACACAGGCAGTGATCTCACGATGTGGTGTATGGCTCTTTGTCCAACGGCGCGCCATCAGATACAGACGACAGGGTTAATTCACGGACATCTAGCAAGTCCGTGAGATGTGCTGGCCTAAACCTTTCGGTCCTAGGACTCATATACACACAAAATGAACCGGAACCGAGAAGTGGCGTCTACCGGTAAAGGCGAAGAGTAGGTGGGAGTGTAGATGGTGTAGAATTGAAGGTTCTCTCATGTCATACTTCTAAGAACTAGCACCCCTACCGTTCAACGTGATTGGTCCAACGAACCCCTTATGAGTATTTAGCGCCACCGGAGGTTTCCGAGTGCTAACGAGCTTAGAATAGAAGCTATTGAATAGACCGCACGATTGGTCTCTCGGGAAATCGAGAAGTTGAGCTGAGACAGCCATCTTGGAATCCTGCGGGGAGCTTGCAAGTCTAGGGGCGCGCCGGAGTTTCCAGTACTCCGAGCGCTAGATGTATTCAAGTGACACTGATTTGCGACGGCTTCAATTTTGAGGTTTGAGCTCTAGAAAACTCTGAACCATGCCGCTGTCGCCCACGGTTTCTGGTTTGGAATCTCAATGTCAACCGAATTTCAATGAGTCATGACAGGCTCAATGAATCTAGGGCAATGAATGAACACCGTCGTAACTGGTTGTGGGGTGTTCTCTGGGGATATTGACGGTTTTGAATAGTTCGGATGCTTTGTTGGACTGGTGAACAATACGAACGATTCATATTAAGTTTCCCAATTTTACCAGATCCGGTCGATCACCCTGTGCGGCCATCGAAATTTGGCCATTGGGAATGCGTTGGGAGAGGAGGGTGAGTCGATGTCGTAGTGTCCGAGCTCTAAACAAGATGGATCAAGATGCTTGAAGTCAACGAGTGGATGGCATGAGTATTTCCGCCGGATTTCATATCTAGCATAAGTAGTTCCCTCCAAAATTTGAATCCAGTTGCCCAAATTTTCGAGTGTATTGGCTATGGAACGAGGATTCCGGCTCCGATTGGGTCGACGAGGTCCGATGTCTAAACAGGAGGTTACTATAGATCAGTTTATCGAAGGGGAGGTTGGGAAGAGGGCTAACAGTAGTACACCCTTGAATCAGTTCCGAATCTTGATATGGCATGCCACCACACGGGTGCCGGGATCACGATGACGGGGGTTAAAGTCGAGCGATGGTATACTTATTCTCCCAGCTGAGCCTTTCCCTCACTATGCTGTATTCGAATTTTCCTTGGACGCGCGACGGGCTCACAATTGAAGCGAAGTCCAAATACGTATGTGGAAACTTCAAAAGATGGGACGAGAACATTCTGCTTTGATAGACAAGATGATCAACATCTCTCGCTGCTCGCGATATGATAGATTGTGGGACTTACATTGGTAAAAAATATAGCTTGTTGAAGATATCAAAGGTCTCGAAGCAAGCTGGAGGTTGTCTTGACAGTACCAGTCGAGGTCTAAGCGCAAGTCAAAGCAACGAGCGCCTGTGGGCGTTTTTGTGATATTCGATCTGATTCGGTTTTCGGGCCGGATTTAAACTCCCTGGCTTGACCAGCGACACCCACCAGCGGTACTCCAGACTTTAAGTGGGCTCCTCGGCAACCATACAGCGTAGGATCTCCTTTCAACTGCGTAACGTCACTCGACCAAATCTTTGATTAACTCCCGTATCGAGGGCCACATATAGACGTGAGAGCTTACTGCGAGGTGCGTCGTGATCTCGGTTTCAGGCTGCGTCGTTGAGAAAAATAACCAAAAAGACAGGATGCAGCACCGCGATTCTGTTAAAATTGATGAATGGACATCTGTTTCGCGTCTCAAATAGGCATCGTTGGTCGCATAGATCCACTAGGATCGTTGGAACCAGTTGGGCAACATAGCTTGATCGTCTACCGTCACCCCTTCAAACAGATCACCAATGCTCCCCGAGCTCTTTCGAAAGGCACAAAACTTCACAGTATCCGGCGGCAGCTTCAACAACGTCGAGGGGGGTCAATACAATTACTATGGCCCGACCACGATCATCCAAAATCGAATCAATAACCGGGGGGAATTCGACGAGGTGAGCGGAGAACCGTCCTACTCGAGGACGAGAAGTCAATTTCTTCTATAGTTTTACTTCGTGAAGCGCGGTGCAATCTGCAGACTGAGGGATATCTATTGCTACACTTACCCGCGACGATGGGACGACGGGGAACGATGGTACTTGGAAAGAGGATATCGAGCTGACAGGACAGTCTGTGCTGCGAGGGTACGGAGAGAACCGGACACAATGTTTACAGTAATACATTACAGTGGGCCGGAGGCACGGAAGGTACACGACGACCACTACTCTCATCTTCAATGCTGAACGCTTACTATGGCGCTTCCTTGAGGCTTTTGAAGAAGACTTTCGGTCGTTATCAAGAACACTGTGCGTCTCACTCTTCTACAATTTCGTACCAGTTCCAGTTCTCAAGTCATCATTGCAGGACCTCTAATGTGTCGCAAGTCTATGGTTACAATGAGTATGAGATTCCCTCACTCGTATTGTACAATGGTACGTGGTTGCATGCTGCCAGTCGAGCTCCGCTGATGATCGGATCGGCTGCAGAACTGGTGCCAGTTGCGCACTTGAAAGGGAAGATAGGGCTTTTGGGTCAGATGTATCTCTTTGGTTTAGGTGTAAGTACTAGGCAGTGGAGTTTTCTCTCTTCGATGCACTGTCTGAATTAACTCCGGTTCAGAAACAGTTGGGTTGCAAGTCCAATGGTGAATTGTGGATGGATGTTGGGAGAGGAGTGATATGTCGCGGCCCACTAGGACCCGACCTAGATCTCCATATATGGGACTTCGGCATCAAGAACCTGCCTCTGACTATAGAACTTGTTTGGGGAGATGTTTTGTTGCGTTTTTTGGCAAGTTTCGAGTCGAAGGAAGTCGATCGCGCTGTCGTCGTGGGCATATCCTATTCGGGTATCGGGGCTTGGCAGCTTGAACGAGTCTCGCGACCCACTGTCATTTCAACGTTGACAGACGCACCCATTGCTGTCGCAGACAATGTCTGGAAGAGTTATAACGATGGTCTTTCAGGTCGGAAATCGTTGGAAAACAGGTTGACAAGGTGAGACTGAACCATTTCTCAACTTCATCATCTAATACTATGAGTAGATTCACACCTGCTGATAGAATTCATCTCCGATCGGAGGGCGAGTGGGATATACGGAAGGCCTGGATAGCCCAAGCGCTGAACGTTTTTCATGTTCGTGGAATCACTTTAGAGGATGATCTGAGTATTTATGGTGCGTCTTCATTTTCATGCCCTTTCCACCTGCCAACGTTCTTCAGAGCTCGTATACCCTACCACACGGTTGAAAGGCCACCTTTCGATCTCCAAAGCCAAGCAACGATCTCAACAAGCAATTTACCTATTTGTACGTCCGCCCCCTCCCGACCTCGACGATAAGAGGTGCCACACCTCTTCCCTACACCACTGGTCTTTTGATGAAGATGGTCACTCTCCTCTTCCACATGATGTCTGTCACGATTTCGGTCTTCCCATCGAGTTTAGATTTATCAATGGCTATAACTCATCCCGCTGGGCAAATGATCATTACAAACTCGTATATCAATATCAACTCCTCCGAGGATTCGATCCCACCACGAACGATTTCGCTCATCATCTCGGATATAACGACATTTTCCAGCCCCTCAATGACTCGGATAATTTGGATTGATGTAAAAAGGTTTGCTTTGTTCCTCCCTTATAAACCCCAGGCCAATGTCTTCACATTTGTTTGCAGATACTCCTCGGAGTAGACCCTCGAGACCGACATTCGATGTTCCAGTTGACGGCGATTAAATTCCCCACTCATCCCTCTCGCTCTACTCGTTCATCTCAGAACTCTAAGCGTTCTATAAGAGCTTCTGGCCCCCCATGATCTTGCCTTGTTAGGAGATTGGAGTTTGCCTTGAACTTTTCAGACACCACCGTGCGGACTCTGGACGTTGCCAGACATTGCAATGACTAACGTAGCATTCGAAGACACGCATTTCCACTCATTCTTTACCTCTGTAGTACGCGCAAGACTATTCATAATTCAGCCCCGGCTAGCTGCTTGTCCGCATATTTCTCCTGACTAGGATGTGCGACGAAGTCACGGCCACGAAATTCATGTTGTCTCCTTGGCGTGCGCATTCATGAATACGGCGACAACAACTCTCAAGAACATAAGAGGCCGTTCAAAGCACCTTCAAATGGCCAGAATCAATGTACGCTGTTAGCCAGGAAAGACTACTCATCGTGACGTGAAGAGCGTGTTGAGGCGCAGGAAAGGGACCTCAAGCGACGTCGAAAAGGAGTTTCGTACGTCTGCAGCCGGTGAGGGACGTTGAGTCTCGGCGAATGTGATACGGATGCGCCCTCGGACTTGTTGTCGAGGTTGAGAGGCTTGATGCACCTTTTCGAGCTCGAATGGTGAAAGACGCAGTAAATATCCGAGACACTGTGGGTATAGATCCCGATAAGGTACCTCTCGAGTGCTTTCGTATCATTATTCACGCCGGCGTGAGCCATGAGGGATATTTGACTGGACAGTCTGATGTAGTTTGAGGAATTTTTCGAGCATTCTATCCGCATCTCACACTTTCAACTTCGTGGCCTCCTACGCTCGCTACGGGATGTCGGTAGTTTGTCTGTTGGCGTGGAGGGGTATCGGACTCGGAGGGCGAGATGGAGGTTAACTTTGGGCCCGTATTGACTAAAAAAATATCTTACCAGCGCCCAAGTCCTATACTATGGATTTTACGCATACTTCGGGCTAAGGTCGTCTAGGGGGAACGATATGCTTCTGTATGTGTGGTGGAACTCATGATAAGTGCGTACGGTATTTGCACCGCAGACGGGGTGATCTTCGAAGATCCTTCCTAGTTCGATGTGGAGCCGTCCTGAGAGAGCCAGAGAAATAGGTCAGAAAAACTCGATGTGTAGCAGCCCGTGATTCAACGCATACGGTTCCTTGATTCGGTGTCATGGGACAAGTATGGTATGGAGGATTGATATGAAAAGGAGAAGTTGCGCGATGTTACTCAAGAGACTTCATTCGTAGCTATAAGTATGGGGGATATTGGAAATAATACGAAAGACGTACCGGGGTCATCAAGGGGAACAGTGACATCCGAGAGCAGACGAGTTACTCTCGTGCTCGTGTCTGAACCCAACCCCCATTCCACAGCGCTACCCCCTCTATTCTTCCGACCAGCGTTCATAGGTAACTTGAGCTTGATGCCCTAGAGGTCTCGAGGTTTGAGTATTATGGGGACGCTTGGGTCAAGCTGAAGTTTGGAAACGACATTTCACGCTGGCATCCGGAATGAGGCCCAACTTGCAGGCCAAACGGTGATACCAATTGTGAAGCACGAGGTTCAGAGCAACGTGCAATGTTGAAGGTGGGCTCAAGTCCAATTTCTGGGTGGATCGTCTTCTTGGTTGCAGTGACAAAGAGAGAACGTGGGGTGGTTGAAGCGCACACTAAAGCGCGGGCGCTTTCGCAATTCTATTGGCCGCTGGGACCGGGCTTCGCTCCTTCTTTCGCAACACCGACGACATCAGGGTTCAACGTCCTAACTCTCGTCGAATATGGTGCTCTCCACTAACTACGGGCCATACGGACTCCTCAAAACCTCTGAATCAGCTCTCCAACACAAGCGACATCACGATGTGGGGGATCTGTCGCAGGAGCTGGTATTGGTGAATAAAATTAGGAAGAGGACGTTCATTCCCCTCGTGAGTCCTATCCTTCTATTTCGATTTGCACTGTTGACAACGTTCTACAACATAGATAGAAAATCACACCGATATGAAGGTATCTGAGGTCTCGTCCCGCGGTCGGATATGGTGCAGCGAAGGTCCAAAAATGCGTCAAATTGCTGTAGTACATCATCATGTGTCGACCACAGCCTTGAATGTATTTGTGTAAACGCCAACTCGCCGTATTTCTCGACCATCACCTTCTCTCCTCTCTACTATGCTCACTTGACTTGACACAAGTTGCTACTTAGCGAGCTCAATGTCCGTTTTCTTCCCAAACGCAAGGAACGTTACGGTTGCTGGTGGCAGCTTCAATCACGTTGAGGGCGGTCAAAACAACTACCATGGCCCGACGACCATCATACGAAAACGAATCAAGCAGCGGACGGAATTCGACGAGGTGAGTGGAGAGTATCCTTTCTCGAGGGCGAGGAGTTTATTCATTTCTAGTTCCACTACGTGAAGCGAGGCGCGATTTGTAGGCTAAAGAACATCTACGTTGACAACTGGCTGCGACGACGGGACGAAGGCATTGGAAGGCGGCGAGGAGAGGGATCGTATGACGCTGAGAGGAGAATTTGTACAGCGAGGGTGCTGGAACAACCTGACAAGGTGTTTACGGTGATGGAATATAGTGGACCAGAGGCGAGGAAGGTGGGCCACGGGTCGATTATTCTCATGCCATACACTGCCGATCCTCTTTCTTTAGGCTTTTGAAGAAGACTTTCGGACGTTTTCACAAGCATTGTGCGTGCTCTTCCATCCTCTTCTTTACGGATGCTCAAATTGCACTAGGACCTCGGATGTGTGGCAAGTGTATGGCTACAACGATTCAAACATCCCATTACTTATATCATACAACGGTATGTGATGGAGATACATCAGCCCGATCCAGCTAATGTATGCTGCTGCAGAGCTGGTACCGGCTGCGCACTTGAAGAGGGAGATGGGGAAATTGGGCGGTATTCATCTCTTTAACCTGAGCGTAAGTAGTCAGTGTTGTATTCGGATATGTGACAATGAACTAGTTACAACGTCAGCTAAAATGCCTGGACCGGGAGTTGTGGATAGATACCGGGAGAGGAGTGGTTTGTCGAGGTCCACCAGGGCCACCGATGCTTCTGAATAGTTGGCACTCTGAAATCGAGGACCTACCTCTAAATATAGAACTTCTCCAAGAAGATGTCTTGCTGCGCTTCTTATTGAGCCTCGGGTCCAGGGAAGCCGATCGTATCGTTGTCACGAGCGTGGTTCATTCGGATACCAGCACCTTCGTGACTGAACGAGTCCTTCGACCGAGTATCATTTCGACGTCGACAAACACCCCCATCGCCATCGCAAACAACGTCTGGACGAGTGTCGGTAACTGTCTTTCAGATCAAAAAGCGTTAGAGAATGGACTGATAAGGTGCATTCGACAGAGATGTCCGCTTCTCTTTCTGACCTCAAGTAGATTCACGCTTGATGACGGTCAATATCATTCCGTGTTTCTGAAGTGGAATGGATATGCAAAGAGCACATGGATATCGCATGCATGGAGTGTTTTTCACGCCCACGGCATTTCATTGGAGGATGATTTAAGTGTTTACAGTGTGTCGTTATATTTCATTCTTTTCCCACCTGCTCTCACATCTTTCAGGCCTCGGCTACTCTTGGGCCTCGTTGTTAGGCAATCTTTCAGACTCTAAAGCCCATCGACGATCACAACAACTAATCTATCTCTTTGTCCGACCACTTCCTCTTGACCTGGACCATGGTGACACCTCTTCTGTCCACTTCTGGTCTTTCGATGAAAACGGCCAATTTCCCCTCCCGCCCGATGTCTGTGACGATCTCGGCCTCCCCATCCAGCTCTCTCTCAACATTCACCACTGCTCACACTCTTGGTCAAATGATAACTACAAGCTCATCCACAAATATCAACTCTCACGAGGCTTTGACCCTACCACCACCGATTTTGCACAGCGTGTCGGATTCTACGACGCCATCTTCCGGCCTCTGAACGACTCAGATCGATTTGAACACGTCGAACAAGGTCGACTCCAGCAGTCTTTCTTGCTTTATACCATCTGACTTTTCTCGAATCTTTTTCTCAGATCCTCTGCCCGAAAGTAGACCCTCCGACATTCAAATGATGGACTGCTCGACTCCCCACCCAGCCATAAAACTTCCAGAATCCTCCGCTCAACAAATCGCCAGCTTCCGGTCGTCTATATTCGTGCCGCCTCCGGGCTCAGGTATCTTGAATGATTCGGACGTTATAATGGAGTTGGAGACATTTGAAACGGATCTCGACTGATAGTGTCATGTCGCTCGCTCTGTTCACATAGTCCAAGAATTGCTGATACCCATATCTGATATAGGACATACTCATAAGTTTTCGTGGACTAGCCTTCTCAATACATCCAGTCATCGACTACGTTCAACGCAGTATATGTATTCTACCTTTGAAACATCTGTCTGTATATTACGAGGATCAATTGATTGCCCGCATCGTCCGCTGCTCAAAGTTTCCTCAAAGCCAGTATCAATGGTAGGCTGGTTATGGGTGCGTGTGGAAGCAGTGAGCTTGAGGATCGAGAACCAGATACTTGGCAGCTTAGGCCCCGAGTCGAACAGTATCGGGACGGATGGTAAGCAAAATTCCTGGATATTGGCTATCACGGCAAGACAGTGCCAGATGGCGTCGGGTCAGGAAACACGTGATGTAGGTTCGCGTTGTTACTTCAGTAAGTCAGACATTCGTATTTTTACGCCGTATCGACTGTAACAACGTCGCCGTTCCAACGAGGTCGCTACATTACAGCGTAAGCCCTAAAATGTGTCATTCAATCAACATGTATACCCTCATCTATCCGGAAGGTCCATCAACTCAACTGTCTCCCTCTGGACTCCCAGTGCATCTACAGTAACACAGTAATAACCATGAGCCATCGATTCGTACACCACCGTACAAAGAGGGAGAACTCACAAATGGTTGAACCTGCTCAAACCCCACATACACCCCGTCTCCCTGCCGCTAATCCTCCCTAAACCTGACAATAGGCACCGGCCTATCCCCTATAACATGTACGACTTTCATCCGGGGGAGGGGTGTGCTCCCTCACGACGTCCCCGTGGTCGAGTTTAACCTAGTACGCCGAGCCAGGGAGGTGCAGTCCGAGTCATAAGTATATTCACCATCGAGAGCGGTCATGGTGGCCACAATGCGATCTTTTCCACGTCGCTCGAGGTTACATATGTTGTGGATACTCGGAACTGGTGCGAATGGTTCAAACCGAGGAAACTCAGTTTGTCAGGTCGAAGAGACAGTGTTGGGGGTAGGGTGGGTGATGTAGGCGGTGACTATCCAGGCGAAGGTATTCATCATGAATACTGGGTCCTCTTTGGAGCATGCCAGAGGAGTGGCGGGTTGGGACCCGGGATCCGAGGACTGGTTTGCATTGCGGCTGTCTCTGCAGAGACGACATTTGAATTTAGGGCGTTGAGAACGAAAGGTGAAGGAAGAGAGACCCACCTAGTAAACTGTAGGATACGTAGCCTCAGACATTCAGCCGTCCCACTTTGCACCTCTTCCCACTCGTTCTCTAGACTCGCAAGAGATACCCACGCGACGTCCACATATTTTCTTCGTGATTGAAATCCGACGTAAGCGGTAACTGGTGCCAGCGTCCACAACCGCCAGGAACTCAAAGCCTCTTGCCTTCGATGAACCCAACTTGCTTTGCTCCTTCTCCGCAGTTGCTGGCGGACTATGCACATGAACGAAAAACTCTGACAGCGGTGTCAGAGAAGTCAAGTAGCCCTGGTTGGGTCCCATTCTCAACACTAGTATTGAAAAAAGCGGATGATACGTACCGTTTGAGGTTGATCGTCCCGTGAATATCTTGAAAAGAATTTGGTTGAGTTTGCAACTCATCTCGACCCGCCAACTTCACCCACCTCTTTCGTACTAGCCTGCGGCGAGTGTAAGGATTCATGCAAGTGAAAGAGGTCATCCGCACGTTCAATGGTTCATGGTGGTCGCAGACAGAGTATTTGTCAACGCTTGCTGGCGTGGCAACTGCCATAATCAGAAATCCCGGGACTCACCTCACCGGGACCCGACTTTTCATGACTCCTGACTTCCACTATGTACACTCTTCGTTCTCGTACTCTAGAAATTGCCTTACTCGACGAGATCTCAAGATTCTTTCATCACTGCAAGTTCAAAACCAAGGATAACTGCAACCTCAAAACTGTTGCCCGAGACATCAGGTCTCATGCGATGTCAGTATGAAGATTATACAACTCAGAACGTTGGTGACCTCAAAACCAGGCTTCTAGGGTGGAGCGTGCGGTGGAAATGGATCGATGGGTGGGCTGGTGACTCAAAGAGAGAGGTTGGGTGAGACCATCTTCACAGACAACGAGCCCAAAGCAAAAAATGACTTTCGCGTTGACGACTAGACTCGAACCCAGCAGCGACGCACGGTGTGGGGCCCCTACCCCTTCGCCACCCAGCAGCTTTTGAACGACTGTCTTCAAAACTCTGACGGGGCGACCTGGCTCGAGTCTAGTTGACGACCGCTCCTCCGGCCACAACAGCTGTGAAGAAATGAATACAATGTTCATTCCTGGCGTCTGTCTCCCCTGTCATTCAACCTACATGTGGATTCACCGCTCGTCTTCGCCGAGACCAACGGCCGCTACAATTCTACATATCTCGACCAAGTTCGTTCTTTGGCACACTCGATTTCGGTTTGGCCCGATATATTCTTTCTCTCCCAGAATCTGCTGAGATTAAGGTAGACCTCCCCGTTTAGTTCACCTTCGATCTTCCATACACTTCCAAATTTGGGTTCGGCGGAGGATGCAAGCGCTCAACAACCCTTAACCCGTTTACTACCTTGCCCACCTCGGATATCAAGCTATGTCCGAGTTTAGCCTGTGGATGGCCCAGATTGATCTGAACAGATACACATCAAAATCTAATGGATAGTGTTAACACTCAATCTGGTTTGGATAGTAGCGCTTTCACACCAAAGGCGAGGGCGAGGCCCTCCTTCCAAGGGAATTTTGACTTTGTGACTTTGCGGCTATGCGAACTGAGCAAACTCCATTAAGAATTCAATACTCAATATTGAGTTACCGGCCACGTACGAGGGCTCAGAAGCTCGTCGAACGTCAGTGGTCACACAAGCCACAGGGCCCGCTCATCGCCTCACAAAGTTTCCCTTCCGAAGGCTCTCCGTCCCAGGGCCCATATCTTGTATTGCAATATAGGTTCTCGAACCTTCTAATGATGGATGATGTTGTTCAGCGCTCCCGGGAGTTTAATCGGGGTACCACTGTGTGGGATCGATGCCGATGCCTTCCAAATCTCCTCCTAAAAGCCTAAACGTTAGACGACTGTAGTCCGTATACTTACTCCCAGGTTCAGTCCTTCGAGGCACTAAAATCCAACGCTTCAGCTCTCGCTTCGCATCCTATTCAAATCATGGACTACACAGTGCTACCACGCACACTGCTATGCATAGGGATGCAACAACGAGCCCAAGCCGCGCAAGAATTGTAGCCTCCATGCAAAAGTCCCTACGCTCACATTCGTGGTTCAGCTGTGAAGGACAGACATCAAAGGGCTAGAATTGGGAGGCTCGTTTGACTGACGAGAGTTAAATATACTGACGTCCAGAATTTTCGATAACGAGCCAAAATGGGAGGACTGGGTTTTGTCATCTCGGTAAATCGGACATATCAACGCCTCCCAAGTAAGCGCAGTGCACTGATTCTCAATTTTAGCTGACCCCCACCATCAAACGTGCTTCATCGGATTGGTTCCAGTATGTCCTATGTTCGCAAGTTATTTCAAAGGGAGGTCTTGAAGTCCGAACACATACGTGGAACCTTCGATAGATGGAATCATGGAACGAGTTACGAGTCTATTGTCATCTAGTAAAGATCAACATCTCCCGCAGGATGATTTGTTATGGAGCTTAGATTGTATATGGGAAGGCGACGTGGTAAGGGGAGAAATAAGAGAGGGGACTTGAAGGCTGCGGAGACGAGGGCAAGGTAGCGAATCAAAGTAGGCGCGTATAGGGGCTTTTGCAGTCCTTGATATGTCTTAGGCCACGCATTACCACTTACTCGGATTTATGCCTCTTGGTCCCACCTTGCTGATTTCATCTTGAGTAAACGCTCCGGCCTGATGCGGCGAACCTCGAAGCTCAAAGGTTCAGGCTCCTTGTCGGTCACGAAATATCCTTCCATTCAACCTCGTCCCAATACTTGACACGAGGATCCTTTTCTCATCGAGACGCATGCAAATAGCGCAGTCCTCAAGTCAATTGGGGCCGTAATCTTGGTTCTGAGGTATTGCAACGAGAATGAGCGGGAAGCGGGATACAGCATGTCGAAGATTGATGAACATCTTGTTCTCGATGTGGCGAGATTCGTGTGTCTATTCTTAATGCCTGACTATAGCAGGGCCACCTACCTAGATCATACTAATGCCTTCCTTTCGCCGTCCCCATTGACACACCTTTCCACCCGCAACAATCATGTCCTCTGAGTTCTTTCAAAAAGCAGAAAACTTCACCATTGCTAATAGCAGCTTCAACCACGTCGCCGGGAGCCAGTACAACTACCACACCACAATCATCCAAAAACCAACCGAGGCGCGCACATACATGAACGAGGTAGGTCAGGAGAGTTATTTCTGAGGTCAAGATTTGATTTTCGCTTTAGTTTCACTGCGTAAAGCGCGGAGCAATTTGCAGACTGAAGGACATTTGGTGCTATCAATATCCGCGAGACTGGGATCGTTCTTCACATGACGTTCAATGGAGGAGGCGACTGTGCCGGGCTGACAGGACCATTTGTACGGCAAGGGTATTGAAAGAACAAGACATGGTGTTTACAGTGGTACAATATAGTGGACCAGAGGGGCGGAAGGTGGGCTTGAGTCGACTATTTACACGCTCAGAGCGTATATCAACTTGTCTCCTTCTTTGACAGGCTTTTGAAGAGGACTTCCGGATGTTATCGAGTATACTGTCCGTTTTGCTCTTCTCATTTCAATGTTCTCGGATGCTCAAGTTGTTGTAGGACCTCGGATGCCTCGCAAATCTACGGATACACCCATTCATATATCCCATCACTCATACTGTACAGTGGTATGCGATTCAATTCTTGTAGGTCGAGTTGCCAAGCTGACTCTGTGTTGTAGAACTGGTACCGGTTGCGCACTTGGAGAATGTAGGAATCTTGGGATGGTCGTACCTTCATAGTTTGCACGTAAGTCTCCGGTGCGATATTTGGACGTAGTTTCATTAACCAGTCACAGCGGCAATTAGGTTGCAAGGAAGAAGAATTGTGGATAGATTCCGGAAGAAAAGTGATCTGCCGCGGTCCACCAGGGCCACGTCCCAATCTCGGCTGGAGTGCTCTTGGCATCGACCTACCTTTGAGCGCAGATCTTCTTCGAGAAGATGTCCTACTACGCTTCTTGGCTAGTTTAAAGAAGCCACACGATAGGTTCGTTGTGGTAGTGGCTGTGGACGCTCGAAATTCTGATGTCCACGCGCCCGAACGAGTCTCTCAGCCCACTGTCATTTCCACTTCAACAAACACCATCATCGCTGTCGCGAACAACGTCTGGACCAGTGCCGATGATGGTTTGTCAGGACGGAGTCTGCTGGAAAATGGGTCGACGAGGCGAGTCTCGAGCCATGATTCGCTTGCTCATCTAACATTTTGAATAGCTTCGTACTCGCTGATCGACAGTGCTTTCTCTTGATCTGGAATCAGGACGCAGAGAATGCCTGGCTATCGCAAGCACCGAGCATTTTTCACGCTCGTGGAATTTCTTTGGAGGAGGACTTGGGTGGCTACCGTGCGTTGTCATGTTCCACCCGCTCTCTATTTGCTTAATGTCTTTCAGAGGTTGTTTACCCCAACGCCTCGTTGTTCGGCTTCTTTCCACGATCTAAAGCCCAACGCAAACAACGCTCTCGCCAGCCAATCTATTTCTTTGTCTGTCCGCCCCCTCTTGATCCAGGCAAAGGCAATCCCTTCTCTGTGCCGAAGCACAAATGCACCCTCTCCTCAATTCACTACTGGTCTTTCGATAGAGATGGCCGATCTCGTCTCTCGAATGATGTCTGTCGTAATCTCGGTCTTCCTATTGAACTCGAATTACGCTATTTTGGCCATCGCACGCACTCTTGTTGCAACGTCTCCTATGAACTTAATTCACCCTCTTGGTCCAATGTCTCCTACAAACTCATACACCAATACCAACTTCTTCGGGGCTTTGACCCGACCACGACTGATTTCGCTCGACACATTGGATCAGGCAATCACATTTTTCGGCCTCTCAACCACTCAGGTCGGTCTGTACAGGTTCAACAAGGTAAGCTTAATCTGGTTTGCCTCCGCTCAGCGCTTGGGTTGACATGCTCGTTGACAGTGCCTTCCCCTTGGGACGAACTCTCCAATGATTCGATCTCAACGGCCCCCAGCGCGGAAGGTAGCATTCCCTCTGTTGAGTTCCACCGTATATTTGATCCGATGTCTCCAGGTTCTGAAACTGATACTTCCAAATCAACTGGCTTCTGGTCGTCTGTCTTTTCGCCATTTGCATCCACAGTCTCACAGGACTCGGACATCTTGACCATCGGGTTTTAGCTGATATATGAAGCAGTCCCCAGTGTACGCCCTCGAGACGTCAACCGCCTTATCGGAATTGGCTCACAAGAAGCACTTTCTCATAGGGATTAGCCAGCTCCGGCACCTCGCCTATAGGGCACCCTTGATTTAATCCTGTGGACGAGTTTGATACACCTATCGTATTGCATTCCTCCGTTGAAGCCTTGAGTGTAAGTAGATACGGCACTAACATACCTTACAGTGCGTCGAGAGGGTACACACACTTGATACGAGGACCCGGCCCGTTAATGTCGTATAAATACCATCGGTACACAAAGTAACTCCCGTCCACGAGGAGCCTGAGACGAGTTGCATGAGGGTTCACTGAAATGCCGCGTGTCAGGATTATAGAAGGAGAATAGGCCGCAGGCGCAATACGACATACCTTCTACAACACTTTTTCTGATATCAAGAGCCCATGTATCTCGCCATCCGGGACGCATTGCTTCTATGACTTCCGTGCTGCTCGACTTGACGGTTTTTGAGGGATAGACTGGTTAGAGATGGCAAAGGCGTCAGATTTTCCACTCGTTAATTCTACCTCGGACTGACTTGATTTACTCACCCGGAAGATTGAGTGCAGGTGTATCTGATTTCAGAGGTATGATCTAGTGCTCCGGGGTTGATGCGAATGAGTAAACGGAGGACCGTCGGTCAGGATGACACACCGCAAGAGCATCGGAATTTGTCCTGCGAATGGATAATGGTATGAGCTTGGATACGGGAGGAAGCTGCCTCGGTGATAGGCGATATTTGTGGAAAAAAATTCAAGAGAGGGGTTGGTGGTACTTAGTTATGCTGGCGGTCCAAGCGCAAGTCGAAGCATGGGCGCTTATTGCCGCTTTCAAGAAATCTCCGCTTCGGTTTCGGTTTCGGGCCGATGACCCTTGTTTCACAACACTCACCACGACCCAACCGCCCTGAGAATCGACGGACACGCATGTCGCTTTTTTTATCTTCAAGCCCAGAGGATGTAATGACCGCCTCAACATTCCCCGCTATCTACTTTTGGGCTATGAGTGACAAGGAGGCTGAGAGTAAGCGGAAAGAAGGCTTCTATCCCTGTGGGCAGTCTACCTGGAAATCATCGCGCTTCTGGCAGGCGCAGATTTATATCAATACGGAAAGCGCTGACCGAAACCTTGCGAGTTAGGCCGTGGTGATGGCAGATTCTGACAGTGAAAGAGTCCTTGCTGTTCAGGGAAGGAAGGAAGAATCTATCACACGGCATAGTCCACGAACTGGACGCCGGTTCCAGGAATGTCGCGTATTCTGATGGCAACCTGGTAAGGCTTTGTATACCATTCGAGTCCCACCTCTCATTTCTCTTACTCGACGTACACCCATCCACCCGCACAATCGATGTCTTCAGAGTTTTTCCAAAACGCCCAGAACTTTCGCATCAACGGCGGCAGCTTTGTTCAAATTCAGGGAGACCAAGTTAATAACACAACAACGATCGTTCAAGTGAAGGAAAAGGAAAAGGCACTTACAGAGTTTGACGAGGTGAGCAAAGAGTTTTGTTCAAAAGGCATTCATCTAATGCGGCCGTAGTTCTACGAGGTGAAGCGCGGTGGAATATGCAAGTTGAGGGACAATGGATGCTACACATACCCGCGGCGATGGGACGATGAAATTCACAGAAGGGGATATCGGGCTGACAAGACCATCTGTGCAGCGAGAGTGCGAGGGGAACAGGACGCAATGTTCACTGTGGTGCAGTATAGTGGACCAGATGCACAAAGGGTGGGTTGTCAACCACGACTGATCATCATTACGCGATGTTTACACTCTTTTGCCAGGCTTTTCAAAAAGACTTTCGGATGTTATCGAGAATACTGTGCGTTCCGTTATTTTCCATCGCTGTCCATACTCATCTTATCGTGGTAGAACATCGAATGCGTCGCAAATCTATGGCTACGTCAAGTCGACGATCCCTTCGCTTATATTGTACAATGGTATGTGTTTGGGTACATACCAATCTAGTCTAGCTGATGATTGCTACAGATTTGACACCAATTGCACATTTGGAGGGAAAGTTAGGGTTGTTGGGTGGGATGTATCTCTATAGCCTGCGTGTAAGTAATCAGTGTGAAATCTGGGAAGAACTGAACCAACTATTCACAGCGGAAGTTACGTTGCAGGCACGTCAATGAGTTGTGGTTAGATGCCGGGAGAGGAATGATTTGTCGTGGTCCACTGGGGCCACGCCTCAATTCTATTCGTGGAAACTATGGCAAAGAGATTGAGGGTCTGCCTTTGACTGTAGATCTCCTCCAGGAAGATGTTTTGTTGCGCTTCCTGGCGAGTTTCAAGTCGAAGGATGTCGATTGGGCCGTCGTTATGGGCGTGTCTTTTCGAAAGACACGCCTGGCTGAATCGATCGCACATGAACGGTTCGCTCAACAACCTGTAATTTCGACGTTGACAAAAACCCCCATCGCCATCGCGAATAATGACTGGGGGAGCTCGGGTAATGGTCTTTCATACTCGGAACTATTGGAGAATGGGCTCACCAGGTGGGTTTCAAAGGAACTATCTACTCCTTGACCTGACACTTTATATAGATTCACACTCAACGACGGAGTCTATCGTTGGTTGGAGTGCGGTTTGGGTATAGGGGAGAGGGCGTGGATTTCGCAAGCATGGAGCATTTTTCACGCCCGTGGAATCTCATTAGAGGATCATGATCTGAGTGCTTACAGTGCGTAGTTGTTGTTTATTCTTTTTCAACCTGCTAACATTTCTCAGAGCTCATCTATCCTGAAGCCAGGTTCCCTCTCTTCCTTTCGGACTCTGAATTCAGTTGGAGACAAACCCGACAACCAATCTACCTATTTATCCGCCCGCGCCCTCTCAGTGACCTGGAAAGCAACACCTCTTCGATCCACTTCTGGTCTTTTGATGAAGACGGCCAGTTTCCCCTCTCTCGTATTGCCTGCTATCGTCTCGGCCTCCCCAACGACCTCAAATACTACACTGGCTACTCCTCGTCCTCGTCATCTTGGTCAAATGACAACTACAAGCTCATTCACCAATATCAACTCCTCCGAGGCTTCGACCCTACCACCACTGATTTCGCTCGACACCTCGGATTTGACAAAAACATCTATCAGGCCACGAACGGTTACAACAAGGTTCGCTTCATTGGCCTTTTCTGTACTTGACGCCGCCTGATCTTGTCTGTTTTTGACTATCAGATCCTCCGCCCAAAAGTCCACCCTCGACGCCGACATCTGACTTTCCGGCGGCTCCTACTCACCCATCAAGTTCTGTGACCCCCACGGATCGAAAATCCACCAGCTTTCGGTCCCGTATCCCTGTCCCCGTCGCTGGATTCAAGCATTTCAGACGCCGGCACAGAGATTCTTGATATCGCCATTGACCGAAATTGCCTTGAAGGATACACGCCCCTGTAAATCGCCCAACTCATAAGTATATTCCTGACCGTCTGCTTTCCTTCTCACCGACCTGGCCATTCTATCGGGCTGCCTCATGGCAGTGGTCGAAGGCGCGCATTTATATATAACCTCACGGACCAATTCCGACACTTTTGTTGTACATGATATATTGAATTATTGCGCCCTCTATACCGACAAAAAAGCAATCCTGGAGTCTGACTTGGGAGACTAATATTGAATATTGATTCTCTTTTCGTAACGTTTGTCTACATACACCGGACCCGGAAGAAGACGCGCTCATTCTACAGTATTCACTCGCGGCACGCAGTTCAACACCATAAACTTAGAGTTGGAAGTCGCGCCTTGGTAGCTCCGAACAGCAGAACCCGGATTTGAAACACTGCATTAGCAAGGCCGTTGAGGCACCCAAAAATCAAGTACAGGTGACCGTACCTCCTTCCAGACACCACGACTTTGCCAGGCCGTCTAACTAGTCCTCCCCGAATTCAGTGCGAAACTCGTATAAGCCCAAATTCCAGAGTACCTTCCTTACCCTTATAGCGACCGTATGGACTCCGAGGACCTCTGCGGAAGGGCACCTCGTTGGCTGCCCCTCAGTATCGAGTTCGTTTGCAACTACAAGGGCTACGAAGAACCGGAAAAAAAAACCATCAACTTCGGCGCCCGTCTGCTCACCCCTGATCTGTACTGAACCTACATACTTATCCTCCACTTGACTCGTCTATCAATGTTAACCCTATCGTTGGGCTCGGACGTTGAGATGTATGACTGTTGCAATCCTGCATGTCTCGCCCACTTGCCTTGCGCCCCATTCCACCTCAATCCGGCTTTCCCTTACAGAACAAGAGATCCAATACTTTTGGAATCTGTTGGAATCAAGGTCGACATTCCCACTCAGTGCAGCCTCGAACCACCATGCTCCTCCAGATTCCTAGTTCGGCGAAAAATGCAGATGCAGATGCATAAAGTAGTCAAAATCCCTCCAGAGCTTCGAACCAAACGTTGCTATCTCCTCCTATGTCGTCGCAAGTCTAACCTATAAATGGTTCAGATCGGCGTCCCAAGGTCAAATCCTAAGCATTGTCGGTACTCAATCTCACCTCGCTAGATATAGAGCCTCAAATTGCGAATTTTACCCGGACTTGATGCATCTACGATGCGTAACAGGACCACGCTTTCGACAACAGGTAACACGGAAGTTGAAATGATTCGTTCGGTCTTACCTGGGCTAACGCGATCTGTGAGCACCCCTTTAGGCGGTCATCATGACCAGTATACAACTGCTCGAATGCTCCAAACTTTTGAACTAAACGGGCGTCCTACAAGTACATATCGAAGGCACGCCCATGAGTACTTGCATACATCTCGACTTGGCTGTGATGGCCCCCCGCTTGGTCGTTCTAAGGTTTGAACTTTGAATTTTACTACTACATATTGACAATGACTGCGTACACTTTTCCGTCTCCTGTACGATCCTAACGCATTCCACTGTTTCTAGATACTGCGCTAATTTGCCTCGTCAACACAATTGTAGGCATTTGCGAAGAACTTTCCAAGCCTCAAGGCTGTTATCCTCTTGGCCTTCCTTGCCTCATTACATGCCAGGAGGAGCAGTTGACAATATCAGCTGAGAACTGTCAGATCACCAGCCATTCAGGCGACTTTCATTTTGGATAGGTATAGACAAAATGTGACCGAGATGATCGTTCGGGGAAGGTTGGCTCTGAGTATAGAGTTGGGCGTTGGTAAAAAAAATAATTTCTACTGTTCATTGACCATGGTTTCTGAGCACTGGCGAGAGTTCGTAAATGCACCGGTAACCTCAAGTTAGCTTCGACCTAGAGTCCCTAGTATAAATGAACTACACACATGCTGCGGAGAATGCAGGTGTAAAAGCAAGCGTCAGCCAACCTGGAAATCACATAAAAGTTGTAGAGCTCCTCGCTCACGGTTTAAACTTTATTCCGAAGGAGGCTCGTTTATGCGACCGAAGTTGAATCAACGGACATTACTGCTAACCTTGGATAGGCCATGTCGGATGCACAGCTCGTACGATAACCAGCTGGAAGGGGCATTCATAATCTCTTCCAACGGCTTTTCTCTCGCCTACACCTCCATCACAATGACTCCGTGAGGCGGGGTCATTCAAGACCGCTCCTATGTCAAGCTATCTATGCATTGGCTGGCGTCACCCTTCCCCGAACTCTCTCTTGCCTGTCCTCACCCACTTGCTTCACCGTCTGTATGCTTGTGGTACGCGTGGGAGCCCTTTTTTACGAAGGCAGTGCTGTGAATGGGCTTGATAACAACAGCTTTGACATATGTACCACGTGTGGTCGCTTTCCCTCCTCTCTCGACCTCCGTTCGACGCACACCCATCTTCCACTCATGAATTCGGTGACCTCCGAGTTTTTTCGAGACGCACGCGATTGCACGATCGTTGGTGGCAAGTTCAGTCATGTCGAGCGGGACCAGTACAATTACCACGGCCCAACCACCATTATACAAAAACGAAACAAGGAACGGACGGAATTTGACGAGGTGGGCGGAATATCGCTTTTCGACGGCGAGAGGCTGACTCTTTGAGAGTTTGAATATGTGAAGCGCGGTGCGATCTGTAGGCTGAGGGACGTTTGGAGTTACATGTATCCACGACGGTGGGACAATGGGGATCGAAAATCGGGGGAAGAGGGACAATACCGAGCTGACAGAACACTTTGCGCTGCGAGGGTGCGGAGGGAACGAGACAAGATGTTCACGGTGATGCAATATAGTGGGCCAGAGGCACGAAAGGTGAGTCGTAGGCGAGCGACTCTCATTCCGACCTACTCTTACATTCTTTTTCTTCAGGCTTTTGAAGCTGACTTTTGGACGTTTTCAAGGACATTGTGCGTCTTGTTATTCCGATTGCCGTCACTGAAAATGCTAAAGTCATGCTAGAACCTCCAATACATGGCAGGTATACGGCTACAACGATACAGAAATCCCATCTATCATATCATACAACGGTACGCAGTTAGATCTCGCTGTTCGGGCTTTACTGATATTCCGCCGCAGAGCTGATTCCAGTGGCACACTTGCATGAAAATATGGGCCCTTTGGGTCAAATGTATCTCCATAGCTTGCGTGTGAGTTGTCAGCAGTGCATGATTTGAATACATACTAATTCAACTCAGTGGCAGTTGGGTTGCGAGTCCAATTGTGAATTGTGGATGGACACTGCGAGGGGAATGATTTGTCGTGGTCCGCCAGGACCAGACGCTCATTTCTATGTGGAGTACTTTGACGCCGTTGACACCGATAACCTGCCAGTGACCACAGAACTTCTTCAGGAAGATGTTCTGTTGCGCTTCTTGGCAAGCTTCAAGTCAGATGAAATTGATCGCATCATCCTCGACACCGCGGCTTCTCCGGGTCCCCGAGCTCGCCACATGGAAGTCTTTCAGCCAATTGTAATTTCGACATCAACAAACGCCCCCATTGCCATCGCAAATAACACTGTCTGGAGGAGCGATCCTCGGAAAAGTGTTCTTTCGGATCAAAAGGTGCTGGAAAATGGGCTGGTCAGGTGCATTCAAGGAAATCACCCACTTGTCTTAGACTCTATCTGACACCTTGAGTAGATTTACACTTGGTAGCGGATCTGATCTTTGGTTGACATGGAATTTCAATGCAGGGAAGATGTGGATGTCCCAAGCATGGAGCATCTTTCATGCCCCGGGGATCTCATTGGAGGACAATTTGAGTGGTTACAGTGTGTTGTTCATTCTCCAATCCCTTCTGCCTGCTAACATTTCTCAGAGCTTGTTGTCCCCCATGCCTCGTTGGACGGTATACTTTCACCCTCTGAAGCACAACGCAAACGACAAGCTCAACATCTGATCTATCTTTTTGTCCGTCCACCTCCTAAGGACCTGCCATACAATGGCAAGACCTCTTCAGTCCACTTCTGGTCTTTTGATGAAGACGGCCACTCTCCCCTCTCCTACAGTATCTGTGATGATCTTGGTCTCCCCATTGAGCTCAGATGCTACCTTCGCTCCAACTCATATTCTTGGTCAAGTTGTGACTATGAGCTCATATACCAATATCAACACCTCCGAGGCTTCAACCCCACCACCACTGATTTTGCTCGACACTTTGGTTATGTCACCATCTACCAACCTGTAACTGACTCAGACCAATTTGAACAGTTTCAAAAAGGTCAAATCTATCCTGTACTATGTATACTCCACTTGACCTGATTTGCTCATTCAGATCCTTTGCCTGAGGATGGAACCTTACTGAGCCCTGGCATGAAAGGTATGATACTCTCTGTTCTATTACATTGTGTATCTGATTCAATGCCTACAGAATCTGTAACTCATGCCTCAGGATCATCCAGCTTCTGGTCAACAATCCTTTTGCCACTCTCACCTACGGTTTCAAAGGACTCGGACATTCTGACTGTTGGATTTTAGGGCACTGCAAGCTGACATCTACCACTGGTAGGTTGGCCCCATCGGCATTCGCTTCCAGGAAATACCTCTCTTCATTCCCAGCACTTCGCGACTTATATATCTTTGATTCAAGTGAATAACACTTGTATGCCCTATCACATTGCGTTCCTCCTACACCATAACATGCGGAATCTTCATATGACTTTATATAGTACCTAGAATGTTTGATACGATTCCCCATGAGGATTGTCTTGTCCTCTTGTAAAGTAGTGTAGTATCTTCTGTTGCCATTAGTTTCTCTTGTTTCCGGAATGAAAACCCTTCCTTTCCTTTATGTGCGAATTGTCATCCCAAGAACAGTGTCATGAACGGCCTCTGTGACTGGGAACCTTGTTGAATCCGGACTATCGGATATATGGACCGTTGTATCGGGCCGCATATATGCTTCAATTGTTTCACTATGATCTATGCTATTCCTAGTCACTCCTGTTATAGAAGATACAGCCACCTCTGTATAGTATATAAGTATCTCTGTATCTACATGCAATACCAGTACTTTTACTACTCTTGTTGCTGCCTCTAAGCCTATCTCCAGGTGAGCTAGTCTGTCCCATGCTGCCACTGCGTGGGCAGGACCTCTGCCTCAACAGGTTATGGGCCCTGGTGCCCTATCGATGTGCCCTGCGATGGCAGCTCTCTAGGATGTGCACCTTTATTGTGTGCTGCCTATGATGATGCGCTATTGTGGTCGTTGTACTCGATAACCATCATGACTGCTTAATCGCTGTCGTGATGGGCAGACCGTTAACACCGGTTCTGGACCTGTGAAGTCAACATCTTCATTGATGTTTGACGATGGTGGACTGTGTCCTCAACAATGATCGATGGCTATCGCCGTTGACCGTGCAGTGATTTCTTTTATCATTGCCTATGATGATGAACATATGCTGATCGTTGTTTTATTACTCCAGATCGCTATGGCTCCTGTTATGTCTACCCTTATCCCCACCGTTGAGGTCTTCAGCGGTGTCAACTGGCACAAGTGGTCCAAGGGTCTTGGTACCTATGCCATGATCAATGAGTTCTACAACCACTACACCAACGACGATCCTGAACCTGATGAACCCGACAAACCTACCGAACTGACTGAACCGCAAGCAACTACTCACACTGTCACTGTTGCTGCTACAACTACAACTAAAGCCACTACACGTACGGAGACGGTCTCTCCTACTGACGCTCAGATGCAGCAGTATGCTAAAGACTTGGAGCAGTATGCTAACGCCTTGGAGAGGTATGAGAAGGATCTTATCAGGTATGAAAAGGATAATCGATGTTGGAAGAAGTATGAATTCAAGGCCATGGGTGCACTACGTGCCACCACCACCATTGCCGTGCAGAGTATTATCGAGGATGATGATACGGCTTGGAACGCTTGGGAGAAGATCAAGGCTCGTTATGGTCAACAGACTTCTGTGTCTGTTTGGGCTGACTTCAAGTCGGTCATGGAGTTTCATTTGTCCAGTGGTAACCCCGTTCCCGAAATTGCCAAACTCGAACTCTTATTCGGCCAGCTCACTGAAGCTCAGATCGATCTTCCTACCCTTGTCAGAGCTATGCTCCTCCTCTCAATCATTCCACAGTCATGGGCCAACGCTTGTGAATTCGCTACCAATGGTAACTCGCCAGCTGAACTTACTTTCGAAGTGGCGCGTGATGCCGTCATTAACCACTACGAATCCTGGAAACCTGCTCCTCTCGCGTGGCGCATTTCTTCTGTCAAAAAGAAGGACAAGGACCTGAAGTTTAACCAACAGTCTAATCCTCCTTCGTCAACGTCTAATAATAACAACCAGTCTAAGAACGACAACGACCAGAAGAAGAAGAATAACCAACGTGGCAGGAAGAAGAAGGGTGATTCTCAGGACAACAAGGGTGACTCCTCTCACAAGGGTCATTCTCATATTGCGTCCCTAGCTCATTTGTCCATCTCTTCACCCCCCATTGTTCCTGATACTCCATCTGTTGTACATCCCGCGGACCAATCCCGGGATCCACTCCACATGCAGCGTTTCTCCGGTGCTACCTCTGGTGGTACTGTTTTTGAGAATGCTCAGGCTACTCGCAGTCTTGCCAATCGTCTTGGTGTTCCCAAGTATGCCCATGTCCTTGAACCTATGGAACAGGGATATGCGGCTGCTTCCTCTTCCTCCCTCAAGCATCATATTGATGGTCCCTTCTCCACTGCTCCACCTGCAAAGCGTGCTAAGAGCATTGAGAAGTTTTATGACCTCTATGATTCTTTCTATGAGGACTCCAATTCCGAACGTGAGGATCGTATCGTGTTGAACGCTGTTAATGATTCTTTGTGTACGGAGATTGCGAGTGGAAGTGCCATGGACGTTGACAGTGAGATCGCAGATGCCGCTGGTTTTTCTGATGATGTTGAGTATGATTCAGTCTCCATCGGATCTGAGGAATCTGACGATGACAGGCAAGTGCCTTATCTCAGTCTTTCTTCTAACACTGATACGAACCTACAGTGCGCCGCTTTATTAGCCGCTTCTAAACGTAGTAGTTCGGATATCGTGTCCTGTATGAAATTTGCGCAATATATTGGTGATCACTTTGCCACATGTGCCAATTGTAAGGGAAAGAAGGTGACTGGAAGCTTGCAAGAGTGGATCGTCGATTCAGGTGCTTCATCGCACTTTACTTATGATCTCGAAGATTTCGCCGAGTACGAACCCATGAACAATGGACTGCAGCTAAACACTGCACAGAAGGACAACCCTATCCAAATTAAGGGAAAAGGGACTTTGTTCATCTCTCATTCTGTTGAAGGATCTGACGGTTGTATGGAGGAACGCATTACACGACTCTATCCTGTCTATTATGTTCTGCTTCTGTCAATTTGACTTCTCTTACTTGGAGAATTCTTGCAAGGTGGTCTGCAAGTACGCGGATCGTCTAGCAAATCGGCTTTTTATCAAACGGGTCGACGCCAGTCACTGGTATCTTACCCGCTCATGCCTGGTCAAACCATTTTTTGGGTTAGCTCGCAGAAAGCCTCTGCTCGTAGCTTGATGGCCAAGTCAACGATGGATAAAGTTGACTACAAGGTTCTACACAGACGTTTCGAACATTGTTCAGACAAGGCTCTGGATAAAGCTCGGAAGCATACTAAGAACTTCCCAGAATTCGACCGAAAACCGAAGAAAACCTGGTTATGCCGAGGATGTGCAGAAGGAAAGATGCACTCCAGATCGTTCCCTGACTCCACTACCCGTGCCTCAAAACCCTTCGAAAAAATCCACTCCGACCTTAAACAATTTCCCACTGAGTTGTACCACAAATACAAATGGTATATGTTGTTTGTCGACGACTGTACTTCACATGGCTGGACAATGCTCATACGACGCAAATCTGACTCTGTCAAGATGCTCCATGACTTTATTGCTATGGTGAAGGTACAATTCGGTGTTGATATTAAGGAATGGATGTCCGATGGAGGGGGAGAGTACAAATCGGATGCCTTCGATGATGTACTAAAGGAGCACGGTATTAAGATTCTGACCAGCATTCCATATACGCCGGAACAGAATGGTCGTGCAGAACAGTTCAATCGGACCATTGTCGAGAAAGCTCAAGCTCTTTGCTTTTATGCTTGTCTTCCACCTTCTTGGTGGGAATTCTGTGTGTTGCACGCTGTTGCACTTCACAATCGGACGCCGTCCCAGCGTTTACGTTGGTTGACCCTGCATGAGAAGTTGCATGGCAGTGCACCGGATGTTTCGGATCTTCGAGTCTTCGGATGTGCAGCGTATGCGTTTATTCTGGAAAAGCGTTGAGTTAACAAGTTATCTCCGTGTTCGGAACTGATGACCTTTATCAGTTTTCAGGAAGGCATGAAAGAATATGTCTTCATGAAGATGTCCAACAATAGTATCTTTAAAAGCGCTACTGCTCTGTTCAATGAAAACTTGTTCCTGAAGTGTTCTGATAAGAAACCGTGTGGCTTTACCCCGGTGGGTGAAATCCCTGAAATACCGCCGGTATTGGGTGAAAATCCCAACTTCTCTTCGGATAGTGATGATGATTCGTCTGATGACGATCTTTATCCTCCCGAGAACCTTCCAAAGTGTTCTCTCAGGTCGAAGGTGTTGACTTTGATGAGATCTTCTCACCAGTTGTGCGGTTTGAAACTGTACGGATGATGCTCGCACTTGCAGCTCTCAAAAACTGGCACATTCAGGCATTGGATGTGAAGAACGCCTTCCTTTATGGTGAACTTAAAGAAGAGATCTATATGGATCAACCTGAAGGTTTCAAGGTTAAGGGTCAGGAAGGCAAAGTCTATCGCCTTCGCCGTGCATTATATGGACTGAAGCAAGCCGCTCTTGAGTGGTGGCGGGCTCTCAGCTCGTCCATGGAAGTAATAGGCTTCAAACGCTTAACTTCCGATGCAGGTCTCTTCATCTGCAAAGATCGTGAGACTGGTGAAGAATGTATCGCTTTGATCTATGTCGATGATGCATTATTCCTTGGACCCAACAAAGCCTTTGTCGAAAAGAAGAAAGCCGAGTTTATGGCTCATTGGGAATGCCATGATCCTGGAGAAGTCAAAGAGTTCTTGCGCATGCGTATTTGTCGTAGAGGCCGTAAAATCCTTCTTGACCAGACCGACTACTTGAAGAAGGTCTTGAAGCGATTTGGCATGCAGAATGCAAAAGCAGCAGATACTCCTCTTCCCGCCGGCTATATTCCACAACCCAACGAAGGTCCTGTTGATCCCGAACGTCATGCTCGATATCAATCAGTGATTGGATCGCTTCTGTATATCATGCTTGGCACTCGTCCAAATATTGCCTACGCTGTTACAAAGCTTTCTCAATTCTCTGCTAATCCATCGGAGGATCACCTGAAGAAGGCGCTTTATATTTGCCGCTATCTTGCAGGAACTCCAGACTATGCATTGGTCTACGATGGAGCCTCTGACAGAGGTTTACTAGCATTCACTGATTCTGATTGGGCTGCTGATCCTATCAAGCGTCGGTCGATCACGGGCTATTTCTTCAAATTGGCAGGTGGCATCTTCTGTTGGCAATCACGCACCCAGAAGACTGTTGCGCTTTCATCCACTGAAGCTGAATACATGGCGCTATCCGACTGTAGTCGTCAAGCTGTGTGGATTCGACAGTTACTCTCTGAACTTGGGATTGACATGACTCCCGTACCTATATGTGGAGATAATCAAGGCTCGATTTTTATCGCCTCTAACCCAGTTCAAGAATGTCGCACCAAACACATTGATATTCGCTATCACTATATTCGCGAATGTGTTTCAGACCGCAAGGTCGATCTTTTCTTTATTGACGGTGCCTACAATCCTGTGGACATGTTTACCAAGAATTTGGGTCATGTCAAGTTCTCCGCTTTTAGAGAACATCTTGGACTTAAATTTTATTCGTCCGAATAGACGCTTCGTGCTCTACTTGTGCCGCACTTAGCGAGGGGGAGTGTTGAATCCAGACTATCGGATATATGGACCGTTGTATCGGGCCGCATATATGCTTCAATTGTTTCACTATGATCTATGCTATTCCTAGTCACTCCTGTTATAGAAGATACAGCCACCTCTGTATAGTATATAAGTAGCTCTGTATCTACATGCAATACCAGTACCTTTATTACTCTCGTTGCTGCCTCTAAGCCTATCTCCAGGTGAGCTAGTCTTTCCCATGCTGCCACTGCGTGGGCAGGACCTCTGCCTCAACAAACCTCTCAGGCCATCCAATCTGGGACTAGGGATCAAGGGTGAAAGAGATAGTTATTGAGCAAGTACACCCTCAACATGGCACAAGCTAGGCAAGCAGTATGGACGAAATGGACAAGCTGGGGAACTATCTAAAAGTGACCATGAGTATATATGACAGTCCCAAGCTGTATACTGATCATGGGAATGAACTGCAAAGGGATAAATGATGTATCTGTGGATCTGATCAAAGGGAACCATGTACACATCAGTGGGGAACACAGGTAACAATGTATCAAGGAAAGAATGATATGGAACATCATAGAATGAAATGGGAATCATAAAGTGATGCTGGGACATGTATCTGTGTGAAAAGAAGTGGAAACAAAGGGATGTTGACCAAGGGACTGGAAAAGTGAAGAATAGTAGGTAGATTCGTAACAAACAGTCAAACCATTAGAGACAGTCACAAACGCACAACACAATCTCCTATACACACCTTAGTAGCCTTGCGGCCCTCCCATAACTGTGCAATAAATGATCTTGTAGACAATTCAAGGAGCAAGATATATTTTGTGTTTGTCTAAAACATCAATTCCCTCAACTAGCAGTGCCTGACAAAGGTTGATGATTGGTGGGAACACCATGATTTCGGGTCTGGTGTTACAGGCAAACTGCAAAGTATGTTTTCGAACAAAAGGACTGATCGTTGCTATGAACAGGCCCAACACTGTGATCAACATGATAAGCATTATAATGATTGTTTTATGACAGTGGGCACATTTGACCATCTCACATATTCCATCACTCCCTCCACACCGCCATTTTTACCTCTCCTGGCCATCTTCAGCTCAAGATCACACCAGAGCTCCTGGAAGATGGTGACAATGATAGAAGTGGTCTTGTCCCCTGTGTTTTGTGCGACCTTCATTCCAGGGAGGAGTTCTCTCTGTATCGCCTTGCAAAGACAACCTAGAGCATGTTGAAGCACAGTGTGGGACTGCACATTACTCGGCAAAATTGGCATAGAAATGATGTCCTCTGGGTTGCTTGCACACATTCTGGTAGGACATATACTGATCGGGAACAAGGGATGGCATGTTCCAGACGGAGTGAACCTTCTCTATGGCGCGTGGAACCAGGCTCAAGCTTAGCTCGCGCACATTTTCATGTGGGAGTTCCACTCATGATTCAATTTTGATTGCTTGCCACAAATGTCAACTACACGACGAAAGCTAAGTTTCCTCACATTCAGAATCCAGAAGGATAAATTATAACACTCTAGAACAGATGTACTGTAAGGTTTTTTATTGACAGGACAAAATGGGTATATGGCACATACTAAGCAACAGTGTACCAATAGTTCCCTTAAATCTTGGTTCAGCCCCCGCCTCAATTACACTGTGTTTGGATTCTCTCAGTGTGTTCCATTCATGAAATGTTTGCCAGATAAGCTAATAGGTTTCAAGCATGGATACAGCAGACAAAAGATGAGAAGGGAAAGAACGAAGCAATTCTGGTTCAACTGATATGGGCCAGGTGCAGTTTAGAAAAGATTCAATTAACATCTCTCACAGATTGATAGATTGTGGAACCTACATTGGATACAAGAGGAAAGAGTTCAAGATGTTTCAGGAGGAGGTCAAGAAGTGGGTGGATTCTGCAGGTCATGAAGGTCATGGCAGACAAGTCACAACGGTGAAGGTCAAAGCACAAGTCAATGCAGTGGGCATCCATGATGGGCTTTAGCCTCTTGGGCCGGATTTGGACACTCTGGCTTGTTTCACAACCACCACCAGCAAACCTCCAGGCTGAGGCCTGAGGCAGGCTCTTCATCAGTACTGAGCATAGGATTTCCTTTTCATCTCGTAAAACCACCGGCAAAACAACAATCTTGATCACAAGCCAACACTGGGCAATAGGAAGGACTAGGGAACCATCAACTTGATCAGGAGAGGAGTGTCATAATCTTGACTTCCAGCTGTTTGCATATCCCTAGAATAATTTTGCACGACTCCACACAGTTGATCTGTTTATGGCCAAACAATTCCACATTGCCAGAACCCCAGTTCTTGAGTGGGATTCCAGTGACATTCCAGCTGGCCCAATAATTCTGCCTTTTCACACCAGACATCAGCAACACAACACCACGTCCAAGGTATGTCTTAGTTGCTCCCTCTTTTTGATGAATTACTGACAACAGTGACCATATCTGCGCATAGCAACACCATTGGCCAACAATGCCAGCTGAAGTAGTAGTGTAGTGAACACCGAGCCATGGTGACAGAGTCAGGACTCTGGATAGAGAACTGGGTGCGTTGAGTGGATTGTACGATTTTTAGACTGTATGTATCTGTAGGTAGTTCTAGTCAAAACTAGTGATAGTTTATGTCCTGACTAGTGCATGGTATGAATGAATATTACTTTTTTTTCTTCTTTGTTTCGTGGTGTGCTCATGAGCAGATATGAGAACAACTAAACTCATGGAGACTCAGGAGTGCTGAGTTGTTCATGAGCGCTGTGAGAGTCACAGTGCTCACGAGCACACACAAAAAAGGTATCCCGTATGCGCTTGTGAGCAGCCCCGAGGCTCACGGTGCTCATGACCGCTCACGAGCAATTTTGGCGCTCATGAGCGGACAGAAACAGCTGACATTTGTTCTGGTGTACATATTATGCAGCGATTACAAGTTCGATTCCCATTCGATAATTATTTTGTGGGAACACAATGCCCGCTCATGAGGCAGGGTTCCAGCCCTTAGCGATGGTCATGTAAGGTAATACATGCCTATTTAAGTACCGTTCCACGCCTTTAGGTGTTGAATCCGTGGACTTTAATTAGATCCCAGTATATCCAAAGTCCCGGTTCATACTTCCTGCCATTGTATTATGCGGGACTATTGTTCCATTTATCATTTCTACTTATGATTATATGTACAATTTCTATTGTTGTCCTTATATGGCATTTACTATAGTCTCTACATGTATATAAGCTCGTAGTTCTCTACCCGAATCTACAGTGTGCTTGAGCTTCTATGTCTCGCCTCTATCTCTCTAAACTCCTCTCTGGTAAGTAGTAGTGTAGCCATGTTGTAGTCCTCTGCGCTAGGCGTCATGTCGGCTCATCAGGTTATGGGCCCCGGTTAGCCTGACTACAATAACGAGCGCCCCTAGGCCACTGGCATCGGCTAGCTAGGCTAGACCTGCATGTTGCCATTGATCTCTTAATTGAGTGCTTGATCTATGGCATTGATATATGTCCTTCGACGACATTGGATCTCAAGAATCCAATGCTCCTCGTTGAGCATAGTGCCCTTTATGGCTGCTCCCTGTGTTTGATTAGATGCATGCTGATGCTGTCTTTTCTAGATCCAACACCAAACCTAACATCTTACTGCCATGTTTGATGTTAAGAGATTCTTCTCTGGTCGCTTTGATGGCACTGGTTTCTGCCAGACCTATAATGGTGAAATGGAAGCTGTCACCAAGGCTCAAGGCCTTTACCGCCATCTCACCGGCGTGGCCAAGAAGCCAATGTACCCTTTGGGGGAGGTCATTGTTCCAACCATTACGGTCACTCCTTCCCCTGGTGTGGCTGCTCAGCCTGCAGCTGGCTCTGATAGTGATGATGAACCTGATCGTCACCCTCCCACAGATGCTCAGATCACGGCGTACAACACTGCGCTGGAAGCATGGGAGGAGAAAGACCTCCAGCTGATGGGTATCATTCAGCTGACAGCTACGGAGGAAGTCTTTGAACCTCTCAAAGATATGGACGCTTCCAAAGCCTGGTCCACCATAGTCACCACCTACAGTGAACCAACTCTGTCTGCCATTTATGGCAACTTCATCAAACTAGTATCCTTCTGGCTTACTACCAGCCATCCCCAGGCTGGCATCGCCAAGTTCAAACACTACATTGAACATCTTGCCTAGATTGGAGTTGAACTCCCTGAGTTGATCAAAGCCCTCCTTCTCATTGCAGCTATTCCTCCTGAATGGGACGCCGCTTCTTCCAAGTCTCTTCATGACTTGACCAGGGATCCTGACAGTACCAGTGCCCTCACCGTTGCCAATGTTCATGAAGCCATCATGATTGAATACGAGTGTCAGAACCCTCAGCTTGCCAACCACCTCTCGGCAGTCAAGCATGCTGGTAACCACGAACCATCATTTGGTCAGCAGCAGCGTCCACAGCAGCGACGTCAGCAGCATGGACAGCAGCAGCATGGCCAACAGCGTCAACCACAGCAGCAGCAGCAGCAACATCCTTCTACAAACCAGAACAATGGTAAGAAGAAGAAGCAGCAGCAGCGTGGTACCTGCGGTGGCATCAACCAGCACCAGGGTCCTGGCAATGCCGGTGGCAACAATGGTGGTAACAATCAGTCGCATGGTCACTCCCATCTTGCATCTTATGCATCTGTCGTAGCTTCCCCTGCTCCTACCCATCCTTACTCCTCGATCACCGACCACAGGGAACATGTCATGTTGAACGCGGTCAACAACTCCTTGCACACTGAGATTGCCAGTGCCCCTTCTGTTCGCACTATGGGATCACCGCCCCCAGCTCACTTCACCGGTCACTGAGACAAGTCTTGTGACAGCACTGTCCCTCAGCCAGCTGTCAAGAAGAACCCGGCTGCTATGCAGTCCTTCACCAGCTTCAAGCCGTCTCAGTCAGTATTTGATGATGTCCGTGAAGCACGTTCCCTTGCTGATAGACTTAGTGCCCCTAAGACGGCATGGTATCTCAAACCCTTCGAACAGATTGTCATGTCTCCCACCAATCGTTCGCTCCAGGATCACATTGAACAACCACGTGTGTCCTTGTCCAAGCGTCTTTTGGAGGATGATGAGGGATATGAGGGAACTGGATCTCCTTCTTCTACTTCTTCTAAACGCTCTTGTGGCGCTGATCCTGATGAAGATGTAGAGATGGATTGGGGATCTGACGACAGTATGGAAGACATGACCTCTTTATTTGGTAATGATGTTGACAATGATATTGCCAAAGCTGCAGGGGTTGAGGACGTCCCAGATGACGTCTCTCTTGGATCTTTCCACAATGACAGGCAAGTACCATATCTTGACCTGCTTTCCCAATCTGATGCAACCTTACAGCGATGCTCACAATGGTGACTGGCAACTGGCAGGGGACGTCGTGTGGGAAAAATAGCACCACCACATTTTCATAGGGATGTGTGTTGGTCCACCCCAGCACAGGCTCAACTACGTCCTAGAGAGATGTCTAATAAATGCAAAGTAGCCAGGAATAATAATTTGTATGCTTTGTTGGGACTGGAATTTTTCCTGACCCGCTCACACCGGCATTGACGAACAAAAATGTGTATTCGCACAAAAATTTTAGGAAAGTTTTTCCAACAAAGCATACAAAAGTGATTAAAGAAGGGATTTCACACGAAAGTGAGCCATGGAAGGAAGTGTGTCGCGTGGAAAATGGGCAACCTTGGTGCGGTCGATATTGACGCGATTTCCGATTATGTAATCACCCATACATGTTCAATTTTTCTTCATCGGGCGCGATCATGGGACATAGCACTTGGGGTCTACGCGTCTTTGGCTCAAAAAGGTGTTCAAATCTCCAAAAGGCTCAAACCGAGTCCTTAGACCCGCATTTAGACATGTCTGAAGTTCCACCAAAAGGCACTTCCACCATGTCAATTCTCAAAGCAAGACTCAGCACCACTCTCCAATCACATAAAAGCCTACTTGCGAAGGGGAAGAACACCAGAAGGATACTCAAGCGTAGGGAAGAGAAGATAGAGAGGCTAGAGATGCAGTTAGAGATAGTAGAAGCAGAGAAGGAGAATATCACAGAGGAGGCACAATCGGCACGCGCTGAAACCGATCAAGCTAATTATACTCTGGACTGCCTCCGAAAGGAGATGAACATGGTACTTATCGAGAAAACCGGCTGGTCAGAGAAGGAAAGGGCTATGAGGAAGGAGAACCAAGCTCTCACCATCAAGGTATCTAAAATTTGATGATCAAAAGAGATGCAAGGTGGAAAAGGCACTGGCTAATGCAAAAGTCAATACATGGTCAACAAAAGACAAAGGAGAGATTACTGAACGCTGCCGCACATTGATTCAGGACCTAGCAACCGTAGAAGTGGGAGTTGAGCACATGAAAGAAGTGATTGATATGGTTGCCGGTGCAATGGGAATTGAAGTTGGCGGTGGATTTTCTGTGTGGTCGGTTGGGCGAATTATTCTTGAGGGAGGTATTGCCAGCCAAGCACAAACCGCAGAGAATATTGCTAAATGCCAAGGTACTTACCATTTCTCCAGTCATAACCGTCAGTGGAGATGGCACCACAATAAAAAATATCAACTATGAATTGTGCCACATATAGTTCAAGATGCTAGGAGGGGAAGTCAAGCCCGAGTTTCTTGGGGTTACACCGGTAGTAAATCATACCGCCCAAACACAATTTGACGGCTGGCAGGAATATAGTGAAGTGGTGGCTGTAATTCACAAGGAGGTATTTGAAGATAGACGGAGCACCTACAATAGCTGAGACCTCTTTGTCAAAATGAACGGTGGAAACTCGGATCACTCAGAGGATCAGAAGAAGCTGTTCAGGTTGATGAAGGCATACAAAATCAAGGTCAACAACGAGAAGCGGGGCGGGGCGAGGCGAGTGTTCTGGGTATGGCCCCAGACGAGTTGATACCCACTCTATCGGAGATATACAGGGACTCAGTCAACAAGGCGGGGGGGTTTGGGGCGTGGGTACAGCTCCCACAGTCAGAGAAAGAGCTACTACATGGGGATGTCTTTTCAACTTTCTGTCAACGCCTCGGAGAGGAGAAGTTCAACTCACTCTCTGAAAAAGCGAAAAGGGGGGCAAGGATCTTTCTATGGGTTGGCTGTGGAATGCATAAGGAGCTCAATGCATTCAAGGAGGTTGTCAAGGCACTCGAGAACTGGTGGAGGGAGAATCCGGACAAGATTCCACCACTCAAACTGTTGAACAAGGATAACCGTGCAGCAGTAGAGGCTGGTCCCTCAGATGCTGCTGCGGCACATGCTGTTTCGGTGTCAAAAGGTGGTGCCATCAAACTGTCTGAGTTGGCTGGTGCTGTCTTCTGACACAAGGACAACAAAAAGGGTCAGCAGGACACAGTGAAGTCATTTGCGGAGCACTACCTTGGTATGACCATTGCCTTTCTGGACACAAGTAATATTCGTTACCACAGCCATGGTGGCGCATGCGGAGAGCTCCTGGTCAATCAGGAATTCTACCTTCTATTGTTGGAAGCTGTACAAGACAAGAAGAGAGCAGGAACATTTACCAACATTGAAGAAAATGTGTATGCCAGGCTCCAGGACGACCCGACAATTGCAGAGCTCTGTGCAGTTTGTTTTTACTCACAAGCTGTCACCCATCCCATTCTTTGCACCATTTGAGGTCCTGAGGGAGACACAACCAACGCACAAGATATGGGACCAATATACACCCAACTCATCACCTTTCTTGAAAGTATCATTGAAAACCCCAATCTTCTCCTATCTCTGAGTGTTTCCTATGAGACAGCTACATTTGACGGTCATGATTGGGAGTGCCCCGAGGTAATATACACAATTCACCAATACCTTCTGAACCTACCACAAGTACAGCCATTAACCATTGCTTGCATTGAGCGTGGGTTAGTCGGCTGGTGGTGTTTCACATGCAAGTTTCTAATGGGGGTGATATCGACAAGGCCACTGCTAAAGAGTGAGAGCTTGCTCCATTGCCTCTCACTAATGATGCCAACAAGGGAACTCTTGGAGGCAAACAACATTCCTCTCATGTTAAACCCAACATGACCAATCACCAATACAATGCAAGGGAGACTTACAAGGCCAATGGTACGCAAACGTACATCTCCCAGATGACTCGTAGGTCGTGTTCCAACTTGAAGAAGGTCACTCGAAGGGTGGATGTGTCTGGACTCGCAAAGAAGTGCAGGGAGAAGCAAGCTGCATATGATATCGGGGCTGGAAAGAATAAGGTCAAGTTGGTCCAGAAAGCCCGGGAAACTGGGAGTCTGAGTCACCGTCCAGGCCGTCTGGGCATCTGAGCCCGTCTGAGCCCGTCTGAGCCCATCTGAGCCCGCCATCAGCGGTTCTTTCGTGACAGCGTTGACGCTGCTAAAGCTGGGCAATCATGTCCCTCCTCACGCTCACCGAGAGCCTAGGGTCACTGTTCTCAACCCTACATATCACCCAGATGCTCTCTTACATTGTTGTCTGTAAAAAAATCAAGCACAATATTCTTGCAATATACCCTTCGACGCATGAGCCCACTGTTCCTCCACCACGCCTGCCCCACGATTCTGCTCTGCTACTTGCCAGTTGTTGTACAATGTCAGAAGAAGAAGTACATGCCTCTTGGAGCAGCCTGAAAGATATCATATGGCACAAAGATGAGGTTTTTGGAAGAGTTGCGGATGATAGGCTTCTGAACAAAACCTTCAGGGAAAATGGGGGTAAACTGTTCTGTGAGTGCCCTTTGTTTCTCAAAAGTAGTACCGCTCAAGTCAAAATAGCATTGACCATCAGTCTTTGGCCACCAACTCTCAAATGCTTCAACCTGTTGAATCTGTGGACTATAATTAGATCCCGGTATATCCAAAGTCCCGGTTCATACTTCCTGCCATTGTATTATGCAGGACAATGCATTTGCTATTGTTCTATTCTTCATTGTTCATTATGCTCATATGTACAATTTCTATTGTCATCCCTATATGGTAACTCTATTGTATCTACATGTATATAAGCTCGTAGTTCTCTACTTGAATCTACAGTGTGCTTGAGCTTCTACGTCTCGCCTCTACCTCTCTAAAATCCTCTCTGGTAAGTAGTAGTGTAGCCATGTTGTAGTCCTCTGCGCTAGGCATCATGCCGGCTCATCAGGTTATGGGCTCCGGTTAGCCCGACTACAATGACGAGCGCCTTGATGGCTGCTGTCAGCAACAAGTGCCCCTAGGCTGCTGTCATCGGCTAGCTAGGCTAGATCTGCATGTTGCCATTGACCTCTTAATTGAGTGCTCGATCTATGGCATTGATGTACGTCCTTCAACAACATCGGATCTCAAGGATCCAATGCTCCTCGTGGAGCATAGCGCCTTGATGGCTGCTCCCTGTGTTGATTAGACGCATGCTGATGCTGTCTTTTCTAGATCCAACACCAAACTCTCAACCTCTTACTACCATGTTCAATGTTAAGAAATACTTCTCCAGTCGCTTTGACAGCACCAACTTTAAACAAGTTTATGCCAGTGAGATGGAAGCCGTGTGCAAGACCCAAGGCCTTTATGGACATCTTACTGGCGGGGAACCACGTCCCTCCATGCCCCTTGGCACTGTCACTAGCCCTGCTGGGGTTACTCCCGTTGTTCGTGACACCGTTCCTCCTGAAGAGCATGCTGCATGGCAAAAGGAGAGTCTTGCATGGGATAAGGAAGATCTCCAGCTCATGGGGATTATCCAGATCACGACCACCAAGGAAGTCTTCGATCCGATCAAGGACATGAACACCCAGAAGGCTTGGGAACAGCTAAATGACACCTATGGCGAGCCCACTTTTTCTGCCATCTATGGCGACTTTGTTAAAATTGTCTCTTTCAGACTTACCACCTCTCATCCCCAAGCCAGCATTGCCAAGTTCAAGTCCTACATCGAGCGACTCTCCGAGGTAGGAGTGGTTCTCCCCAAGTGGATCAAGTCCCTCTTGCTCATTGCTGCTATTCCTCCCAAATGGGACGCCACCTCATCCAAATCCCTTCATGACTATGTCAGGGATCCCGAGGATGAAGACCACATCACCGTTTCCAAGGTCCATGATGTGATCATGGTTGAATACGAGCACCAAAACCCTCAGCTTGCCAACCGCCTCTCTGCGGTCAAGTGTGCTGGTAATCGTAAACCATCGTTCGGTCAGCAGCAGCGCCCGCAGCAGCAACGTCTGCAGCGTGGGTATCAGCAGCAGACCAACACTCGCCCACCACAGCAGCAGCAGCAACGCCCCTCTTCAAACCAGAACAAGGGTAAGAAGAAGAAGCAGCAGCAGCGTGGTACCTGCAGTGGTATCAACCAGCACCAGGGTCCCGGCAACGCCAGTGGTAACAGCGGTAACAATCAGTCTCATGGTCACTCCCATCTTGCATCCTACGCATCCGTCGTTGCTTCCCCTCCTCCTGTCCGTCCTTACTCCTCGATCACTGACTGCAGGGAACGTATTGCGTTGAACGCAGTCAACAACTCCTTGCGCGCCAAGATCGCCAGTGCCCCTCCTAGCCGTGCTAGAGGGTCTCCGCCCCCAGCACACTTCACTGGTCACTGGGACAAGTCTTGTGACAGCACCATTCCTCCCGCTGTCAAGAAGAACCCGGCTGCCATGCAGTCCTTCACCAGCTTCAAGCCATCCGAGTCAGCATTTGATGATGTACGTAAAGCACGTTCACTTGCTGACAGACTTGGTGTCCCTAAGACAGCACGGCATCTCAAACCATTCAAACAGATCGTCACGTCTGCTGCCAACCATTCACTTCAGGACCGAATCACGCAGCCTTGTGCATCCTCGTCCAAGTGAGTTCTGGAGGACGATTCGGAAGATGAAGGAACCGGACATCCTTCTCCTACTTCTTCTAAACGCTCTCGCAGTGTTGATCCTGATGAAGATGTAGAGATGGACTGGGGATCTGACGATGGTATGGACAATATGGCTTCTCTATTCAGTAACAACGTTGACAACAATATTGCCAAAGCTGCAGGAGTAGAGGCCATCCCGGATGATGTCTCTCTTGGATCGTTCCACGATGACAGGCAAGTACCATATCTTGACCTGCTTTCCCAAACTGATGCAAACCTACAGCGCTGCTCCCAATGAGTTGGTATCAGTAGTTTGCGTGGTAGTAGTAGTGATCTGGAATCACTTGTAACATATTGTCATGCAATCAGTTCCCACTTCGTGGGGTGTACTCAATGTAAGGGAAAGAAAAGTGTGAACAACGCACAGGGTTGGCTCCTTGAGTCTGGTGCCTCCTCTCATTTCACGAACGATATGAATGACTTTGCTGAATATGAATCGCTTGATGGTCCTATCATAAATACTGCGAATAAGGGCAACCCTATACAGATCAAGGGTAAAGGCACTGTCTTCATTAAGCATAACGTTGAAGGACATGACGGGAAACTTATTGAGCACGTTTCACGTCTCTATCCTGTCTATTACATACTGCAATCGGATATACGCTTACTATCCATGGGAGAGTTCCTTCAAGATGGTCTTTCAATTCGTGGAAATGCGAAGAAGTTGGCCTTCTATTCATCACAGCGACGACAGTCGCTTGTTTCCTACCCTCATATGCCTGGTCAAACCATTTATTGGGTTCACTCAAGGAAAGCATCTGCTGAGTCTTTAATGGCCAAGTCGGTCATTTATAACGTCGACTACGATATTGAGCACAGACGCTTCAGGCATCCATCGGATAAAGCCCTCAATAAAGCTCAGAAACATATGCAAGGTTTCCCACTTGACCTTAAGATGCCTACTAAGAAGACACCTCTGTGTCGTGGTTGTGCTGAAGGCAAGATGCATGAGAAATTGTTTCCCAACTCTATAACAAGAGCTTCTAAACTGTTTGAACGCATACATTCAGATTGGAAGTCGTACCCAGCTGAAACGTATCACCGGTACAAGTACTACATCTCTTTTCTCGATGACTGCACGTCCTATGTTTGGACCTCCAAGCTCAAGACGAAAGACGAGGCAGTACCCGCTTTGAGGGACTTCCTTACTATGGTCAAGACGCAATTCAATGCTGTTGTCAAGACCTGGATGTCCGATGAAGGGGGAGAGTACAAAGGAGATAAGTTTGATGCAGTACTGAAAGAGTATGGGATCCAAAGGGATCAAAGCATACTGTATACACCACAGCAAAACGGTCGTGCTGAATGATTCAACAGGACTATTCATGAGAAGGCTGAAGCTCTTCGCTTTGAAGCTTGTATGCCTCAGTCCTGGTGGGAATTTTGCCATGTGCACGCCTTCCACCTCTACAATCACACTCCTGTGCAATGATTGAGCTGGCGAACTCCGTTTGAAATGCTTTACAGCGAAGCACCTGATGTTTCACATCTCTGAGTTATGGGTTGTGCAGCCTACGCCTTCATTCATGAAGATCGTAGAAAAAATAAACTCACTCCTCGTAGCGAGTTGATGACTTTCATCGGCTATCAAGATGGGATGAAAGGCTTCCTGTTCATGCGACATAATAATTCTGTATTCAAAGGTAGCACTGCACTGTTCGATGAGACGCTGTATAATAAGTGTCCTGATGCCAAAACTCGTGGCTTCACACCTGTCGGTAGTGAACCATTTACTTTGGGTGAAAATCCCAACATTCCTTTGGAAGATGAAGACTCTGATGATGATTGGGACAATACTCCGTTTCCAGATCTCAGACGTCACTCTGAACCTTCTAAGAGATCAGAACCTCAGGTTGACAAACCTGCAGGTGGCCCTGCACCAGGGGATGTGCCACTCCCTCAATCTGGTCCTCTGACGCCTCCAGGTGAACCCGCTGTTCCTCCGCCTGCACCAGCAGCAGATGGTCCATGTTGGTCTTCAAGGCAGCGGAAGGGTACAACGCAACCTGGTAACATATTTGGTGAACAGCAGAACCCAAATAGACCCTCAGATATTATTCCCGACTTAGAGAATAAGAATACTTGGAGAAATGTCACTGGAGATAAGGAACCTCTGCATCCAGTTGATCGTCCTAGCTCTTCGTGATCTAGGAAAGGCAAAGGTGGTAAAAAGGAGATTCCTGGTCCACTTCTGCCTCCGCCTGCTCCAGAACCTAGTGGAAGCACTGAGTCGCATGAGGAAGAAAGCATAGTCGAAAGACTGACCCAAGAAGGGGGAGTAGGATTTGTGATTTACCTGTTGAACAATGCCGTTCCAGTTCACAATTTGCTTCCAATGTCTGATACTCCTGATTTCTCTAACATCAGAGAGTGGACACTCCGCGATATTCCAAAGTTGCCTGTTGAGCAACAGAAGGAATGGAAGAACGCTTGCCACAAAGAACTTGAGGCACTTCGTAAATGCAAGGTCTTCAAACTCTGTGACTTGCCTAAAGGTCGCAAAGCCATCAGAAACAGATGGGTCTTCGACATTAAGTCGAATGGTCGCAAGAAAGCGAGACTTGTTGCCAAAGGTTTCTCTCAGGTCGAAGGTGTAGACTTGGATGAGATCTTCTCACCTGTTGTTCATTATGAGACTGTTTGTATGATGCTTGCTCTCGCAGCTCTCAAAAACTGGTACATCACTTCTGTTGATGTTAAGAACGCCTTCCTGTATGGCAATCTTGTTGAAGAGATTTACATGGAACAACCTGAAGGCTTCAAAGTCAAGGGCCAAGAACGTAAGGTACTACACCCGCATCGTGCATTATATGGACTGAAGCAAGCTGCCCTTGAGTGGTGGTGAACCCTCAGCTCATCCATGAAAGTATTAGGCTTCAAACGCCTGACTTCTGATGCCGGACTCTTCATCTGCAAAGATCCGAAGAGCAGTGAAATTGTGTATGTGATCATTTACGTTGACAATACACTCTTCATGGGTCCTAACAAAGCTTTTGTTGATATGAAGAAAGCTGAGTTCATGGCTCGATGGGAATGCCGCGATATGGGCGATGCTAGCGAGTTTCTCCGCATGAGCATTCGTCGCGAAGGAAATAAGATCATGATTGACCAGAAGGATTATCTGAAGAAAGTCCTTGAACTTTTTGGGATGCAGAATGCGAAAGGTGCTCCTATGCCCTTACCTGCTGGCTATGTGCCAACTCCCAACGATGGTCCAGTCAATCCTGCCATTCACTCCAAATTCCAGTCTGTGATTGGATCGCTTCTGTACATTATGCTGGGCACACATCCTGATATTGCCTATGCAGTTACAAAGCTGTCCCAATTCTCTTCTAATCCAACAAAGGAACACCTCGATAAACCTCTGTATATCTGCCGCTATCTTACTGGCACATCAGACTATTGTTGAATCCGTGGACTATAATTAGATCCCGGTATATCCAAAGTCCCGGTTCATACTTCCCGCCATTGTATTATGCGGGACAATGCATTCGCTATTGTTCTATTCTTCATTGTTCATTATGCTCATATGTACAATTTCTATTCTCATCCTTATATGGTAACTCTATTGTCTTTACATGTATATAAGCTTGTAGTTCTCTACCTGAATCTATAGTGTGCTTGAGCTTCTACGTCTCGCCTCTACCTCTCTAAACTCCTCTCTGGTAAGTAGTAGTGTAGCCATGTTGTAGTCCTCTGCGCTAGGCGTCATGCCGGCTCATCATTAGGGGCCAATACACTGCCTTATAAAAAGGCATTGTGTTTCCACAAAGGAAATTATCAGTCGGGAATCAAACTTGTTGACGTTACATTATCTGTAACTTACTAAGATATGCATTTGTGAATTCATTAAAGTTATCAATCGCAAAACCTCAGCCTCTTTCATTGAGGTATACCCTTATATCTGGATGGGAAGGAAATGATTTACCGGGCTGGTTAATCTTCATAGTTCCCGAATCCAGTTTCACGGCCGTGAAATTCTGCTTGGTCCCCCGTGTACGTGGTCATATGTAGAAAAGAATGACGAAGGATTAGGCCTCTACGAGGCGGGAGCTGAACCTTAATTGACTAGTTGCTCCTGCCCATCAATCCATCAAACGCCATACCGTAACTGGCCACGCGAGTCTAGGCTAAACCTAAAGGTTCAGCTAATGAATCGATCAAAGCGCGGGCGCTTGGGGATTCTGATCTCGCCTTCCACCATGGCCACGCCATCCCCATCACCCCCGCAGTTTGATTCAGATCCAGAGACCGCACAAGTAAGTGATAGTATCCACGAGTCGATTTCATCTTTATAACCTCACTTATATCGTCTGTAGCAACCGCGTTCGCCGGACTATCCGATGGAAATAGAGCAACACCTTGCTCTTGTAGCACAATGCTATCGTGAAGCAATGAACATCTCGGTCGATAATCATCCCATCGCACCTCAGCTTTTCCACTCGAACTACATACCTACCGACAGCGAGATCTATCAAACAAGGAGGTTTATGCCTGAAGAAGAGCGAGCACTGGCGACATGCAAGACGGGGATAGCGAATCTTGATGAGGTGTTGAACGAGCTCAAGAGGAGAAAAGAGATCTTGGAGGAAAGAATCCATCAACGTCGTGCCGCTGTTTCTGTCAAGCGACGGATACCGGTAGAGCTGTGGGAGCAAATCTTTGGCCTGGTGTCGACCACTAGTGGGCATTCCCTACAATTGGAATTTACGCGAAAGGCATCGACAGCACCCGCTATCATCCTCTCTCATGTGTGTTCGCACTGGGGAAATATCATGTTGAACACACCTGCCATCTGGGCTTCAATCAAAATCCATTTTGCGGGCCGAGTCCCTCATCCGTCCTTACAGCGCCTTCTCGAGTTGTATCTATCCAACTCGGGGCAACATCCCCTTCGGATCGAGCTATTGGGGGACTACTGTTGAATCCGGACTACCGGATATATGGACCGTTGTATCGGGCCGCATATATGCTTCAATCGTTTTACTATGATCTATGCTATTCCTAGTCACTCCTGTTATAGAAGATACAGCCACCTCTGTATAGTATATAAGTAGCTCTGTATCTACATGCAATATCAGTACTTTTTACTACTCTCGTTGCTGCCTCTAAGCCTATCTCCAGGTGAGCTAGTCTGTCCCATGCTGCCACTGCGTGGGCAGGACCTCTGCCTCAACAGGTTATGGGCCCCGGTGCCCTGTCGATGTGCCCTGCGATGGCAGCTCTCTAGGATGTGCACCTTTATTGTGTGCTGCCTATGATGATGCGCTATTGTGGTCGTTGCACTCGATAACCATTGTGACTGCTTAATCGCTGTCGTGATGGGCAGACCGTTAACACCGGTTCTGGACCTGTGAAGTCGACATCTTCATTGATGTTTGACGATGGTGGACTGTGTCCTCAACAATGATCGATGGCTATCGCCGTTGACCGTGCAGTGATTTCTTTTATCATTGCCTATGATGATGAACATATGCTGATCGTTGTTTTATTACTCCAGATCGCTATGGCTCCTGTTATGTCTACCCTTATCCCCACCGTTGAGGTCTTCAGCGGTGTCAACTGGCGCAAGTGGTCCAAAGGTCTTGGTACCTATGCCATGATCAACGAGTTCTACGACCATTACACCAACGACGATCCTGAACCTATTGAACCCGATAAACCTAAAGAACCAGCAGAACCAAAGCCAACTACTCGCACTGTCACTGTTGCTGCTACATCTACAACTGAAGCAACTACACGCACGGAGACGGTCTCTCCTACCGATGCTCAGATGCAGCAGTATGCTAGGGACTTGGAGCAGTATGCTAACGCTTTGGAGAGGTATGAGAAGGAGGTTCTCAGGTATGAGAAGGATAATCGACGTTGGAAGAAGTATGAATTCAAAGCCATGGGTGCACTACGTGCCACCACCACCATTGCCGTGCAAAGTATTATCGAGGATGATGATACGGCTTGGGGTGCTTGGGAGAAGATCAAGGCTCGTTATGGTCAACAGACTTCTGTGTCTGTTTGGGCTGACTTCAAGTCGGTCATGGAGTTTCGTTTGTCCGGTGGTAACCCCGTTCCCGAAATTGCTAAACTCGAACTCCTATTCGGCCAGCTCACTGAAGCTCAGATCGATCTTCCTACCCTTGTCAGAGCCATGCTCCTCCTCTCTATCATTCCACAGTCATGGGCCAACGCTCGTGAATTCGCTACCAATGGTAACTCGCCAGCTGAACTTACTTTCGAAGTGGCTCGTGATGCCGTCATTAACCACTACGAATCCCGCAAACCCGCTCCTCTCGCGTCGCGCATCTCTTCTGTCAAGAAGAAGGACAAGGACCCGAAGTTTAACCAGCAGTCTAATCCTCCTTCGTCGACGTCTAATAATAACAACCAGTCTAAGAGCGACAACGACCAGAAGAAGAAGAATAACCGACGTGGCAGGAAGAAGAAGGGTGATTCTCAGGACAACAAGGGTGACTCCTCTCACAAGGGTCATTCTCATATCGCTTCCCTCTCTCATTTGTCCATCTCTTCACCACCCATCGTTCCTGATACTCCATCTGTCGTACATCCCGCGGACCGATCCCGGGATCCACTCCATATGCAGCGTTTCTCCGGTGCTACCTCTGGTGGTACTGTTTTTGAGAATGCTCAAGCTGCTCGCAGTCTTGCCGATCGTCTTGGTGTTCCCAAGTATGCCCACGTCCTTGAACCTATCGAACAGGGATATGCGGCTGCTTCCTCTTCCTCCCTTAAGCATCGTATTGATGGTCCCTTCTCTACTGCTCCACCTGCAAAGCGTGCTAAGAGTGTCGAGAAGGTTTACGACCTCTATGATTCTTTCTATGAGGACTCCGACTCTGAACGTGAGGATCGTATTGCGTTGAACGCTGTGAACGATTCTTTGCGTACAGAGATTGCGAGTGAAAGTGCCATGGACGTTGACAGCGAGATCGCAGATGCCGCTGGTTTTTCCGACGATGTTGAGTACGATTCAGTCTCCATCGGATCTGAGGAATCTGACGATGACAGGCAAGTGCCTTATCTCAGTCTTTCTTCTAACACTGATACGAACCTACAGTGCGCCGCTTTATTAGCTGCTTCTAAACGTAGTAGTTCGGATATCGTGTCCCGTATGAAATTTGCGCAATATATTGGTGATCACTTTGCCACATGTGCCAATTGTAAGGGAAAGAAGGCGACTGGAAACTCGCAAGAGTGGATCGTCGATTCAGGTGCTTCATCGCACTTCACTTATGATCTCGAAGATTTTGCTGAGTACGAACCCATGAACAATGGACCGCAGCTAAACACTGCACAGAAGGACAACCCTATCCAAATCAAGGGGAAAGGGACTGTGTTCATCTCTCATTCTGTTGAAGGATCTGACGGTAGTATGGAGGAACGCATTACGCGACTCTATCCTGTCTATTATGTTCCGCTTCTGTCAATTCGACTTCTCTCGCTTGGAGAATTCTTGCAAGGTGGTCTGCAAGTACGCGGATCGTCTAGCAAATTGGCTTTTTATCAAAAGGGTCGACGCCAGTCATTGGTATCTTACCCGCTCATGCCTGGTCAAACCATTTATTGGGTTAGCTCGCAGAAAGCCTCTGCTCGTAGCTTAATGGCCAAGTCAACGATGGATAAAGTTGACTACAAGGTTCTACACAGACGTTTTGGACATTGTTCAGACAAGGCTCTGGATAAAGCTCGGAAGCATACAAAGAACTTCCCGGAATTCGACCGAAAACCGAAGAAAACCCGGTTATGTCGAGGATGTGCAGAAGGAAAAATGCACTCCAGATCGTTCCCTGACTCCACTACCCGTGCCTCGAAACCCTTCGAGAAAATCCACTCCGACCTCAAACAATTCCCCACTGAGTTGTACCACAAATACAAATGGTATATGTCGTTTGTCGACGACTGTACTTCACATGGCTGGACAATGCTCATGCGACGCAAATCTGACTCTGTCAAGATGCTCTGTGACTTTATTGCTATGGTAAAGGTACAATTCGGTGTTGATATTAAGGAATGGATGTCCGATGGAGGGGGAGAGTACAAATCGGATGCCTTCGATGATGTACTAAAGGAGCACGGAATCAAAATTCTGACCAGCATTCCATATACGCCGGAACAGAATGGTCGTGCAGAACGGTTCAATCGGACCATTGTCGAGAAAGCTCAAGCTCTTCGCTTTGATGCTTGTCTTCCACCTTCTTGGTGGGAATTCTGTGTGTTGCACGCTGTTGCACTTCACAATCGGACGCCGTCCCAGCGTTTACGTTGGTTGACCCTGCATGAGAAGTTGCATGGCAGTGCACCGGATGTTTCGGATCTTCGAGTCTTCGGATGTGCAGCGTATGCGTTTATTCTGGAAAAGCGTTGAGTTAACAAGTTATCTCCGTGTTCGGAACTGATGACCTTTATCAGTTTTCAGGAAGGCATGAAAGAATATGTCTTCATGAAGATGTCCAACAATAGTATCTTTAAAAGCGCTACTGCTCTGTTCAATGAAAACTTGTTCCCGAAGTGTTCTGATAAGAAACCGCGTGGCTTTACCCCGGTGGGTGAAATCCCTGAAATACCGCCGGTATTGGGTGAAAATCCCAACTTCTCTTCGGATAGTGATGATGATTCGTCTGATGACGATCTTTATCCTCCCAAGAACCTTCCAAAGCGATCGGAATCTCCTCATGACGATGATGGAAATGGTCCTGTACCTCAGGGTGAACGTCAACACTCTGATCCTGATCCTCTGTTCCAGCCTCCTAGGCCACCTACACCTGTGGGTGGACAAGAGCAGACTCTGCCGCCAAGGCATTCAGGCAGGAAACGGACGGGTACTAAGCAACCTGATAATGTATTTGGTGAACAACGAGACCCAAATAATCCCTCGCGCATTGTGCGTGATATGGAGAAAAACTCTACATGGAGAGATGCCACGGGTGATAGAGAACCCATGGATCCACCTACTACTCGTAGGAGAGGCAGACCCAGAAAAGTTCCTGGGACTAATCGTGCCAGTCTGTCTACCATGTGTAACTCCAGGGGGAGTCAGCCCGATAGCTTAGTGCAACAATTATCCCAGGAAGGGGGAGTAGGTTTCGTGATTTATCTGTTAAATCGGGCAGTTCCCGTTCACGATGACCTCACCGATATGTCTAACGTTTGAGAGTGGACTCTCCGTGACATACTGAAGCTGCCAGCTGAGCAGCAGAGAGAATGGAAGGTCGCTTGCCGCGATGAACTAGAGGCTCTTCGCAAGCGCAAGGTCTTCGAATTGGTTGACCTACCTAAAGGTCGCAAGGCTGTCAAAAACAGATGGGTGTTTGACGTTAAGTCAGACGGTCGAAAGAAAGCTCGACTTGTTGCCAAGGGTTTCTCTCAGGTTGAAGGTGTTGACTTTGATGAGATCTTCTCACCAGTTGTACGGTTTGAAACTGTACGGATGATGCTCGCATTAGCAGCTCTCAAAAACTGGCACATTCAGGCATTGGATGTGAAGAACGCCTTCCTTTATGGTGAACTTAAAGAAGAGATCTATATGGATCAACCTGAAGGTTTCAAGGTTAAGGGTCAGGAAGGCAAAGTCTATCGCCTTCGCCGTGCATTATATGGACTGAAGCAAGCCGCTCTTGAGTGGTGGCGTGCCCTCAGCTCGTCCATGGAAGTAATGGGCTTCAAACGCTTAACTTCCGATGCAGGTCTCTTCATCTGCAAAGATCGTGAGACTGGTGAAGAATGTATTGCGTTGATCTATGTTGACGATGCATTGTTCCTTGGACCCAACAAAGCCTTTGTCGAAAAGAAGAAAGCCGAGTTTATGGCTCGTTGGGAATGCCGTGATCCTGGAGAAGTTAAAGAGTTCTTGCGCATGCGTATTCGTCGCAGAGGCCGTAAAATCCTTCTTGACCAGACCGACTACTTAAAGAAGGTCTTGAAGCGATTTGGCATGCAGAATGCAAAAGCAGCAGATACTCCTCTTCCTGCCGGCTATATTCCACAACCCAACGAAGGTCCTGTTGATCCCGAACGTCGCGCTCGATATCAATCAGTGATTGGATCGCTTTTGTATATCATGCTTGGCACTCGTCCAGATATTGCCTACGCTGTTACAAAGCTTTCTCAATTCTCTGCTAATCCATCGGAGGATCACCTGAAGAAGGCGTTTTATATTTGCCGCTATCTTGCAGGAACTCCAGACTATGCACTGGTCTATGATGGAGCCTCTGACGGAGGTTTACTAGCATTCACTGATTCTGATTGGGCTGCTGATCCGATCAAACGTCGGTCGATCACGGGCTATTTCTTCAAATTGGCAGGTGGCATCTTCTGTTGGCAATCACGCGCCCAGAAGACTGTTGCGCTTTCATCCACTGAAGCTGAATACATGGCGCTATCAGACTGTAGTCGTCAAGCTGTGTGGATTCGACAGTTACTCTCTGAACTTGGGATTGACATGACTCCCGTACCCATATGTGGAGACAATCAAGGCTCGATTTTTATCGCCTCTAACCCAGTTCAAGAACGTCGCACCAAACACATTGATATTCGCTATCACTATATTCGCGAATGTGTTTCAGACCGCAAGGTCGATCTTTTCTTTATTGACGGTGCCTACAATCCTGCGGACATGTTTACCAAGAATTTGGGTCATGTCAAGTTCTCCGCTTTTAGAGAACATCTTGGACTTGAATTTTATTCGTCCGAATAGACGCTTCGTGCTCTACTTGTGCCGCACTTAGCGAGGGGGAGTGTTGAATCCGGACTACCGGATATATGGACCGTTGTATCGGGCCGCATATATGCTTCAATCGTTTTACTATGATCTATGCTATTCCTAGTCACTCCTGTTATAGAAGATACAGCCACCTCTGTATAGTATATAAGTAGCTCTGTATCTACATGCAATATCAGTACTTTTTACTACTCTCGTTGCTGCCTCTAAGCCTATCTCCAGGTGAGCTAGTCTGTCCCATGCTGCCACTGCGTGGGCAGGACCTCTGCCTCAACAACTACTTCTATTCCAGTATCCCGAGAGGTGTTCAGCAACTCTGGGAGACCCTACTTTCGCATATGCATCGATGCGAATCACTTTATTGCTTTGAACTCGGTGGAGAGTTCGCAATCCCTATCGACTTTCTTCTGAACCTCACAACACTGATAGATGATTCAAGGAATCCTATCGCGGAGCGTCAGATCGCGTACAAGAATGCTTCTAGACTGACAAGCGTCACGACCTCTTTCCTCTACCCCCTCCACGATCTGCCATATCACCAGCTAACATCGTTCGAATGTCACGATCTCCGTCGTGGGGACGTGGAAAGGCTGATACGACACGTACTTCCTTCTTGCAAGAACCTGGAATCTCTCACCCTCAAGGACATTCCCGATAACATTCCTGGTCTCTCGCCCTCAGCTGACAAACATCCCAAGCCTTCGAAAATTCTCCATCACATACTCAGCACATTTTCCAATACTGGATATCGCTTCTCCCATTTCCGGATTGACGCTGTCCCTCTATTCCCCTGCTCTGATGACCTTGCAATTGATGTTGTCCCGAGGACGAGCTGAGGGTTGGGCGCCACACTTCACTGATTTTCTTACACGTACTTCCGACTCCCTACAACACCTTTCATTAACGCTCGCCCATTCAACTGTTCCTCTCGCACAACCGCTTTCCGGCATATTGGCACAAGTACCCAATATCGTTAAATTCGATCTTATATTGACGAGGGAACCTAGTTTTTGGGGTGCATGGGACCATTCGGGCTTCCTCCCGCAACAGCTCCACGACTTTTTTCGTGACTTGCGGTACAAGCCGTTGGCCCCCAAGCTCGCAGATATTTCTGTCTCCGTGATGGACTACATGTTATTGACCAACAAACTCGTAGAACTCGTTGTCGATGCCGCAGAGTCGAGGTCGAGGTTGTCACAATCGGGTCTCTGAAAGTTACTGGGACCCTAACTGAGGACGGTTAATTTGCCTCCCTATTCGGGGTCATCTTTGTTCGAGAACCCTGGGAGGTTGATGCTTGCACAGTAATAAAGGATCTGAGTCTTTTCTCGACCACCTATGTCCTCTCACGCTCCACGCAAAATCATGCATCTCCGGCTCTGCAATGCCCGGTACAATCACGTAGTCAGCAGGGGGGCGTGAGTACCAGACTGTTCAACCCAGGCGAATCGTCTATCCGCAACCCCGCATCCAGTGCGCATGAAGCGATTGAAGCTCTCATTTCCGTTCACACGAGAGCAGCGACACGGACATTGAGTGACCTCAAATGAGGTAAAAGTTGCTCATTCCGGTCTTGTATACCCAGCGTAGCCCGCCGATCTAAATTCTACCCCCTCTCTTTGGCTGCTTGAGGCCCGGGGGTAATCGTGGAGGCTCGTAGACCAACACGATGCCTGATATAGATGCTCGACTTGTAACATGTATACGTCTTCCGCTTTGACAACATTGTCTACGCACATCTTACGGATGATAACCCATGTCCACATCGTCATCCATCCAAGATGTCCTTGAGTAGATCAACAGTCTCCTTCGGAAAGTCCCAATGCATCTAAAGTAGCACCATGAGCCCTCGATTCGTGCGCCAGCGCAAAAAAGCAACCCCAAACTCACGAAATGATTGACCCCCTTCATGACCCTAAACTCCACAAACTCCCTCCCCTCCCCATCGATTACCCGCTGCTTCCCCTTCTCCCCCTCATTATCATCCCAAACCTGCCAAAACGCGCTAATAACAATAGCCGCCGACCTATCCCCCACGATCTCGACCACCTTCATCCTCGGAACAAGCTCCCTCCTCACGACATCGCCAAAGCACGCTTTCTGATAATTAACCCTCAACACATCGAGCCAGAGAGGCGCAGTCCTCGTCATAAGTATATCCGCCATCGGCAACGGTCTCGGCGGCAACGACACGATCTCTTCCACATCCCCCGAGGTCATATTATAGATACTCGGAACGGGGGCAGGATACGCGGGAGCGACATGCTCGAGTTGAAGAGAATCTCGGGTTTGGTTTCCTGGGTCGAGAGAGACGGCGTTGGGTGCTGGGTGGTTGAAGTAGGCGGTGACCATGAGGACGAAGAGGTTCATGGCGGATGCTGGGGCCATTGAGGGGGAGTCGCGGGTAGGGACCCAGGTTCCGGGGACTGGTTTGCAGCCGATGGTCACTGCGGCTGGTTCTGAGGGGAGGTTTAGAGCTGGGGTTGAGGTGCAGGGAAAGTGGGGAACTCACCCAGGAGGATATGTAACCGCAAGTATTCGGCCATTCTGGCTTGGACCTCTTTCGGCTCGTGCTCTAGGTTCGCAAGGGCTGGAAAGGTTACGCTGTGTCCGAGAGACCAGCCCAAGAAAGCGATTCCACCGCGTAACTTCTTCGAATCGCCGTCGACGGCAGATATAGGTGGGAGTTGGTTCTGGCGAATGAAGACATCGACAAAGGCGAGGAACTCCGACCCCCTTGCCTTCAGGAAATCCAACTTTTTCTGTTCCTTCTCCGCATCTGACAGCGGATTCGACGGGTCGTTGTTGAAGGCAGCAATGTCGGCGTCAGACAAGGCAGTGGATCCGGGATATCCACGTCGGTTTATGGCGACGAAACGGATATTGGCGGCGTTACAGAGGGGTAAGAGTTTCTTGAAGACCGCTTGAACGACGAATTATGAGGACGTTTAGTGGCCTGATAAGAGATGTTTTACTTTACCTCCACTGAACATCCACCCGTGTACTGCAAATATCGTCGTGTACGGTATTTCCGTGGTTTCTGGAGGACCGCTATCGTAGTAAGACAGACGAATGTCGTTGGTTTCGTCGACAAGAATCGAGTTCATCGTTCAGAGAGGATCTTGATCTTGATTGGCTTGTTGTAGTCGGTGCTGTATCTCGTTGGATCTGGGTGCTATTCTATTGTCCAGCTGACCTGGCTGACTGTGTCAGCAGATCTGACTATCAGAGTATGCGGGTTTCGGGGGATGATTTGACATGAGAAGATTCTGTTCGAGTTGAGCGTGGATGTAGTAGCAGATGACGAGAACACTGAGAAGGTATTGGATTCAAATCAATACTCGATGGAGGGTGGCCACTAGTGCACGCATCGTTACGATGGATGTTCGGGAGCACGAGGTGGAACTTGAAGTGGGTTCGAAGAGTACATCAGCGAGAGAATTGTTGCGATAGAATGTGTTCGTGGTTCGTGAGGAAGGAGGGAGAACGGCTCCGAGACGCCGCCCCTACAAAATCGGAAGTCGGGACACAGCCACCGGAAACGTTCTCTTTGACGAAAATGCATCGTACGATGCTCCTCCGTCTCACTCGGTTTGAATGTCAAAGCCACGACCTATAATAGTCGTCACGGGTGCCAACGGGTAAGATTTTTCCCCCCTTTTCTCCTCGCACCGAATCATGAAAACTCAGATTTACAAGTGGAGTAGGATTCGGGATATGCCAACGACTACTGTTCCAGCTCTCGCAGGTTTCGCCTTTGGATGCTCGACTACGACCAGCTGGTGAACACAAGGAGGACAGAGAAAGCACAAGCGATGACCAGTTAGCGCCATGCGACGGTCTGACACTCATTCTTGCATGTCGGAACACGAAACGCGCGGAGGCTGCGAAGGAAAAGTTGTTAAAGTTGCTGGATGGGCATGTCGCCAAGCTTCAGACGACGCCAAGCTACGACGGACATGCGGAGACCTTTCGAGAAAACTTGAGGATAGAGGTCTACGAGCTGGATTTGGGCATGTTGAGCACAGTCACGAAGTTCGCGTCTGAGGTTGCTAGAAAGTACGTGTTTGTCTTTTCCCTCCTCGTGTTTTCGCGTCCTAACAAGGATTCTTTCAGATACGAATACGTTTCTCATCTCATCTGCAACGCGGGTGTAGCAACTTTCAATAAGATCGACTGGTGGAAAGCCGCAAGACAGCTCCTCATTACACCCTACGGTGCAGTCACCACACCCATGTTCTACAGTGAAACCTGGGGCGAAACCAGCCCAGATGGTTACGGATGGGTATGGCAGTGTAATGTCTTCGGGCACTACTTCCTCGTACGCGTCTTCCCCTTTGCTTCGTGGCATACTTTACTCACGTCGTTTCCTCCAGTTCCGTGAACTCCAACCCCTCCTTCTATCCACCAAATACCCCGAAAGCACCCGCATCATATGGACCTCTTCTCTAAAAGCCCTCCCCCAATACGATCCCTCGGATTGGCAACTCAAGCTCACCCAAAACCCATACAGCTCGTCCAAATACCAGACCGAGCTCATGGCAACCCACCTCGACCGCTTAGAACTACGAAAATCGCCGGAAGAGAAGAAGATACGGCATTTCATATCCCACCCAAGCGTCTGCCATACCAACATCGACTTGAACTTGATACCGCCAATACTTCATCATGTCAAGTTTCTCATCTTTCACGTCGTACGTTGATTTTCTCTTCCTTTTCGCGTCATTGCGTTCGTTAAGTTTCCATCTAGGCGCGACTGTTAGGCTCAATATACCATCCTATAACTTTCGAAAAGGGAGCGCTCGCTGCGGTTTGGCTCTCTATAATCTCGGTATCGTCAATATCTACGATGTTCGTCTCGACTACCACCAATGGTCACACCGATCCCAACACCAAAACTACATTTGCTCCTACACCTCGACCTCCCGTCAAATTCGGCTCATGCTGTGATCGATGGGGGAACCCTTTAGTCGGGCTACAGCCCATCGAATGTTGGGATGCCGAAGAAGCGGAGAGGTTGGTTGAGAGGTGTGAGGAGACGTATGAGAAGGAGAAGGCGTGTCAGAGGTGGAAGTCGAAGCCCGAGAAGAGGACATAATAGGTAGCTTTCGGGTGTTCTTGACGCAGAGGGTTGATAGCTTCATGAACGGATCAATCCTTCATAAAAATCTGCAATACATAGACGTTGCGAGGACAGTGGACATTCTTTACGCCTGTACAGAATGTAATCAGTGTATCGAGACTAGTCTGCGAACACTTGGGAGGGTATACTGGAGTATAGGACAAACCACATCATATCAATGATCCTCGGGCCATGCATACCAACTGGAACGAGCGACTTTTATCCTCAGTCAAGGTCCATGTCAAATGTCTCCACGTCACATATCTCCATCATAACTTCCGAATCACTTGAGGGAGGCGACGACCCTGAGCTGGCAGATTGTCGAGCTCTAGGAGGTGAGTCTTTTGAGAAACTCGGGGTGTCAACTGGGTAGGTAGAAGTGGAATACCCCATTGCCCGAGAGATGGACAATCCACCTCCCAGCGGAACATCTGACCACAAAAAATCGTGAAAGTTCAGACGATATCAAGTGAAAGAAAGTGATAAAACGGGACCTTCTTGAGCCTCTTGAAACCGCTCCGAGTCATTCACAGTCTGGTAGACATGTTTGTCGTATCCAACATGTCTCGCGAAATCAATGGTGGCGGGATCAAAACCCCGAAGAAGTTGATATTGGAGGAGGCGTTCGTAGTCTGCGTTCGACCAAGAGTACAAGTGGTAGCGAATGTGGAATTGCAATTCAATAGGGAGGCCGAGAGAATAACAGACATTGGGCGGGATGGGTGATTGACCATCTTCATCAAACGACCAGAAATGGACAGAAGAGGTAATACAATCGTTCAGGCCGGGAGGTGGTGGTCGAACAAAGAGGTAAGCTGGTTGGGACCGCCGTCTGTGGTCTTCAGAGGGCCAAATGTGGCCATGTAACTGGGCATCGGAATAGTCGAGATCTGAAGACTTTTAGCACGCAGTAAGCGGGTGTAAAAGAATGACACACTATAGGTACTTAAATCCTCCTCCAAAGTGACTCCGCGAGCGTGAAAAATGCTCCATGCTTGGGACATCCACGGCTTCTCTAAATTCCAATTCCATCTCAACCAGAGATAGGACCCGGAACCACCATTGAGTGTAAATCTACGCAAGGCGTCAGGTAAAGATGCGGGTGATTTCTTTGAACGCACCTGAACAGTCCATTTTCTAGCAATTTCGGCCTTGATGGATTATCAGACTTGCTCTCCCAGATATTGTTTGTGACGGCGATGGGGGTATTCGTTATCGCCGAAATCACAGTCGGCTGAGAGACTCTTCGAGGCACAAAGATGGCACGCTGGGTATAGATTGCGCCTACAACAACAGCACAATCAGCTTCCCTTGACTTGAGGCTCGCCAAAAAGCGCAACGTGACATCTTCTCGGAGAAGCTCGCTGGCCAAGGGTAGGTCTTTGATTTCAATGTCCCAATTCTGGAAAGTTGCCCCTGGCCCTGGTGGACCACGACAGATCACGCCTCTCCCGGCATCTATCCACAGCTCATTTGTCCTGCCTTCCTCGCGACACAGTTGGATCTGTGTGACTATTTCATTCAAGTGTTTCCAAATAAGCACTGCATTAACTACTTACGCCCAGATTAGAGATATAAATAGCGCTCAACCCCCCTGGATTCCTCATAAAATGCGCAATCGGCATCAGCTCTGCAGCAGCAAACATCAGCCAGATTAGATGGATGTCTATCCAGTCACATACCGTTGTATGATATGAGCATTGGGATCTCTGAATCATTGTACCCGTAGACTTGCCAAACGTCTGAGGTCCTGGCGCAAATTTGAGCATCCGAAGTGACGGTAATGGAAAGAGTGAGGTATACAATGCTCGCGCAAACGTCCGAAAGTCATCTTCAAAAGCCTGGAAAAAGAGTAAGGATCGGATGGGGATCGCTGCGCCACGACCCACATTCCGTGCCTCTGGTCCACTATATTCCATCACTGTGAACACCGCATCCCGTTCCTTTCGTACTCTGGCCGTACAAATCGTCCGATCAGCCCGTGGTTGACCCTCTTCATGCCATCTTCTATTGCCTTCATCCCATCGCCTTGGATACCTGTTGGTGTAGATGTTCCTTAGTCTGCAGATCGCACCCCGCTTCACGTTGTAGAACTATGAGAAAGATTAGCTCTTCGCCATCAAGAAGCGATATTTCCCGCTCACCTCGTCAAATTCTGTCCGCGCCTCGATTCGTTTTTGAATGATTGTCGTCGGGCCGTTGTAGTTATTCTGGCTCCCCTCAACGTGGTTGAAGCTGCTACCAACAATCTTGAAGTTCCGTGCATTTGCGAAAAAATCGGACATTGGAATTGTTGGCGGGGTGTGTGGCGAGAGAGGCTGATAGAGGAGGAGAAGGTGAGTTGCCCAGATGCATTCAGTATTATGTACAACAACACCCATTTTTGGACGTTGGCCGCACCATAGCCGACTGTGGGTCAGTGTGGGACACAGACACCGGAATTTGCCCTGTAGATCGCCGTCAGCAACGCAGGGTGAATTGAAAGAATACAGTATGAGTCATGTCTCGCGGGAGGGATGGATGCGCTCTTCCAAGTACCCAATTAATTTCAGTATTCCAATTTCCGCCATGTTGCTCGTATCGGAGGACTAGAAAGAATGTTTCGCAAAAATTCCATACGTTACGATAAATAAATTCAAGGTCGTCGTCGTGGGTGTTGCGAAACAAGGAGGAAAAACCGTCATCGGTATTGAGAGAGTCGGACCGGTTCCGGAAGATTGCGAAAGCGCCCATAGGTGCACCGTCTTGCTGATAGGCGCCTATGCGTCATTGTCAACCACTACCACCGTCAATCCTCCTTGTATTGTTCGATAGCTCCTCTATTTTGGAGCCGCAAAACTTTCTATATTGAGGGAAATTCGCTGACTCTAGACACCGTATCAGCTGAACGTAATTTTTATGAACAAGGTGCGTTGGTGACTTCGTGTCGGTCTCCGAGTGCCAGTGTCATTCTCTACTAAGCTGAAAAACCATCGTCTATAGGACCGGAACTAGCTTTGTAATCAGAACGAGTTTGAGATCCAGAGGACGCTCCAGATTGCTTACCAGAGAACCAGTTTGAGTATGCGTACCGGCATGGAACAATGACAGGAAGACAGAAATGTCTTTTTTGGCACGTCGACCTGACTCAAGACTCAATTTTGTATCAGGACCTTGTGATACTTACATTCGCAAATCTAGAAAGATAGCATTCAAAATACACAAGCCCAGGTCTCGTCCCATACCGAGCCTTTGACAGTGAGATACAACCCTCAACCTTCAATCCCACAAAATAAACCAACGAACCTTCATGCGGTACGTTCATACTTTTGCTTTGAGGTCCGATACCGTAGGTCTCTGACTAAGGTCCAGGATCTCGCTGCTCTCAGGTTTCGTCTCTTCCCCGCGCTCCCACCCTCGTGTTCAGCGGACACCTCTGTCGATGATGGGAACGTATCAGCTTCCTACGTTGTCGATACCCCAAAAACAATGGATCAGAACCGTTGGATCACCCGAAAGATCCTCCAGCAAATCTGTATGACCTGTCATCCTCATAGTGCGCGTACCTCGAGACGTCGGTATTTCGAACGCTCTAGAGTAGATGATCAAACTCACGCTTAGAAGCTGGTGGACGGTAGCTATTACGCGGAATGGTCAGTTTGTTTCAACTACGACTGCCGTGCCGATGTAACAGTACGAATCCTATCAGGAATGCTAGGGGCTTATGAGGGCTGCATATCAGACAAGACATGGTACATGACCGAGGGCTTTGATCACTGATGCTCATTCAGCTCTTCGTAACGTCCTGGTTTCCTTGAACTACCCCTTGTCTGCCCTGGACTTCAATGGTTCGAGATTCGTTGTCTCCCTTACGTTCTCATCTTGAGGGAGACTTCCGAGCAAAGTTTATTGCGACATGTCAATACACATAACTTCTATCTATGCAGCTTTCAATCGAGAGACAGAACCAGTCTTGTCCGGCGGCCACTTATTCCAGTCCCTCGACCCAAGACAGAAGATCGCGATTAACCTCATCCTTCGCCTCCCAATGAACCCAATGTCCAGCGTTGTACAAGTGGATGGTCGAATTGGTGCTGGTATCGAGCGTTGCCTTGATCTGCACCGGAGCAATCGCCACAAAGTCTTGCAAAGCGGCACCAAAGAAGACCGGTTTTTTCACCACAATGTTCTCCGGCGGAATGTCTACACCCGATTGTCAGATGTCAGCATGGTCAGAACCGGAAGAGGAACTCACTCTTGTTATCTTGAGCTTCGATATCTGATACGACGACTTTGTACCACGCCAACGAAGCCTCGACGGCATTGGGAAGTCTATAGGCTTGAAGGTAGTGTGCCTCTTCCTATCAACATATCGAGGTCATTGATAGCCGATCTGCAATTGAGACGAGAGATCCTTACCTCCGGGGTCCAAACACTGGATGCCGACCTCCGGTCTTCCGTCACCCAAGCCTCCAACGCGCCCAGCGGGGACCAATGTTCAATCAACTCGACCGCATTTGCGGTATGGACCAAGCTGAACAATGACTCGAGCTGATCTTCGATTATCTCGTGTGCACCGGGGCGAGCGAAAAAGTCCCAGTAGCCGAAGTTCTCGTATCCAAGTACAGCTTTCGTCTGTGAACATCCCTCAGTTTCGTAGAAATGTAGCCAATGATTCTGGATCTCACTCACCAGGTTGACCGCCACCGAGTAGGGCGTCTCGAAGAACGATGGTCCAAGGTTCCCAACGGCCAAAAACCCAAAGGCAAAGAATCTTTCCGGGAAATAGTTCCCAAGTCTCGCAACAACCTTGGCGCCCCTAGCAAGCACTGAGTCCGCGAAGCTCGACATGGAATGTATTACTCACCAGTCGTGCCCAACCGCGACAACGTTGTTGTCGACGGATTCCGCGTCCAAGATGTCCACAATATCTCGGCTGATCAAGCTCGACTTGTACTCCTCTGGGTCTATCGGCTTGTCAGTCTTCCCGAACCCAAGCAAGTCTGGTACGATCAACCCATAGCCCGCCTCCCTGAAAAAGTCGACTTGGAAGCGGTAGTCGTACGAAAATCCGGGCCAACCGTGCACGAAGAGGAGGTAACGCTTGTCATTGTTGGCGGGGGGAGAGAAGTAATAGTTGTATGTAATCCCGCGAGAGGTAGTCAAGTTCTTGTAGTTTGTTGGGTCTAGAAAGTCGCGTTTACTGAGACCCGGAGCTGCTGCTGCTGAGGCAACGGGCGTGAATGGTAGAGATACCAAGGTAATGGCGCCGGCGACGAGCGACGAGATTGAGAAACGCATAGTACTGTCGGAACTGTGGAGTGGTTGTATCACGGGTCCTCTGTTTCGTTGTGAGTTGCTGCCTGCTTCACAAAAGGTTTAAGTAGTTCACGATTGGGTATAGGGAGCGACCGGCCTGGTCCAGAAGCGGTATATTTGAATAGAAATGGGACCATCATTGCGAAAGTTAAATTTGGCTGACTGATATTGGAGGTTTATAAGCTGGTGGTACAGTCAGCTTCGTCGGCGCCATAATAAATGGCAAGAATCAATACCTATTACCCGTGTCTCTGATCCAAGAAATTGCGATATATGCTGGTGGGCTGATGCGATTCGTTGCATACAGACACATGTCGGACAGCGGGCATATCGGGTCAAGGACCTTGAACTGAGGTTTCATGGGTGGGACTTGACGAGCAAATCTTGAGTTCAAAATCTTGAAGGAATCGTCAGGAGACAAAGTAAGACTTTCGATGGTGCAGGGTGTCTTCCAATAATGTTGGCGGTAGAGAAATCTGAGTCTGAAGGTGAGAAACAAGTCCAAAAACTTACCAAATGCTTCTCCGAATGAGTCTCCAGCTGGGAGGTAGCAATTAGGATAATTGGGAGGGTGAGGTCGCGGAAGATGAGTGTTAAGTATTCTCAATGCCGGGGTTTAGATGATACCAACCGCCTGACGAGCTCGGAAGGGATGGCGTCAATTTAAACAAACACGAGAGAACAAGTTATAATGGAACACACCTTGCGCAACGGGTACGACCGCAATGGGGTGGATAAGTTACCAGCCTGGGCGTGATTGCTCTGCGTGATTTCTCTTCCAACTTTGCAGTACCCGATGAGAATGAGTGGATGACAACCGACTCGCCGAAGGCGTGCATGTGTTAAACTGAGCTCTCGGAGTCAGCGTTGGAGGAATACGCTTGGTTTCGGACAGCAGAGATGGTACAGAAAACTGCGTAAGCGTGTTTCTGAGGGCAATGAAGGTGTCTTCTGAATGGGTTGATGGAACGGGAGGAAGGCCATGCACCAATCTTGCTCCTGTCTTTCGAGTTGTTTGGCGAAAGCCAAGTGAGGAGAAGGTAGAAAGCCTTGAAGGTTCTTATGGAGAGGAGAAGAGTCGAGGTGGATGGTAGGGCAAACGCGACATCGTTGTGGTCAAAAGACATACTAACGCCGCGGTGTTCTCAGCCTGAGATCGGAATTACGGACCGGCACATTTTCTGTCCCCACCACCATGTCCAAAACCCACTCGAGTCACCAAACTCAATCCTCAACATCTTGGGGACTTTGCTTCACCACTCGAAACTACCAGAAAACACGCTCGATTTATTTTTAGACGCGATAACTCGAATGAACGATGTTGAGGTGTTTGATATGAAGCTGCTGGCTGGAGCCTGGAGGCTCGCTCGTTTGGACAAGTAACGGTGGATTTGAGGTAAGTCGGATTCGTCCGTCTTCTGCCTTCCAATTACCGAGCCATCCCCTCGTCTGTAGGCTCATGACACCATCAATATCTCTCGATGATCAACCCTACTAAAAACACACGTCGCAACCTCGTACGTTTCCATTGACGAGTGAGTATAGTGGGAGAGATTGTGGATGAAGTGAACATTCCGACCCGGAAGTTGCAGAGGTCATGGTCTGATGTATGCTGATACGAGCCGCATCTGGATGGGCTCGTCGGGACGAGTTCTGAGTCTCAGGTATTTCCAATTCGCTCACCCTTCTCTTTTGACTCTCAAATCGTTACTTCCCTATCTCCAGACTCGGAATGATTCTTCTGTTAAACACCTCTGAAGCACGCCGTCAGAAACGACAGTATACGCCAGAAACGTTTGGATTTCTACGCTTTCCAAGGGATGCCATCAAAGCGGCCAGTAGAGTTGAAGGGCTCTGGGTAGAATATAAACTGAACTCTCGCGTTTAGTTGATTTGTGAAGCCATTTGATGACGGCTACTGAGCCGTCGAGACCACTTCCAGATATGAGTCTCCACGGGACAAGCAGTACGTGTTCAATCTTTCGTCCTATGCCGATGGTTAGGCCAATGATTTTGCTCTAGATCCCAATGATTTTTCATTTCACCAGCGCCGCCGCCTCCGTTCGCTGTCAATGCACCGCACAGAGTCTTCTCTTCCGACGCCTCGAAGAGAGATACACCAGAAATGGCATCGTCGTTTCGTAGAACACAAAGTTCCCAATATGAGGACGAGCTGGCGGCACTATAGTTGAAGGTGGGGGGATCGGTCAGAACGAGGAGAAGAGGGAAATGAGAGATACAGAGGGCTGAATTTAGGTGCACGACGATACTGGAGGGATGCGGCAAAGAACCCGAACATCATCAACAAAGTCAGCAACGTTCGCCTCGCTCAATACGATACTGGTCTTTTGGCCTTAGAAACCACACGTCCACACTCAAAGCCATACGCGACGGTCTCCGCCGCACACTGGTGGATGCTCCCCAAGGCACATTTCTTGTTTCATCGTCTTCACGCCTTCATCGTACTCACTCGACAGAAATCAGCCTCTCGATCTTCCGCAGTGCCGAGAACGTTCATTTCGTGGCCGTAGAAATCGAGGTGGATACCCCGAACCTTTAAGCTTGTCTGGCACTCAGAGCGCCCCAGCCTGCCTTCATGACCAAACCGTCAACACCGGATGAGAAGAGGAATAGAAGAGGAGTTGGGCCCACTTGGGACATGGAGAGAGAATATCATGGTCGCGATAGAGACCGTGTAAACACGTCGAGGACCGAGACAAGAAGACACGGGTTTCGTTTGGAGGATGTGATCTACTTGCGATGGCACGTTCCGTCGATATTCCTCAACGATAATATAAACGCTGATCCTCGCGACTGCAGAGCATCTAGGTCAAGCCCCTCTCCACATCGCCACCTTCAAGATTCAGGTATCCATTGTTATCAAGCCCTTGTCATCGGGTGCTCAATCGCCGAGCATCAGCCCGACCTCTAACGAACGAATGGTACTGAGGAATTGTCGTCGAGAAATCTCCTTCCGGCGGCGCACATGTCCTTGGATTTCGTACGGTCACTTCAAGGAGAAATATCCTGGGATACGGACCTATGCAAGTAGAGCTTCGCACTAGAGTTTAACAAGGATTAGCTTCGATCAGTCGTGTGATTTAGACAGGTGTAACGAATGGCATTACTTTCGACCCGATTCCGTTCAATGGCCACATTAAGAGTCTCTACGCCGGCTTCCAAAACGCTTGAATCCCGTAATGGGAACAGGGATACGGGATCGAAAGCTGGTGGATTGTTGAGCTCTCAGGGGAATCACAGATCCCGATGCAGGTGGTAGGTGAGTGGGAGTCACCGTAGAGTCGAATGTCGGCGTCGAGGGTCTACCTTCGAGTGGAGGAACTGACAGCCAAGATCAGAAAATCAGGTGGCGTCAAATATAAAAATACCAACGAGGCGAACATGGTTGTAACTATTCAAATCGATCCGAATTGTTCACGGGTTGGTAGACGTTTCTATAAAGTCCGAGGTGTCGAGCAAAATCGGCGGTGGCGGGGTCGAAGCCTCGGACACGTTGATATTGGTGGATGGTCTTGTAATGTTCATTTGACCAACAGTTTGAGTTATACTGAGGAACTAAAATAAGCTGAAAGGGGAGGCCAAGTTCGTCGCAGACATTGTGTGAGAGAGGAGATTGGCCGTCTTCGTCAAAAGACCAGAAGTGGAATGAAGAGGTGCACCCATCATCCAGGTCAAGAGGAGGTGGTCGGACAAAAATGTAAATCGATTGTCGGGATCGTCGCTTGCGTTGGATTTCAGAGTCTGAAATGAGGCCATGCATTAAGGCGTCATGGTAGACGAGGTCTGAAAGATGTTAGCAGGTGGAAAAGGGGCGAAAAACAACGACGCACGGTAAACGCTCATATCATCCTCCAAAGATATTCCTCGGGCATGAAAAACACGCCATGCTTGCGAGATCCATGCCTTTCTTGCATCCCAATTCCACCACAACCCAATATCGACTCCACTATTGAGCGTGAATCTACCCGAGGTGTTAGAAGAAGAAGTGGAAAATTCCTTTGAACCCACCTGGTCAGCCCATTTTCCCACAATCTTTGATCTGAAAGGCTATCTTCGTAGCTCTTCCAGTCATTGTTTGCAATGGCAATGGGGGCGTTGGTCAACTTTGATATCACAGTCGGTTGAGCGAAGCGTTCAGTGACAGGCGCACTAGAGTCAGCCGCAAGAGACACGCCTGAGATGACGGCCCGATCAACTCCCCCCGACTTGAAACTCGCCAAGAAGCGCAACAATACATCTTCCTGGACGAGCTCTACGGTCAAAGGCAGGTCCTCAATCTCGCTGTTGAAGCTCCCTTCAGGAACACTGACATTGGGGTTTGGCCCTTGTGGCCCGCGACAAATCATTCCTCTTTCTGTATCCAACCACAGCTCACTTGTATCGAGCATGCAACCTAACTGCCACTGCAACTATTTGGTTCAATAGGTAGTTTGCGTGACACGGTTGGCGTGCGAAAAGCATTGCGTCATACGAACCGTTCAATATTTTTCGGGATTTTGCGTTGCGTGAGGCAACCTTGAAACTCATACAATTCCTCTCATTCTACTGTAATCTCCTTGAAACAAAGTTCCTGACAGTGTTATTTTGAGACACTCAGACATCCGATGTATCACCAATGGTTGTTGGACCGGCTGGGAGGGCCTGTAGACTGGCAAGAAACTAGCCGTGATGGCATCAGCCGGTACCGTTCGTGCCGAGCATGCATTGAGCAAGCATTGATGATGAAGCTAGCAAGAAAAAGGGAGAAGTTCTCAATGGTAGGAAGTGTGATTGTGTCTCTCTGAGCCATACACTGCCCACAAGCTCAATTCCTCGTGGGAGATGCACATAAAATTTGCAAGTGGTGGTGGCCTCACGCAACGCCAAATCCCGAAAAATATCGAACGGTTCGTATGACGCAATGCTTTTCGCACGCCAACCGTGTCACGCAAACTACCTAATTCTTCCCGAGTATTATACTGACTACTTACAGGCAAACTATAGAGATACATCCGACCCAACAACCCTATCTTTCCCTCCAAGCTTGCCATCGGTGTTAAATCTACAGTAAACATCAGCTGGACTGGATTGGCGTGTGCCCAATCACGTACCATTGTACAATATGAGCGAGGGGATTGCAGACTTATTGTAACCGTAGATTTGCGACGCATTCGACGTTCTGCAATCATATGAGTAATAAGAATGGTGAAAGGACAGCACGCACAGTATTCTCGATAGCATTCGGAAGTCTCGTTCAAAAGCCTAGGGAAAGAGTGTGAGCATCGAATGAACACGATTATCATTGGACCAAAGCACACCTTTTGTGCATCTGGTCCACTGTACTGCACCATGGTAAACATCGTGTCCCGTTCTGCTCGCACTCTCGCTGCACAGATCATTCTGTCAGCCCGATATCCCACTTCCCGCTGCCTTCGATCTCCATCGTCCCATCGTCGCGGATACGTGTAACACCCGTTGTCCTTCAGCTTGTATATTTCGCCGCGCTTCACCTCGTTGTACTGAACCAAAGTTAGACCTCTACATTTGAAGCGACACTCTTTGCTCACCTCATCAAACTCCGTGACTTCTCTCTCCTTCTCCTTTACATGAACCCCAACGAGATGTCCGTGGGTTAATTCGGACAACCCAGGACAAAACCAGGTCAATTGGGGCTACTTCTGACAATTTTGGACTAACCGGCGTCTGACGGACAAAGATAAACCACCCTTATCGTCCATCTTCCCGTAGCTCACAGCCCTTCCACCACTTCAAACGACTTGAATTTTTGCGAGAATCTCAAATTCGACGCAGTGCAAACGCAACTTCCGTCAAATGTCAAATTTGTGGTCCGTGCGTTCAATTGTTCCTTGTTTGGCACCCGTCCGTTTCTCACATATACTCGCATCCACAACCCAGTCTCCTCATCATTTCTTTCTTCCCCTCCGCCATCATCGACACTCCCTGCCCTTATCATATACTATCGCCAACACACCGGTATGCTGTCTCGAGCGCGTTTGTGAGGATCAGGGCAACATAGCAGCGACTAGGATGATGATAGTCTGTATCAATTTCCCACCGTTTAGCCTGTTGAACATGATGAAAATCATGTGATACACTGTTGACGTGTTGTTTACGCGTCACACTATTTATAGAGCTACGCCTCTAGAACACTTGCGTTCTCATGCAAGTACTACGTCTCTGTCTACGTACCTTACTACGTACATCTAGTTTCATCATATATGACACTATAGACAGTCGCTATCCAATAGCATAAGTAGAGCCTTCAATAAGTGAGGCAAACACGACTATGCTCACCAAGCATACTACCATTCATGGTAGAAGTACTTACACAGTACTAATGTCTTTTACGCCTTTAGGGCCGAATACCTACTTCTAGTAGTAGTTTCAGTTGGTGTAATACTCATTACATGTACCAGAAACTTATGTATAAAAGACTGGACAAAAGGCCTTAAGCCTTAGGACAATCTACTCGATTATCACCTCTTCTCAAGCATCTCAAGACTACAAGAACACTCTGTGTATTACCCATGTGAGGTTTACTTCGTTATACCCACTGTGCACTTTAACTATGCTGGCTCATCATAGCCGTACCTCAAAATATATGTCACATGTGTTTCACGTGTAGTCTGATTATCAGGAGATAACGATAAGACATTGACGCGTCTGAATATTCTCATCGCCTCGACGCGTCTCATGCATGAAACACCACCTTCCCACACCATTATTCCCTATAATTCGCCAGAAGGGCGACTTCTCTTTCTTGAAATTGCACGAAGTCACCTTCCCTTTGTTCCTCATGACTTCAGTGTTGAGGTTGCGGCCGAATTTTTTGACCAGCAAGATATCCTTGTCAGGACAGCGTGTGGGTCTGGGAAAACAGGAACTATCGCACTCATTGCAGTCTTGATGACAGAAATCAAGAAGAACCCTGCCCGCTTCCAGCAGTTCAACTTGTGGTTTCCTGACAATCCCGCTATCCTTGTCATCTGTCCAACCGACGCACTTGAAGTCAATATTGTGAGAGAGTTCTTCATGTTGAAAGTGCAGACTGACTTATCTGAAGCAGGAGGAGAAGATGTTGAAGATGAAGATTCCTGCAGTTGCGCTGAACTCAAAGATCATTCACAGTCATATGCATAATGGGAATCTTGGAGAACTTTGGGAGAAGATTAGGACGGCAACTATCATTCTGATGTCCCCCGAGATGCTGCAGTCCCAACCAGTACGGAAACACCTAGCGTTGGACCAGGAGGTGTCAAAATCAGAGTTCAAGTCCAGATGCACATTGCTAGTTTGTGACGAAGCTCACCTTGTATATGTGTGGGGGCGCAACTTTCGTGAATCCTTCAAGAACATTGGATTGATGCGCGTTCACCTCCCCTTGACACGCTTGCTGTTGTTGACAGCGACACTTCAAGATGGTCCAGCACTTGACTTTGTGCTTCCATCCTTTGGATTAGAGACCAAAAAGTTTATTGACATGCATCGATCGAACCTCCGCCCCGAGATACAAGTCACCACCTCTCTTTTAGAGTCAAATCTCAATGCGGCACGATCCTTCCCCGAATTCGACTGGATAATGCCACTGCTCAGAATCACCATTGTCTTTTGCCCAGATTGGCAACTGGCAAAGTGGATAACACTGCACCTCCAGCGGAGTTTTTATGGGGCTGGGAGCAAGGAATGGAGGCGCGTACGGAAATGGGATGCGACAAACGACAAGGAAACCTACGATGAAGAGACACTGAAGATGATTGAGTCATTGGATCCTGAAAAAGAGCGTCTCATTATCGTATGTACCGTGATTCTGATGGTCGGAATGGACTTCAGACATGTACAGAGGATTCTGAACATCAACTGCATGGATTTTGACGAGGAGTTGCAGAAAGAAGGCCGGCTTCTTCGAGAGATGGACAGCTTTCTCAAATGGGCAGAGTTGTATGTCTATGTCTCAAAGGCGGTCATGAAGACTGTGCGAGAAACAGTGGAAGCTCACAATAAAGGAATGGATAGTACGAAGGATGATCGGAATTCTGGTGCTTCCCGAAGCTGTCCCACGCTTGACATCAATTACGCTCATCATCTCGTGGCAGAGTGCCGTACAGAGGTGCAGAATACTGTCTATAACAACCCCCCTCTCAACAAATACCTGTGTGGTTGCCCTGTGTGTGTCCAGAACCGCACCCCTCAACATCAGACATCACTCTCTTTGGACACTCCCCCTCCGTGTCTCTGTTCTGGGTGTCAACCAGGGATGTGTGAGCGAGACCTTCGGTCCCTTTATCGAGAAAACACTCTTCACGCCAGCGCAGAGGCTACTAGGAAGGGGTTTGGACTTGGTGTTGTGGAGGGACCCCCAGAGTATGCTGATGAGAATCAGGATGGTGCCGCTTCGGAAGTAGTTGAAGAAGAGATCAGAGGAATGACTGCTGCCAGTCAGGACATAATCAATCAGCATCTTGTCCAGCTTGATGCAGATCTCTTTCAGGCAGGAACTGGAAATATCAGAGGCTTTCTCACCCCCGGGATGTTCATTCCTTCACCTGTCATCTCCATTATTACCGAGAAATTCCTTGCTATTATCACAGATTGGGATGGTCCAGCACGTCTCTCGATGGAGCTTGAAGACTACGACATGGATCCAAGATGGCTGGAAGCCATCTGGAAGACTATAACTCAGAAGATATACCCAGCAATCAAGCAGTACCACCAACAACGGGAACTTGAGAATGAGCAGCGCAAGCGGGAGCAAAAGCGTGCGAAATTGGAGAAGGAAGTGAAGGCGTTGAATGAGCAGGATACTCGGACTCTTGTGGTATTTGAGCCGATACTGGAGGAGGAGAAGGTTACCAACAAATTGACAAAGGATCATTTAACCTGGGAGCTTCGATGGCACAGGCTTTGGGATGTGGATCTCCCAAAACCATACAAGCTGAACAAGGCAGAGTTTATTTCTGTTATTCGTGGTGCAGTGTGAAAGTTTACTGAGGAGCTATATACAGTAGAAGATGTACGTGAAATATTCACTATTAGACAGGATTCAAATTAATCGCTATGTAGTATAGTATGCTAAATATCAATCAACCAGTCCTCATCATCATCAGTCTCATATCCATCGGGTGCGGCTAGTAGTTCTGCTGGATCAGTCAGATCCTCTTCTTCATCCAGCTCATCGCTTGCTCCCGACTCGAGTAATGAGATCGTGAGGCAGGCATCTGCATCGACATTGAGTTCTTCAGTGACGATGTTTCCGTCCCTCACAGTGTTTGACCAAAGTGGTGCCAATCGAATGTCGGTGTCATAAGAATTATCCATATTGGTGTCATCCTCCTCGTTTCCCACTCCGGCAGTAGGTGGTAAGGAAGAGTGCTTGGAAACAGTGACATCACGGTCCAACATCATATTTGTAGTCCACTTGTTCAACAATCCATCCTGTACGTCTTTGAACCCCTTCCGTGACTGGCTCTTGTATATGCCATGATGCTTCCCGCCTTTGATCTGGTAACGTGAAAACAGATGTACCTCTGCACGACGTAGCTTCTCCAGTAAGATCCACAGCTCCGGGTCTTGTGAAGGCCTTGAGTGTCGCTGACTACGATGTTCAAGCCCAACCCCACTGAGGAGATCCTCCTTGAGCCGCCGGAGTTGTCCTACACAACGTGCAATGGCCTCTCGGATAAAACGCTCACCAAACTCGGCACCCTTATGCTGCACAACCGCCTCAATGATACGCTGGAAGAATTCCTGCAGTAGGTCACAGCATCGGTGTGTTCCAGGCTTCCCAGAAAGACTGGCGACCATTGAGGAGAGTAAGGCTTCAGCGAGCTCAGGGCTCGACTCGAAGCAGATATCAATGATGTCCTCCAAGATGTACTGAGCATACTTCTTATGCCCTGATGCGACAAATGGGAAGAACAGGGCAATTATTTGCTCCCAGACACGACTAACATCACCTTCTGCCACTGCCCAAACACACTCCTGTGATCTCATGACTTCCCGCATAAACTCTTTCTTTGATGCGAGTACAGCATCGCCAGGCCCAATAGGGGTCTCTCCATTGTTGAGAGCATTGAGCGCTGAGAGAAGATCAGGTCGGGGTTGATCGGTAGTCTTGGGAAACGTGGGCTTTTCCGTCCCTGTTGCAGCATGGTATATTGCTTCCTCGGTTGTATAGCGCTCGTAAAGCTCATAGGCAAACCTCTCCAAATCAGCCAGGGAGGGGAGCTTCGATGATGAATGGAGGGCTTCAACAATGTCGGTCACGTCATCATGGCCAGAGACATCAACGCCAGACTTTCGTGCATGTTCTTCGAGATAGATTCTACCGAAAGCTCAATTAATAATCCGAACTCATGAGATAATGAAGAGGCTTACCTCCAGCAGCTGAGGATGTCTGCATCGAGAACCAGGTACAAAGCCTCACTCGCTTGCTTGTAGTTATATTTTCCTTGTTCCTTTGAGAGCTTGCGATCAATCGACGACAGTAGATGTCCGAGACTGGACATGTCAGACCCCGCAGGGTTGCCCATGTGAAGATCAATAATGCGCGCATCATTGGTCCAAAATAGATGCCACCACTGGAGCTTGGGGTTGAGAAAGCAGAGACTATGGAAAGGGGAATCATGGAATTGGCGGTGGGAGATGATCCTGTGGAGAAGCTCAAATGTAAGCCCATTGCCACCTATGGGAAGCATACGTTTCAGAAAGCAGGCCCCTGTTTGGCCCACACTCTTCAAAAAGTCAAGGACACGTTCGAGGAACTCGGGCAGTTTGGTTTTGCTACCACTCACGGTTGGTAGAGTGAAGCATTCGACCGGTTCATTGGGAACCTTTTGCCGCTTCCCAACTGTCTGCAGGCGCTCGTTCGCAAGGTCTTTGAGACCCTGAAGCCGCTGCGCGTAATTCCCGAGTACCCACATCCACTGGAACGCAAAGATATGGCACTCGTGCTCTGAATTCACAAGATGAGACAGCCTCTGGGCTGTGAGTCTGTTTCGCTGAAAATTTGCACGGTGTCTCTGCTTGTCGTCGTAGTCAAAGACACAGCGGGGATCAAGATTCGCTGAAAGCCGGCGCAACCAAACCGTTGCTGCCATGCCCAAGTTCATGAAATTCGGGCGTCCGAGTCGCGCAGAACGGTGTCAAATGTAGTTCTGGATGTTATCAATAACAATCCAAAACCAGTAGCCCGGATCCCAACAGAGATATACCACCTGTCTGGCAGCTTGTTGACCAAGGCCATACAACCCACTGGCGACAGTATTGTATGCAGGTGTATTTCCGACGTGTGAGTCATATCGGAACCTGTCGAATGAAACCAGAGAGACCATATTGAATAATCCCTCAAGCATCGGTCCAAGACGGGCATGAGGCGAGCGGCTGAATGTCAGCTTTGATATTGCGGTGGAAACAACCTAGTAAGGCCATCAGAGTCAAAAACGGCAAAGAAGAGCTAATACTGGGACATACAGCTTCTACGGGCCGATAGGCTCTGGCTTTATCTCCCCTTTTACCTTGCTCGGGGGTTGCAACCTTTGTCAAGAGACCCCAAAGCAGGTTCTGACAACGTTTGTGGATGTTTGTGACTGCCTGATGAGTCTGCGAGGTAAGGTTCTTCCAATCGATGACAGCAACATGCTGTTTCGTTGGGCGGCGTTTGGTGGGGATATGGACATGCAGTCCCAATGATGGCTGGACTGCGACACGAGCTTGGGAAATGAGCTCGCGTTGCACCATCTGCGCAGAAAAAGAGGTGATAGCAGGACGAACAGGTTTTATTTCCTGGTAAGGGTGCTCAAGCAAGAACATGTCGGCAGAGTCCTTGTGAACCCGTCCATAGGGATGGCGGGCCAGCCGGTCCAGCCAGCTTGAGACTGTTATGTTGCACATACCACAGACGAAGGCCGAAACAAGACCTGCACGGGATTTGAAGCATCTCTGGGCTTCACCGTGGTCATCCCAGGAGGCTTTTTCTTCAGTCGTAGGCGGACAAAGCATCTGGTATGTATACAGGGGAAAAGGGAGCCCGACACTACGGGAATACGCAGAAATACGGTGCAGGCGGATCTCCAAGGGAAGGGAGCGCTTGTTGGTGTGATCATACGGGGAAGGCACGGAGTTATTATGGTTGGACGTAGGCATCGGTGACTGACTGGGTGAGTTTTGATGTGGTAGGTCGGAGGAAAGACCCCTCTCAGCAGTTTCGCAGTCAGTCTCGGGGGGTTTTCGTTTGGTAGCACGGTGTTGGTGGGCGGGCATGGGAAGAAATTGGGCCATGTGGGGGGACTGTGTGTGGGATACCTTCTGTTTTTTTGGTGGAGGCTGGTCCGGAGTTTCAAAAATAAGGGAGCTGGAAGACAATGTTATCGGAGTGGCTGGAGTTGATGAAGAACTGCTACGCAATGGATTAGAAGGAGGTGGTGGGGTGGAAATAGGATCTGAAGGCCCCGATGGGTCATTCTCGCAATTAGAGATTATAATACGATGATTTTGAAGCTTAGGTTTGACATTTGGTCCTCGAGGTCGCCGCCGTTTCACGGTATTAGTCGGATTGAAGGAGTTGTCCACTGTTTTAATCAGGCTTTGGTCGGATAATGGAACACGAGTGGAGGGTGTTTGGCGGCGAGATGGTGTCGCAGGGTTCGCAGAATATGAAGAAGGAGAAAGAAAGTTCATTATTCAAGCATAATTAATGTCTAGTTGAGGGAGAGGAGAGTAAACGAATGGTTAGGAGGATGGAAGCTGAACGCGAAGTCGCAATCGGTGAATTCAACAAACGTCCATGTGCAAAATTTACATCACATGACTTATCTTATTACTATATACGGAAAACTAGGAGACCCACAAGGGAGGTACAGCTAAGGGACCGCGTTTTGCAGCAGACCCTTATATCATTTGCGAGCGTAGCGAGCTGATATAAGGTCTGCCTAGGGGAGACTAGGATGATGATGAAGCACAAAGATGGTCCTCAGGTGCGTATCGCGGCAACTATAGTCTCAATAAATGGTACTGACGCGTTTTTGCTCTGCTTTCAGTCACTTTAAACATTGCTGTAACAAAGTAGAAGACTTCGTGAAGATACATACAGCCCGAAATCAACCCTGTGCTCAGCGGCTCCGTCAATGAACTAGTCGAGTTGAACACGTCAGCGATGTGGTGTTTAAGCTAGCGAGGTGTGGTGACTGTACGGCACGAAGGGCCCTCGACTTATCTATTTCTCTAGGCTCTCCAACACGTTGAACTATAGACACACCGCCGGAATTATAGCCGATGGAAGAATCGACAACGGCAAGCCAACAAGGGTATGTCTATTTTACCCCTTCTAGACTCTATGCTGCTTGCTTATATCTTGACATTCCTGTTCTAGTTTCGTGGATGTTAGAAGCCTCCTTCAGTCAGTGCGGGGCAAGCTGGAGCCTGGGGGTTGGTTGTGCAGGATCTTACGCATGGTGGTCTGGAGTTTGTGCTTAAAGTTGTAGGTCAGTAGCTAGGCATGTACTTCTGTAGCAGATGAATACCATGTTGAATTCACTGGACATATAAGAGTGATTTGGTACAATTTGAACAACCGAACCAACCCTGCATCAGGAAACAGTGAAAGTTGTACGTTGATCTCACATACCTGCTCCGTAAGTGATGTGTAGTAGATGTAGAGATCATGTCACTATGTAGCGTTAGCGCCAGTGCCATGGACTCTCCAACTTGTCCGTAGGCGCCTGGTATGGGGTCAGTATAGTCTGTATCACACCACCAAGCAGTACAAGGCAAAACGTGCTGTGTGTACACTCAGGGTCATCCATCCGTATCGCCCGTATCGCCCGTATCGTCTGTATCGGTACGTATACAAGACAAGTTGCTTTCCTGCTTCACTGCCTATAAATCCTCCAAACCTATTCAAATCTATAACAGACCTACTGAGATTCACTCTCAAGTAGAAATATGGCAGATTTGTCCTCCTGGGCTTGGAGATGTAGCGGGTGAAGGCGACTGGTACTACTTACTGAGCTCAGCTGAGACGACTATGAGCATCGCTGGGAAACTCACGCCACTTCGACCCTGGCAGCCCGCCTCAACCCGTCGCGTCATCGCTCCAATGCTGTCTCCAAATCCTCACGAGGTCAGCTCCAACGCCCAGCTCCACAGACCGTATAAATACGGAGCACTTGTGGGACCCACGCTTTCGTAACTTCGTCCCTCTCCCCTTGCGTCCCTAGGAGTCCCAACTCGATAACGATTTACACTGACTCAATTTTCCTTCTCTCGCAATATACAACCGGTCGATCCTCTCCGGCGTGATTTCCACGCTATCTTGATACCAGTGCATACTATTCCATTTATTCCATCCCATCTCCCAAGCACAGTTCCAAAATTTGTTTCGACTTAGAAATTTGAGGAGTTTGAGACAGCGAAAGTTGGTAAGTGAAGCCGATACAAGTTCAATGCTTTTCGCCCTATCCTAAGTAGTCTATTTCGTGTACCTACCCCCCATAATTAGTTTTCGAGAGCTAAAATGACATTCAACATTTTTACAATCCTTACTGTTTGGAATGAGTTCTCTGAGCGCTCCGTATGGAAATACTACCAGGCCGAGCATGATAATGAGTGTCCCAAAAATGGGTCTATGTCTTGTAGCATATCATTCTGTAGCCTATTGTAGAGATACATAGCGGACTGCGAGATGAAACGCAGCAACACATGAAGGATACCAGAGGTATACAGAGCGATACGGAGCGATACGGAGTGATACAGAGAGGGTGGCGTGGGTGAATGTAGCACACCTACGTCTACATAGAGGGGGGGGTGTGAACTCCGATACTCCTGCTACGGAGAGTACGCACTGGTACGTCGACATTTCATTTTTTCCTGATGTGCCCATGCTGGCTCACATAGCTAGGATGGTCCCCAATAGTCCGAATTTGGCCCCACGTTGCCCCAGATAGTCCCGAAAAAGCGTCACTCGTGGACTATTCCGGACAATATTAGGACATTTGGGGACTATCCCCTGGATAGTCCCCAATGGTCCACAGAAATCTCATTGGGCATGAACGATCGTTGTCGTCTGGTTGACTTGGTCCCCTTGAATTTGGACAAAGTTGCCGCCGCTGATGTGAAAGTTGTGCGCCTTTCGGAAAAACTCGGAGGTCATCGATTATACAAGTAGCTGGGTGTGTGTTGAAGGAGAGGAAAGCGAGGCGGCGCTCGAATTTAGGTGGTGGTACCAGGTGTAGCTGTACCAGGTTACCATCAGGATTCAGAACACGCGGCATCCATGACCCAATAGTAAATTCACTGTTTCTTTTGGACCCCCCACACGATTCCTGAGGTTCTGGTCAGTAATTTCCTTATCGAGACGAATATATCTGTCACATCAGGAAGACGAGTAATTTTCCGGCGGCCGGTTTCGGCAGTTCTTGGCTTTTCAGCCATTCTCGCAGGCTGACAGGCTCAAAGGTCCAAAAAAGCTACACAAATACCGCACTCAGAGAACCATATGTCATGCTAATGGAAAGATAAATACCATCAGCATGGTCTATCCAGACCGAAAATTATTGTGAGCCTACATTTTGCCTCGGGAAATGGGCTGTATGGCCGGGTTTGTGTGCTGAAGACCCAGCCTGCGGAAAAACAGACATAGCCGGTCAGGACCCTGATCCTTAGCGTAAAACGGCCAGGAACGGCCAAGACCGGTTTTTTGTGATCTTCCCGATGCATAAGCGTGGTGATTTCCAGGTAGAGCCCCGTAGAACACTCACATTGATAACAGGACTCACCCTGCACTACGATCGCATCTACCTTCCACTCGTGAGCAGCTCGGAGGGCATACTCAACCGAGCTCACCACCACGAATATCAGAGTCTTGTGCTCACGCTTGGAATCGTACAACCTTACTTGTTCAACATACTTTGCAAGGTCGACGCCGAAGGCGAACCAGATAGCGGCAGGTTTTCCTTCGAGGATGGCATGAAGACGCGGATCGTCGGAGGCCTCAGTAGTATCCAGGATCCACCCTATGAATCCAACTCCAACCGGCACTGGGTCGTCATCTTTCAAGTTGAGGGTTCGTCGAACTATGTTGAAATCTCCCTTGATATCTTGAGCTGTTCTGAACTCTGCGTTGCTCATCAGTATGGCACATCGCTTTGATAAAACCACGAACTCGAATACTCAACCTGCTCCTATGAACCCGAATATTCCTGCCTTGGTTACAGCGTTAGTAAGCTCTCCTCTTCCGCCGAAGCCCATGGGGGCTTGTACGATAGGTGCGTTGATATCTAGTCCACTATTGTCTGAGCGTTAAACAGGAAAAGAGACTTAGGAGCGTACTGAGAAGTTTCGTCAAGGGAGTGACAATTCGGGACATTTTGATCAGACACTTTAGTGGCCGCTATCTTCCTTATAGCGATTATAGGAGAGGGATGTTTCGGATGAACGCCTTTTCGGCCTCGGAGGAAACGGACAGACACTGAACAGTTGAATGAATACTCCACGCCACCTATTCAAGAGAGGGCAAGAGGTGTCCCACAGAAATGTAGCATGATCAATCAGTAATAGAGTCATAGACAGTGGCGGCCAAAGCTAGTGAGCTGTTTTGTCCCACGGGCTGGCTATGACGGTGATCGAGCGGATTGCGGGCCAAGTTTGCAGAGAAATATCAAAGGGGTAAGTACGAGGTACTTACATTATTAGGAGGAGCATCATTGAACAAAAATACACATTTAGTGCAATTTCCGCCAGGGGGACAACAAGATTAAACAAGCCTACAATTTTGGAGAGCAGACCAGTCCGGCAGCAGATTCTGAAGGCGAAAGTTCGAGTCCATAAATACGCCTAGTACGCCGATATACAATCAAGCCTTCGATGGCTTGAAGAAATAGCCTTCCTCTGATGCATGTTTAAGCAACCTCTTGCCGCTGGGCCCCTCTTCATCCCATAGAGTGACGCCACCGCGATACCGGGTCCCCACCGCGATGCATCGTGATTCCCCATCAGCATACGACAGCGAGTAGATAGCTGAGTGGTGATCCATTTTCCCTCCATATGACTTTATCTGGTCCGCAGAAACGTCAAATATCTCGACCGTTCCCGAGGCATCATCATGGCCACACACTAAACGATCACCAGCACCAGCCAGGGCACTGATGCTCGAGTTTGTCTTAGTCAGCTCCTTTTGCAAGAACTCTTGCTCCTGCCAAGTCCATCTGCGAATGGTGCAATCGTCGCCTCCAGTGTAGAAGCAATCGTTCGTTGGAAACGCGACGGCACGTGCTCCGACGACTACGTCCATGACCTTGCAGTCCGTTGACTCGGATTCTACGTCCCACATGTAGACCTTATCATCCTTAGAAGTGGCAACGAGCTTTTTCGAGTCTGGGGAGAGCGAAAAGCTAGTAATGGTGTCGTCTGGACCACGGTAGAACGGCTGCGCCCCGTCGGGCGTGCGAACTTCATCCCTTGGTGGCGGGTCAGACTCATGGTTCATCAGAACGCTCCAGGACCATATACCGTGTCCTGAAAGCCCTGACGTTGAGTAGTATACCCTTCCATTATTGGAGGAGAAGCGAACGTCCAAGATTGAATCCTTTTCGTCATGGGCCTTTTGGAGGATGGCCCGGGCGCTGCGCTTATCGGAGTCATGCTTTCCGATTTCCCACACTACAACCTTTTTGTCATCGCGAGGCTCGTTAAAGCCGGCGGCGACAAGGCAGCCATTTGGGGAGATCGCAACACAGCAAACACGAATGTTGTCGGAAGGCAGCAATGAAAGGGAGGATTGCGATCTAGAATTTACCTCCAAAAACGAGTTGGAAGTGGTGTCAACAACCGTGATTTTCCCTGAGTCACGGGCGAGGTACACCAGGCAACTCCCGTCTGCAGATATGGAGACCTTAACGGGCCCAGGTTGTGGCAACGTGAATATTTCGCCTGGCAATGATAATGTCAATCACTGTCAGAAAGCGTGAAAGCAAGCACGTCATATCCAGACACACCTGTTCCGAAGGTGGAGAGAAATTTCCACGCAAACTCTTTCAGGTCGTCGTTTTTGTGCGGTAGTCTCATCATGTCACCAAGGACCGGCGGCAGACGTCGAGGCGCGTTCTTTTGGAATAGGTGGGCACCCGCTTGAATCAAGGCGTCCATTGCACCTGTCGCATCGCACTGCTGCTTCGGAGAGTCGATTCCCTTTTCCTGGAAATCCTCGTACAGTTTACGTATCAGGTCCTGAAACTGCAACCGCCCCTCTCCTATTGTGACCACTCACCGTTAGCTATACGACGTCAGGAAGTGCAACTGACTCGACTTACTTTGTCCTGCCAGTCTCTTGAGCTTGTCCATGACCATGGTTAACTCGTCGTGGGACGCTGCCACATCCGCCGGCTGAGGGCATGTGGCGACTCCTATAGACTTGTAGACTCGTTTTTCGTGCAGGAGTTTCACGTTTTGGAAGTATGTTAAAAACTCATGAGCTCTGGTGGGGGTGCCATCTGGCTCAACATGTTCGTGAATGGACTCGGAGTCTTGATATTCGTGGGGTAGATTGTCCCGAGCGTATTGTCCCTTTTTTACCGAATATACCGACTGGTGAATACGTTGTCCAGGTAAAATGTGACGTCGTTCCCCTAGATGAGGCCTGTAACTTAGTTTGAGCTCTTGTATGAAGACGGATGAAGTCGGACGCTTTACCGACGCGTAGTCTTATTATCTTCAGCATACGAGCGCTCTGCTTTAGGAGTTCGCGCTGACTGCGAACCGTAGGCAAGATGTTTTAACGGGAGGCATTCGAGTAGTTTCCAAAGCCCTTTAAGGGACTCCTTGATTACGGGTTCGTCCTTCATAGTAGGATCGTCCGTGGAGCTACCAACGAAAAGATCTTTGATGTGCAACCCAGCTCTCTCGGCCTCTTGGCTCATCCAACGGAGAGCAGGGCGGTTGTTATTAAGAGCCGCATTTTCCGCATTTCCGCCTCCACTATGTTGTATGGAGGAAAATCAACGACTGGCGATCAGCGAATGGTGGTGATACACGTACATATCCGAGTGCGTTCCGACGAACCAGACTTCCTTTGTATGGGGCATGCTCGGATTTTTCCCATAATCTGAGACTGGGCTCCCGCCTCCGCAAGCATAGTCAGGGAGGAATTTGATCCGTCGTTCATCGAGAGCTAGAGCATGACGAAAGTAGCATACGTGCTGCATGCCCTCCACTGTCATAGGGAGGCTCTCGTTCCGTACAACGCCAACAGAGGAGACTGTATCCCTGAGTTCGAGTTAACGAGTTGAGTTTCTGAGAATATATCCTGATAGTCGATACAGTACGTACCACGCTCCGACGAAATGTACCTTAACCTCCCGACAGAAGGTTCTTTTGAACCGCAAAGCCGGCTCCTCCGCACCTCTCTCAGCCCCGAGTCGTTTAGGGTCATCGAGGCGTGGCTTCATAGTACCAGACATTTCCGGTGGAGATGGAGGCCCATCATGTTTCTGTTGCGAACGATAGTAAAGTTCATATGCGCTGAGTAAGGTGATCAGCTCGAGGTTGATCAAGGTCTACAAGATACCCACAAGGGTATTTGGCCTTCATTCCCTTTATAAATCAATCCAACCTGTGGATCTGAGGTAAGTACTCATGCATGAACAACAGCCTTTTGTGTCTACCTTTTCTATCATAGCTGAGAGGGCGCGTGCTTGGTATGCACCTCGAGAGAAACCTGGTACCGGTTATCAATGCTCAGAACACACAGCGCCACAGACACTGACGCGGAGGGATCGCGGAGGAGTCACCCACCGATTAGATAAATGCGATCATTTGGCCGGTAATACTCGCTGAGCCACGTATATGCCTTGAGGATGATTTGTTGGAAGCGGCTGTAACTTGATTACTGGGAACGAGCTGCAGAAAGATAATGTCGGACACTCACAAGGCAACCATTAGATCCAACCGATGTCCGATTAGCCCGAGGTAATAATTCATTCCCTTGTGGTTAGGAACAGGATAGGTTCCGATACCACTGTCATAGTACGTGAGTTGATTCTCGTCTTTTTGAAGTCGGCTGTACAATTCGACCACGTTAGTGTTCTGTCGGAGACTTGACAGTGAGTCTCGTTATGACTGTATGGAACGATTGAGGGCTTACTCTGCTGCTGAACTTATTCGAGGTTCCATCGATACAGATAACCAGGTTCCTGCTGCAATGGTGCCCATTACTGATAACATTGTGCTTGCTCACAGAGCAAGGAATTGGGTCAATCTTCGTGGTGTCTGGAGTCGATGAGGATTCATGCTGAGTTTCAGAAGGCCCAGGTGGGGTGGGGGAATCAGGGTTCTCTGGTGGAGGAGATGAATTGAACCATGACTGGAGTAGTGATAGTAGGGCCATGATTTCGAGGGGAGTTTGTCTGTGCAAAGGACAAGCAAGTGCCATGGATTTATGTTATCGTTCTGGGTATTCCTCCCGCCAGCAGGGAGGCTGATGACATTCACCGGCAAGTGACTTGCAGGACCTCATCTGCGATTTCGATATGTGAATGAAAGAAAGAAGCTTCTCAGGACTTCTCCCGTCCAAACTGTTCCTTGTGAAACATGTGCTATTGGATCGGAGTCAGGAAGAATCAAAATGCCTCTATTTTACCGAAAGCCGATCGGCTAGGCTGATCAGCCTAAAATTCCAATACCTCATGGTAGCTTGTATATACCTTGAGAGCTATCATGAATACAACGTGAAGTCGAAGAGACTGAGGGAGTATATTTACATTTCGTGCCAAAACGTAGCCTGCCAGTCAGTTGACTTAGGCAGGCGAAACCCGGCCGCAGCCGGCAGATTTAGGTTCCGCGGGCCAACTCCGTGTCGCCTCTTTGCACGCAGAATCATGATCATAGCAGGTAATCGGATAGGTACCGAGCTGGGACTTGTGTACAGGCTTCGAAAGCCAGGCGCAAGCTGCTCGATAGACCCCAGATCTCAAAGAGGTTTACGCACAATTAGAAGAATTAGGTGAAAATGAGGCGAAACATGGTTTCCAGCAGGTCAGAAATCCGTCAGCAAACATCAGTTCACGTCGGCTTCATCGGAGGCTGTCTGTTGGCGTCGGCCGGCATCAGCTTGCTTCTCGTTGGGACATTTACTAGTCGGGTTGGGCAGAAGCTGGCGAAAAAAGGAAGAAGGAAATACAACGCCTCCCTCACTGGGCGTTCGACACTCGGACTGCATCCAGGCAACCGCATTGAGCAACGAGTCTTGAGGCTTGAGCGCTGTAGCCATCCGCCATCAGTAGAGTACTGACTGTGGAGACCAAAGCCAGTCGGTGGCGGAGCGCTCAGGATCGTCTATTTCAATCAGTACTCTACTCAGTCACGGTCCAGCGTTCAACGTTCAACGTCCACGTTCAGCCCCCAAACTCCAGCCTGTCAATTGCGCAACCAAAAAGCCATCATCATTTTCTCCTCGTTTCTGACACATTTCCGATCTGCACCGATCCCCCCTCTTCCATTCACCCCCCGCGACACAGTACACACTTGGACGCTCTCGAGCGAAATATGCTGATCCACCCAAAATCCACCGCATCTCGCTGTACCCGGTGCGCGAGTGTATAGACACTCTACGAGCCCTTTGCCCAGGTTCTTGGCTGAATCCCTCGGTTCGCTTCCCTGTCCTTCCTTGACTCCATATCCTCACATCCCGGCTTTCCTCGAAATACTCTACATTTTCCCTTGATTCGTACGTCCCGTGCCACCTGCCAGTGCCATTGACTAACTCCACAGGACACACGCAGATCAGCAGATTCTGCGGAAGATCAGCTCATCGGAAGTTGAGATGGACAATTCATTGAGGCATGCGGATGAAGCATCAATGCAGAACGCGCACGGAGATCTTCAAAGAGCACAGGCTAGACTTTTTCCGACGTAGCTGACGGTCAAGAGTCAGTGGATAGCTTGTTGGTCCGTACATGTAGCGGAAATGTGACCACGGACGTTTCCAATGCCGAGCTGATTCGGCATGCCGGCGAGTGATGACTGCTTGAAGTCTCACCACGACCGCCCTCCATTTTATTCGTTCGATAACTCTGGCGCTCTGATATACCTCAAAAAGTAGACAACCCCAGACACGTCATGCTTTCGAGATGTGCGGATGTGGTTCTCGCTTCCCATCTCGCCCTCGAAGCAGATTGCAACTTGTCACCATGCCCGTTCTGTTCATCCTCGAGGGATAAACTGGGCCAGCAGTAGACGCATCAGACGAGCGTTATGTCGAACATGCCAATCTCACGGGCTTTTCTGCGTTCTTCCCGACGTTTGTGAAGTCATTCTCCCCATCGACGACCATTCTCGCAGTACCGATATCGTCACCAGGACCCACGTTTTCCCACTATTCACTCAACACGTTCTTTCGAGCCTCATTCCCTATACACGAGCTACGTCGTGTCGACCTGCTATCTACCAAGAGGGCAGCTAGCGTTCTACCCGAAGAAGAGTGGGAATGTGAGTGGTCAGGAAGGAAATTTGCTGGTTATGTGGACTGCTCGACGAGCTAGACCACGCCGAGAGGGTGACAAGGATTGACGGTATTGAAGAGTACCTGTCGAGACTGGCCCGAGTCAACCCCACCTATCTACCTTTCTCCATTGCCTACATCGATCTCGGGCTTTCTCGGGATGTTCATCTCGGTGTTCTGGACATATTCACGAACCCGCAAGATCCATCCCTACCATACACATTGATGGAAAGGATTGCGGCCCTCCCCTCGGACCATATCGTGCGGAATATCAGAATCTCGATTCTTTCGACGCTGCTCCGTATTGTACGCCCATCATTGTCCATTGTGCGGAAAGCAGCCACCCCCCTCAGCCATCTACTCTACCATGAACAACTCGCGTCGCTCACCGTCGTTAATCCAGAAGATCTTTCTCGCCAGCAGTTCCATTACCTTGCAACCGAGTGTCATGTTGTGGGTCATGAAAGCCACTCGACGGTGGCCCATGAACTTGATTCAGCGGAGAGATGCTGGCCCTCATTATCCGCGGTTCGGCCAGCATCGGTCACGTTCAAAAATCTCACTCCGTTCCGAAGGCTACGAAGATCGACCATTGACCTCAAATCATAGCCCGAATAATCACAGAACAACCTATATCAGACGAAATATATCCAAGCCGCCGTTCTCCAAACCACCGGTTCTTGTGTTGCTTGCCTGCCGCCCATCAATCTTCGCCAACGTCAGAAATTCCGCCAACTTGAGTTCCAACATCTCAGATGAAACAGGTCAAGATCATTGTTTCAGGGAGCTCAAGTCGCACCTTACGCTTCATACGGTCCGGGTACGAAGCTGCTGCACTGTAGCTGCGGGCGATAATATCACGAGGAGCCGGTTAAGGAGGGCCAAGACGAGACCGGGAGGTAGATGGGAACGGAGAGGGTCGGTCATGAGCGGGCACGGCACTGTGTGAGAGATGCATAGGTGGCTGAGGTCACTGTACCTCTTTCTGATTTGATGGTGGGGGCAATTTGTACGACGATTATGAGATCCATTTCATTGACCAAGATCGCTGGGGAGTACCATGTATGTGTTCCATCTACCTTCCATGTCATTCCGTTAATCGAGCCCATTCTCGTTATCCAGGCTCCAACCTTCCCAGCGCCGCCTAGTCGGAGATGTTGACAATGACCATTACCAAACGGGTTTGTTACCCTCGTTCTCAAGGGGTATGCTCAACGCCGCCTGACTTGTCGGTTTTCTTGTTCGTCATCATTCCCGATCCTTGGTACATCATGAGTGGCGAATACGGGACTGATATTGGTACAAGTCCAACCAGACGAAACCCTGGTTCTCGGGCCCTCTTGAGGGCTTCTTGAGTCTGACTTGATGTGAAGGATGAGACTGTGGGTGGCCTTGGGATGTGTGAACGCTGGGAGTTGCGTTACACCAATTTTCATCTTCGTCTCGAATTTATGTTGACCGAACCCTCCATCCTAATAGGCTTGAACACCCTAAGTATTGACAGTAGAAGACTTCACGACTCAGCCTCGAAGACGCAGTGCTCGGGTCGCGTTCGCCGAGAGCCAGTGCCGGGTCAGTAGCTGCACGATATGTAGCTGCTCATTGGATGGAAATCCTACGCTGCTTCTGAATGCCCGACACGAGATAGTAAGTGGTTTTGACCAGCTTACATAGCACGAGTCAACGAGTTGGGGGTCGTTTCAACCCATCCCTAACGTTTTCGAGAAACGTTGTCGTGTTCTGGTAATCCGCCCGCCGGAGGGAAGGCACGGGTAAGGTTTGGAGGGGGTGATTTCATCGTAAGTTATCTCCGATACTCCACGACGAGAACATTGACATTGAACCACGTGTCTTCAGAAGATCCATGTCAATCCTCTTTCTATATCGCCACTTCCAGATCCTCCTTCAGACATTTGTCGTCGGGTACCCGAACAGTCTATTGCCTGTCGGTCCTCAATCGGACCTCTGGGCGAGCAAACCATACTGAGGAAACGTCATTGCGTGTCCTCGCAGCAGCGCATATGTTTTTTGGAATCTATCCGGTCACCTCAGGGAGAGACAGTCTGGAATTCGGGTTTCCGCGAGTAGGGTTTTGCGCCAAGTGTCAAGGAGGGTTTACTAGAGGGCGGCAGGGGCTGGCGTAGTGTCCGGAATAAGGTATGGTTCCTGCAGATAACTTTTGGAAGCCTCGGTTGTGCTGATTGTGTGCACTACGTTTTGGAACCAGGTTTTGCTGTTCGGGGCTTGAAGGCATGGTCTTTACCTGTGCGGGTGTACTGCACGCAGTTCGGGTAAAATAGTGAAGAATGACAATATATTTTTTGGGATTTGGCATACATGGACGGATAGTGTGAGAGCAGACAATATACTATAACAAAAGTCTTAGAAAGTGTGCCACCATTCATCACCAGGCAAGTGGGAGAATGCCCAGGTTGATGAGAAGGAAAGTAGATGGCAATAGATAATGTGAGTCGAGGGGCATGTACTGAAGGCATTGCCTTTAACGCGATATTGGTCAATGGTCCTATCAAGAGTCTCTATGCCGGCGTCCAAAATGCTTGAATTTCGTAATGAGAACAAGGATACGGGACCTGAAGCTGGTAAATTGTCGAGCTCTCAGGGGCATCGCAGGATCTGATGGGTGAGTAGGAGTCGCCGGAAAGCCAGATGGCAGTGTCGAGGGTGAATTTCCGGGCAGAGAATCTGACAGCCAAAAATCAGGCAGTGTCAAGTACAAAGATATCAATGAAGCGAACCTTGTTGAAACTGTTCGAATCGATCCGAGTCGTTCACGTGTTGGTAGATGTTGTCAAATCCGACATGTCGAGCAAAATCAGGGGTGGAGGGGTCGAAGCCTCGGGAGAGTTGATATTGGTGGATGAGTGCATAGTTGTCATTTGACCAAGACTGCGAGTAGTAGGCACTGAAGAGAGGGAGCTGGATGGGGAGGCTGAGATTGTTGCAGACATTGTGTGGGAGGGGAAATTGGCCGTCTTCATCAAAAGACCAGAAATGGATCGGAGAGGTGTCGCCATCAGGGTGGTCAAGAGGAGGTGGTCGGACAAAGAGGTAGATTGGTTGTTGGGATCGTCGTTGGTGTTTTGCTTCAAAGTCTGAAAGGTCGCCATACAACCAGGCGTAATGGTGGACGAGGTCTGGAAGATGTTAGCAGGTGGAAGGGAGTGAAAAACGACGACGCACTGTAAACACTCAGATCCTCGTCCAATGAGATTCCATGCGCGTGAAAAACCCTCGATGCTTGCGACAACCACACATCCTCTGCATACCAATTCCACGCCAACCAAACCTTGCCTCCACCATTGAGTGTGAATCTACTCGCGGTGTCAGATAAAGAAACGGAAAATTCCCATGAAACTCACCTTGTCAGCCCATTGTCCAACAATCTTAGATCTGAAAGACTATTTTCTAAGCTCGTCCAGGCGTTGTTTGCGATGGCGATGGGCGTGTTTGTCAACTGTGAAATCACAGTTGGTTGAGCATACCATTCAGGCACATTGGGCCTGGCCCACTCATAATCGGAAGACACGGCCTCGACGACGGCCCGATCGACTCCCCACGACTTGAGACTCGTAAACAAGCGTAACAGAACATCTTCCTGCCAGACGAGTTCTACAGTCAAAGGCAGGTCCATATTCTCATCACTGAGGCCCCCTCCGTCGACATTGGGGTCTGGCCCTGGTGGACCCCGACAAATCATCCCTTTTCCTGCATCCAACCACAGCTCATTTTCATTGAACAAGCAACCTAACTGCAACTGTGACCAGTTGGTTCAATTGATTCTGAGCATTACACTGGCTACTTACACTCAAGTTAACAAGATAAGTCTGACCCAACAGCCCTATCTTTCCCGTCAAGCTTGCGATTGGTGTCAAGTCTACAGCAAACATCAGCTGGACTAGATCAGCATGCATCCAAACACGCACCGTTATACATTATGAGCGAGGGAATCGCAGACTTGTTGTAGCCGTACATTTGCGATGCATTTGATGTTCTGCGATAATATAAGATTGACAATGATGGGAAAAGATGGAACGAACAGTATTCTTGATAACATCCGAAAGTCTCGTTCGAAAGCCTGTCAAAAGAGTGTAAACTTCGATTAATGACAATCATTTCTGGACGACAACCCACTTTTTGTGCGTCTGGACCACTATACTGCACCACAGTAAACATCGTGTCTTGTTTCCCTTGCACTCTTGCTGCACAGATCGTCTTGTCAGCTCGATATCCCTTTCTCCACCACTCTAGATCTCCATTGTCCCATTGTCGCGGGTACGTGTAGCATCCATTATCCTTTAGCTTGTGTATGTCGCCGCGCTTCACCTCATTGAACTGAACCACAGTTAGATTTTTGCATTCGGAGCGACACTCTATGCTCACCTCATCGAACTCTGTGACTTCTCTCTGCTTCTCCTTCACATGAACGATCGTTGTCGTGTGGTTGACTTGGTCCCCTTGGATTTGAACGAAATTGCCGCCGTGGATGCGAAAGTTACGGGCATTTTGGAAGAATTCGGAGGAAGACATGGATTATACGAGTGGAGGGTGTGCATCGAATGGGAGAAAGGAGAGGCGACACTCGAGGTGATATAGCTGTACCAGACCCCCACGATCCATCAGAACACGCGGCGTCCATGATCCATGATCTAACAGCAATGACTCCCCGCCGCACTACAACCCACAACTCGCAAGGTTCCGGTCAGCGCTTTTCCTTATCGATACGAACATGGCCTGTCAGTCTGATGCGCAGTGATTTCCAGGTGGAGCACTCACGATGATAAACACCCTCTTCCGCTTACTCTCACGTCCCTCGTAGCCCGTAAGTAGAGATAAAGGCGAATGGGAAGGTGGTCGTATCTCACGCTCTGATTTTGAAGGTCGGGAAGGCGAGATCCGTCAACTCTCAGAACGGTTCGGTCGTGGTGAGTGTTGTGGAACAAGGTAGTCATCCTGCAGGGAACACCGGCCCGAAACCGAATCGGAGATTTCTCGAAAGTGCCCATGCTTTGGCTTGCGCTCGAACGTCGGACCGCTCCTCTAATTTATTCGTTCGATGCCCCCCGCGGAGTGCTCTATCATAACTCAAGAAGTAGATGATTCAGAAATCAATCTTTGGGTGAGTTATCGAAGTCTATTCGTGGTAGAACCCACAAGTGACGAATCTTTGACATCCTTACCGTCTCTGACCAGCTTGTGCCTCAAAAGCCCTGGACTCGTAAAAGCCAGAAGATACATATGATGTGAGATGGTTGGGGCACCCCGAGGGAGCCTGAAAAATGTGCACAAGGTCATATCAGATATACGAGGGTGTACATTGACAGTAGCCTCATATATACGCTACGGCGAAAGTATAGCCATTGGCGTCAGTCCGCAGACGCCCTTGACCACTTGCGAGGTGATTGATTATTGATATCCCGCGTACGAGACAAAGAGAGGAAGGGTAGATCTGATTATTCTGAGTGTCTTTTAGGTTTCAGTGGTTGTAAAAGACCGGAACGAGCAGCATTACCTGTGAACACAATCTCAGTCAATATCCGTGTCAGCCTGCATCTCGGGGCCCGAATCACTCGAGGTTTTTGTGAGAAGTGACATGAAAATGGGGGACCAGATACTGGTTGATGGTTGGTTTCTAAATGTCGATGCTGGTCGCGGGTAAGCTGGAATGAGAGATTTGATTGCTTCATGAACACTGGAGTTTGGTAGATCGGATATAGGGATTTGAGTGAGAGCATTTAGATTGAATCCATGATGAGTAGGGCGACATAGAAAGCGGGAAGGGGGTTCAGATAATGACCGAAAGGGCGAGCAGGCTGCAGAACCGAATCAGAAGATTAGGAAGAATAGAGGCCGAGGCTGCAATGAACATTTTTCCTTGTACGACTAAACAGGATTGAGACGGAAGGAGGGTGCAAGGCGTTGGTCACAGACGTCCGGTCGAGTTCAGTGAGCCCAGAAGCAGAGCTAGTGGACGAGTAGATGCGTATGTCAGTCGAATAGCAATCAAAGGTAAGCGGACAGGTACCTAAATTGAGGGATGCGCTCGATTTCGCAGCTGCTGTGGTCGGAGTTGTTCGTCACCAACGATCCAACCTCTTTCTCTGCGTCTTCTAAACTCCTCATCTCAGTCTACCTGCGCGTGTTCACCATAAAAGCCCCGTGTCCAAGTTCCTCTGAGTTGAATGGACTCGTCTTCTATCCCCATAACCACGGTGGGAAAATTTGACGTCTCGAGCTCGAGGTTGGAGTAGTTTTTGGGCGTTGAGCTTGAGGCAACATGCAAAGCTTGTGTTTGGGACCTTGAAGGAATTCTCGAGAAAGACAGTAGGAGCTTGCGATGTGAATAGAGATTGGAGATCGGGGGTTGGGACAGGATGAAAGTCGGGTGAGAGAACAGCCGGCGCCGCTCCAAAACTCCGCCCACAACCACGGTCCTGGCATGGTCACGAAGCTTTCTAAATCGCCTCAGAATGTTCTATTTCATCGCCACAAATACCGACGAGTTCTGGACTCGTTCTCTCAGGCAACCATACGAGATCAACGTACGGTCTGCCAGCAAAATTCCAACTCGTTTGCCGTTCCCAACCAGTCCACGCCAGCTTAGCGCTCTCAACAACCACAGCAACCATAGGTTTCAAGGAGAATACAAATGACAGTTTTCGGATAGAGACTAGGTACGTTGTGGCACCCATTTTTATTGTTCCAAGTTCGATTCTGAACGTACGAAGACTTGTGCCGCGAGAGAACTATCATCGTCACTAGTTTCTCGTAGCTATTGAGACGAAAGAAGCCAAACAGATAACAACGGTATGGAGGGAGTGACGTGTATAGAAGACAGATTGGCGCAGTGATAAGTAGGAGTCAACAGAGTTCGTTAGAACCATATGCAGAAACCATGTAGTACCAGATAACACATGGATATGAGCAATCAGAGGATCTTTCCACAAAAGGGATTGAGCCACGAAGTACTGGGCACGAACTTATCCAAAGTTAGGGCTCAGAAATCACACTTCTCAAAGTACCTTTCGAAAGAATCGCATTGTGCGAGGCGGGGCTGAATCATAGGTATGATTCCAGGAACTAGCAACCCTCGATCGCCTGAAACTTCCCGTTACCTGTTGTCAACGGAAAGGGTTGGTCAAGTCCGGAGGGAGGTCCTACCAAACGGTTTATATTGACCTTGGTGCGTCGAGTCGAGCCGTTTGCAGGTCGATGTTGAATGTTGGACTTGCCATTGGGACATAACTTGATATTTGGAACGGCGGGCACGATAGTGGCGGTTGATCGAATCCTCGAAGGGGTTAACTCTGGGTTCTGTTTCTGCATTGAACGAAGTATTCGGGATATGAAGGATTGGAGGGAGCGGAGGTGAGCCGCACGGAGAGGTTGCGTTTTGAATCTTGATTGTGGTTTTTCAGGGGGGAAGAGGATGCGGGCTCTGTTCATTCGTGAGGCTAAGACGAATTGAGGTGGAAGGGAGGGGGGGCACTGGAGAAGCGTGATTGAGGTGTGTAGGATCGTAGCGGCCATCGGTATTAGCAAGCCCAGAAGTAGGGTTGATAGTCGATTGGAGGATGCACACGTAGGTTTGCATCTGGTTCTTCACGGCGGACGTAAACGTCATTTTTGCCTCCAGCTGGAGAAGTTGTTCATCATCGACCCAGCACCTCTCCGACTCACCAACGCCACAACTCGATCCACCTCCACCACACACTCGACTCCAATACCTTCCAGAGTGTCAACGCTGAGGTTGCTCCATTTTGAATTGAAGGTCTTCTGTATTGGTGCCGCCGCGGGAGTCCTGTTCTTCAGGCTCAAGGCCAGTAGTTTTTGAATTTTGAGGTCAAAGCATTGAGTAGAGGGAGAAACATCGAGTGAGACAAGGGCAAGTAATGGGGAGTCTTGCAGTGGAGGTCGGGTGAGTCAATTGTCCCGGGTCCCGGGGTTTCCGATTATGGCCGCCGGCGCCGGGGGGGCGTCAAAGTCTCTATCCGCGACCACCATGAACATCACCTTGATCCCCACTTCCACGCCTTCAATTCGCCCAGAATTTTATCCTTCAGGTGAATGGTTGGTTCGATGTTGGATCTAAATTAGGATTCTGACACGTTCGGCGCTTGCCTCTAGTCTACACCTCAGCGCGAAAAACTCGAGGAGCTCAGTAATCGGCAGCGACAGCAAACACAGGACATAAATCGGACACAACCAATGTTGGTGGAAAGTAATAAATCAGGTACGTCGTGCCTATGTTTCTGCTCCTCATTCTGACCACAACAGGGACGATAAAATTCACCTTGGGGCCAGACCCGAAGACTGTCCTTTGGCGTCACTGTCGCCCTCGGTACCTCGAGGTCAAATTTGCCGGATGGCTCTATTCGACACCTCCATGAAACGCCTCGTATAACTCAACATCACCAACTCAAGTTTCGCTCTACTATTCTTTGAGAAGGTTGAATAAGTTGTAAGCCAGAGGTGTGCACATTCAGAGGGTACGTGCTCGCTCCCCAACCTACACGCTATTCGATGGCAGTTCTCAGATGCTGGATTTTAGTCCCTTGGTTCTTGGCAATTGACAGAACCAAACCGGGCTGGCAGACGAGCAAACTACTGGACGTCCAAGTGTTTGCTGTATATAACGAAGTCGCAACTCAGGATGCGGCTACTCAATGACGGGCGGACCAATCGCGAGCCAAACACCCAATTTTATAGGGCATCACCTGGATCAGTCGTGTCTCTTCCAAGACCCCATCGATTCTCTCTTTCACCTCAGTCCATCGATCCCTCAGATAACCCAAATCAACATGCTCTTTGCCCTGAAGGCTTCCGATCTTCTCGCATCGATTCGCGGCTCATCAAACTCGAATTTCAATGGTCTAAACCGAGCACATTCTATACTTTTACCATCATCGGCACTCCAGCTTTTCACATCTCGAGATGCGGTGCAGCTCTGTAGTAGACGCTGCAAAGGCGTTGCAACGAATCTTTGGTAAATCAGCTTCCCGCTTCGCAGCTCAGCATCCCTCCTAATCTTGCCTTCACCGACAGGCCTCCAAAATCAGCCGGAAATGAACCTTCGTAGATCCGCGTGCCTTCGTGATCACAGCTTGTTGGTCGCAAGCGTCATGGAGGGGAATTGCGGGGCTCTGGGGTATAGACGTTGTAAAGACCATGTAGGCACGGAGGGCCGAGACGTTCAATGTCAGGCCAATGGTCAGACCGGTTATGGGTTGGTGGATTGGTCCGGGCGTCACTGTGACGACCTTTGAATTCTAGGTGCGTCCAGTATGGTCACTGTCCTTTCCTGGTTCTCATACTACTTCACCATCTAAGGCTAGGAAAATCCGAGTAACAACATCTTTCTGGGACCACCCGAGGCCTTCGTTATAACTGGCGTTGACATATCGAGCTTGCTTGCTGGTCACGGTTGGAGGGAGGGCTAGTGGATAGTATTGGGCCATGAACAACGTTGTACGTTCACTTCGTTTCAATACGCCGTCGGATTGCTCTCTAATAGTCTTTGATCAGACGGCCACGACCCTTGTCGTCGTCGAAGCAACATTGCCTCGTCCATGAACAGTCCGAGAGCAAACGAAGGGCTTGAAGATTGAGAAAATGATTTGGTTGATCGTCGTAGCCTTCGAAACGGGTCCCGAACGAAACCAACACTGCCGTTCAGGTGCCCAAGGACTCCGGTCCCAGAAGGTACATATCCAACTCACTGTACATGTCCATCAAATTAGTGCTTACCGTGCTCACCTTCCAGATATGTATATTGGCGTCCGAGGTCTCGTTGATCTGGGTCCCCTCTCATGATCTCTCAAGATACGCCGATTAATCCCATCCTGAGGAACCAACATTATCGATTCACCTTGCGCCTCATTCAGTCAGAGGGCGAATTTACGGCCCCGCAGCTGCCGGCAAGGTTAATACGAGGAGCTGGGAGGGTCAATTTGAGATTGGAAGCATTGGTGATAGGGAGGCTTGTGAGTGGGTGCAGCACTGTGCGAGGAATGCGAATGCTGAAGGCGCCGTATCTCGTCTTGAAGCTGGATGATGGGGGGAGATGGCTCGTACGACGGTTGTGAGGCATGAGTTGTTGCCCTTCGAAAACAAATGGTCTAGGTGCCTACGAGACGATGAGAAGGATGCACACCGTACGTATTCCGCCTGTCTTTCTTCGTATACCATCAATCGGGCTAATTCCTGTCCACTAGACTGTAACCTTTCCAGCACATTGCCCAGCTGGGGACTTCGCCATTCGCTTTCTCCAAAAGGCTTCGCCGTCCTGGTGCCCGAGAAAAATACGCTCGACTAGACATATTCCGTGTCAATCGTCCTGGCGAATCCATAGCATCGTCTGGGTTTGGATATGACGTTGAAGTTGCAAGACCGGACAATTTTCTCGTTCTTCTCGCGAATGCGGTTACTTTACACGATGTAAGGGATCAGGTTATAGGCGACCCCTCGGGATATGCAAACGCTAGAGGGTATGTTACATCCAAACAATATCTTCATCTCGAACGTCAAGTGAATCTTCTGCCGAATAGGTTCGAGGATTCCTCGCCCCTCAGACTCCATGTTCCTAGCCGTGGAGACACATCGACTGTGTTCTCGAGAGTTGTGGTCGTACCTGGTAACTCGCTCGCCGGAGAGAAAGCACGGGTTTCGTCTGGAGGATGTGATTTCGTGACAGTGTAAATGGTGTGTTCATCTTCGAGATTTCACGACGGGAATGTTCACGCTTGCTGATGTGTCTCCAGAAGATCGATGTCAAGCCTCTCCACAACACCTCCTTCAAGATTCCGGTGTCCGTCATTGCCAGGCTCTTGCCATCGGGTACTCGAGCCGCTGAGCACCTGAACGAACGAATGACAGTACCGACGGACTGTCATCAAGGGGTTCAGTGCATATATCCTCGGAATCCATACGGCCATTTCTAGGAGAGACCTTGGGTTTTGGGCTTATGCGAGTAGGGTTTCGGACTGGAGTTTGAGGAGGGTTAGCTAGAGGTCTGGTCGAGTTGTGGTGTCGGGAAGGAGGTACGGTTTCCTTCAGATGATTTCTTGGATGCCCGAGTTTTGCTAATACACAAGGTTTCAGATCCAGGTGTTCTGACTTTCGGAGCTTCGAAGGCACGGCTTTCGCCTCTATGTCTGTGGTAGTGTACTCCGTGCAGGGGGGGCGAAATACTGTAGAATGAAGATGTATTACATGGGATCCCGTGTATATAGACAGACAATAAGAGGCAGGATGGATTTTCGATATAAAATTACCGGAAATTGTTTCGTAAGATTACATGAGTAGTGCGCCTTCGACTGTTGCGAGGCAACTGATACAATGTCCAGGTCGATGAGAAGGAAATTAGATGGCCATGAATATAAGTACGAGTTGCATAATTCACAGAGGTATGTATTGAATGACATTACCTTTAGCGCGAGCCAGTCGTGGCATATCGAGTTGAATCTCTACGCCGGCGTCCAAAATGCTTGAATTTCATAATGAGAACAAGGATACGGGACCTGAAGCTGGTAGATTGTCGAGCTCTCAGGGGCATCGCAGGATCTGATAGGTGAGTAGGAGGCACCGCAGAGTCAGGTGTCAGCGGCGAGGGTAGATTTTCAAGTGGAGAATCTGACAGCAGAGAATCAGGCAACACCGTCAAGTACGAGAATATCAACAAAAAGAACCTGGTTGAAGCTGCTCAAATCGGCTAGAGTCATTCACAGGCTGGTAGAGGTTTCCATCAAATCCAATGTGTCGAGCAAAATCAGTGGTGGTGGGGTTGAAGCCTTGGGAGAGTTGATATTGGTGGATGAGCTTGTAATGATTATTTTGCCAAGATTTCGGGCGATAGCCAATTGAAAAGTAGAGCTGGTTGCGGAGGCTGAAATCCTTGCCGACATTGTATGGGAGGTTGAAATTGTCACAAACATTATATGGGAGGGGAAATTGGCCATCTTTATCAAAAGACCAGAAGTGGACAGAAGAGGTGTAGTCTGAGTTTGGGAGGTCTAGAGGAGGTGGTCGGACAAAAAGGTAGATTGGTTGTTGAGATCGTTGTTTGCGTTGGGCTTTAGAGCCTGTGAGGGTGCCTCTCAGGAGAGCTTGAGGGTAGACAATTTCTGAAAGATGTTAGCAGGTGGAAGGAGAGTGAAAACAATGACGCACCGTAAACACTCAAATCATTCTCCAATGAGATTCCTTGGGCACGAAAAATACCCCATGCTTGCGACATCCACGCCTGGCCACCATACAAATTCAACGACAAGACAAATTGACCTCCACCATTGAGCGTGAATCTACTTGGGGTGTCAGATAGAGAAGTGGATGATTCTTTTGAACCCACCTTGTCAAGCCATTTCCCAATAATTTCCGATCTGAAAGACAACCGTACCTGCTCTGCCAGTCATTGTTTGCAATGGCGATAGGTGTGTTTGTCAACTTTGAAGTCACAGTGGGTTGAGCGAACCATTCAACAGGTGCACTAGAGTTACCTGCACCAGACACACCCGAGACGAAGGCCACATCAACTTCCTTTGACTTGCGACTCGTCAAAAAGCGCAACAAATTGTCTTCCTGGACGAGTTCTACAGTCAAAGGCAGGTCCTTAATCCTCCTGCTCATGTCCCATGTATGGACATCGGGTTCTGGGCCTGGTGGACCTCGACAAATCATTCCCTTTCCCGCATCCAACCACAGCTCATTGTGAGGCGGCCTGCAACCTAACTGCCACTGTAACCAGTTTATTAAATCAATTCTGAATATTACACGTTGGCTACTTACACTCAAGCTATGAAGATACATCCGACCCAGCAACCCTATTTTTCCCGTCAAGCTTGCAATTGGGGTTAAATCTATAGCAAACATCAGCTAGACTACATCAGTATGCACCCAAACACGTACCATCATACATTATGAGTGAGGGGATTGCAGACTTGTTGTAGCCATAGATTTGTGGCACATTTGATGTTCTGTGATAACATGAGGATTGACAATGATAAAAGGGATGAAACGCACAGTATTCTTGATAACCTCCGAAAGTCTTCTTCAAACGCCTGGCAAAAGAGTGTAAACTTCGATTACTGACAATCATTTCTGGACCACAACCCACCTTTTGTGCGTCTGGTCCGCTATACTGCACCACGGTAAACATTGTATCCTGTTCCCCTCGCACTCTCGCTGTACAGATCGTCCTGTCAGCCCGAGCTTGTCCCTCTTCCGACCACTTTCGATCTCCATTGTCCCATCGCCGCGGGTATCTGTAGCATCCTTTGTCCCTCAGCCTGTTTATTCCACCGCGCTTCACCTTGTAGAACTGGGACCGCATCAGATCTGTCCGTTCGAAACGACATTCTCTGCCCACCTCGTCGAACTCAGTGACTTCCTTCTCCTTCTTCACATGAATGATTGTTGTTGTGTTATTGACTTGATCCCCCTGGATCTGGACAAAGTTGCCGCCGTTGATGCGAAAGTTTTGTGCGTTTTGAAAAAAACTGGAGGACATCGAGGATGGAGGGGCATACGTCGAGTGATTGAGAGGAAGGAGAGAAGGAGAGGCGGCACTCGAGGCAGTACTTATAGCTTGGCAGGCTCCCATCAGAACATGCGGGATCCCTGTACAGTATAGTCTTGAAACAATCCTCTATAACCCGGTTCAGGTATTCCCTTACTATAGAGTCTTGTACGGTTGTCAGGGTTTCGAAGAGGTGCGGTTTGGATGTTGAAAATTTGACATCAGCAGGGGCGGCAGACCGGTAAGCCACATGAACTTGTCGCGTCAATATCGATTCCAATCGCGTTCCTTTCTTCGTGTCAGTGACCCACCTCTCGCTGCGTACCACCAACAAATCCGAACCCGGATGGGAGAATTCTCGGATTCAGCGCCCATACACCGCTGCACGGGTGCGACAAGAATTTGATGAGAACAGGGATGTTAAGAATTCGGTAACAAATTGTCGGGGAAAATGAATCTCCGACACTTGGCTCATGTGGTGACTCCCGGCTCCTCAACGAGTGGGTCTCAGATTGATGCCAAATTTTTATCAACATATGTTGACACCATGACAACCTGGTTCAGCTTGGTACCTTGGACCATTCCTTCCCTCGCTTCATTATTCGCTCGTATCCTTCCAATAGCCCAGTAAAAACATGATGAAATGAGGCGCTAATGCTTTGGCTTGCGCTGGGACCACGATCCACGGTCAACTTCGGCAACCCGTCTTCCTCCTCTATTTCCTCTCGCTCTCAAGTGTCGTCTAAAATGGAGGCACCTTGTCCTCGTACTCAGGCCCATATTAACACTCCATCTACAAGAACCGGGATGCATTCTGAATCTCTTTTGGAGTCTGGAGTCTCACCACGACCGCTGTTCCATTTTATTCATTCGATAACCCGCAGAGCGCTCGATTATATCCCAAGAAATAGGCTAACCTGGACTCCATCTTATGGGTGAACGATCCTAGTCGGTTTGGGATAGAATTCGCAAGTAATGAAATTCTGACGCCTAAAGTGCCGTCTAGCAGTTTCGTGCCTCGAAAATCTTCAAATCAAGCAGCACGGGAGAGCCAAGAGAAAGAAAATTGATGCGTTGCTCGATGTGGTGATATGAGGGCTCTGGGCATCAGAACAGGTGTTATAGAAGGCACACCGTACCGCACCCAATCTCTCTCTTCGATCCTGACGCACGACCTTTCAATCAGGCCATATGCAACTCTTCTCGCCGTCTTTTATCAGCTGCCAACGTGAATATTCTTCACGTCTTCGGTACTCTCACGTCGTGAGCTGCAACTGAAGCCCGGTCCCCCTTCATCTCGGAAGAATTCTCAAGGCTCTTGATCCCGACGTAGCCTGACACAATCGAACTAATGAACCATCCGAAAGACGTTTCATTCACGGTCCTAGCGTTGTCTCTTTCGAGAACCAGAGCCACAGCTACCATCTCTTAGGACATGTTTCCTGCCCCCGTTCTAAGCATCTACAGGAAATCCCCAAATAACCTAGAGGAAGTGGTCCCTCATTCGCCTCGACCGCCCTTCATTTATCATTATAAGACACTTCCTAAACGCAGTGCTATTCGCCGTACACGTTGTTGAACAATCCTTGTGGTTGTCGACCTCGCCGCTGCTCGGAGGTAGCTTCTCCCTGGGTTTGAGGCCATACGGATGGTTAGGGATACGATCACGGCTATCGTTCTGGCGCGTTCAAGATTTATGAACCTTAGGGCGAATGGTTATGTGAGCTATCCTCTTTTCACACTGGCATACGGATTGTCGGCTCATGTTCGGTACTTTGAAGGCGTGTTGGTATTCCCGTCAGAGACTGTGGTCTGTAGATGGACTGAAGGTCATATCAGACAGACGAAGGTGTAACTAAGCTTAGAGTGTACGTAGACAGATTATAGAGGAAGTATGTTTATATATGCGACAGCGAAAGTATTACAGTGGTGTCAGTCTGCACCCTCGACCACTGTAGGGCGTTCAACAGGCTGCGTCCGAGTCTACGAGAGGGAGAGTGATCCTAAATGTCTTTGAACTACGTTGGCTACACAAGACCGGAACAGGCAGTTTTTACCAGCAAATGCGACGTTAGTCAATATCCGTGTCGAGAGTCTGTCTTGCAGCGTCTGAAACACTCGATGCTTTCAAGGTGAGTGACATAAAAACGGAGGACCAGATGTTGGTTAGTGGTCGATTCCCAGAGGTGGATGCTGGTCTTGTGTGAGCTGGAACGGGAGATTCGATTGGTTGGGTTGAGGGTGGACTTGAGTCGGGTGGAGAATCTGACAACCAAAAAACGGGACAGATCAGACGGCGTCAAGTACAAAAAGACAAAGGAAGCGGTCCTAGTTGAAACCGCTCGAATCGATCCGAATTTATCACGGGCTGGTAAATATGGTCGTCAGACGAACGTGGTCGAGACGTGGAGATTTATAGCAGCCAGAGTCAGTAAGCCCTAGAGCAAGGCTAGTAATCGACCGGAGGATGCATACGCTGGGTTGCATTGGGGTTTCCTAGCTGTTGTGGTTGAACTTGAAGCGTCGTAATCGTCGTTTTGGCGTCCAGTTCGAGAAGTTGTTTGTCTTCGATGATGAGGATCCAACCCCGCACCTCTCTCCGTGTCACGAGCCCCCACATCTTGAACCACCTCAACCACCCACACTAGACCCTAGAAACCTTCCAATGTCAACGTTGAGGTCGCTCCGTTGTAATTCGTGATTTAAAGGTCTTCTGTACCCATGACACCGGCGACCACGGAAAACCTGACATCTCGAGCTCGAGCGCAAGGTTAGTAGTTCTTGGACTCTTGAGTTTGAAACAATGAGGAGGGTTCAATTTGGAGGGAGAAACATCGATTGAGACGAGGAGTCAGGACCATGGTTTCGGAAGTCGGGCGAGTCGATTTGTCCCGGGGTTTCCGGTTATGAGTGCCAAGACCAGGTAGGCGCCAAAACTCTGCCCGCGACCACCATGAACATCACCTCAATTCCCTCTTCCACTCCTTTCAAATCACCCAGAACTCTACCCTTGAGGTAAGTGTTTGGTTTGATTTTTGACCTTCGAGCAGATTTCGACGCGTTTGCCGTTTATCTCTAGTCTACTGCCCAGCACAAATGAACCCGAAGAGCTCAGCAATCGGCAGCTATAGCACAGGACACAAGTAGGACACAAACGATGCTGGGTGAAGGAATATTAGGTATGTCACGGTATTTTGGTCCTCTTTCTGTATCTTGACAGGAAGATCGTACACGGCAGCGATACAACTCTCTTTGGGGTCAAACTCGAAGACCGCCCCCTTCATCTCATATCACCGTCGGCATTGTCACTGTCTCCATTGTTCCCTCGAGATAGAACGTATCGAATGGCTCCGCTTGGCGTCCTTATATCTCGCCTCGTAGAACCCAACCTCACCGACCCACGGTGCGCCTAACTGGCCTTGGAGAAGATTGTATGGGTTGTGAGCTAGAGATGTGCACGTTAAACAGGTATGTGCTCGCTCTAACTACCCGCCACTCCGTCTAGGTACTCAAAGGCCTGATTATAGCTCCCTGAGCCTCGGGAAAATGGCATCAACGAACCGCATTCAACGAGATAAGGAGATCGATGAGCTATCCGTCGTAGACAACGAGAACGCGACCCAGAATGAAGATATTGGATACACAGGCGACGACAGCAGACAAGATCTGGGGTCGAGCGCATGAATCTGGATGGCATCGGCTGGGCCAATCGCGTCTTTTTCATGACCACCGCATCCACCATCGATCTCAAAAAAAAATATAAGTCGATATGTCCTTAGGCTCAAAAGTTTGCTGCCTATCATTGCATCAAGTTGCAGCTCACAAAACCCGGATTCCGACAGCCGACGGTTTACAGCGAACACCTCCACCATCATCGGCGTACATCAGCTCTTCACATTCGAAGATGCACGGAAGTTCAATGGTAGGCGTTGTGGTGAGTCAACATCGTGCTTTGCAGCTTGGCATATCTCTGAAGTATTCCCTTTTAGCAAACCTCCAGGAACTAAACCCAGATGTACAGCTCCCAGCCTTCCTCAACGCCTCAAACTTGCGAGCCTTGAATATCGCAGCTCGTCAGTTATGGCCTTCTGGGGCACAGTCGTGGTAACGACTGTGTAGACACGGGGGACCGAGACGTTCATTGTCGGATCATGGAGCGGTGGATTGGTTAAGGCGCCATTGTAACGAGCTTTGGATGTCAGGTGCGTTCGTATGTGTTCACTTTCGCTTCAATGGTTCTCATTGCTTCGCCATCCACAGGTCACGAGAAGCTAAGGATATCTTTTCTGGGATGATCCAGGCTCTTAATACTACCGGCATTGGTATATTGAGCTTGCTGGTCACAGTCAAAGGGAGGGGTGGATAGTATCGAACCATGACTGAGGTACGTCTCCTTCGGTTGATTTTGTAAACTTATTTCCTAATGGTATGCCATCAGACACCCGCCACTATCGTTATCATTGAGGCGAGAACGCCTTCCCGTGTATGACAGTCGAACGACATCCTTGGCATTCAAGATTGTCTCAATCCGCCTCAAACGCTGCGAAGGTCAGCCAAATTGTACCCCAGACTGGCCAGTTCGAGACGGTAAGTTTCTGGCCTGCTGTTATTCCAAACCCAGAGCTCACGTACTCGCCTGCTAGACACCAAGCTTTGCCAACACCGCCCGAACTCCCGATAACTTGGGTTCCCCCTTCCGACGAGGAGAAATACGCCCAGGTCGTTGCATTTGCTCTCGGGAATGCAAAGCCACCTGCCCACCCGCCTGACCTCGGTCGGAGTACCGCTGCAGGCGAGGTCGTTACGAGGAGCTGGTCGGGGAGGATGGAAATCAGATTGGGAGGGAATTGGTAACAGGGAGGGCTGTGAGTGGGCGCAGAGCTGGGCGAGGGATGCGGGTGTCGAGAGCGTCGTATCTCTACCTGTAGTTGGATGATGGGGGCAACTCGCACGACGGTTGTAGGGTGTGTTTCGCTGGCCTCTGGAAACAAACTATCTGAGTTCCTACGAGAAGCTGAGTAGCAAGCACACCGTACGTATTCCGTTCGTCTTTCGGCATGTCCTATCCACCAGGCTTATTCCCGCCCTCTGGACCGTAACCTTTCCAGCACACCGCTTAGTCGGAAACCTTGCCGATCTTTTACCCCAAAAGGCTTCGCCGTTCTCCGTTCAAGGAAAATTCCCTCGATCCCAAGTGTTCCGAGCCCATCGTCCTGGCGATTCCACAGCATATTCTGGGTTCGGATATGACGTCGAAGTTTGGTGCAAGACCGGACGACTTTCTCGTTCTTCTCGCGAATGCGGTTACTCGTCATGATGTGAAGGATCAGCTTGTGGGTGACCCCTCGGGATACACAAATGCTAGAAGGTGTGTTACATCCATCAATATCCTCATCTCGAACATTGACTGAATCTTTTGCTGTCCAGGCTAGACGGTTTCCAGCCTCTCAGACTCCATGACACATCGATTGTGTTCTCGAGAGTTATTGTCATTGTACCTAAATTGCTCGCCGGAGAGAAAGCACGGGCTTCGTCTGGAGGATGTGATTTCGTGACAATGTTGGCGTGTTCTTCTTCGAGATTTTACGACAGGAATTTTCACGCTTACGCACGAGTCTCCAGAACATCCACGTCAATGCTCTCTTCACAACGTCACCTTCGAGATTCAGGCATCCGTCATTATCAGGCCCTCGCCATTGGGTACTCGAGCCGCCGAGCATCAACCCGAGCCTCTGAACGAACAAATGGTAGTACCGACGGACCGTCATCAAGGGGTTCAGTGCATATATCCTCGGAATCCATACGGCCGTTTCTAGAAGAGACCTTGAGTTTTGGGCTTATGCGGGTAGGGTTTCGGACTGGAGTTTGAGGAGGGTTAGCTAGAGGGTCTGGTCGAGCTGTGGTGTTGGGAAGGAGGTACGGTTTCCTTCGGATGATTTCTTGGATGCCCGAGTTTTGCTAATACACAAGGTTTCAGATCCAGGTGTTCTGACTTTCAGAGCTTTGAAGGCACGGCTTTCGCCTCTATGTCTGTGGTAGTGTACTCCGTGCTGGGGGGCGAAATACTGTAGAATGAAGATGTATTACATGGGATCCCGTGTATATAGATAGACAATAGGAGACAGGATGGATTTTCGATATAAAATTACCGGAAATTGTTTCGTAAGGTTACATGAGCAATGCGACTGGTGCGAGGCAATTGATACGATGTTCAGGTCAATGAGAAGGAAATTAGCTGGCAATGGATATAAGCACAAGTTGCATGATTCACAGAGGTATGTATTGAATGACATTACCTTTAGCGCGAGCTAGTCGTGGCATATAGAGTTGAATCTCTACGCTGGCGTCCAAAATGCTTAAATCCCCCAGCGGGAACGGGGATACGCGACCTAAAGCTAGTGGATTTCTGAGCTCTCAGGGGCGCCGCAGATCCTGACGGGTGAGTAGGAGTCGCCGGAAAGTCAGATGCCGGCGTTAAGGGAGAATCTTCGAGTGGAGAATCTGACAGCCAAAAATCAGGCGGCGTCAAGTACAGAGATGCCAATGAAGCAAACCTTGAAGCCGATCGAATCGATCCGAGTCGTTCACGGACTGGAAGATGTTTCCGTCAAATCCAACGTGTCGAGCAAAATCGGTGGTGGTGGGGTCGAAGCCTCGGGAGAGTTGATATTGGTGGATGAGTGCGTAGTGGTCATTTGACCAAGACTGCGAGTGGCAGTAACTGTAGAAAGAGAGCCGGATGGGGAGGCCGAGATCGTCGCAGACATTGTGCGGGATGGGAAATCCGCCGTCTTCATCGAAAGACCAGAAGTGGACAGAAGACGTGTTGCCGTGGGGGAGGTCAAGAGGAGGTGGTTGGGGGCGGACAAAGAGGTAGATTGGTTGGCGGGATCGTCGATGGGGTTCAGAGTTTGGAAGGTGGCCATCCAACGAGGCCCAATGGCAGACGAGGTCTGGAGATGTTAGCAGGTGGAAGGGGAATGAAAAACGACGACGCACAGTAAACACTCAGATCATCTTCCAATGAGATTCCACGGGCGTGAAAAACGCTCGATGCTTGCGACATCCACGCCCTATCTACATTCCAATTCCACCACAACTCAATAACACGTCCACCATTGAGTGTGAATCTACTCGAGGTTTCGGATAAAGAAGTGGAAAATTCCCTCAAAACTCACCTTGTCAGCCCATTGTCCAACAATCTTCGATCTGAAAGACTATTTTCTAAGCTCGTCCAGGTGTTGTTTGCGATGGCGATGGGCGTGTTTGTCAACTTTGAAACCACAGTCGGTTGAGCAAACCGTTCAGGCACATCGGAGATCGTGTCAGCCGCCAAAGACACGCCCGCGACGACGGCCCAATCGATTTCCCTCGACTTGAGACTCGTAAACAAGCGTAACAAAACATCTTCCTGCCAGACGAGTTCTACAGTCAAAGGCAGGTCCTTGATCTTGAGACTGAGGCCCCCTCCGCGGATATCGGGATTTGGCCCTGGTGGACCCCGACAAATCATTCCTTTTCCTGCATCCAACCACAGCTCATTTCGACTGGAAAAGCAACCTAACTGCAACTTTGACTAGTTGGAACAATTGATTCTGAGCATTACACTGGCTACTTACACCCAAGTTAACAAGATACGTCTGACCCAACAGCCCTATCTTTCCCGTCAAGCTTGCAATTGGTGTCAAGTCTACAGCAAACATCAGCTGGACTAGATCAGCATGCATCCAAACACGCACCGTTATACATGATGAGCGAGGGAATCGCAGACTTGTTGTAGCCGTAGATTTGCGACGCATTCGATGTTCTGCGATAATATGAGATCGACAATGATGAGAAGGGTTGGAACCCACAGTATTCTTGATAACATCCGAAAGTCCCGTTCGAAAGCCTGTCAAAAGAGTGTAAATTTCGATTCACAACGATCATCTCTGGACCACAACCTACCTTTTGTGCGTCTGGTCCACTATACTGCACCACGGTAAACATCGTGTCTTGTTTCCCTTGCACTCTCGCTGCACAGATTGTCTTGTCAGCCCGATATCCCTCTCTCCACCACCATTCATCTTCATCGTCCCATTCCCGCGGGTATGTGTAGCATCCATTATCCTTCAGCTTGTGTATGTCGCCGCGCTTCACCTCATTGAACTGAACCACGGTTAAATCATTGCATTCGGAGCGACACTCTATGCTCACCTCATCGAACTCCGTGACTTCTCTCTGCTTCTCCTTCACATGAACGATTGTTGTCGTGTGGTTGACTTGGTCCCCTTGGATTTGGACAAAGTTGCCACCGTTGATGCGGAAGTTCTGGGCGTTTTGGAAAAATTCGGAGGAGGACATCGATTATAGAAGTAGTGGGGTGTGCGTCGAATGGGAGGAAGGAGAGGCGGTACTCGAGGTGGTATAGCTGTACCAGGCTCCCACGATCCATCAGAACACGCGGCGTCCATGATCCATCATCTAACAGCAATGACTCCCTGCCGCACTATAACCCACAATTCCCTAGGTTCCGGTCAGCGCTTTTCCTTATCGATACGAGCATAGCCTGTCAGAAACACGGTGATTTCCAGGTGGAACACTCACATGAATACATGCTGTTTTTTAGCGTCTTCTCCTTACTTTCAACCTGCTTTTGTCCCTCGTAGCCCGTAAGTAGTGATAAAGGTGAATGTGTGGTCGTATCGTATCCTCTGAGTTTGAAGGTCAGGAAAGCGAGATCCGTCGACTCTCAGAACGGTTGGGTCGTGGTGAGGGTTTTGTCGGGGTGAGAGTTGTGGAAGAAGGGATATCGGCCCGAAACCGGATGGGAGGAGTGCGCATAGACGCCCGTGCTTTGACTTGCGCTCAGACCACCACCATGACTACAGCAAACGCTTGTAATCTCTCTTCCTTCTGTGTTTCTTTTCGCTCTCAGGCCCAGGTGTCGTACTGAAGCATCAAGCCGGCATACTGTCCACAGAAATTCTGTCCTTTTGAAGTGCAGAGTAGGTTGTCGTTGACCTGACCGTGACCCCCGGGACTGTGAGTCCTCTATTCTATTCGTTCGATGACCTGCGGAGCGCTTGATCATACCTCAAGAAGTAGAATAACTTGTACTCGATCTTCTGGGTGAGTGAATCAGGTCGGTTCAAGGTAGAACCCACGAGCAACAATATGTTAACCCCTTTGCCGGTCTGACTGGTTTAAGTATGCCTCAAGAATCTTCAAGTCGAGCCTTTCCGAGTTATCAAAGCAGCGACATATGGGCTCTGGGCACTGGGACATGCATCATGGAAGGTACGTAGTACCGCACCCATTCTTCCTCTTCAGTCCTGACGCGCGACCTCTCAATGGAGTCACATATAACTTGAACCCGTCTTACTGGGCTCGAAACCATCCTTTCTCAGCTGCTAACATCAATATCCTCTACACTTTCGTTACTCTCCCATCGTCAGCTAAAGCTGAAGCCCGGTCTCCCTTCATCTCGGAAGGATTCTCAAGGGTCGTCACCGTGAGATAGCCAGACTTCAAAATCAAGCTGTTGTACCACTCGAAAGACGTTTCAGCACCCTTGAGTGATTCTGGAATCCACGGAACGCCTATATCTCGAGACATCTGTATTTCCGATGCGCTGGAGTCTCGTTACAAATGTCGGTGGAGATGGCAGTGGTGGCGAGAAACAGGGTGCTCAGTTCGATGTTGAGGTCACCACTATCGCGTCCGAGTTACAATAATGGTTACTCATCACAGGACTGTATGGCGAGCGTCGTATAGGTTGGTATAAGTTCTGAGGTACGTTCTTCGAGATCTCATGAAAGTTTCATTGACGGATACACCAGCTGATTGGTCACAGTCGGACGAAGCTGGCACACGGTGGCGCGGGACGTACAGTTGACCTTCACAAAGCTGTTTTCCAATGATCTAGTGGGCATCCACAGCCCCATCGAAGGCTGAAGCAACGTCGTCTCGCCCAGAGTCAGCCGCCCGAGAACGAACGAACGGCTCGAAGCATGAACGATAACCTTTATGGCATGTGCCATTGGGATTATCCGAAGGTTGAGATATTCACTTGAGCGCTTTATGAAGGTTATTCACCTCTCTTCATCTGTGTGCTCAGGCTAATGCTTGCTCTCAATCCGTCAACGCCAACATCGGAGATGAAGCCGGTTTGCCCAACACACGGTACCGTCTCTCGCATCCTCAAGTTGGATATGCCAAGATCGTCGTAATCGCCACTGGAACTCAGAGATGTGAGCCCACAAAGTGTCTCATTCATTCGAGGTACGAATCCTCAGCGCTGCAATTGAAAGCAGGGGAAACGGAGCGGAAGGAGAAGGGTCGAGAAGGTGATTTAGAGGACCGTATGCGGCCCTGGTGACAGGGTAGTTTTTCTCTAAGCAGTGCCGGCCTAGTCTTGATGATTATTCACCAAAACGCCGTCGTACCCAGTGAATAGTCGTGCCTAGCGATGGAGGATAGGTCATGGAAGCAGCCAAACAGTATCTGGGACCGTATGCCTTTGATCAGAGCGGTAGTCAGCAAGTCAGCGCTACAAACCATATCTATCAGGGTGTGCGTTTCATTCTTCCAATGTCACTATTCAGGCCTGAAGTCTGCAGGTCAATCAGCAGTACGGAATTGAGGGTCTCCACAAACCTTCCGGCTGCGTTCCCGTCCCTTCGTTCCCGACACATCCGAACCTTCCGATGTCTTCAAGCGGCGTAGAAGACGTCTTCTCTCTTCCAGTCTCGGTGACTGCCAGTAGTAGATGATGGCTGATTCACCCGCCGCGGTGGCGACCAGTTTGACTTACTCAAAAGCGACCACGTATCCAAGGTCGCTTGAGAAACGTCTCTCTAGGATGGAAACCATACAATTTGTTAGAGATCAGATGGCTAGCATTGTCATTAACTTCTCTTGAATACTGAGACGAAGGAGGCCAAGCAGACCACGACAGCACGGAGGGAGTGGCGTGTATACAAGATAGGTTAGCAGTAATCGGAGTCAATGGAGTTTGTTGGAGCTGCACGGGAGACGGAGGTATACGCAGAGATCGGGTAGTAAAAGGTAACATATAGATGTGAGGAATCGGAGGATTGTTCCACACGAAGGGTTGAATCACAAAGTACTGGTATGTCGATGAGGATATCCAAGGAATGAGGCTCGGGGACCATGTTTCACGGAGCATCTTGTCGACAATGCCATTATACGAGAGGGAGTTGAATAGGGTTTGATTGCAAGGACCAGCAGCCTTCCATCGCTTGGAGCTCCGCGTTACCTGTTGTGGACGGCAAGGGTTAGTCAAGTCCGAACAGAGGTTCTACCAAACAGTTTATTTTGACCTTGGCGCGTCGAGTCGAGTGGCTTGCAGGTAGAAACGTTGAACGTTGAACTGGGGACATAACTTGTTATCTGAAACGGCGGGCACGATAGCGGCGGTTAGGTCGAATCCTCAGAGGGGATGACACTGAGTTCTATCTTTGCATTGAGATGAGTATTCGTAATATGAAGAATTGGTGGGAGTGGAGGTGAGCCGCACGGAGAGGTTGCGTTTTGATTGCGGTATTCCAGGGGGGGAAAGGATGCCGGCTCTCTTCATTTGTGAGGCTAAGCTGGATCGAGATGAAAGGGGAGCCACTGGGGAAACGTGGTCGAGGCGTGTGAGATCGTATCGGCCATAGGAGTCGGCGAGCCCAAAATCAAGGCCAATAGTCCACCAGAGGATGTGCACGTAGGTTGGCATTCGGTTCTTCGCGATCGTCATTCGGGCTTCCAGCTCGAGAAGTTGTTCATCGCCGACCTAGCACCTCTCTCCGAGTCAACAACCACCACAGCTTGATCCACCTCCACCACACTCAACCCTAGAAACCTTTCGGTGTTGACGTTGCTCCGTGTTGGGTTGAAGGTCCTCTATATCCATGCCGCCGTGGAAGTCCTATTTTTCGAGCTCAAGACTAGCGATCCTTGGCTGTTTTCGGGGTTGAAGCACTGAGGAGATGGGAGAAACATCGAATAAGACAAGGGCAAGTGGTGGGGAGTCATGGAGGTCGGGTGAGTCAATCATCCCGGGATTTCCGGTTGTGGGGGCCGGCGCCAGCCAGGCATCAAAACTCTATCGGCGTCCACCATAAACATCACCTTGGTTTCTTCTTCCACCCCTCCAAATCGTTCTCAATCTCAACCGCTAGGTGAAAAAACAGCTTGATGCTTGGCTCACAAGCAAAAGCTTGACGCGTTCGGGGTTTTCTCGAGTCCCGGTCAGCACCCAGACTGGCCCCAGCGCAAAAAAACTCGAAGGACTCAACATCCATATTCAGCAACTATAGCGAGTAAAGAGCACAAGTAGGTCACAAAAGATTCTGGGTGTAGGGATGGTAGGTTCGTCGTGGCAACTACGTCTCTGTCTCTCATTCTGACAGGACTTTGACTACGGCAGATGTAACCCCTCTCAGCGTCGAATCAGCATCATCACTGTTACCCATGGTATCTCAGGGTGGAATATGGCAGGTGGATCTATTCGACGCCGTTATACCCCACCTCATCGGACCCAACGTCACCAGATCCCATCTTCCCTATCGTTATTCACGAGAGGACAGGTTGTGAAATAGAGATGTGCACATTGAGAGGTACGTGCTCGCTCCCTATACCACGCGCTCTTCGGTGAAAGTACTCAAAGGCTGGATTGCAGCTCCCGGGTTTTGAGCGACTGGCATGAATAAATCGAGACGGACGAGCGATCTATTCAACGTTATACCGTTGTATACAACAAGGGCGCGGCTCGGAATGTGATTACTGTTTACACAGTCGACGACGGCAGACAAGCTTCGAAGTTCTCAAGTTGGAATGCCATCAACCAGGCAATCAGGTCTCTATCGCGATCATCACATCCGTTCCTCCATCACCTCAACCCATTGATCCCTCAAGTGGTGCAAATCGAAGTGTACCTTGGCTTGGAGGCACAGCGCCAGCGCTCAACTTGAACCTCCGTCATTCATTCCAACAGCCCAAAAGATCGAATCCGGATAGTTCACAGCGAGCGCCTTAATACTCACACCACCGTCGGCACCTCTCAGTCTTTCACAACCAAAGATGTACCGTGACCCGATAGAACACGTTGAAACGAGCCCTTGGTGAGCTAGTCTTGTGCGTGGCAGCTCAGCATCCCTCTAAACCCTACCTTTTTTAGCACGTCTACAAAAGGAACTCCAGAATGTGACCCTCCTAGCCTACCTCATCACTCCGAATCCGAGTCTCAATATCACTCCTCGTTACTTGCGAATACCAGGGAAAAGGAATTCTGAGCTTCCAGAACACGGAGATGACATAGACCGTATAGACACGAGAGATTGAGATGCTCAATCTTAGGTCCCATGATTCATGGGGCGATGAACTGGTTGAGGCGTTGGTGCGTCTCAGTTCGTTCACTTTCCTCCCTTTTTGGGGTTCTGATTACTTCTCTACCTACAGGCCAACAGCACATCCGAGCCTGAGCACTAACGGTTTCTCTCCGAGATGCTCTCGATACCAGCATTGGGATGTTGAGGTCCCTTGTTCGTCATGGTAGTGTAGAGGTGAAGATATTGGGTCATAACCGACGTACGTCTTCCGATTCGGTTGACCTCGTCAGATTGTTTTTTAATAGTGTTCTATTAAACAGCCGCAACGACTGTTGTCGTCGAGGAGACAACATTTCTTCTCACGACAGGCGGCACCAACTTCGGCGCACGGGATGTTAGAAGGGAAAGCTAAAAGGGATCAAAAGCCTTTCTCACAAGTAGATAATGACATTTTCCGTCCGGGAGCTCCTTCTTTTTATGGCAGTTTTGTGCGCTCTTTCCCCTCCAAAAAACCCTATATATTCCTCCGGACAAAGAATAAGAAATCCGACAGGTTTTTGAGGGATATCCTTTGTACTGAACCATGCCTTTTCCGGCAGGGGTATCACCTATTTTACCCACAGCATGTGATCAATATTACTCCTGGAAAATAACGTGGGCGCGCATACTTTTGAAAGAGGGCATGAAGAGGCTATGGAAAATTTACTAGCCCAGAAACTATGATTTGCAGCCAAAAAGGTCAATTGGATCATTGACACTCACTTAAGGCAACTTTTTGAGGGTATTGAGGTGGGGTACAAGTCCAGAAGAGAGATTAGGTGTCAATTTTAGTGGCAACATAGCGGGAGAGGATGCCTGTGGCGCGTCTGCACAAAGGCGCGACGCGCCCACGTTATTCTCGAGGCGTAATTCCTATATCATGACTGCAGTAATACAGTCTAAATTATTTTGGCTATCCCGGGCGGGATATCAAAATTTCTAATCTTCATTTCCCTAGCGGGAAAGCTCTCGGCTTTCTCTTTCTATTGCGGGAGAAAAACAAGGACCTCACCGGACAAAAAATAATTGATACCGCTATTCCTTTGTCGAACGTAAGATACTACCTCTTTCATGTGGGAAAGATATATTATCTGTTTTGGTTTCCCCTTTATCTTTCCCTTTTAATTTTCCTTGCACAATAGTCGGCCTCGCCTGTTGTGTCTATGTCCGTGTCCGATGGAGAGTAACGAAAAATCCGAAGTGCTGAGCAACAGCTTTGGTCCCATTCGAGGATCCCAACAACCCGTTCCGCCGAAGGCTACGAAGATCGACCAAAATGCAGCCCCGATATCCGAGGAACGACCAGCCCTCGACAGGACACATTCAATCTACCGTTCTTCGAACTGCCAGCGCTCACCCGCTAGACACCAATCCTTGCCAGCACCACCCGAAGTTTCGTTGACTCGAGTTTCTTTCGATATCTCGAATGAGATTGGTCAAGATCATCATCAACGTTACGGGGAACTCAAATCGCGCCTTACGCCTCATACGGTCAGGGTACGAAGCTACGGCGCCGTAGCCAGGGAGATTCACGAGGAGCTGGTCGAGAAGAGTGAGAATCAGATTGGGAGACAACTGTGGATTGAGAGGGCAGTTTGTGAGTGGGCACGGTGCTGGGCGAGAGATGTGGGTTGAGGACACCGTACCTCTTTTTAAGTCCGTGGTTGGGCAACTTGTACGACGGCTGTAGAGCACCTCACGGGCCTCTGGAAACAAGCAGTCAGGCTACCTATGAGATTACTGGGAAGTACCATGTACGTATTCTGTACCTTCCGCCTCCCGCCATCAATCCAGCTCATTCTCGCTCCCCAGACTCCAACCTTCTCAGCAAACCGTCTGGCCGAAGACATCGACAATGACAATCACCACAAGGGTTCGTCACCTTCCTGCTCGAGAGTCACTCTCAACGCCATTCAACTCGTCGTTCTTTGTCCGTCGTCATCGCCAACCCATGGTTCATTCCAGGTGGTCGATACGAGGCAGATGTCGATTCAAGACAGACCAGACGAATTTCTGGCTCCTCGGACTCTCTCGGCGGCTTCCTGAGCCTTGTGGACGTGGTCAGTCTGACATGGTGTGAAAGATGAGACTATGGGTGGCATCGGGGATATGTAGATGCTGGGAGGTGCGTTATAGTATCAATTCAGATTTGCGTCTCAGATGTATGGGGCGGAACGTTGGAGGACCGTCAAGTAACAGTGGAAAAATCATGGGTAATTGGGGAGTCTGAAAATGTCCCGGGATGTCCGATTGCGGGCGCCGGCACGGGCAGGCGTCAAAACTCCGTCTGCGACCACCATGAACATCGAGTTGGTTCCCTTGTCTCCACGTTCAAATCGCCCAGTTTCACACCTCCGGTGAGTCTAGTTCGATGTTTGACCTAAAAGCAGTATCCTGACGCGTTCGGCGCTTGCCTCTAGTCTTCACCTGAGCGCAAAAATCTCGAGGAGCTCAGTAAATCACTTTCGACTACAGCAGTGACGACACAACTCATCTCTGAGCCAAACCCAAAAACCGTCACTTGGCTCACATTACCGTCAACATTGTCACGTCGCCCTCGGTATCTCGAGGTTGAATTTACCGGATGGCTCTATTCGACACCTGCATAAAACGCCTCGCAGAACTCAAAAACATCAACCCACGTTCCGCTCTACTATCCTTGAGAAGGTTGAATAGGCTGTTGGATAGAGGTGTGCACATTGAGAGGGTACGTGCTTGCTCCCCACCCTATACGCTATTCGATGGCAGTTTTCAAACGTTGGATTTTAGTTCCTGGGTTTTGGGCGGTTGGCGGCAGCAAATCGGGTCGGACGAGTAAACTACCGACCATCGAACTATTCGTTGTATACAACAAGGTCGCGACTCAGGATGCGGCTACTATGGATACAGGCGATGACGGACGAACCCATCTCGAGCCAAGCATCCAGTTTTGTATGACCTCAACTGGGCCATTCGAGTCTCCTCCAAGCCCACACTCCTTCCTACATCACCACGTTCCATTGACCGCTCAGATGTTCATACCAACGTGTTCTTTGCCTCGAAGTCTTCCGAATTTCTCACGTCGACCCCCCAGCTCATCAAACTCGAATATCAAGCACCTTCTATACTATTCCAATTATCGGCACCTCAGCTTTTCACACCTCAAGATGCGCGGTAGACGTTGCAATGAGTCTTCGGTGAATTAGTTTTCCGCTCCGCGGCTCGATATCCATCTGAACCTTGCTCTTTTAGCACGTATCTGGAAGAAACCCGAAGTGCAACCCTTGTAGACTTCCCCGTTGCCCCAAATTCGCGGGCCTTGATAATTGCGGGTCGTTGGCCGTGAATCTTGAGAGAGTACCTGGCTGCCTGGGACATAGACATGGTAGAGACCGCGTGTACACAGAAGATCGAGATGTTCAATGTCAGGCCATGGTGTGATGGACTGGCTGAGGCGTCGTTCCGAGGAACTTCAGCTCTCAGGTGCGTCCAATTTGTTCACTATCGCTTTTCTGGTTCTCAGATACTTTGCTACCTATGGGCCAGGAAAACTTGGGGCGATGGGACGTCTTCTCTAGGGTCAACCGGGGGTTTTGCTTCGACTAGCATTGGCATGTCGAGCTTGTTTGCTGGTCACGGTGGGAAGGAGGACAGTGGAAGGTATCAGGCCATAATTGATGTACGTCTCCGTCTGTTGACCCTGGTTAGATTGTCCTCTGATAGTGTTTCGTCAGACAGCTACGACTGTTTTCAACATCGAAGCAACATCTTCTTGTTGATGTTCAACATCTGAGAGCAAACGAAGGAACGGGAGCTTTGGTTCTGTTCAGGATCCGTTTCAAAGGCTACGACGATTAATCAAATCGCTGTCTTAACATTTGAGGAGTAACTGGTTCCGGAAGGTACGTACTTCTCGCTACCCATCAATACAGTACTTGCGATCCTCATCTACCAGATATCCGTATTGGCGTCCGAGGTCTCGTCAATCTGGGATGCCTTCCTTGACGTCTCAAGATACTACAAGATTGTCGCGATTGTTCTCGTATCGGGGAATCCAATATTTCCGATTCCCCTTGGGCCTCAGTCAGGGCGCGAATCTTCGGTCCTGCAGCTGCAGGCAAGGTTATTACGAGGAGCTGGTCAAGGAAGGCCGAGATAAGATCGGGAGAATTGGTGATACTGAAGGAGGGCCATGAGCGGTTATGGCACTGTACGAGGGATACGAATGTTTAGGGCGCCGTGTCTAGTCTTGTAGCAGATGATGGGGAGAGGGCTCATACGACGACTGCGAGGCGTGTCTGGTTAGCCCTCGAGAACAAATAGTCTGGGTGCCTACGAGACGATGAGAAGGAAGCACACCGTACGTGTTCCGCCCGTCTTTCCTCATATACCATCAATCGGGCTAATTCCTGTCCTCTAGACTGTAACCTTTCCAGCACATCGCCCAGCTGGGGACTTCGCCATTCGCTTTCTCCAAAAGGCTTCGCCGTCCTGGTGCCCGAGAAAAATACGCTCGACTAGACATATTCCGTGTCAATCGTCCTGGCGAATCCATAGCATCGTCTGGGTTTGGATATGACGTTGAAGTTGCAAGACCGGACAATTTTCTCGTTCTTCTCGCGAATGCGGTTACTTTACACGATGTAAGGGATCAGGCTATGGGTGACCCCTCGGGATATGCAAACGCTAGAGGGTATGTTACATCCAAACAATATCTTCATCTCGAACGTCAAGTGAATCTTCTGCCGAATAGGTTCGAGGATTCCCCGCCCCTCAGACTCCATGTTCCTAGCCGTGGAGACACATCGACTGTGTTCTTGAGAGTTGTGGTCGTACCTGGTAACTCGCTCGCCGGAGAGAAAGCATGGGTTTCGTCTGGAGGATGTGATTTCGTGACAGTGTAAATGGTGTGTTCATCTTTGAGATTTCACGACGGGAATGTTCACGCTTGCTGATGTGTCTCCAGAAGATCGATGTCAAGCCTCTCCACAACACCTCCTTCAAGATTCCGGTGTCTGTCATTGCCAGGCTCGCGCCATCGGGTACTCGAGCCGCTGAGCCTCTGAACGAACGAATGACAGTACCGACGGACTGTCATCAAGGGGTTCAGTGCATATATTCTCGGAATCCATACGGCCATTTCTAGGAGAGACCTTGGGTTTTGGGCTTATGCGAGTAGGGTTTCAGACTGGAGTTTGAGGAGGGTCATCTATAGGGTCTGGTCGAGCCGTGGTGTCGGGAAGGAGGTACGGTTTTCTTCAGATGGATGCCCGAGTTTTGCTAATACACAAGGTTTCAGATCCAGGTGTTCTGACTTTCGGAGTTTCGAAGGCACGGATTTCGCCTCTATGTCTATGGTGGTGTACTGCGTGCAGGGCGGGTGAATTATTGTAGAATGACAATATATTTGATAGGACGGGGTATGTAGACGGACATTGTGAGAGCAGAAGGGGTTTTCATTATACTCCAACGAAAGTACCGGATGTCAGGGAAAGTACCGGAAATCAGGTTGTGAGATTACATGACATGAATAATGCGCTTCGACTGTTGCGAGGCAACTAATACAATGTTCGGGTCGATGAGAAGATTAGCTGGCCATAAATTATGAGTACGAGTTGCGTGATTCACAGAGGTATGTATTGAATAACATTACCTTTAGCGCGAGCCAGTCATGGCATATCAAGGATCTCTACGCCGGCGTCCAAAATGCTTAAATCCCCCAACGGGAACGGGGATACGAGACCTAGAGCCAGTGCATTTCCGAGCTACCAGGGGCGTCGCTGATCCTGACGGGTGAGTAGGAGTCGCCGGAAAGTCAGATGGCGGCGTTGAGGGAGAATCTTCGAGTGGAGAATCTGACAGCCAAAAATCAGGCAGCGTCAAGTACAGAGATGCCAATGAAGCGAACCTTGAAGCCGTTCGAATCGATCCGAGTCGTTCACGTGTTGGTAGATGTTGTCAAATCCGACATGTCGAGCAAAATCAGGGGTGGAGGGGTCGAAGCCTCGGGAGAGTTGATATTGGTGGATGAGTGCATAGTTGTCATTTGACCAAGACTGCGAGTAGTAGTGAATGTGGAAAGAGAGCTGGAAGGGGAGGCCGAGATTGTCGCAGACATTGTGTGGGAGGGGAAATTGGCCGTCTTCATCAAAAGACCAGAAGTGGACTGGAGAGGTGTCGCCATCAGGGTGATCAAGAGGAGGTGGTCGGACAAAGAGGTAGATTGGTTGTTGGGATCGTCGTTGGTGTTTTGCTTCAGAGTCTGAAAGGTCGCCTTCCAACCAGGCGTAATGGTGGACGAGGTCTGGAAGATGTTAGCAGGTGGAAGGGGGTGAAAAACGACGACGCACTGTAAACACTCAGATCATCTTCCAATGAGATTCCACGGGCGTGAAAAATGCTCAATGCTTGCGACATCCACGCCCGATATGCATCCCAATTCCACGCCAACCAAACCTTGCCTCCACCATTGAGTGTGAATCTACTCGCGGTGTCAGATAAAGAAATGGAAAATTCCCATGAAACTCACCTTGTCAGCCCATTGTCCAATAATTTCCGATCCAAAAGACTATCATAAGGGCTCATCCAGTCATTGTTTGCGATGGCGATGGGCGTGTTTGTCAACTGTGAAATCACAGTTGGTTGAGCATACCATTCAGGCACATTGGCCCACTCTGATGAGCCAGCATAGTTAAAGTGCACAGTGGGTATAACGAAGTAAACCTCACATGGGTAATACACAGAGTGTTCTTGTAATCTTGGATGCTTGAGAAGAGGTGATAATCGAGTAGATTGTCCTAAGGCTTAAGGCCTTTCGTCCAGTCTTTTATACATAAGTTTCTGGTACATGTAATGAGTATTACACTAACTGAAACTACTACTAGAAGTAGGTATTCGGCCCTAAAGGCGTAAAAGACATTAGTACTGTGTAAGTACTTCTACCATGAATGGTAGTATGCTTGGTGAGCATAGTCGTGTTTGCCTCATGTATTGGAGGCTCTACTTATGCTATTGGATAGCTACTGTCTATAGTGTCATTTATGATGAAACTACTAGGTACGTAGTGAGATACGTAGACAGAGACGTAGTACTTGCATGAGGACGCAAGTGTTCTAGAGGCGTAGCTCTATAAATAGTGTGACGCGTAAACAACACGTCAACAGTGTATCACATGATATCCATCATGTTCAACACTCCCCCTCACTAAGTTCATCATGCGATCATGGAACTAGTGAAATGTTAATCCTAAAGATTGCCTGAACAATTCGAACTTTGTTCTGCCAAGATTCTTCGTAAGAAGATCAGCAGGTTGTTTAGCAGTTTCAACGAAATAGATTCGAGTCTTTCCGTGTTCCACTGCTTCCCTAATGAAATGATATCGATTGTCGATGTGTTTTGTTCTTTTATCAGTAGCTTCATTGCTGCTGAGAAAGATAGCACCTTGGTTGTCGCTAACACATGGAACTGATCGAATAGGGAAGTTCAATTCGTTCATCAACGACTTCATCCAGCAAGCCTGACGTGTACAGTCAGATAGAGCCATATACTCTGCTTCTGTAGATGATAATGCAACCGTTTTCTGTTTCTGAGAGACCCAGCAAACTGGTGCATTGGCAAGCTTTACGATATATCCAGTCTGTGATCGACGATCATCTTTATCAGTTGCCCAATCAGAGTCAGCAAAGGCAAGTAGTCCTTGGTTGGATCTACCATCGTAAATGAGTTCATACTTTGCAGTGTGAACAAGGTATTTCACGATGTAAAGTGCCTTCTGGAGATGTTCCTGATTAGGATTAGCTCCATACTGTGACATCTTGATTACAGCAAAGGATATGTCTGGTCTCGTTCCGAGAGCCAAGTAAAGTAATGATCCGATAACCGATTGGAATCTATGCCTAATCTCGGGATTAACCTCCCCCTGGTTTTGGGTTGGGTTATAGCCTTCTGGCAAAGGCGTATATGCCGTCTTGGCGTTCAGAACTCCGAATTTACGAATTATCTTTTCAAGATAGTCTCGCTGATCAAGGATCAGTCTGCGATTCTTCCGATCTCGAGTAATTCGCATTCGCAGAAATTCTGTTGGCTCGCCTAGATCTCGGCATTCCCAGATTTTCATGAATTCGCTTTTTAGTCTGTTGACAAGGTTGCGATCAGGACCCATGAATAAAGCATCGTCGACATAGACGACGGCAATGACCATATTGCCATTCTTGTTGAAGACATATACGCCAGCATCGGATAAGCATTGTTTGAATCCCAGACGTTTCATGGATTCAGTACATTGACGCCACCAGGCACGAGAAGCCTGTTTTAATCCGTACAATGCTTTGCGTAACCTCCAAACCTTGCTGGAGTCCGTAACGAAGCCTTCAGGTTGTTCCATGTAAATCTCCTCATCTAAGGCACCATAAAGAAATGCTGTTTTAACGTCTAGCGCAGAGATCTCCCAATCTTCAAGCGCTGCTAGTGCCAATAGAAGTCGTACGGTTTCGAATCGTACTACAGGAGAGAACAACTCGTTATAGTCTATCCCTTGTTTCTGCGAAAATCCTTTCGCAACAAGTCTTGCCTTTTTACGGCCATCAGACTTGATGTCAAATACCCAGCGGGATTTCACCGCTTTTCGGCCTTTGGGTAGTGTGACCACATCAAAGACGTTTCTATCCTTGAGTGATTGTAATTCCAGTCTGCATGCTGCTTCCCAAGATGGTCGTTCATCTTTAGGACGCTTCTGGACTTGTTTGTATGTCCATTCACGAACGTTATCATAACTACTGGCTTGTAAACCATATAGTTGATGACCGTTATTCAGCAAGTAAACCAAGTAATTTTCTCCCCCTTGCTGAGCAAGATCGCTCATATCGTCATCCGTGTCCATAGGAGCGACTGGATCAGGAACCCTATTTGGTATTGTTTCAGGTTCATTTGTTGGATTAATCTGACTTTGCCAGCGTGCTTGAGAATCGATATCGCGTTCGATCTCAACAGGATGTCGATTTCCGTAAACATTAAACGGACGGTTGGGAGTTACTCTATTTCTTGGAGGGTTTCTTCTGACAGCTGCTGGTGGAGGAGCTCGTAAGTTCTCCCACTCATCATAGTCAGCTTGGCGAAATCCAAATGGATTTGTCGAACCAGAAGAACCAGCAGACCGTGGATCCGGACCATACTGATTAGGATTGTAATCGGAGCCTTTCGGTGATCCGAATCCATCAGTATTTGGATGATTGCCGTTGTGCACATCATCGCTTTTATCATCCGGGATAGGATCCAAGGGAGGATCTCCGCCAGGCTGATGATCGTCATCATCTGATCCTGGTGGAGGTGGAGGATTGAAGAAATCATCATCATTGTGATGATCTTCATGGCCATCATATGGGTACGTTGGAAAGGGTATAGACCGGACAGGTTTGTCGGTTTTATCAAACTCTATGGATCCGGGCACTTCTTTCTGACATTTAGGAAACCAGTTTTCATCAAAAACTGCTTGTGGAGTAATGTATACAGAATTGTTGGTTGTTCGAAAGAATCGATAAGCTTTTGATCCGCTCTCGTAACCAATGAAAATCATTGCTTCGGAGTGTGGAGCAAGTTTATTTTTACGTTTCGGTATGTATGCATATGCGCCACAACCGAACGTCCTGAAGTATGATACATCAGGTTTCTTATTTTCAAACAATTCAACTGGAGTTCTGTATTTCCTCGAACGAATAGGAGTTCTATTGTAGATATGGACGGCTGTGGAAATTGCAAATTCCCACCAGTTTTCAGGCGCACAAGCCTGAAAGCGCATAGCTTCAGATTTTTCTCGTAGTGTACGATTAAATCTTTCTGCTCGTCCATTCTGTTCATGCACGTTGGGAGAACCTCTTTGTGGAAATATTCCTAGAGAGTTATACCAATCCCATTGTTTATTTGAAAAGAATTCTCCCCCTCGATCGAAATGCACACTTTTGACCTTTTTATTAGTCTGGCGCTCTACAAGAGCTAGCCAATTGCGCAATTTCTGATCTGTATCGCTCTTTTTACGAATTGGATATACCCATCCGAATGATGTTGCATCATCGAATAAAGTTAATACATATTCGTTTTGATAGTAGGAGCGAGTTGGATATTCTATCAAATCACCGTGCACGAGCTCAAGAGGCTCCTTAGCTCGTTTAGAGGATAAAGGGTACGATTTGCCAACCATTTTGCCTTTGGCACAGCCTCGGCATGGTTTCGTTTCTCCCTTCGAAGTAACCAACTTCGTTGGAAGCCCTTTAACATTATCCATTAATTTTCCTAAGACTCTGGGATCACAGTGTCCCATACGTCTGTGCCATAATTCAGAAGTATTGAAAGATACAACAGATGTGAAGGAAGTTTCTCCCACAAGAACCTTCGCGTTCATCCATCGTAAAGGATCATCTTTATGGCTTGGGTAAAAGCTCATTAAAAGAGAATCATCTTTCTTGCTCCGGATCGAAGTCTCTGGAGAGTCCAGTAAAGTATAGTAACCTATACTCCGGAACTTCCCACTAGAGATTAAACGATGTGGGCTGTCGGGATTATACATCACTGGGTATAACTTTGTGACTTGCGTCACTCCTGCGCTATTGGTGTGTCGAATGAGGACAGTACCATAGCCTACTATTTGCACATTTGCTTTATCACCCGCTGATGTAGTAAGACCTATTGGCATTTCCAAAGTCTGGTAGTCTGAGAAATCCGTTTTATACGGAGTCATATGCGCAGATGCTCCACTATCGAGTAGCCAAGCATTTTGCGTATTTCTCACTTCACAATCACTCGAAAATGCAGCAGAAAACGACTTATATTTCGTCGTTGCATATACAGAAGTAATTCTACATTTCCTTGGTACTGAGTTCCTTAGGATATGATAGTTCTGCATCGAGGATTTAGTGAAAGTTTGACTATTAGAACTTTGAAAAACTTGCCAGTCTCCACGATCGTTGCTTTCAGCCCAATCGTTATCAACTCCTTCAAGGCCATCTCCATAGTCACTATCATCAAAGTACCGTTCATGCCATTGAAGCGGTTCTTGATTCTGACTTTGGAATCCTTGGCGAACAAGAAGCTCTCGTCCTGTTCTGAGTTCTTGTTGATAACGCTGATTAGCTGCTTCTTCAACTTCTATCCAAGCTTCCAATTGGCGTCTATAGTTCTGCCATTGAACGAATCTTGTGGCTTGATATGGCTGATTGTTATTGACAACCAAAGTGATATTGCCAATACTTGTGCCATCAGCAACGTGTAAGGGCGGTCCATTGGTCCTTAGTCCAATTACTGCAGGTCCGTAATTCTCGAATTGAGAGTTTCGGGGATCACTTGGAGATGTAACCCAAGGGTCAACCTCAGGTTGTTCATCTACCGGACTAAGTCTTTCCGGTTGATCTGGTGGAGCAGTAGTTGGACGAGAAGGGACTTCAATGTAATCCTCTTCTAAGGATTGTACGCCATAAAAAGATTCGGGAGAGCTTGGAGGTGTGTGGACGATTTGGTCCTGCCATTGTCGCACTCTAGGTGGTGTGGTTGCGGGGCGATTTATGTATTCATGGGTAGTAGGGATTGGAGATTTGGAACGATTAAGTGACTCGGCTAATTCCATGAAGTCTCCAGGGTATGTTCTTGGTCGTTCATTAAAGCGACCACCCTCGAGTTCTCTTCGAGGAATATCAGCCTGAGTCATGGGAACAGACATTCTAATGTTGTTCATCCATTTGTACAAGTGCGTATGCCAATTATGAACATCTAAAAGACTAAGATGAGGGATAAAGCGAACCCAGCGCCTATTAAACCCTGGTTGTCTCCATTGAGATGTTCTAAATTGACTGGCTCTTATATCTGTCGTTCCAAATAACCATTTCCCTTCAAGACCAAGCTTGACTAACGAATGCCAGAAGATAGGATTCATCACTTGTACAGGAAGTGTGAAGTTCTTCTTATTGACTCGGAAAGCTTCATCCACCGAAGTTGAACGAGGATTTTTTACTCGTTGAACAAAATCTTCAACGGTGCTGATCCAATTTTTATTATTGATTTCAGCTATAACCGTCGATAGGTGTTGAAGGTTCCAAGTTTGGTATTCGTAATGAAGCGTGAACTTGGTATCTTCTACTGTTTCCACATGTAATATCCTTTGTTGTATGCGTAATTCATGAAGAGCTTGACGCGGTGTCATATTATGCACTGCATCTCTTCTGATAGCATACATAACAACATATTCTCTGGTCCTGATCAGAATCCAGATCCAAAGATTGTGGTCTGGTATACTGCGTATTGATTTATAACGCATTCTGATCATGGATTCCTTTAATGCCATGTCGTTAGTCATCTGATCTCCGAAGTCTCGGAATTCTTCGACGACAGGAATTGGGAGTCTAATCCCATTTATTATATGTGGTCTATTATTCCTAAGGTTAACTCGTCGCATCATGTTATCATGTTGTTCTTTGTATTCTTGTAAGAATCGCCATTCAACTTTTCTATTGATGAGAGGTGGCTCTTTAATGTCATCTCCATCTTGAGAATAGTTTTCTGGTCTGAACAAATGAACAAGATCGGCGTGGTTCCTAGGAAACATAGAATTTGCCCATGGTCCATAATCGTCAGGAGGTGTAGAAACTATTACGCGTATGTCTTCTTGTGTGGGTGATGCTACTTCGAGATTCTCACCTTGGTCAACTTCGTCCGCAGGCGAAGTGTGATTAGGTGTCGCCTCTTGTCGTGGCATTGTGAAGATAATTTCTTCATTACTATGCGCGCCATAAGAGTATGCAGAACATGTATGACTATCATCTGATGAATGATCAGATGAAGAGTCACTATCAGGTTCCGTAGGAGTATCAGAGATGTACACCAAAGATGGTATCTCATCTCCATCGCTATCTATGTTGGAAATAGTAGCCGAAGCGATAGCTTCTTCTACTAGTCGAACCTGTTCATCTAGTTGAACAGTTCGTCTATTGTTCCATTCTTGAACAGAGATGTGTCGTACAGGACGACCTTCTCTGTCAGCAGCGATTCTCTCTTCTAGGCGTGCTTGTTGAAGATCATACGTGTTTTGGAATGGATTTGGTGCAGATGTGCTACCAGTGGGGTAGTGGTAGGACATATGAACGTTAACTGGCCCAGCCATTTCGCGTTCAAAAACTGAGCTGATTTGCTCGTTTACTGCATTAATTCGTTTCTGGTATTCAGAAGGTTTCTCAGAAGGTTCAAGTACCGCAGTGTGCGATTGTTGCCCCCCTTTTTGAGTATCCTTCTTCTTTCCTTTGCCTTTTCCTTTGCCCTTTCCTCCTTTCTTCTTCCCTTTCTTGGAAGAAGATCCACCTTGGTTCTGATTATTCTGGTTCTGGTTATTGTTTTTATTATTATTCTTCTTTTGATTTGCAGAAGCACCAGAACGAGACTGATCAGACCATTTGGGAGGAGAGTTAAATCTATTAACACCAGAGATTTTGGCGTTATGGGCAGTATAGGCAGCAGGACCAGAATGAATTCCATTCCTTCTATTCCATTCATTCGTTATTGCAGCAATCAAATCGGTAGGTTTAAGTTCTTCCTTCTTCATACGGGATACTTGCTGCTTGAAAAGCTGCCAGCGCTTTTCATTAAGCTTGGCTGTGATCATAAGGCACAGCAAGTCGTCCGAAATCTCTACTCCATGATCCTTAAGTTGATCCCTAACAGTCAACATGTAACTGATTCCTGGGACTGGATTAAGGTGTTCAGGAAGTTGGACGTTATGCAAGTCCGTATATAGATTCATCATCTTTGAAGAAGACTGAACCCCAAACGTAGATTTGAGTTTAGATAAGGTTGAGATTACCGAAGTTTTATCAACATGCGCGTCGTGAGCACGACGAGTTCGCATTTTGATAATACCAATTACTTTGTTACGCCTAGAGGTCCACTCAGCTAGAGCGGTGGCTTCTCCTGAAGTAGCAGGAGAAGATGTTTCAGGCATTTCTTCATCCAAGGCCTGAGGTATGCCTTGGGTAAAGAGGTAACCCTCAAGTAATCGGTACCAATCTTCAAAATTCGAACCATCATCTAGCAAAACTGGAATGATACTGATTCCTCCTGACCCAGCAGGAAAGTTGCTGTCCGCAACCTGAGAGTACAACGGTTCCGTATTGTAGTTATAAACTTCTACAGAATTTTCTACTTCTGTTCCCAGAGTATATCCCGGCGTATTGCGAACAAACGTCGTTGGGGGATTACTACTTGGGGAATGAGAAGCAGACCTTGATCCTGATTGAGACATATTGAGGTCTGCCAAAAGTCCCGTGAGCATACTCTTCAAATATAGAAGGGTGGAGCCAAGAGAGTGTCAATCGACAAAGGCTTCTAAGAAGCACCCATAAATAAATAAGGTTCGATGCACACCGAGAAATGCTCCAAAGGTCTAGGACTTTTAACAGGCTGTATGCGTCAAGCAGATCATGGGGTGTACCGCGTGCAGGTAGTGCAGGGGAGTTAATCTGGTTACAAAGCCCTGCCCGATTGCTAGGGTCTTACAACGTTCCCAGTGTGTATCGGTGTCTGGTGTCCCATCGTGCTATCTGGTCTCAACCCCAGACTAGCAAAAGTATGAGTGATCAGCCCATACTGTCCGAATGACCCATTGAAAGTTATTATTAAACCTAGTCATCCATATGAATTGAGTTCATGCACCCTCTGCCTTAGGCATGTCGGTGACCAGAAAGCAATCATAGGTGAGCTAGAGTTTAACAATAGCGTAGAAGAGAGGGGTCATCGGGAGGGGAGTCCCTGTACATACTAAAATGACCATGTGATACCGTAAAACTGTATAGTATCAAAACCTAGTTGTAAGGAGATCAAATCTCCCAGCATGTATGTCATGCCCGGTCTTTCGACCGTCAGGAATCATGGCGAGTTGGTTTATAAGCACAACCCCATAGACCCCTAAACGATGCCTCATGGTGAGGATCATCGCCAACCATTGGTTTTCATCGGCATTAGGCAGTGATAGTTTAAGATCAAAGCCCAATCCGGGTTATCAGCAGGGAGACAGAGCCGCATTAGCGGATAGGTCTATGCCGAAGAAGATGAAGCCAAGACAGTATGTACATGCGTTCGTGCAACATGCAACAGTACAGGGACGAAGTGGATAGGTGTAAAGGGAACTAACAACCCTTGACCTTGACACCAGACGATGACAAGCCCGACATCGCTAGAGACTTCCATAACCCATGTAGGTTACAGGTCGTCCGCTAGGATGGTGGCGACACACGGGAGCTAGGCTTCTCCGATCATAACATCGACCTGACCACCGCTTGCGGGGCCCATAACCTGATGAGCCAGCATAGTTAAAGTGCACAGTGGGTATAACGAAGTAAACCTCACATGGGTAATACACAGAGTGTTCTTGTAATCTTGGATGCTTGAGAAGAGGTGATAATCGAGTAGATTGTCCTAAGGCTTAAGGCCTTTCATCCAGTCTTTTATACATAAGTTTCTGGTACATGTAATGAGTATTACACTAACTGAAACTACTACTAGAAGTAGGTATTCGGCCCTAAAGGCGTAAAAGACATTAGTACTGTGTAAGTACTTCTACCATGAATGGTAGTATGCTTGGTGAGCATAGTCGTGTTTGCCTCATGTATTGGAGGCTCTACTTATGCTATTGGATAGCTACTGTCTATAGTGTCATTTATGATGAAACTACTAGGTACGTAGTGAGATACGTAGACAGAGACGTAGTACTTGCATGAGGACGCAAGTGTTCTAGAGGCGTAGCTCTATAAATAGTGTGACGCGTAAACAACACGTCAACAGTGTATCACATGATATCCATCATGTTCAACACACTCATAATCGAAAGTCACGGCCTCGACGACGGCCCGATCGACTCCCCACGACTTGAGACTCGTAAACAAGCGTAACAGAACATCTTCCTGCCAGACGAGTTCTACAGTCAAAGGCAGGTCCGTATTCTCATCACTGAGGCCCCCTGCGTCGACATTGGGGTCTGGCCCTGGTGGACCCCGACAAATCATCCCTTTTCCTGCATCCAACCACAGCTCATTTTCATTGAACAAGCAACCTAACTGTAACTGTGACCAGTTGATTCAATTGATTCTGAGCATTACACTGGCTACTTACACTCAAGTTAACAAGATACGTCTGACCCAACAGCCCTATCTTTCCCGTCAAGCTTGCAATTGGTGTCAAGTCTACAGCAAACATCAGCTGGACTAGATCAGCATGCATCCAAACACACACCATTATACATTATGAGCGAGGGAATCGCAGACTTGTTGTAGCCGTACATTTGCGACGCATTCGATGTTCTGCGATAATATAAGATTGACAATGATGGGAAAAGGATAGAACACACAGTATTCCTGATAGCATCCGAAAGTCTCGTTCGAAAGCCTGGCGGAAGAGTGTGAGCATCAAATGAACACAATCATCTTTGAACCAGAGCCCACCTTTTGTGCCTCCGGTCCACTGTACTGCACCACGGTGAACATCGTGTCCTGTTCCCCTCGCACGCTCGCCGCACAGATCGTCCTGTCAGCCCGAGCTTGTCCCTCTTCCCACCACTTTCGATCTCCATTGTCCCACCGCCGCGGGTATGTGTAGCACCCTTTATCCCTCAGCCTGTTTATTCCGCCGCGCTTCACCTCGTAGTACTAGGCCCACAATCAGACCCTTGCGTTTAAAACAACATTCTTTGCTCACCTCGTCAAACTCCGTGACTTCCTTCTTCTCCTTCACATGAACGATTGTTGTCGTGTGGTTGACTTGGTCCCCTTGGATTTGGACGAAATTGCCGCCACTGATGTGAAAGTTGTGGGCGTTTTGGAAGAATTCGGAGGAGGACATTGATTATAGAAGTAGAGGGGTGTGCGTCGAATGGGAGAAAGGAGAGGGGGTACTCGAGGTGGTATAGCTGTACCAGACCCATGATCCATCAGAACACGCGGCGTCCATGATCCATGATCTAACAGCAATGACTCCCCGCCGCATTACAACCCACAACTCGCAAGGTTCCGGCCAGCGCTCTCCTTATCGATACAAATTGGCTTGTCAGTGGCGCGGCGATTTCCAGGTTGACACTCACAGTGATAAACGCCCTCTTCCGCTTACTCTCACGTCCCTCGTAGCCCGTAAGTAGAGATAAAGGCGAATGGAAAGGTGGTCGTATCCCACGCTCTGATTTTGAAGGTCGAGAAGGCGAAATCCGTCGACTCTCAGAACGGTTCGGTCGTGGTGAGTGTTGTGGAACAAGGGAGTCATCCTGCAGGGGACATCGGCCCGAAACCGAATCGGAGATTTCTCGAAAGCGCCTGTGCTTTGGCTGGCGCTCGAACGCCGGACCGCTCCTCTAATTCATTCGTTCGATGCCCCCCGCGGAGTGCTCTATTATAACTCAAGAAGTAGATGATTCGGAAATCGATCTTTGGGTGAGTTATCCAAGTCTATTCGTGGTGGAACCCACAAGTGACAAATCTTTGACATCCTTACCGTCTCTGACCAGCTTGTGCCTCGAAAGCCCTGGACTCGTAAAAGCCAGAGGATACATATGATGTGAGACGGTTGGGGCACTCCGAGGGAGCCTCAAAGATGTGCACAAGGTCATATCAGATATACGAGGGTGTACATTGACAGTAGCCTCATATATACGCTACCGCGAAAGTATAGAAAATGGCGCCAGTCCGCAGACGCCCTCGGCCACTTGCGAGGTGATTGATATCCCGCGTCTGAGACGAGGAGAGGGAGAGTAGATCTGATTATTCTGAATGTCTTTTAGGTTTCAGTGGGTATGAAAGACGGGAATGAGCAGCATTACCTGTGAACGCAATCTCAGTCACGGTCAATATCCGTGTCAGTCTGCATTTCGGGGCCCGAATCATTCAATGTTTTTGTGAGAGGTGACATGAAAATGGGGGACCAGATACTGGTTAATGGTTGGTTTCTAAATGTCAATGCTGGTCGCGGGTAAGCTGGAGTGAGAGATTCAATTGCTTCTTGAACACTAAATGTTGGTGTTGAGGGTGGACTTTCGGCAGGAGAATCTGAAAGCCAAATTTCGGGACAGGTTAGGTGGCGTCAAGTAGTAGAAAACACTGAAGCTAGCCTTGTCTAAGTTGTTCAAATCGATCCGAATCGCTCACAGGTCGGTAAACGTGATCATCATTGTATCCAATGTGTCGAGCAAAATCATTGGTGGTGGGGTCAAAGCCTCGGGAAACTTGATATTGGTGGATGCGTTGGTAGTCGTCATTTGACGAAGAGTTCGAGCAGTAGTCATTACGGAGGGATTTGAGCTTTGTGGGCAGGCCAAGATCGTCGCAGACATCTTGCGGGATAGGACATCGGCCGTCTTCATTGAAAGACCAGAGGTGGACTGAAGAGGTTTCGCAATCCGAGCCCAGATCATGAGGTGGAAGGACGAAGAAGTAGATCGGTTGTTGAGATCGACGTTCAAGTTGGGTTATGGAGTCTGAAAGACTGCCTTCTAACTCAGCGCGGCGATGAACAACCTCTGAGAAATTATTAATAGGTGAAAGGGGGGGTGGAAAGTGACAGCACACCGTAAACACTCAAGTCATCTTCCAACGAGATTCCACGGGCGTGAAAAATGCTCGATGCTTGCGACATCCACGCTCTTCCTACACCCCAATTATATCCCAACCAAAGATCATACTCTCCGCTCTTAAGTGTGAATCTGCACGAGATGTGAGATAGAGAAATGGATGATACCTTTGAACCAACCTGGTCAGTCCATTTTCCAATAATTTTCGATCTGAAAGGCTGCCCCGGTAGCTCTTCCAAATATTGTTTGTGACGGCAATGGGAGTGTCTGTCAACGTCGAAATGGCAGTCGGCTGAGAGACTCCTTCAGGCACGACAATCAGGACACCCGGATACTCCATGCCTACAACAATAGCACGATTGGTTTCCCGTGACCCAAAGCTTGCCAAGAAGCGCAATAAAACGTCTTCCTGGAGGATTTCCGTGGTGAATGGTAAGTCTTCGATGCCCAAGGGCTCATCTGGGAGGTATGGGTATGGCCCTGGTGGCCCACGGCAAATAACCCCTCTCCCGCCATCGATCCACAGCTCGTCTTTGTCGCAACCCAATTGAAGCTGTGACGAGTTCATCAAGATTTATACAGATATTTCATCTGGCTACTTACACCCAGGTTACCAAGATACGTTGCACCCAATCTCCCTATATCATCCAAGTGCGCGACTGGCACCAGCTCTGCAGCAGCAAACATCAGCTAGATAAGACTGATGCGTCCAGTCACATACCATTATACGATATGATCATTGGGACTTCTGAATCATTGTACCCGAAGACTTGCCACACGCTTGAGGTCCTGGTGTAATTTCAGTATTCGCAGTGATAATAACCGAGAGTAGTAGAACGCACAATGTCGTTGAAAACTTCTGAAAGTCCTGTGCAAAAGCCTGGGGGAAGGCTCAGTGACCGAAGGTTGGACGAAATGAATGTCGCTAGCTCATGACTCGCCTCCTTTGCTTCTGGTCCACTATATTGGATCACTGTGAACATCGTGTCCTGTTCTTTTCGCACCCTCGCAGCACAAATTGTCCTGTCAGTTCGAGGTCTTCCCTCCTCCCAGGGGTCTCGGTTCCCGTCGTCCCATCGCCGGGGATACTTGTCGATATAGATGTCCCTCAATCTGCAGATCGCGCCGCGCTTCACACGATAGAACTATGGACATTGGGAACGATCAGCTCCTCGCCCTCAAGGAGGGACACTCCGCTCACCTCATCCAACTCTGTCCGCTCCTTGATTTGATTCTGAATGATTGTAGTCGGGCCGTAGTAGTAGTGATTGTACTGATCCCTCTCGACACGGTTGAAGGTGCCACCAGCAACCGTGACGTCCTGTGTGTTTGGGGGAAAAACGGACATTGAAGCTGGTGGCGGGGTGTGTATTGAGTGAGAGGATGGTAGAGGGGGTGAGAGTGATGGTCGAGAGCTGAGACGAGTCGCCCACATACATTTGATGCTGTGGTCGACACATGACAATGTACAATAACTTCAACTATTTTTGACCTTCGCCGCACCATACCCGCAAGATTGAGGGACGGGAACTCAAATAGTGCCAGAGCCAGAAAAGTACTAATTCCTGATTGTGTCGCCAAAGACCATCAGTAATGCAGAGTAAATATCATTGACGAATACGACTCACAAGAGTGACAAACGCCTTCTCCCAGCTTCTATTTATTGACTCCAGCTCGCTACAAACTACGGCGGATTCCCCATTTAATGAGCTCAAGAGAATGTGACCTTGCACTAGTGGACGAGAGAGCTATATGCTGCACTGTCGACGAGGAATACCGAGCCCAAGAGAGTGGTCCGTTCAATGATTGTCGATTCTGTCGTGGTTGTGAACCAAGGAGAGGCCATCGGCCCGGTCAAAGTCAGGTGAGAAAGACTGGAGCACTCATAGGCGCTCCCACGCTTTGATTCATGCTTGAACCACAACCTGCCCGCGACCGTACACGAGAGCGTCCTAAACCTGACAATCTGGGCGTTATTGAAACAAATATATAAGTTCGAGCTGATACACCGCCTGACCGCCATCGAGGTCGCTGACCGTTGTATCATTCTCACTTTAGTGCCTCCAGAATCCATCACAAATTTGAACCCTCGGTTCATTCTCGCTCTCTGGATGGCTCCACCAAGCAGACAGTCCAATGATGCAGCACGACGTCTCATAGGCTCATAGTCAAACCCATGCTTCGACTTAGTCTCGTAGAATTTCTTCCTTGCTTTAGAACTCGCTTTCGATATGGACAGCGGAATCTTTGATGAACTTTGTTGGTTCCAGAGCCTCCGAGGTTAAGGCCGTGCGGGGTAAACATGAAAGAAGAACGGGATGATCCAGAAGTTGCTGTGCAGGACAAGGATAGTTGATCAAACGGTGGTATGGGTACTTAACTGCAAGGAGCTTGGTAGTCAGTACGTTATACTTCTGGATTCACCGGTGGCTAAGCTCTCCCTCTCCCTCTAGATGCTAGCTTTTTCCGTATGCTGAATTGGAGATGTAGCTGATACCGTCCTTCAAAAGGCCTTATCGCACTCATCGTCGAGAAATACGCTCGTCCCATTCCGTGTCCGTAAACATCACCGACAATCTACAGTGCATTCCAAGTCTAGCTATGAAGTCGGAAGGGGGAGCCAAATCACCCATCCACTGTATGTGATCCAATCTCAAAATGATTGATACCGCACCCTTAAGTATTTCTCGACTCACAGGCTCCCTGTACAACCTCGTTCACCCTCGACAATCTTTCACGCGCGGGACTGAATTGCACGCGCTGTAGTGGAAATGGAAACGGTCAAACTCCTCGCCCTCGAGAAGGAGAAGCAATCTCCGAGCAAGCATGGCTTGCCCAGGCGCAAGCTTTCGAGCCCCGTTGTCGCCGTGCTTCCAGTACGAGTGTGGTCCATAGACATGCCGTTTCAGGATTCTGAACTGAACTGAAGTGAGCATGTACTTACTGTCTCGCTAGTGCTCAGAACGCCATACACGAGCAAGGGGTCCATATCACGATTTCGACGGAGAGGGGATCTCTAGGCATGCACACCCAGGAGTGCCCTCGGACCTTAGCTCGATGGGAGAATCATTTTGCCCGAGACAGGTCGTCCCTTTGTTCCCGCCTACACTGTCTGCCAAGATGTTTTCGAACGGCGTAGAAGACACCATCTCTCTGCCAACTTCGGCGGCTTCCAATAAAAGACAGTATGCCGTGCTGCGATTCAGCCGACTACATATTCTGGGACTGCTAGAAAAACGTCGTCAGAACCCTTCTAAGGTGAAGGTCGCACAAATTGTTGGAGATCAGGGTGCTGACATCATCGTCACTTTCTGGTAGGTATCGAGGCGAACGAGGCCGAGCGGAATAACGGCGGTGTGGAGGGAACGGCGTGTCTACAAGACCAATTAGCACACTATTTGGAGTCATTGAACGACATTTGCCGGTACTGGAGACGAAAACTTATACAATTTACCTTGTCTAGCAGAAAATACCGTGGGCGTATCCAATCAGAATATCGTTATACCTGGAACAAAAGATGTGTACCATGGACACGCCTTCTGAGCACTTTGGTACGCGGTAGACCGCCTGTTTGATTCGAAACAATGAGGTTCTGGTATAGCAGCAATGAAGACGAATGGAACTCACGAACCACGATTTGCATACTATACCTTTCAATGATCGCGTTAGGGCAGCTGAAGTTGAATAAGATATGATTGCGAGAACGAGGCGCCTTTCATTGCTTGAGGGTCCGCGTTATCTGGCGTTGACGGCAAGAGTTGGTCAAGTGCGGGCGGAGGTCCTAGCAATTAGTGCGATCGAGTCCCAACGTGCGTCGAGTTGGGCCGTTCGCAGGTCGAACTTGAGACACAACTCGATATCTGACTATAGTGGCAGTCGGGTCGAATCCTCGGAGGGGATAGCACTGGTTTGATGTTTGCATTGAGCCAAGTATTCGACAGAGTGGGAAGGATAGGAACTGAGTAAAACGGAGAGGTCGAGCTTGATTGTGGTGATTGCAGGGGAGGGAGAATATCGACTCTGTTCACTTGTGAGGACAAGCTGGATTGGGATGAAAGGTCTCAAGACGAGCGAGCATAGTCGAGGCGTGTAGAATTGTAGCGGCCGTAGTCAGTGGACCCGAAAGCAGGGCTATTATCGGACCAGAGAATGGACGTATCATTGCATTCGGCTCTTCGTAGCTGCTTTGTGTCCGGAGGAGCGGTCGTAGGCGTCATTCTGGCATTCAGCACTCAGCTGGCGGGGTTTGATGATCTAATCCAGCACCTCTCTCCGTGTCCCCAACCCCCACTTGAACTGAATCCACCTCCACCACTCGACGTTGACGTTGACGCTTGAGGCCGTTCCGTTTTGAGCTGAAAGTCCTCTGTACCCATGCCACGGCGGTAAGCCCGGTTTCTCGAGCTTCGAGCTCGAAGGTATGAGGAGAGCTTGGTTTTGAGGGAGGAATGTTGGAGGAATGTCGAGTAACAGTGGGAAAATCACGGGTAATTGGGGAGTCCGAAAATGTCCCGGGATGTCCGATTGCGGGCGCCGGCACGGGCAGGCGTCAAAACTCCGTCTGCGACCACCATGAGCATCGAGTCGGTTCCCTTGTCTCCACGTTCAAATCGCCCAGTTTCACACCTCCGGTGAGTCTAGTTCGATGTTTGATCTAAAAGCAGTATCCTGACGCGTTCGGCGCTTGCCTCTGGTCTTCACCTGAGTGCAAAAATCTCGAGGAGCTCAGTAAATCACTTTCGACTACAGCAGTGACGACACAACTCATCTCTGAGCCAAACCCGAAAACCGTCACTTGGCTCACATCACCATCAACATCGTCACGTCGCCCTCGGTATCTCGAAGTCGAATTTGCTGGATGGCTCTATTCGACACCTCCATGAAACGCCCCGTAGGACTCAATAACGCCAACCCATGCTTCACTCTACTACCCTTTGAGAAGGTTGGATTGGTTGTAAGCCAGAGGTGTGGACATTCAGACGGTACGTGCTCGCTCCCTAACCTACACGCTATCCGATGGCAGTTCTCAGGTTTTGGGCGGTTGGCAGAAACAAATCGGATCGACGAACAAACTACTGATCGTCGAACTACTTGTTGCATGCAACGGGGTCGCGACCCAGGATGCGACTATGGACACAGGCGACGACGGGCGAACCAGTCTCGAGCCAAGCACCTGATTTTTTTTTGCCATCATCTGGGCCAGTCGAGTCTCTTTCAAGCCTACACCCCTCTCTCCATCACCTCATTCCATTCACCCCTCAGATAACCCAAATCGACGTGCTCTTTGCCCTGAAGGCTTCCAATTTTCTTGCATCGATTCGCGGTTCATCAACTCGAATTCCGACGGTCTACACCGAGCACGTTCTATACTTTTACCATCGCCGGTACTTCAGGTTTTCACGTCTCGAGATGCGGTGCCGCTGCGTAGTAGACGTTGCAATGAATCTGTAGTAAATCAGCTTCCCGCTTCGCAGCTCAGCATCCCCCCTAATCTTGCCTTTGCCAGCAGGCCTCCAAAATCAGCCCGAAATGAACCTTCGTAGACTTCCCTGTCACCCCAAATCTGCGGGCCTTCATAATTGCGGCTCGTTGGTCGTGAAAATTGGGAGGGTAGTCTGCCTGGGACATGGTCATGGTAGAGACCGCGCAGATACAGAAGATCGAGAGGTTCAATGTCAGGCCATGGTCGGATGGGGTGGTTAAGGCGTCGTTCCGAGAACCTTCAGCTCTCGGGTGCGTCCAATTTGATCACTGTCGCTTTTCTGGTTCTCATGATACTTCGCTACCTATAGGCCAGGAAAACCCGGGTGGTGAGACGTCTTCTCTGGGATGACCCGAGACTTTCGTTACTACTGGCATTGGCACAACGAGCTTGCTTGCTGGTTACGGTGGGAGGGAGGACCAGTAGATGGTATTAGGCCATGACTGATGTACGTCTCCATCGGTTGACCCTGTCAGATTGTTCTCTAATAGTTTCTTTTCAGACAACCACGACCCTTGTCGTTGTCGTCGTCGAAACATTGCCTCGTCTATGAACAGTGGCTTGGGGTCCTGAACGGCAGTGTTGGTTCCGTTCGGGACCCGTTTCGAAGGCTACGTCGATCAACTAAATCGTAGTCTCAACATCTGAGGAGTAACCGGTCCCAGAAGGTACGTATTCAACTCGCTGCCCATTGATACAGTACTAACAGCGCTCACCTGCCAGATATTCATATCGGTGTCCGAGATCTAGTCAATCTGAGCTCCCTCTCACAATGTCTTGAGACGCGTGAATCGTTACGAATAGAGGGGACCTAACATCGTCATCACAACTTGCGCTTCATTCAGCCGAGGCAGGAAGTTTCGGCCCTGCTGCTGCGGGCAAAGCTTATTACGAGAAGCTGGTCAAGGAGGGTCGAGATAAGATCAGGAGAATCGGCGGTACTGAGGGAGGGTTGTGAGTGGGTACGGCACTGTGCGAGCGATGCGAATGTTGCGGGCGCCGTATCTCGTCATGTAGCCGGATGATGGGGGGAGATGGCTCGCACGACGGCTGTGAGGCGTGTTTCGTTGCCCCTCGAAAGCAAACGGTCTGAGTGCCTACGTAGTACAAGACGATAAGGAAGCCCGCCGCATATATCCCGCCCGTCTTTTTTCTCATACCATTGATCAGGCTCATTCCTGCCCTCTGGACCGTCACCTTCGACTAGCCGGAGACGTAGCCAATTTCCCGCTCCAAAAGGCTTCGCCGTCCTCATTCTCGAGAAAGATACACTCGCCTCGTCGCGTTCCTTGTATGTCATCATTGCCAATTCATTGTACATTATGAGTGGTGGATACGAGGCTGAAGTTGACGCAAGGCCTAACAGACAACTCCTCTCCCTCTGACTATCCCGAGGGTTTCTCAAGCCCTGCGGATGCGATTACTTTGCACGATGTGAAGGATTAGCTTATGGGTGGCCCCTTAGGTTATACAAACGCCGGAAGGTGTGTTACATCCACCAACATCTCCATCTCAAACGTTAACAGAATCTTCTGCCAAATAGTTTCGAGAGTTCCCCCCGTGCCGTGTAAAACACTCCTCCTCCTCCTCCCCGCCTCTCAGACTTCATGTCCCTAGCCTTGGAGACACATCGATTGTGCTCTTAAGAGTCGTGGTCGTACCTGTTAACTCGCTCGGCAGAGAGAAAGCACGGGCTTCGTCTGGAGGACGTGATTTCGTGACAGTATCAATGGTGTGTTCATCTTAAAGATTTCACAACGGGAATTCTCGCGCTTACGCACGCGTCTCCAGGAGATTGACGTCAAGCCTCTCTCCACAACGCCTCCTTCAAGATTCCGGCGTCTGTCATTGCCAGGCTCTCGCCATTGGGTACTCGACCCGCCGAGCATCAACCCGAGCCTCTGAACGAACGAATGGTAGCACCGACGGACCGTCATCAAGGGGGTCCGGTGCATATATACTCGGACTCTGCACGGCCAATTCTAGGAGAGAGACTTTGGGATTTGGGCTTATGCGAGTAGGGTTTCGGACTGGAGTTTGAGGAGGGGGGTCAGCTAGAGGGTCTGGTCGAGCTGTGGTGCTGGGAAGGAGGTATGGTTTCCTTTGGATGATTTCTTGGATGCCCGAGTTTTGCTAATACACAAGGTTTCAGATCCAGGTGTTCTGACTTTCGGAGCTTCGAAGACACGGCTTTCGCCTCTATGTCTGTGGTAGTGTACTCCGTGCTGGGGGGCGAAATACTGTAGAATGAAGATGTATTACATGGGATCCCGTGTATATAGACAGACAATAAGAGGCAGGATGGATTTTCGATATAAAATTACCGGAAATTGTTTCGTAAGGTTACATGAGTAGTGTGCCTTCGACTGTTGCGAGGCAACTGATACAATGTCCAGGTCGATGAGAAGGAAATTAGATGGCCATGAATATAAGTACGAGTTGCATAATTCACAGAGGTATGTATTGAATGACATTACCTTTAGCGCGAGCCAGTCGTGGCATATCGAGTTGAATCTCTACGCCGGCGTCCAAAATGCTTGAATTTCGTAATGAGAACAAGGATGCGGGACCTGAAGCTGGTAGATTGTCGAGCTCTCAGGGGCATCGCAGGATCTGATAGGTGAGTAGAGGTTGCCGGAAAGTCAGATGGCGGCGTTGAGGGTGGATTTTCGAGTGGAGAATCTGACAGCCGAAAATCAGGCAGCGTCAAGTACGAAGATATCAATGAAGCGAACCTCGTTGAAACCGTTCGAATCGATCCGAGTTGTTCACAGGCTGGAAGATGTGATCGTCAAATCCGAGGTGTTGAGCAAAATCGAGGGTGGAGGGGTCGAAGCCTCGGGAGAGTTGATATTGGTGGATGAGTGCGTAGTGGTGATTTGACCAAGAGTACGAGTGGTAGTAACTGTGGAAAGAGAGCTGAATGGGGAGGCCGAGATTGTCGCAGATATTGTGTGGGAGGGGAAATTGGCCGTCTGCATCAAAAGACCAGAAGTGAATAGAAGAGGTTTCGCTACGGTGCTCCAGGTCAAGAGGAGGTGGCTGGACAAACAGGTAGATCGGTTGTCGTAATCGTCGGTGGTGTTGTGCTTCAGAGTCTGAAAGGTCGCCATCCAACTCAGTGAAATGGTAGACGAGGTCTGGAAGATGTTAGCAGGTGGAAGAAGGGGAATGAAAAACACCGACGCACCGTAAACACTCAGATCCTCGTCCAATGAGATTCCGCGGGCGTGAAAAATGCTCAATGCTTGTGACATCCACGCCCGCCTTCCATTCGAATTCCACTCCAACGAAACACCGCCTCCACCGTTGAGCGTGAATCTACTCGAGGTGTCAGAAAAAGAAGTGGAAAATTCCCTCGAAACCCACCTGGTCAACCCATTGTCCAACAACTTTTGGTCTGAGAGACTTTTTCCTAAGTTCGTCCAGGTGTTGTTTGCGATGGCGATGGGCGTGTTTGTCAACTTTGAAATCACAGTCGGTTGAGCGAACCGTTCAGGCACATCGAAGATCATGTCAACCGCACGAGACACGCCCCAGACGACCGCCCAATCGATTTCCCTCGACTTGAGACTCGTAAACAAGCGTAACAAAACATCTTCCTGCCAGACGAGTTCTACGTTCAAAGGCAGGCCCTCATTCTCTCTGTAGAAGCTCACTCCACGGATATCGGGGTCTGGCCCTGGTGGACCCCGACAAATCATCCCTTTTCCTGCATCCAACCACAGCTCATTTTCTTTGAACAAGCAATCTAACTGCGACTGTGACTAGTTGGTTCAATTGATTCTGAGCATTACACTGGCTACTTACACCCAAGCTAACAAGATACGTCTGACCCAACAGCCCTATCTTTCCCTTCAAGCTTGCAATTGGTGTCAAGTCTACAGCAAACATCAGCTGGACTAGATCAGCATGCATCCAAACACGCACCGTTATACATTATGAGCGAGGGAATCGCAGACTTGCTGTAGCCGTAGATTTGCGACGCATTCGATGTTCTGCAATGACATGAGATCGACAATGATGAGAAAGGTTAGAACCCACAGTATTCTGGATAACATCCGAAAGTCCCGTTCAAAAGCCTGTCAAAAGAGTGTAAACTTCGATTAATGACGATCATTTCTGGACCACAACCCACCTTTTGCGCCTCTGGTCCACTGTACTGCACCACGGTGAACATCGTGTCCTGTTCCCCTCGCACGCTCGCCGCACAGATCGTCCTGTCAGCCCGAGCTTGTCCCTCTTCCCACCGCCTTCGATCTCCATTGTCCCATCGCCGCGGGTATCTGTGGCACCCTTTATCCCTCAGCTTATATATCCCGCCGCGCTTCACCTCGTAGTACTAGGCCCACCATGAGATCCTTGCGTTCAAAACAACATTCTTTGCTCACCTCGTCAAACTCCGTGACTTCCTTCTTCTCCTTCACATGAACGATCGTTGTCGTGTGGTTGACTTGGTCCCCTTGGATTTGGACGAAATTGCCGCCACTGATGTGAAAGTTGTGGGCGTTTTGGAAAAATTTGGAGGAGGACATTGATTATAGAAGTAGAGGGGTGTGCGTCGAATGGGAGGAAGGAGAGGGGGTCCTCGAGGTAAGCTGTACCAGACCCCCACGATCCATCAGAACACGCGGCGTCCATGATCCATCATCTAACAGCAATGACTCCCCGCCGCACTACAGCCCACACAATTCCCTAGGTTCCGGTCAGCGCTTTTCCTTATTGATACGAACATGGCCTGTCAGATGCGCAGTGATTCCCAGGTGAAGCACTCACAATGATAAACGCCCTCTTCCGCTTACTCTCATGTCCCTCGTAGCCCGTAAGCAGAGATAAAGGCGAATGGAAAGGTGGTCATATCCTACGCTCTGATTTTGAAGGTCGGGAAGGCGAAATCCGTCGACTCTCAGAATGGTTCGGTCGTGGTGAGTGTTGTGGAACAAGCTGGGACATCGGCCCGAAACCGAAACCGAATCGGATATTTCTCGAAAGCGCCCATAGGCGCCCATGCTTTGGCTTGCGCTTGGACCACCACTCTGACCATGATCCACTTCCTTCCTTCCTTCCACGATCAACTTCGGCAACCCATCTTCCTTCTCTATTTATTCTCGCTCTCAAGTGTCGTCTAGAACGGAGGCACCTTGTCCTCGTGTTCAATCCCACATCAACACTCCATATGCAAGAACCGGAATGAAAATGAAGCTCTTTTGGAGTCTGGAGTCTCACCACGACCGCTGTTCTATTTTATTTAACCGATAACCCGCAGAGTGCTCGATTATACCCCAATAGATAGACCCACCTGGACTCGATCTTATGGGTGAATGATCCAAGTCGATTTGAGGTAGAATCCGCAAGCAACGAAATTTTGACACCTACAGTGCCGTCCCGCAGTTTTGTGCCTCGAAAATCTTCAAATCAAGCAGCACGGGAGATTTAAGAGCAAGAAGATTGATGCGTTGCTCGGTGAAGTGATATGCGGGCTCTGGGCACCAGAACGGGCGTTATGGAAGGTACATCGTACCGCACCCAATCTCTCTCTCCGATCCTGACGCACGACCTTTCAATAACTTTAAGGCCATATGCAACTCGTCTCACGTCTATTATCAGCTGCCAACGTGAATATCCTTCGCATCTCCGGTACTCTCCTGTCGTCAGCTGCAACTAAAGCCCGGTCCCCCTTCATCTCGGAAGAATTCTCAAGGCTCTTGATCCCGCCGTAGCCTGACACAATCGAACTAATGAACCATCCGAAAGACGCCTCAAGCTTCAAGCTTCATTCACGGTTCTAGCGTCATCTCTCTTGAGAGCCAGAGTCACGGGTACCATCTCTTAGGACACGTCTCCTGCCCCCGTTCTAAGCATCTACAGGATATCCTCAACTGACCTAGAGGAAGTGGTCCCTCATTTGCCTCGACCACCCTCCATTATAAGACATTTCCTCAATGCAGTGCTATTCGCCGTACGCGTTGGTGAACGATCCTTGTGGTTGTTGACCTCGCCGCTGTTCGGAGGTAGCTTCTTCCTGGGTTTGAGGCCATACGGATGGTTAGGGATACGATCACGGCTATCGTTCTGGCGTGTTTAGGATTGATGGACCTTAGGGCGAATGGTTCTGTGAGCTATCCTCTTTCCACACTGGCATACGGATTTTCGGCTCATGTTCGGTACTTCGAAGGCGTGTTAGGATTCCCGTCCGAGACTGTGGTCTGTAGATGGACTCAAGGTCATATCAGACAGACGAAGGTGTAACTAAGCTTAGAGTGTACGTAGACAGATTATAAAGGAAGTATGTTTATATCTGCGACAGCGAAAGTATTAAAGTGGTGTCAGTCTGCAAACGCCCTCGACCACTGAAGGGCGTTCGACAGGCTGCGTCCGAATCTAGGGGAGGGAGAGTAATTCTAAATGTCTTCAAACTACGTTGGCCACACCCGACCGGAACAGGCAACTTTTACCAGCAAATGCGGCGTTAGTCAATGTCCGTGTCGAGAGTCTGTCTTGTAGCGTCCAAAACACTCGATGCTTTCGAGGTGAGTGGCATGAAAACGGAGGACCAGATGTTGGTTAGTGGTCGATTCCCAGAGGTGGATGCTAGTCTCGGGTGAGCTGGAACGGGAGATTCAATCGGTTGGGTTGAGGGTGGACTTGAGTCAGATGGAGAATCTGACAACCAAAAAAACAGGACATATCAGACGGCGTCAAGTACAAACTTAAGACAAAGGAAGCGAACCTAACTGAAACCGCTCGCATCGATCCGAATTTATCACGGGTTGGTAAATGTGGTCGTCAAATCCGACGTGCTGAGCGAAATCAGTGGTGGAGGGGTCGAAGCCTCGGAGGTGTTGGTATTGGTGGATGAGCTTGTAGTCATCATTCGACCAAGAGTGCGAGAAGTAGCAAGTGGAGAATTTGAGCTGGATGGGGAGGCCGAGATCGTCGCAAACATCGCGCGAGAGGGGAGACTGGCCGTCTCCGTCGAAAGACCAGAAGTGGAACAAAGTGTTGTTCAGGTCAAGGGGAGGTGGACAGATAAAAAGATAGATTGGTTGTTGAGATCGTCGTTCACCTTGAACTTCAGAGTATGAAAGGTCGCCAGACAATGAGGCGTAAGAGTAGACGAGCTCTGAAGGATGTTAGTAGGTGGAAGGGGAGTGGAAATTGACGACACACCATAGATACTCAAATCGTCTTCCAAAGAAATTCCGTGGGCTTGAAAAACGCTTGATGCTTGCGACATCCACGCCCGCCCTGCATTAACGTTCCACCACAACAAAGTGTCAGATCCACCATTGAGTGTGAATCTACTCGAGATGTCAAATAGAGAAGTGGCAAAATTCTTCGAACTCACCTAGTCAGTCCATTTTCCAGCAATCTTCGATCTGAAAGACTACCATATACACTCATCCAGACATTGTTTGCGATGGCAATCGGGACGTCTGTCGATTTTGAGATTACGGTTGGTCGAGTAAACCGTCCAGGCACATCCCAGGTCACTGTCCAGGCACCCGCAGAAGACACGACCTTAACGACGACCCAATCGACTCCCTTCGACTTGAAACTCGTCAAGAAGCGCAACAAGACATCTTCCTGAAGGAGTTCTAAACTCAAAGGCAGATGGTCCTCAATCTCTACGGAAGTTAATATCTCTCCATTGAAATTGGGGCGTGGCCGTGGTGGACCACGACAAATCACTCCTTTCCCAGCATCCATCCACAACTCATCCTCAGATCTGCAGCCCAGTTGGAACTATGACTGGTTGGTTCAATCGTTTCCGAACAAAACGCGGACTACTCACACGCAAACTAGAGAGATACATCCGACCCAACAACCCCATCTTTCCCTCCAAATGTGCAATCGGGGTTAAATCTACGGTAAACATCAGCTGGACTGGATCAACATGTCTCCCGAAACATACCATTGTACAATATGAGCGAGGGGATTATGGACTTGTTGTAGCCGTAGATTTGCGGCGCATTCGACGTTCTGCGATAACAAGAGCATCGGCAATAATATGAGCATCGGCAATCATAACAAAAGACGGAACGCACAGTATTCTCGATAACATCCGAAAGTCCTGCTCAAAAGCCTAGCGAAAGAGTGCACGCGTAAGCGTTGAATGAACATGGTGATCTTTGTACCACAGCCAACCTTTTGAGCCTCAGGTCCACTGTACTGCACCACAGTGAAAATTGCGTTCCGTTCCCCTCGCACTCTCCCCGCACAAACCACCTTGTCAGCTCGATAACCCTCTTCCCACTCATCTCGATCTCCATTATCCCATTGCCGTGGGTAGGTGTGGCACCCATTGTCCCTCAATTTGTATATCCTACCGCGCTTCACCTCGTAAAACTAGGACCGTATCAGATCTTTGCGTTCAGAACACCACTCTTTATTCACCTCGTCAAATTCCGTAAGTTCCTTCTCCTTCACTTGAACGATCGTTGTTGTGTGATTGACTTGGTCTCCCTGGATTTGGATGAAGTTGCCACCGTTGACGCGAAATTTTTGGGTGTTTTGGAAGAACTCGGAGGACATCAAGTATAGGGAAAGGGTGTACGTCGGATGAGAGGAAGGAGAGGCAGCATTTAAGGTGGTATAGCCATCATCGGAACACACGACATCCCTGAACAGCAATGACTCTCTGATACGGCCCAAATAGTTTCCGAGGTTTCAATCAACGCTTTCCTTATCAATACTCATGAATATGGCCTGTCAAAGGCATGGTGATTTCCAGGTAGACCACTCACAGTTGTTGAAACTTCTCCCACTAGCTCTCAACCTCGTTTTGTCGCTTTTAGCTCGAAGGTAGAGATCACGAAGAATGTTGAAGTGATCATATCCTATCCTCTGAGTTTGAAGGTCGGGATGGCGAAATCCGTCGACTCTCTTTTTGGCCGTCTCCAAGACTACACATGTTAGTGTAGAGAGGCTGTAGGTAAAACGTAGGCAAAACACAGATCGAACGTGGGTTGGTCTACTTCTTGAGGTACGATAGAGCGCTCTGGGTGGGTTAATCTAACGAATCCAAGAGAGGAGCGGTCGTGGTGCGACTTCAAAATTCAAACTCGTGAGAGAGCTTCAGGATTTATCTCGGTTCTTGTGGATGAAGAGTTAATGTGGGTTTGAATGCAAAGACAAAGTGCCTCCGTTGTAGACGATATTCGAGAGCAAGAAGAGATAGAGAAGGAAGACGGGTCGCTGAAGTTGACCGTGGGTCGTGGTCATGGTGGTGGTCCAAGCGCAAACCAAAGCACGGGCGCCTATGAGTGCTTCCGACAAATCCTCAATTCGGTTTCGGGCCGATGTTCCCTTGTTCCACAACACTCTGTCACTCACCACCATGACCCAGCCGTCCACAGTCTCCCCGGACTCGATATTCTGGGTGAGTGATGCAAGTCTATTCGATGTAGGACCCACAAGTGGCGATATCTTGACACCTTTACCGTATCTGACCAGTTTGTGCCTCGAAAGCCCAGGAGTCGTAAAAGCAACAAGATACATATGATGCGAGGTGGGGTGATATACGGGCTCTGGTCACCAGTGGAAGCCCGCACTAACGTGCACATCTTCTGTCTATAATCTTAAGGCTTCAACGAAGCCACGATGCAACTCTTCTGGGACCTGAACTTGAAGACCGTTGGTTATTCGTTACCAGTAAGAGATCGGAATATAATTGCATTGCCAGTGCTGTCGTCAGCTATAACTGAAGCCCCGTTCCCTTACGACTCTCAAGGTCCTTGACCACAGGGAAGCTGAACTCCAAAAAGTCGAACTATTGGGCCACCTGAAAGATGCTTCAGCAACTCTCCAATCCACAGAACACGTGTATCTCGAGACGTTAGCATTCCCGACGCGCTGGAGTCTCATTACAAGTTTGAAGCCTCTTGCTCAGAAGGGAGAGACAGGGACAAGGGATGGAGTAGTCATTTCAACTCTAAGGACGCATTTGTCGCGCTTACAATACCGGGTGGTAAACATGGTATGAATCAGCCAAAATACTGAGGTGTGTTGTTCGAGACGCTGTAGAAATTCTACTCACTGGTTCACCTTTCTTAATCTCGCTCCTCCGAGCTTCCGTTCCTCTACGCTTTCGTCCTCGCGTCCAGAGGATACTCCACTGTGGTGAAGCTAGCATTCGCTCGGTTGTCTAGATGGATCTGAGCAGAGCTTATTTCAGATAATTCCGTCTATCGTGAATGCAGACGAAGCAAACAATTAGCCATTCAGGGTCAGTGCTCAGTGTCTCGAAGGAACGGTCTACAGACACAAAAATTGAAAATTTGATTCAGCTCTTTGCAAAGCGAAGGGACTGACTTGAGATCTCGGAGCAGAGAGCGGAAGATGTAGGTGCTATCATAAGGACTACTATGTGTTATGGAAGAAGTCTACAAGTGTGATCTCTGCTCGCTTCCTCTTGTCGGGCTGGTCTGACGGTCGTATAGTTGCCCGGAATCGCCAAATTTATAGCCGCAACCCTCTCGACTCTGTGTCCAAAGGTCGAGAGTACTGGCAGTCCCGTGCTTCGGGTGAAGACGAGGAACAGGTCAATATATCTCGCAGCTTGCGACATGCCATTCGCGGCGTTCGGCGGAATGATAACTCGTGAGGGTTCCTAAGGTGCGTATTCTGCTCTTCAACACTATCCCTGACGTGTCGACTGTTATCGCAACAACGATCCGCGCAAGGTGCAGGCGTCTCGTACTCAACGGAGGAGCCAGAGGCGAGAGACGAGAGTACGGCTATTGCAAAGGAGATGGTTGTGATACAGGAGGAGGAGAGGGTGGAGATAGAGGATGATATTGGCGGGGACTCGTATCAAATATATCGTTTGGGTTCAAACCCCACTGGAGTTCCGGTATCTAAGTCTTTCGACATACTGTATCTACCCGATAGAATTTGCCGGACAAACAGAACACGATGGGGAGTAAAAAATTGACCGAGTGTACCATACGGAAGGCCATCAGAAGCAGTGGTCGACTGGTGTTTTTGGGTGCGAATTTCGATGCAGTTAACCTAGTTTTGGCGGTATGAGTATCGGTCATTTCCGAGTCCGTGCTACCCTAAAACCCGACAGTCAAGATATCCGAATCCTCCGAAACCGTAGATGAAAGTGGCGAAAGGATGGCTGACCAAAAGCTAGTTGATTCTGAAGTATGAGTTACAGATCCTAGAGGCATCGGGGTGAGATGTGTAACGGAATCGATCGGAGGATAAGTACGGTGCCTTTCTGACTAAAGTTCGTTGAGGTTGATGTGGAGGACTCGCCCCCAGGCAAAGTTTCTAAATGAACAAATCAGATCAAGTGCAAGATTAGAACGGGACAGAGTCGACCTTGTCGAACCTGCTCAAATCGATCCGAGTTGATCAGGGGCTGATAGATGTTGTCGTCAAATCCTATATGTCGAGCAAAATCGGTGGTGGTGGAATCGAAACCTCGTAGGCGTTGATGTCGGTGGACAGACTTGTAGTCGTCATTTGACCAAGAGTGCGAGGACGAGTGCATGTAGAAAAGGAGTTGAATGGGGAGGCCGAGATCATCGCAGACGTTGCACGGGAGGGCAGATTGGCCGTCTTCGTCGAAAGACCAGAAATGAAGTGAAGAGGTGTCGTCATGGGGCGGGCCGAGAGGAGGCGGGCGGACAAAAAGGTAGATTAGTTGTTGGGATCGTCGTCTGTGTTGAACTTCAGAGCCAGAAAGGTCAACATGCAACTCGGCTTGAGAGCAGACAAGCTCTGAGAGACATTATTAGTAGGTGAAAGGGTGGAAGAAAGCGACAACGCACTGTAAGTAGTTAAATCATCCACCAATGAGATTCCACGGGCGTGAAAAACACTCCATGCTTGCGACATCCACGCCTGATTTGCATCCCCATTCCAACTCAACCCAAGATATCCACTACTGAGCGCGAGTCCACCCTTGAGCGTGAATCTACTCATGACGTCAGACAAAGAATTAGATGATTGTTTTGAAGTCACCTAGTCAGTCCATTTTCCAGCAATTTTCGCCCCTCCAATGGTTCTTGCCCTTCCAACGATTCGTGCCATGGATAAGGATTCCATTTACTTTTCCAGGCATTATTTGCGACCGCGATGGGGGTGTTGGTCAACGTCGAAATGACAGTTGGCCGGGAAACTCCAGGTTCAGGCACGTCAGAAGACCGGAGACCCTGACGAGACACGCCCACGAGAACGACCCAATCGGCTTTCTTCGACTTGAGGCCCGCCAAGAAGCGCATCAGAACATCCTCCTGAAGAAGTTCCACAGTCAAAGGAAGGTTCTGGATGTCAAAGTTCCACGAAGTGAGACCTGGGTATGGCCCTCGCGGACCTCGACAAATCACTCCTCTCCCAGCGTCCATCCACAGGTCTTTTTCATCGCAATCCAATTGGCGCTGTAACTCGTTCATTGAAAGGCACCCAGATACTACATGGACTACTCACATTCAGGTTACTAATATACATTTCGCCCCATCTCCCTATAGTTCCTTCCAAATGCGCAATTGGCACCAGCTCTGCGGCAGCAAACATCAGATAGACTGAATCGACATGTGTCCAATCACGTACCATTATACGATATGAGCGATGGTATATTTGAATCGTTGTAGCCGTACACTTGCCATACATCCGACGTCCTGGCACGATTTAAGCATGCGTAGTGCTGAGAACCTGAATAACACGCACAATGCTTGTGAAAATCTCCGAAAGTCTTCTTCAAAAGCCTGATGAAAGGTTAAAACGCCGGATAACATGGAATTCACTGACTCACGACCCACCTTCCGTGCCTCTGGTCCACTATATTCCATCACTGTAAACATCTTTCCCGGTTGCTCCAACACCCTCGCTGTACAAATTGTCCTATCAGCCCGTGGTCGTCCCTCTTCCCAGGACTCTCGATCCCCGTTGTCCCATCGTCGCGGATACTCGTCAATATAGATGTTGTTTTGCCTGCAGATAGCACCACGCCGAACGCGGTGGAACTGCAAAACGATTAGTTCCTCCCCTTCGGGAAGCGGCGCTCCCCCTCACCTCATCGAATTCTGTCCGCTTCTTGATTCGTTTTTGAACGATTGTGGTCGGACCGTTGTAGGTGTTCTGGTCTCTCCCGACGTGGCTGAAGCTTCCACCAGCAACTGTAACGTCCCGTGCGTTTGAGAAAAAAACGGACATCGAAGTCGTTGGCGGGACGTATGTCGAGTGAGAGGATGGTGATGGTTGAGAGGTAAGGCAAGTCGCCTAGGTTATTTGATGCTATGTATAATAGCCCAGATACCGTCGAATTGATGCGAGGTCCCATATTTATGTGCTGTTGTGGCTGTAGTCTATTGTCAATGCTGCAGAGCAAAAGAAAAGGATGCGACTCACGAGTGGACGAAGGCGCTCTTTCGAGTTATATTCACGGGAGATGGAACATCCCAATTTCCGTCATGTTGCTCCGACTCGTATTCCTCTAGAGTGCTCGTATTGGAGATTCGAGATCTGGCTCGACTTTTTTGAGGAGCCGATACGTTACGTGATAGACAAGCAGCACTGAACTTGGAGGAGAGTTCAAGTTGAGGGTTTGACGTCGTGGGTGTTGTGAAACAAGGACTCGGAGGAACAGTCGGCCCGGCCTCGAAAGATTGCAAAGCGCCCATAGGCACCTACGTAGTACGCCTTGACTTGTGCTTCAACCACTCAACGTCAACCGCAGCTTCTGTATGTCATTCTCAAGTACCATTCTTTACTCCTATAGACCACGAATACCTGGAACGGATTGAACACGTCAAATTCAACGTTTTAACCCTTGTTGAACACATGGTGCGTAATTCAACTTCCTCGTTGAATCTTGGGCTCATTCGGAATTCTCTAAACTGTAGCTTTCAGAACCTGTCCTCAATATGGAGCTCAAGAGTTCGAGTTAAGCACATCGAGATTCAACCTTTTGATAGAATACACCGGGATTGAGCTCAATAGCGCGGGGGCCATTTTTGCTCATGAGCCCAGTATGTCCGCTCGGTATACCAAGGCAAACAGTTCTAATACGAGTTCACCAGCTTTGCGAACGCCTACGATCCGACTTACAAGCTCTCGGCTTGGATCTCTGCTCTAGGTTCTGGCCCCTCAGGATATCAACGCCAAATAAAGGAAATGGCCAACCGCAAGGCTATAAGTTGGGCCTTTGGGACATCGAGGACGTCTGCATTAGGGCAAGCAGCAATCTTGGTGGCAGGTACATTCACTCTCAGTTAGAGACTTGAGCCCACTCCGACCTTCTGTCGCTTTTAGCCTGCAGTATACATGACCGTGCCAGCTGGGAAAAGGCGAAGGCAATTGGGAAGCATGTCAGGAGATCCGGAACTGTCACCGTTGGACTCAACGAGTGGAAGCCTTACACGAGCATGGCTTGCACCTTCGGGCAACGAGAGTCACGGCGTAGGAAGGACCACTGCGGCGGGTGGAGTTGGGGAGGCCTTGAACGGTATGCCCTAGGATTGTTCCTCAGGCAATCCACTCGACGCTTTTCAGACTCTACTTCAGAGCAGTCGAACTCGAGCCCCCTGATTAAGCGCAGATGTTCTTCCGCTGAGAAAAGTTTCTAGTTACACGATGTATACAGCGTGGATGAGCGGTGTGGGGCTCATTAGATGGTCTCGGTGTCAACAAGGTGAGTACCTTATCATTACCGACGTTGACCTTCATCCAAATCTTCATTCCGTGCTATCAGCGCCGCAACGCCCAAGTGACGAATCCCGGCGTCAGTGCGACAGATCCCAAGGGTCGTTAGACCTCAACCCACAAAGCGTAGTCACCACAAGACAATAAGAAGCCATCGCAGCTACTACAACGTTGTGTCCGGGAAAGGATGCAACTGAAGCCGCACCGTCTCTCGAATTCAAAGGGCGGGCGGGCTTTACTTCGACGTAAAGGTTGCCTGGATCGGCAGGAGACTACGGACATCTTGGATGGGTATGGGTACGTCTGAATGGTATTCTGTGGTAGGATCCACATCAACGGATATTGCGAGAGTGGAAAATATACGATACATTGAAAACACCCGAAATAGTACGAGTCTCGCAACTTCAATCAATCCCATCGAGAGATGCCCGACGAGGGAAAGCAGACAGTCGCTGTCTGGTGCATGATAACGTTGGAGGTCCATGCTAACCTGCTGGGCGGAAACGGAGTAATTGCCCGCCCTATCCTTCCATATACTGCTCTAGTAATTCTGTGCCCACCGTTCCCATGGCAAAGCAAGGATTTGGGCTCTCAAATGTTCTCCCAGTTCAGCGAGCGTGATGGGGAAGGTCTATCAAGGAGAGGAAAAATCATCAATAACACAATAAAACACTGGGATGGAATCAGAAACCCGAGAAACGCAATACCCACCTCAATCCATCCCAGCATATTGGGCCTCGCGCTCTCTACATCTGACGAATCAATCCACATCGTCGAACAACCTTCCACGGTCTCAAAAAACGGCCGGCAGAGTGAAAGCAGCTCCTCATCAAGACGACAGTGTTGCAGGAGTGGTGAATTTACCACCTGTAAGAAGATCCAACCCATCTCGCGGATGCCGCTGTCCTTTCCACTCTGGGCGAGCTCTCCGAAACGGGAGATGAAAGCTTTGACGAGCTGTAGACAAGCATCCTGGTAGGCAAGGTGTCCTGGATCCTGCGACACACCCCTTCCAGAGACCTCGCAATGACAGTCTGTGAAGGATATATTGTCGATGGCGTTAGGCGGGGACCCATCTGGTTCAGTAATGGAGTGGCAGCTTGTGGTATGGCGGACGATCCAATAGATGAGCTCGGTACGCGGAAACACGCCCCGGGGGTGACCGAGGTGAAAACGCCTGGGAAGCTCTTGGAACTTGTGCACGAGACCCTCTACAAGACGAAGTCTGTCCCTCGATCTGAACAACCCATCATTGTCATCGACTCGAGGCAGATATCCACGACGGTTGGCCCCGAGATGCACGTTTTTGCCAGCCTCCCTACGTTCTCCGACTCTGATGTTGTTCTTGTTCTCAGTAATACTGGGGTCGTGCTGGCGATCAAGTATTAGCCCCGGCAAGAGATCAGAAGAACGAAAGATAGTTGGTCGAACTCACATATCTCCTCACCCATAGTATGACTTCCTTGAATACATCGTCCCAAGTTTTCCGGCCCGTAAGTTGAATCGCCAGGTATGTGGACGCGAGGTCAACATTTCGCAGATCGTCCAATAAGTCCCGGGTTGGGGTGATTGACGTATAGAACCTAATCCAACCCGTGAAAAAGTGTCTAGTTTCCACACCATATCGCTGGGTGGAGCTAAGAATGTATGCAAAGAGTTCAGTATTTGTGAGTCACCAAAGAACGAATGAAATCGTACCTGTACGTCTGCACCCTGTCGGTTGTGAGGTTTTGGAGCCACTGTCCTGCGAGGGCGTGTGTTTGGGTGGGGATGTGGACGTGGAAACGATGTGACCTATTCCGATCGACAAGGTAGTCCCGGAATGGACGGAAGACGCGAATCTCATCTCCTCGACCTTGGAGGTCCAATACCGAGTACATTCCTCGTAATGTCGAAGTCACCTGCCCTGAGGGCAATCCCAACAATAACTCGATGTGTGCTGGGGTCGGCTCCAGAAAATCTGGAAGTACCAAGATAGCTGCGAGCATTAACCGGAGTTGTTCGCGATCAGGGTTGGCGCTGAGTACAGCATGATAGAGGCAGTCAAGTTTGTGGTCTGTTGATTCTGTTTGTCGAGGGTTCGGAAGACTGTTGATGGCGTTTATAAGAGGGCACAGAGATACGAGCTAGAGAACATTACCTCTCCTTGGTAGTGACCGAGAATGGTTTGGCAGCCCCCAAGAAACGACTGATGAGGGTGTGAGGTACGGGAGGGTTCTTGAAGATAAAGTCAATACAGCCAATCTCCCCCACGATGCGCGAACATACCAATGATTCCAGCCAGGATACGAGTGTTTCAAAGGACTGGGCAACCGTGGAGGGCGGCTCGTCGTATTCCAGGGCTATAGAACTTGCAACAGCAGCGATAGTCACTAGATCCAGATTTTGGAGATCGGACAATAGCCCATCGCTAGGCTGTTCTATTCTACAACAGACGTCAACCCATCCAGCCCACAAGGTGCGTAACCCCCAATCAGGCCTGAAGAAGAAAGGGAGGGTGTTCAGAATGAGTCAGTTAGGTACGAAAGGAGAGAAAAGACAATTTTACTTGAACGCAGGCTTGTTGCTTGGGACAAGCACCTGGATCCACCGTCGTGCAAGAATATGATGGTGCTTCGGCAAGTCGATATGGTACTCCGAGGATGAATCACAGAGGAAAGCCAAAAAGAAAGGCTCCAGTTCTATCTTGTTCGACGACCTAACTAAGCGACATGTCTCCAAAAACTTCATCGTCGAAAACACATGCGCTTGCTCGGATTCGAAGATATGTTCGTTGAGGGCTAAGAGCTGCTTCAGATTGGGTGCGTTGGGAGGGCAAAGAGCAACCGCAGCCAGTATTGAGAGGAGCTGCTGTCGTTCTGGAAACACGGAGAGAAAACTCCGAAGGAGCTCGACATGTAAGCCCGTGGAAGTTGACTGTTTGTCTGCAAGGAAAAAGCTAACCCATCCTCCAAGCAGTTGGCAGATCGTGGGGCTTGAACTGGTACCATCTGGGTCCAAGATCATATCTGGCGTCATTTCAAGCATCTGAGTGACCACTTTGAACCACTGGAGGGCAAGGGCGTGATGATAAGCGGCTAAGTCGATGTGCATCTCCTCCGAGCGTGATGAATCGTTTAGAAAGTCGGTAAATGAGGTGTGGTGTACAGTAATGACCTCATCACCGCCTCGGATATTGAGTACAGAGTGCAGGGGCCGCAAGGTGATGTCCACTTCTCCTGCAGGTAGTCCAAGGAGCAATTCGATGAACTCGGGCGATGCTGGTGCATGAGTAGGAAGGATGAGGACAGCCGCAAGGACCGAAAGTAGTCGTTTGTGGTTGTGGCTGAGGGAAAGGATGACGTGATACAGGTTGTCAAGCTTCTCGAAGGACGACCTAGACGATGAATTTTCAGGGATGTAATCGAGTATGGTGCTAAGCTGGGTGATGGGGTGCTCAAACTTGATAAACCTCACTGCAGTCGCCGCATAGACGAACTGGCCAGAGGACATTTGAACTAGACGCTTAAGATCATCTAGAGAGGGCCAGGGTGTTGGAAACTGAACACGGGCATGCCTGGGGTCTGCGCAGATAAGGCGGAAGTGGTGAAGGTAGTATCGCTCTATATCGTTATCCGGCATAAAAGTAGCGTCTAGTACGACGCGTTCGGTGATTCGACTGAGACCCTCTGCCTCAAACGCCTCCTGAATCCATGCCTCTGGACGACTGCAGATCAGGAATCGCAAAGGAGAGCGAGGGGAGTATTGGTACGAGGAGAGAATTGTTGAAAGGATACGCTGCTGAATTGGTTCGTCACCGCATTCATCCAGGCCGTCTATAATGACGAGATCTGGATTCTTGAACCCAGACAAAAATCTGGCCAATGCACGTCTCCACCATCTCCGGCGCAGAGAGGGCTTCAAGACAAGCTCGCGGAATTGGTCCTCCATTCTCGCCTCCAATATTGTCGGATCATCGGAAATCCTCCGGTTGATGTGCGTCCTCGCCCCGGTAGGCATGTTGACGACCAAGCCGTGTGAGATCGTCAACATGAGGGCGGAGGGGTTGTTTCGTCTTGGGTCAGATCGGAAGAAGAAGAATGAGGTGACAAGCCCTTTTCCCTCGCAAGATTTAGCAACTGTCATGGCAATTGCGGACTTGCCAACACCTGCTGTGCCTGAGAGCCAGCATATTGGAAGAGACCGCTTTTTGGAGGTTATCCATTCAAGAATGACCCTCAGGACTTCCTCGCGGGTTCCCTCCAGACACTCGCCTCGTTCAAATTGTTGCTCCGCGGTATGAGTGGCTCCGATGCCAGACACTGCATCCCACAGAGTTTTGTGTGCTGTATCATAGGTCTCAAGATCATCATTGGTCGTGAATGAAGGACACCCAACTCACGATTTGGCAGGGTCGTGTTGAAGTGGTTTACAAAGTTCACAACCTGGTTCCCATAATGGATGTTCTGAGCTCCCTGAGCATTGTTGTTGTACTGGTTTCCACTACCGGTATGGGTGTTGTGCGTGGTCCTCGTCCCTTGTACGCCATTGTACATGTCAGATTGGTTTTCTCTTTTGTCTACTTGCTGGTCGTACACTCGAGGCCCGAGCACCACCGGTCGAGTACGTATGGCGAGGAGGACAGTGAATGAGAGGCTATGAGAGGGATGTCACTAGAGAGGCTTCAGGTGACGGGGCGTGCTGGCAGAGCACTCGTAGTAGCTGCGAAACGTTCGTCGTCGTTACAGCGGCGAATGAAGCCCTTTGGCAGTGTTTGTCACGCTCAAACATGCCGATAGATGCCCCAGAAATCGTTGTGTCGTGTGAATAGACGGGGACAAGAATAGAATCGAGGCGTGGAGAGATGACAAGAGTTTCTCTTATTGATGTGTTTCACGGCCTTCTCCCTGCGTCCCTCCACTGTCCTCGAAAGCACCATGTTATCCAAGATACCCAAGTCCCGAGGTCTCTCCACTCCTTGCCAGTACGTTCAGGCCCATCAAGATTGCCTACGCACTCTCCGCCTTTGATAAGTACGGATTGCTTGGCAAAAATGTGACTCGCGGTTGAGCTACTTGCCTGCAGAACAACTACGCACCTTGCACGAGACCAACCCTCCGATTTACGGTCCTCTTAAGACTGGCGGCTGGCCCATCTTGACATTTGAGCGAAGAACTGCCCTACGAAGGCGTAACCGGCCGTGATGAGGATTTTAGCGACAGTATATGTACCGTCACTATGAAGACTCTCGAGCGAAGGAGTAATTCGGTTATTGCTAATGGGAGAGTCTGTAGGGCTGGTTGAAAGGCGCAACGCCGGGCGCTCGTTTAAGTCTTAGTTATTGCCGACAAGCCAAATCCGAGTTAAGTGCCGATGAAGCAAAGGCCGCTTTTTACATCTCACCACCACCTCACTCGCATGAATAAAGTTCCTTGCGTCCAGTGCAGTAACGCACCAGCCTTGTGCTTATTTTGTATGGTATGTGGTTGACTCAAATGAATAAAAGTTCACCAGCTTCGACCGCTGAAGCATTGATAGAGCAGTTTCTGCATGTCGACTGCTACTTTCAAGTTCCTACCACCCTTTTCAGCCCTTTGAAAGTACGCGCATACAGGCCCAGTCTCGAAGGACTTATACTCCCGAATTCTCAATCATTCATTGGTGCTCACGAAGGCAGATCCCGACGCTGACAGCGGCCAAGAGGGCGTCTAATGGTGTAAATACGGTTGCTTCTTCGGTGGACGAGTTCGACAAGGTACGTTCTATGAAGCTTGAGTTGTTTTCCAAAGGTGGTAAATAACAATCGTGGCTACCACTGCAAACAGCATCCCACCGGTTTAAAGTTGATACAATCTCGATACAAGTACTAGCTCGAAGACCACGACAATCATCCAAATCGTGTTTGGATAACCACTGCCATGCGACTGGTCCCATACGGTACGGATCTTGCCTGTCTCTTTGTACAATTTTTAACGCTGATGCTTCCTTCTCAGTTATATGACGCCCCCAGCGGTGTCAGCGAAGATATACTGCCCGAAATCACCGTCGTACACACACGGTTCCATCTCACAAATCTAAGATAAATCCACTGAGATCGCCCACTTCGCACAATTCAGATGTCCAAGCTCACGCCACGCCGCTTCGTCTAGCTGATGTACGAACGCCCGTCGTTGGTATAAACCGCTCGAGGGCCAGGTCATGATTTCTGGACATTTCGAATACTACATCAGTAAGTACCAGCTTGGAGAGCCTTGTGAATAATTTGAACTTCCAAATGGGCAGACTTCCAGATATTTCTCGTACACTCCACTATCATCCGTTCGACCAGGGCCGAAAGCCGCCAACCTTCCATCCTACAATGTTGCAGCGTCAGGTTCAATCGGAACCAGGCTCCCTTTCCCCCTAAATTTCTCCACAATTTTCGCCTGTTCGCTCAACATAAACCTATCCGTCTGCTTCCCAATCTCCGCAAGCTTCCTCCACCTCTCAAAAGACTCCGGGTCCCTCTTATCCCCATGTGCCTGCGCAGGGTTCTCCCAATGCCCCTTCGAGAAACCAATCAACGTCGTGAGGCTATCGTTCTTCAAATCATAAACGAGCGAGACGATGGTTCCCGTTTCTTCGAGCCAGTTGCATTGCCAGAGTTCTCCGGGGCGGATACATTGGTATGTGGCGGTTTGGTAATTGTACCGACCGGCCATGGGTCCGCCATGAATGGCGTAGACGACACGGTTGTGGCTGAAAAACCACATTTCGTAGCGCCAGGTTTCGGGATTACCGTCGGCGTCGTGGGCGGCGTAGTCGTAGATGAGGTGGAGGTCTCTGATATCGCTATCGAATGTGGGATCGAGGGGGGTGTCAGTGTGGTAAGACATGTTATGTGGGGGTATTGTTGCGGAGAATGAGGTTGTTCTGAGTTGAGGCGGCTATCGGTACAACGGCTTGAGCCTGACGATCTTGTAGAAGGTTGACCTGATTTTATAGGTTTCGCGGCTCGCGGCGAGGGTATATTACATTTTACCTGTCAAAGAAGGTCGTCCATACTCCGAAGCCTATTTTCGTCTTCAATGTTGTGGCGCTAACTGTGCTTATGGTTGTTGCATCTGCGGAATGAAGAACGATAGCGATTAGCTTGTTTAATTAACCCTTGAGCAGGCCATACACACGCAGCCCACGGACGTGCCATGTTTTTGTTGCGGCGGAAGTCAATCTCCCAGCGAGGGGGCTTCCAATGCTGTTCAAAGCATCTTGATATCCGAATACTGACCTCCGGGGGCCATACACGAAATTCAGGGCATATGTCTCTGAAGGCTGTCTCCCAGGTCTGCGGCCGTACGACGGAGCGTTGCTGGATCATGGGTTCCGGTTCCACACAATGGAGCTGCAAATACGGCAAGCAAGTCTGCAGGTCCCAGGGACGTGAATCTCAGGCTGAGCGTTCATTTCGACGTCTCCTATCTTCAGTCACGATCATGATGTTCACTGGGGCTTACAAGCCATATCGAGGAGTTGATGAAAGCAACTTGCAATCCGACTCGGACTAGTGCAAGTCATAGACATACATGCTCTAGCCCTATATGTTCAACCTGAACTTAATTATCTCAATCATCAACGACTGATACTTGGTACTTACAGTACGATCAATTAAAGCGCGGTACGCTAGCGAGTACCACCGCTCCCTATCTTTTCGATGTCTTGGCAAAGTCTTGTAGAACCGCATGTGCAATCTTTGTGAGAGGCACTCGCTGGCGCTCCGTGTGAAGAAGATTGGCAATCGGCGGAGTAGACCTCCAATTGGCGCCGGCGAATTAGTCGGATGAATCATGAGTAAAAGCCGAGCCGGAGCAGCGGAAGCGAGAGCAGCCTGCTTACTAAGCTTCAGGAGCCGTTTCCTTTGACCACCACCATCGCTCACACGACGGCACATCGTTTCGCTGGGATTTCTTCGTCTCCAACGTCGATGTGGCTGGGGAGCTCACTCAGAGGTCCGATTCCTCAGATTTCTCTCTGGCAGTGGTTTACTGGAAGATGAACAGAGATTCATCCGGCATCCCACCTATCCTTGAGCTCTGGTCAGGAGTTGGATGAGGTTCATATGTGCCCCGTTATTCAGGAGAGTAGCGAGTTGGTATACTTCTCTTGTGGAAGGCCGACTTTGGTGATTGCACTTGATACCTTTGTGGAGGTTCGGAAGACCCCATTAGGATGACTTGGACCATCACACGTATAGTGGATGGTTCGACAGACCCCGTCTATTCCGCAGGAGAGACGGCCAGCTACTCTGGAGGGGGATTGGTTAGGTCTTGGCACCGTTACTATACGGATGACCATGGGCAGAAAGGCCCTGTCCCTCAGATAGAGGATGGCGACGCTGTGCGGGAAGTGCAGTGTAGATGAACGCCACGCGGGCAGAAAGTCCCCTTCGTCTCAGAAAGAGGCAGTTTTCGTATAGGCTCCACTTTTCCCCAGGAGGAGTGGCCCGGTTCTCTCGAGAGCAGAGCTGGGATGGCCTTTGTATCGTCGTTGTGGATGCCATCGGAAGGGCGAAGCAGGTCGAGGTCGAAGATAGAGTCTGTACAGCAGCTTTGGAGGATTACATCTAGTCGCCAATAACGCATTCACGGACACCCACCTGCACCCCTCGCTATCTGGCTTGCACGAATCGCAGTCGCCACGTATACGATCTCTAGTCGACCCAGAGAATACTTCGTTTACCAACAATCGGTCGTTGGTTGTCGACAACCCCCGGCAACGCATCTCAAGGTTCGACTTCAGGCACAATTCGACCTTTTGGGAGAAAGAAGCGTTTTTCGCCGCGAGGATCATTCAAGTCGGCCATCGAAACTATCTCGCTCGCAATGTCGTAGACGTGGATGGACCGCCGCTTGTAGCAGCCTTTGGCGTGCACAGCGTACTCTTATGATGGGTCAGACGTAGTCGGCCTCATAGACCAGACTCACGGATTCGCCGCGTAGCCCGACGGCCTGGAGTCTATGTTTGCAAGTTGAGTTATCACTTGTATCGCGACATGGTCGTTTGCACCTGTCACTCTCCTGCTTGGAGTCTGCCTTCCTCCCTCCTTCTCCGCCGCTACGGAACATCCCCCCCCTGCTATGCGCCGTCGTCGCCAGCTCAGTTCCCTCGCATCCGTGGATCATTCGCAGCGTCGTAGCACGGACGGCTCTTTGTGCGAAGATTGCAGGGACGGCTCGCACGTCACACGGGGAGAGGGCTCAACGTCGGTCGGTCGGAAGATGTCACGGAGGGGGCAGTAGGCGAGACGTCGAAGAGCATGTAAAAAAACATGAAGCGTGAAGCTTTCTTGTATAATTCTGACACAATCAGCGACGGTCGCCTCGAGGAGTAATTCCTGAGGCGACCCAGCCTCTCGGGTTCCTCTTGTGCGAGGGATGTGGGGCTTGAACAAGTCGCGATGGTGTTGTACGTGTATATATGAAAACCCCCGAACGAGCTAACAGAGCTGAAGAAGCTGCTGAGCTGTCGTGGTCGTCGTCATTTCTTCCTTTTTCCCTTTTTGGGGTGTTCTTTTCTCTGCCGGATGGGGTTCGTTGACGGTCGAGAGTGGGGTGGTCTTCGAACTTCATATGTCGGTGGGGAGGACAAGCTGATTTCCTTCGCGGGGTTGGCATTGGATAGAGGTGGTGGTGTAGTCCATGATCATGATGTTGCGCTGTAACCCAAAATGTTTTTTACGTTTGGGGTGCAATGGATCTATGTGGGCCGGATGAAGGTTTTGTCTTTGGGACAATCCGACATCTGTTTACTCTGTGCTTTTGTATGATATACATATATGCAAATAACATGTAACTAATATTGTCCCTCTTAGCTCAGTTGGTAGAGCGCGTCACTAGTATTCAATAGCGTCACGTTAGATACTGATGACGAGGTCAGTCGTTCAAGTCGGCTAGAGGGAAGTAATCTTTTTGCGACTTGTTTCTTTTTTCATTCTTACTTCGCTCGCCATAGCTATGTCTTGCTACCTCACGTATGTATATGAGCAAACGTCATATAGCAATACAATATTCTTTCCCAACCACACAGCGTAGTACGGGTCCTTTACAAAGCCAAAGAACCACTAAAATCAAACGGCGCCCCCGTAAGCCCAGCCGTATTCTTCGACCCCGCAGCCAACGTATTCCAATCCGCACCGTTCACCTGGATCTACAACCACAACACATCAACATCAACCCCGCCCCACCCTTGCACGAAAAAAAGAACACACCTCATAATCCTCCCCCTCATGAGGATCCGGATTCGAGATCAACTCCCAATACAACCACGGGACCTTGTAGTTGTTGATTTTTTGGATGTTGGAGTTTAGGTTTGCTGTTCGACCTGAGCCGACGAGGGACCCCCATTCTTCGATGATGAGTTTTTTGCCGGCGGAGCGGGCTTGGGAGATTGCGGTGGGAATGAAGGTGTCGTAGTCGCTGTGGGGAGGGGGGGGGGTTAGTGTGTGTTAGTGTGGGGGTGTTGAGAAGAGGGGGACGCACTCGTTATAATCGTGAATAGCGACGACGTCGATCGCTGGGCACGAACTGCTGAAGAAGAAAGGTTGGACGCTGGATGCTGCTGAGCCTCCGCCGGTGAAGATGAGTTGGTTTCGGTCTCCGACGTTGTTGCGGATCTGGTGTTTGGGGTTTTTTTTTCGGTGAGGGTGGTGGTGGGGAGGGGGAGGTGGACGGGGACGTACCTGTTGGGCGGTGTTGCAGACCCAGGAGAGGTGGGCCTGGCGTTGTGTGAGCGAGCGAGTGGGTGAGTGAGTGGGTGAGTTGGTTTGAGGCGTTATAGTACCTTGTAAAAATCTTGATCGAAGATCATAGGCCTAGAATGAGTGAGGTCCCATCCGCATCCGTTGGTGATACCAAGAAACACGTACTCATTCTGAGCCTCATACCCAAAAATATACCCTCCAAGTTCACTCCAAGGTTTGTTATTGAGGAGTTTATTCTTGTGGATGTTCATGATGTGGGTTATACGTTGGTTGAAGTTGTTGATGGCGTCTACGTTTGTCCGTAAGATAAGAAGCGTACGGGTAGTTGGATAGTTGCTTACCTGGGTCGGTGTAAAAGTTTCGCTCGCCGTAACGTTTACGGTAGACGTCGTTGTTGTCGAATTGGAGGGAGTTTTCTGGGTGGGGGGGGGTGGAGGTGGAGGTGGAGGTGAAGCTCGAAGTCGTGGTAGGTAGGAGGAAATGGGGCTTACTGTCGTGCATTCCTATGGGCAAGTTGACGGGTGAGAATCGTATGCATCGTTGAAAATGGTATCCATACTTACCAATGAGAAGTTTGATACCTATTCGAAAAAACGCCGATCAGCACACAAAACGTATTAGAAACGCGACATGGGAGCCTACCACGAGCATGTGCATCGACCTACGCCACCGTCACGACCCAAAAATGCATTGTCAACGTTTAGCCTGCTGCCTGATGAGAGCAGAGGCCACTCACCATCAACTGATCAATCTGATCGAGAATCTTGTCATCGTAGGTCCCGATACCGTTATGTTCGAGGTCTGGGATGTCGGTGTTGCTGCTGTTCTTTTGACCGGCTGTGTGGCCTGTTACCCATGTGCGTAGGACCTGGGCAGTGGGAAGGACGATGGGTGTTGAGTGGTTGAAAGGTAAGGCAATGAGGAACGAGGAACGTACTTTCATACCGGCGGCTTTCATACCGTCCAAGATGGCATGTCTGTCGGTGTCTGGGAGGCTGTAGATGAAGTAGTTCTGTGTGCCGGAGAGAGAGGGGGGTAAGGATTCTCAACGTCGACGCCGAGGTTGAGATTGAAGTGCACGTACGTTTGCACCGGCGAAACTGTTGGCTGCGAGTGCTGATTGCGTAGAGTAGAGTAGGGCGATACTTAGAGCTTTTAACTTCATGATTGCTTGAAGACAGCCCTGTGAGAAGTGCTAGTGAGGGGGAGGGGCTTTTATAGCTTGATGGTGTTCTGTTGTTCGGATGTGGGATTGCTATTCCTAGAAACATGTACTCATAAGTTATGAAGAGCAGAGGTCAAGGGTCGAATGGAGGTTGGAAAGATGGAGGCGGCGCGCTGGTTCGGTCAATGTGGGGGAAGGGGACTGAATTGGTGAATGTAGCCTAGTTCAGACGAGGAGGTTGACTTGTATTGTTTTTTTTTTGTTACGAATGTATAGCTGTCATTCGATTTGATTCGAATGAGACCGTTGCTGCTTATGGGTTTTTGACAGCAGGTTTTGTGAATTTAGACGTTTCTGTATAACAGCGTCAATGGTACTGAAAGTTTCGATCGCAGCCTCGATTTCGAGGCTTACGCATATGCGTCGTACCAAGAGAGCTCGAAGGGAATCTGTTCTATTCGCAAGTTCTCGAGAGTGGGATAATGAGAAGGGTCAACCGGGTTCGAGAAAGGAACGTTTGGAGTCAATGAGAAAGAACAATCGAAGAAATGAATGGTGGGGGTCACGGAAGAAGCCTGGGCAGAGCGGAACTTGGTCAAAGCACATGGCCACGGGGGGGTTGCGCCCAAATAAGCGCACATGTGAGCTTTACGGCCTATCTCGCGTTCTCTCGTTCTTTCGTCCATGCTCAAAGCTCACACAGCTGGGGCAAAAACCTATTTTGTTGCGGAATATGAAGCAGAAATATGACGCCTTGCTTACCGGTGAGTATTTTTTACTTCAAATATGCGAAATCCAATTCAAATTCGACTATTTCCAGCCCAAATATGTGCTCAACTGTGAGGCGTCATATTTTTTTGGTATATTTCCATGCAAAAATAATGTTCACGCCCAGCTGTGTCAACTCGCTCTCTGCCCTGCAATGAGCTACGTAAAAAAAGAGGGGCACATGCTATGGGTATTACTATGAAAATGGGCGTTTCATTTTTTTCAGCGCTCAGAGTCAGAGTTACTCGAAGAAACACGCACAAGCAATTGCAATAGACTTTATTGGGCGGAATCGCAGCTGATGCTTTCTTGCTTCTCGACCGCCATCATCCTCTTTTGCCTGTGGTACTAGGTGAGTGTGATTTTTGTGGTGGTGTTGTAGAGCGAATGCTGATTTCATACATGTGCAGCGGCTGGCGGACGATTATCGATAACGGATCCGATATTGACGCAGCCTGAGCTATCAGTCGACTTGCATCTCCTAGCTCTCGAGCACATCTACATTCTATACTAGCGCAGACACCATCGCCATGTCGGAACCATTCATCTACCGCCCAGCAACCAACTTTGCATCTGGCTACGTCAACACATCCTATCAAACCCCGCAGGGGTCGCCATACATCCCCGCTGCTACACTTCCCGGCGGAGGTTCTCCTTACCACTCGCCGTACCATTCTCCATACCACTCTCCCTACCGAAACTCTATACCGCTGCCAGGCTCGCCCAACGCCACGAACCGTGTCGTGTTCCCCTCCACTGGGTACGACAACGTCGGATACGACGCAGTCTACGGTCACAGGCAACGACGTCCTTCATGGCACGCTTCCACCTCCCCATATCTCGCTGCTGGCGAAGACCCTTACACCCGAGACCGTCGCCGCTCCTTCGGCGCAGCAGCCGGAGGCAGTCCCTACGCCCAACCCTATCCCTTCGCATGGGCTGGAGGCCAATACGACCACTACGCTGCCCATTTCAGCGGTTCGCCTTACGGCGGTCTACCTTCCCCGCTACCCAACATCCCCCACTCCCCCGGTCAATTCCACCTCCATCCTTGGTTGAATGCGGAGAATTGGAGGGGAGACTTTCTCTTCGATTTGTCTTCCCCGCAGTTTAACCCCCTGGTGGTCCTGTCGCATACGACACGGCCTGATGGTGTCGTTGCGGTTGGACAGACGGGGCCGGCACCGATGGATCATATGACGCAGCCGGCGACGATGCCTGGGTTGACGAGGTTGCGAGTTGTGTGTGATCTCCTGCCCAAGTGGCCTATCGATATATCCTACAACCAAGAGATGGGAATGGAGAATCCTGGTTCGAGCGCTTTTCGACCTGATCCGCTTGCTGGGTACGGAGGTGTTGCGCCTATCACGTTTATCGACGTGCTGATGTGTATTCATCGGACGTTGCATACGAGGATTTCGCATGTGGATTGGGCGCAGTTGAGTTCGGCGGAGGAGGAGCATATTTCGAGGGCGTATACGAATCGGTGTAGGGCTGCTGCGCATGCGGGGGTGTTTGGGAGTGGTGTGTTTGGGGCTGATGCTGAGCAGGCGGAGAGGAGTCAGGGGGTGAAGAGGGTTGATTTTTTGTTGGGGAAGGTGTGGTTTAGAGGGTGTGTGGTCGATTGGGTGAATGGTGTTTTGAGGTTGGTGGTTTCGTGAAAATCGCCGTTTTTCTTGGTTCCGTGCTATACCCGTGAACAGTCTATGAACCTTTCTGACATATCTATCGAACACTATATCTAACAAGAACCTGTGTATTTATGTAAAAATTCCCGCTACTGACGTAAGGAAGTAGAAGGGTATTTACCAGGCTGAAAAAAAAATCTCTTTGCGTGGAAATTGCACATTGGCGCTGAAAATTCCCTTTCATGGTAACGAATAAGCGCCATAACAATACAAATGCCCCCAAATAGGCGCCGCCATTCAAATATGAGCGCTTTCTGGGCAGAGTTCCAAACAGAAAATTCCATGCAACTCCGGCTGGGGGGAAGAACGACTGCTCGCCCATTCAGTCCTTCAGGCTTGGCGAAAAGTCTTGGCGCAAAAAACAAGCGCTGTGGGCATTCAGAGCGCCTAAGACGCTGCAGGCTGCAATTCAAACGAATAGGCGCCGCTATACAGATTTAAGCGCTTCCTATGCGAGGGAAGAGTTGGGGAAGGACGACTGCTCGCCCATTCAGTCCGTCACGTTAGGCTCCCAAGGCAAACTCCATGATGAGAACTGCAATACGAGGAGCCGGCCAAAGGCCGGGGGACGAGTATTGCTGTGGTGAATCTCTCAACCAATGACCATTGACAATATTTAATCAGTTAGTACTACTATAGTCTGGTATAGTCATGATTGTGTCCTATTGCAGTACGTACCACATGAAAACATGTACATTGAAGCCTGGGTCTGAGGCCCCTACTACAGTCTTCCATAGACTTTACAGACTTTAGAGTCGTCTCAGGCCTCAGTGCAGACTGTATGGTACAATTGTCAGTACATCAGTAGCGGGCCGTGCCGCGTAAGGCGGCGACTAAACTTATAACGAAGATGTACAACAGTGTGTTGGTCCCAAAAGTCAAAGCGCCTTGGAAGCGCCCAATTCACCCAGGTCCCCCAGGTCGCGTGTGATGATGACCGAAACTTGCCGTCCATCGACGACCAGTGCTCGTTTCTATTACTGTATCCTGGGTTCCTTTTCGACCATCACCGCCCGTTCGTTATAGATAGAGGCTTCTTCCCTTCCTCTCTCCTCAACTAAACTACAAAAATGTCCACGATATCGACCGCCCTCCGAAATTTCAAAGAACCGACAAAGGAACAACTCACCCAGAACTTCTTCTCCCTACCTGCAACGCCAACTCCCGAACCTCCACCTACATCGCCTTCGACTTCGACTTCAAAAGCTCCAACGAACGACGATGAGATCGAGAAAATGGATATCAACGCCGTGTTGAGTCTGGGTATCCAAGGCGAGGAAGATTCATACGTGAGTTGGCTCCGATACTGAGAAGGAGAGGCTTACGATCAAACGATACCTCTACCTCGCCTAGGCTGGAAAATTATACCTCATGGCACCTTACCTGGCATTCTCATCTCTGGATAAGAAATCCGTCCGGTTCACGATCCCGTTGTCGACGATACGGAGGGTGGAGAGGCTCAATGCTCGTGCGGGGATTTATGCGCTTAGTTTGTTGATGTGGCATGGGGGGAAGATTGTGCGTTGTTTCTCTTTTCTTGGTCTCGTTTCGTGATGTTGATACCCTTACTCGCCCAGATCGTCCAATTGACATCCCTCCGACCGACAGCAGATCTGTTCTGTTCTCTCTTACGTGACGCGCTCAAAGTAGAGTTGCAGCGTGGAATGATGAAACAGGTGAAAGGATTCGTCAAGACGTGTTATTCCGAGACGTTGGTCTCGTCCACGGGTGTGGAGAAGCTGGTTGTGGATGGGGACGGTGAGGAGAAGGAAACGTCTGGGGAGGAGGAAGAGACGACGACGTATCACAATGGACTTGGAATCAAGTTCAAGTTTCCGGGTGATCCAAAGAAGTGGGTGTGATGTTTTTCGTGTTTGTGGGGCATACGCTAAAGGGGGAATCGGTAGATTGCGTGAAGCGTCGAAACTCAAGTTGTGGACGACGTATCTAAAGAGTACGTGTTTCGTTCCAATATCATCGATCACCTTCCTAACCTTCCTCTTCCCCCCCTCCCAGCCCACGGCAGAAACCTAACCCTCCTCCGCTACCCCCAATGCACCCGTCTCGTCCAAGTCGGCCTCCCCAACCGTCTCCGCGGTGAAATGTGGGAAGTCCTCTCCGGTTCCATCTTCCTCCGATACTCCAACCCCGGATTCTACCTCCGCATATTAGAAGAAAACAAGGGGCGGACAACCCCTAGCACAGACGATATCGAGAAGGATCTCCATAGGAGTTTACCAGAGTATCCGGGTTATCAGAGTGAAGAAGGGATCGGAGCGTTGAGGAGGGTGTTGCAGGCTTATTCGTTTAGGAATCCAGAGTTGGGGTATTGTCAGGCGATGAATATATTGGCTGCGGCGATTTTGATGTGAGTTGTTGTTTTTTTCTTTTGAAAGCTCTTGTGCTCATGGTTGTCGTTGTAGATATATGTCGGAGGAACAGGCGTTTTGGTTACTTGAGGTTTTATGTGACCGTCTCTTACCTGGTTATTACGCGTTCGTCTCCTCCCCTCTTCCACTCCCCCCCATCCTAAACCTCCCCTGCAGCCCCTCAATGCACGGCACGCTCCTCGACCAACGCGTATTCGAAGCACTCGTTCAACGCTGTCTACCCATGATCCACGAACACTTCCAAGCTGTCGATGTACAACTCTCGGTGGCGTCCTTACCGTGGTTTTTGAGTCTGTCGGTAACGATTTCATTTGGTGTGGTTATTGCGGGGGGGAAAGATCACTGACGGTTGGGTTCGTAGGTTTATTAATAGCATGCCTATGGTGTTTGCGTTTAGGATTGTGGATTGTTTCTTTTGTATGGGTCCAAAGGTGTTGTTTCAGGTTGGGTGAGTTTGGTGGTCTTGTCGGCGGGGTTTTGGAGACTGATTTTTTATCCTCTCTCTCCTGTAGATTGGGTGAGTTTGATGACGAGTGGATTTGTATGTGTGCATGAGCGGCTCATTGTCTTCCTTAGCTATTCTCAAGATCAACGGGGAGAAACTACTTCAAGTCCAAGACGATGGAGGTTTTCTCAAGTAAGATTCCTTCATCCCTACTTCCTCTCCGCTCCCTCACTCACCCCACCCAACCCCCTCACACACAGCCTAATGCGAGACTACTTCCTCTCCCTCGGCGACTCCGCCCACCCAACCTCGACCGACGCCCGCGCACGCGCCATAACCCGCTTCCAAGAACTCCTCCTCGTCTCCTTCCGTGAATTCTCCGTCATCACCGACGACATGATCCACTCCGAACGCAAACGGTTCCGCTCCGAGATCATCCAAAGCATCGAGTCCTTCTCCAAACGGTCCGCGGTTCGGAATTTGAAGACGCTGTGTAGGTTTAGTAAAGACCAGGCTGGGTTGGTGTATGATGCGTTGTATCAGGCGATGTGTGTTGTTCCGCCTCCCCCGGTGACGCTTCAAACACAGCAGCAGCAACAGAAGGAAGGGAGTTTGGTGACGACGGCGGATGGGAGTATTGGGGGTGAGGAGAAGCCGGAGACGAGGATTGGGTTGAAGACGTTCAAGGTGTTTTTGAGTGAGATTGCGACGTGGGCGAGGGATGAGAAGATTATTAGGAATGGGTTTCAGGTGCGGTTCTTTTCTTTTCTTTTTGGCTATGTCGTTTTCTTTGGACTGATTTTTTTGGTTTTCTTTTCGTGTTAGCAACGAATTGATCGAGAGGTTGCGGAACACGAGTTTATCGATAGGTTATTTTACTTTTGGGACGTTTCGTGTCGTGGTGCGCTGTCTTTCCAGGTAAGAAGTAGAATTCTCTGGGTTTTTTTTTTTTTTTTTGTTGTACGAGCCTGAAACGTTTCACCTTAGGATCTGGTATCTGGCTTGGACGGTGTCATGTTCAACGACCTTATGGAGAACATCGAGTGGTTTTTCAATTTACACGACAAGAACAAGGACGGACATCTTACCAAAGATGAAGTTTTGACAGTCTCGGAAACGTTTTTGGTATGCTCAGGGGGGGCCTCTCTTAGTTTCTCCGGCTATGCTGACTCGGGGGACCGTGGTGTAGTTCATCTTCAGATTCGAGATTGGCGACGCCTACTTGGGCGCTGTGAGTCGCTTCATGTCGAACGCGTTCGAGTATGGGGACGCGTTGTTACCTCCGTCGACGGAGACGGGACCGGATGGGGAGCTGTTGTCGCCTCCGCCGTTGCCTTCGAATCAGCCGTATTTGAATTTGGCGACGTACGTTTTTTTTTTCTTCCATGTTTCGTTCGACCTTTTTGAACACCAATGTTTTATTCTTTAGGTTCCGTATGGTCGTTCTAGCCGACGAAGTGTTGGAGTCCTTCTTCGAGACGGATCTCTCTGCGTCCTTCCGTCTGGATCCGGTCACCGAGTTGGAGCTCCCCGCGACGAACAGCGGGTTGTTGGGCGATATATGGTCTCAGATCGCGTCGGACAGCAACAAGAAGATGTTCAACATGTTTACCGATGAGATTGGCAAGTCTATCGGGAAGCATCAGGTCAGTTTAGGCGCAGGCAGATAAAACATTCAAGTTGCGATAATCTCTCTGACTTGTCCTTGTTTCTCCTTATACTAATAGGTCATCCACCGTCCCTCGATCGGGAGGTACACCAAATTGGAGGAACCAAAGGCTAGAGAATCGTTGCTCACGCCTGGGATGCGACATTCGACGTCTAGATCTAGTCTCAAGACGGAGACGGAGATTAGCTCTGCTTCGTTGAGACCGTCTTCTTCGTCTACGTTGGAGGTCGACACCTCTCCTCCGCCTGTACCGGCGAAAGGAGAAGGAAGAGATGGGGAGAAGGAGCTGAACGCGATGCCGATCGTGCAAGCTGTGAATGCGGCTTTGATGACTCGGACGGCGTTTACGATTGATGATGCCAAGGACGATGAGGAGGATTATGAGGAGGATGAGGATGGTGAGGAACATGATGATCAGGTTATGGATGAGGTTTGTTTTGTTTTTAAAATTCCTCGGAGATTGAGCCTTTCCGTTGCTCATCATGAATTATTTTCCCCCCCGTGAATTTAGGTGGACGCGTTCCTTGAGGCTCATGATTCTGGGCTCACTGATGCCGATAAAGACATCGCTAAAGGTTCGTTGCTTTCTGGGATGTGGCGCACCAAGCTAAAGACGCCTCTTTTTTTTCCAGACCTATTAAACGCGGAACCTGTCAAGTGAATAAGAGAATAGATAGAGATCTCATGTCACACTCGCACTTCTAGGGGGGGGGGGAGCACACTACGGACTGTATCGCTGTCGCTTTCCTTCATGTATACTATTTTGGACATCGGGAGGGCTCACTAATATGTTAAATATATATTGTGTACATTGATTACAACAGGCGTCGGGGAGCATCGCTGCAAGAGTGAGCTCGGGTATTACAGTGAAGATGATGGGTACATTACAACGCTACAGATGCCTTTTCAAAAAAAAAAAACGAAACTCAGTCGGCTGCTGGTCCGGGAGGGTTCCCCGGCTTGCGTTGATCTTCCCAGATGCGTATGGACAGGTCGGAATCGATCGAACCTGTCGCAATCATATTCCTCCCAGGGTGAGTCTGTTGACAAGACAAGAAAGAGTTAGCGACACTGCCTCCCTTTTTTTTTATCTGTCTTGAATGTTCGAAAAACACGCACGGCAACGGCTACGACGACATCTGCCACGGGAAAAAAGAAAAGTCAGACTCAAACCTCGGACATAGATTCAGGCAATCACGGGATTCGGAGGCGAAAAAAAAAAGGCTCACCTTGGTGCCCCTCGAGAATCTGAACGATCTCGCGTGTTTGGAGATCCCAGATGTAGGTTTTGTGGTCTTCACTCCCGGCCACGATCCATTTGCCTCCTGTTACGCTGAAGCATGCTGAGATGCAGTACTTGGCGTTAACGTGCCCCGTGTAGGTTTTTAGACAACGAGTTGTCTGGTAGTCCCATAACCGGATGGCACTATCGTGTGCGGTGGAGAGGATGTATTTGGAGTTTGGCGAGAATTGGACTTGTTGACTTGCGGGGAAATAGGGAAATAGGGAGTCAGTGGCGTCTCTTTTGCGTTTGTGAAGAGCCGCTAGTCATACCAGATGGCGTCATGTCCTTCAGCTAGGGTCTTGAGGCATTGCCCGTTTGTTGTGTTCCATATACGACTGCAATGAGTATATTTTACCGATGAGTCTCAACCCTACTGATAGATGAAGGTAATCAACGCACATGAGGCCGTCCAACGCACAAGATACGATTAGACTCGAGTCTCGATTGAAGTGAACTGCTGTCACGTAGTCTATGTGGGCATGTAAAGTCTTCAAGCATCGTCCTAAGCTCGTTGATCAGTACTTTTGATAAACCCATCTCAATAACCGTCTGCAGACCGACCCTTTCTTGTATCCCAGATCTTCACATCTCCATCACACGCCCCGGAGACCAGCAGCGTCGAGGTCTGATTATAATTCAAGCAGAAAACCCATTTCGTATGTCCCCTTAGCAGCTTATGGCAGGTGCCCTTTCATCAAAATTAGGATAAATTGCGGACGGAAGTGGGTCAAGAAGAGGGGGAACCGGTCATCCCTACGTACGGTATCGACTTCCCATATTCTAATCGTTGTATCGTCGGATGCAGACGCCAGGTAAACACTGTCTTGCGACCACGATAAGTCAGAGAGTCCGGCAGTATGTCCGACTAGGTTTCGTAGTAGTTCGCCGGTGAATGGGTTCCATATTTTCACGATGTTTTCAGCTCCTGAAAAGATCAGAGGAATATAGACGATGAGCGATCGTGTTCGCGTTACATGAGTTCCATACACGCACCGCATGAAGCCAATAACGTTCCATCCGGGCTGAACTTGACTGCTGATATCGACATTGTGTGCCCTGTTATTACATGCTTGAGTTTGTATTGTGGTCGTTCTCTTGGAGGTGGTGCTGCTGCTGCAGGTGCTGTCGGTTGTGGTGGGGGCGGTGCTGGCTGCGGAGGGGGTGCTGGAGGTGCTTGAGCATTATGTTCTGGAACTTGAGGGTCGTCTTCGGTCGTCTGAGACGCGTTGTCGTCATCTGTTGAGGAATCATCTAATCCAGCAAGCGGATCCATGATGGTGCAAAAGAGAAAAAAATCAATTTCAAAAGAAAAGCACGTGAGAAAATACAGTCAACACACATGAAGCTGAAGGTACAAACACAGAAAAAGATGAGAACTAAGTACGAACAAATTACAGTTACATATCGAGGCTCGACGATTCCAAAGCAGTACAGAGAACTACAACAATTGGCCCAAGTATATACAGTCAGCAATAATAGGTAGATGTGCAGGAAGTTTTACAACAGTTCAGTCGAAGATACCGCCGGTAGTGTCGAAGCAGGAGCTGATTAAACTGATGTAAGGAGGCCGAAACAATGGTTTTGTGGTATAAGACGTACCGAGGAGGCGGTTTGCGAACCTCGTAGGTTATATCCAGAGTCCCATCTTCCTGCTCTTTCCTGATAATCACAATCCTTTTATGCGCTCGTCTCTTCGGGTAGTAAGACCGATGGTCTAGCTCCTTCAGGCTTGGACATAGCCGGACAAGATCCAAAATCGCATCGTGCATCTTGTCCTCGTTATCATCCACCGATTTCCATATCGCAGGGCCGCGAAAAACTTCCAGGTGACGAAATTGAGATAGATAGCACAAGAGGTCATCCTACGCAACGGGTTCAAATTTAGCCTCCGAACACAATGAACAGAACAAAACACGCACCACGTCCATATCTGGACACTCTCGAATGGACAACCAGGTGAGATTCGGAAAACATTCCGCGAATGAAAGGAACGTGGCGGAGGGCCATGTCCGAAGGCCCAATCTACGCAAATTTGAGCAATTTGGGCTCTTCAAGAACTTTTCACCCAACGAGCTCAAGGGCAATGTAGCGTCAATGCTCAGTAGTGTAGGTGCGTTTCGGGTGGTGGCAAATTGACCCAGCGAATTCAGGTCAGTCTGGAGACACGTGAGCGAGGGAAGGCCGTCAAAGGGGAGATTGATCAGGAGCGGCGAGCATGAGAATTCTTCAAGAGCTGGGTGATTGGCAACAAATGATGACCAGGCCTTTGTGCTCGAACCTCCGGCACCTGACTGCAGAAACAAGCGCAGTCGTCGAAGATTAGGGAAGAAAGTGTTCGCAAGAGATGTGATTTCCAAAGGGATTTCGAGGAACTGGACATCATATGAGCTTCGTACCCTGGACGAGCCTCGGGAAACGACTCACCTCTAGGAGGGGCGACCGTGTCAGGTAAGTCTTCACGATTTCCCCTATTAACGGGTGACTCCAAACGTCCCCACGCAGAGATAGATATCGGAGATGCTTTAGATTCCATAGCTGTGATCCATTCTCAGCGATCGAAAGAGAGCATGGACAAATGATATCCTCACCTCTTCAATCTGCCGTGACGGGTTGGATGGGCGTAGGTTCAAGTACCCGGAGAGCGACAGGTGTGTCAGCTTTGTCGGTACTGCAAGTGCCTCCAAGATATTCCCTTCGTTCCATGCAGACAGATTCGATGCCATATGACGAGGGTCCTCCGGGTTCTCCCAAATAAACTCCTGTAGGTGGTGCATATGCCGAAGCGCTTGACAGATATTGGCCAACCTCATTTTCTCCATGTAGAGATCTTCCTGTGGACTCAAACGATCGGAGGGAACCAAGCTGACAGGCCATTGGTCGGAGGCGGTCTGATTTTCCCTTGCACAACAATGAACCTTTCGAATGTTGCGTGTTAGATCCGAACGTCGTGCTAGGTGAGCCCACATCGCTGCATGTCTGTGCCGAGTGCGAAGAACCCTGTATTCGCTATGTCTGGGTATCACCAAGTGGAAACATGCTCGATTTGCCAAAGCTAGGGATATGAGATCACTTCGAAAGTCGAGTTCCGAGAGTATTTGGTCGAGGATTTCGGCTGGAAGTGAGAGAAGATGTATTTGTGAGCGACCGTGCAGGTTCCAAAGACAATCATCTGGATATTCGTAGTGCGAAAACATTTGGAGGGGAGAGCAACACTGGGCCCAGGCCCAAGCGAGACGTAAGGGGACGTAAGTAATGTTGCTAAGCGCGCAGTAAGTAACTGCTTTGAACATACCAAATTTGGAGGATGTTAATTGTAACTATTTGTGCTTGAGGGTGCTGGCTTACCACGGTCCGGTATCACACGTTGAACTTGGTCCACTCTTGCGTTGACAGTCTCTCTCTGTTCAACCACTGACAGCTCGAACTTCGACAATCCTATTGACTTTATCTATTAGATTATTAGAGGGTAAGTCTCATCGATTTGCTGTCATCATTACTCTGATTGAACACATGCTGCATCGTGTAGTGCTCTTCTCACAGATGATAAATTCACTCAATAGATTCTCTTACCTCGTATTTCTTTCATCAAAACCCTAGGGCATATGTCGCTCCCCGTGCCATTGAAACAAAGGGTAACAACCAGTGTCACTCCACTGTGGCAGCCCCGGAGGTTCCACGCTAGTTCTTGTGCGGCTCCTGTTACAAGCTCTCTTGGTACCATCGTGTTGACTTCGTCGATTCAGGATCTCTGAAGTTTGCACTAGTGTCGGCTCGACCGGCGGACTGTACACCGTCTTTAGCCGTCTTTTCAAACCCCTCAAGCTCGGCTCCGAGCTAATACGGCGAACCTGAGAACAAAGGCAAGATGGCGCGTATCGACGACAGCCCGCTCGACCCAAACAGCGCACGAATTGTCATGGCATCTGGCTGTGTTGAACGTTAATGCAAGTGAAAACCCACTAAAATGTTCTAATCACTGTTATGAAGTATCGCCACACGTATCCCATGCCATAATGCCGCAAAAGAGAACAAGGAATGTGTTGCTCAGACGTCTTTTCGTTGACTCCAAGTCAGGAGCGCTTGCGTCGGGTGCAGATCGCAAAGTACCCGTCACCTCTTTTGGTCAAGTTTAGAAGTTCTCCGAATTTCCGTTCTCGGAAACTCCTTACAGGCATATCAAACATGCTGCTCGCATATACAATGTGTTCGATTCAGCCACCTCAGGAACACGCGATCTCCCCCCTCTCCCCAAAGATATATGATAGCCCGCTTGGTCTTGACGGCCAGTCACTAATCTTTGTTCTTCCTCGTCGACCATCTTTTAGTCAACGACGTCCCCCGCCCCCCGTCTCTCCCTCTTCTTCTCATCATATGACCTATCGATCCTCTTACGCTCCCAATCGAGCTATGGAAAGCTACATCTCGACTGCCTCTACCTTCGGTGCATCGTACACGCCAGATGTCCAAGATAGTACCAGAATCGCAACGGACAGAATTCTCAAGAATCGCAAGACCTGGAAGACCTTGAAGTCTAACAAGGAATGTGTTTGGTCTCCAGAAATTGAGGCGGCGCTCATTGAAGGTGAACATCGCGTCATGTCTCTCCAAATTCTACCCACTGAATGTTCTCGCGCCATAGGACTGGAGAAGTATAGGCCAGCCTCATCGACAGACCCGTTGACGTTGAAGCGTTTTCCTAAGCGGAATCGCTGGATCTCTGAGCACATTCTACGTGTTACAGGGACACTTCGATCCCCCAAGCAAGTTGGCAGCCGTCTCCAACAGCTTAGAGATACTTGTAAGGATGACCGCAGTAAGGCACCTTCTCTCATCCATCCAGGCCCAGCCACTCATAATAAGCCCAGTTCTTAAGCTTCTGTCGCGGCGCCAGTACACTCCCGAGCCAGAGTCGCCTGTTTGTTCGGACAAAGGGAACTCTTTTCCGTCGTCATCGACTGCGTCCTCCCCTTGCCTACGGGAGTTCTCTTCACCCGCGTCAAGGGCATCTACAGCGTCTGTCGGTCGTATTACCAGCAACGTCCGATATGCTGAGCAACGTTCCAAAAGAAGGGTGCCCAGTTCCATATCGCCGACTCACACGTCTGTATACATTGAATTGAATCCGCCGCCGACTCTCCATCAACCACGTCCCCGCACCTCCAGTCCAGACTCTGGGTGTTCTTCCCACACGCTGGATCAGATTCATGACACAGTGGCCTATGAAAACGAGTCTCGATCGCTTCCTTCTACCTGTATTCGACTTCCCATAATCGACACTAGCTGCAAGGAGGTGACTGTATACAATGCGAACCTCCTCTCGAATCTCACGGCTCCAACGGTCTCATTTACGTCTCCCTTACTTGTGACCACCTCCGACTTCATGTCGTGCTTCGCGGTGTCCCTGAGGGGTAGCGTTGTCTACACGGAATCGACGGAGTTGGTGCTCGAATCCAGCTCATACCGTGGTTCTGAAGCAAATGTCGAATACAGCCACCTTTACGTTTCAAGTCTTGCTCCCCAATTCTGGAATCAGTTCTACCAGCTCGAACTTGATCGTGAGTTTATTGTTATCTTTCTGTACCCAGTTTCAATTTACTTATTTCATCGCGGCTTTACAGAAATCTGCCAATATTCGATCACACAGCGTATCACTCGCAGGGATTCCGCTCGATGTGACGCGCAAGACGAAATGAAAGATGACCTTCTTTCGCTTTCGTACCATTTCAGATCTCCATCGCCGCCTCTGAAGGCTTCCCCATCACCTACTCCAGCGCTGAAGGAGGAATCTCCGATCATGGGCTCACTCACCCAGCCGCTATCTCAAGGCCAGTGGGAAGACTGTCACCCAGCAACTGGTTTGCAAAACGAGCAGACGGCGGGTGTTCCTGAGCACTGCGACACCATGCCGCTCATGTATCCTCCCGCTGAAGAGTCTTCCGCCCATCGGCTGGTCGCTCCTTCCGAATCCGCCGAGCGTGGATACCATGGTGTCGAACAGTCAGAGAATCATCCAGTCCGTCCTTATGAGGGTATCAACACCGTCTTGCCGGATGACGGACATCACCTACATCAACAAGTCTCTTATGCTGATCACCACGGTATCCCCGTCCTCCGAAGATCTCATAGTCCAGACAGCTTGGGCCTCGACACACCGCTGAGGCAACATCCCTCTTCGATACCTCCTCTTGACCTCGTCTTGCCACTCAGCGCCAACGGACATGTACTCTACGCGGTGCCCACCATCGACCTTCGGACGGGGATGGCACCTTACTTCTGGGACCATAGCCAGAGCTTTCATGTGTCGAACCCCCCACAAGTCTCTTCCGGATACACCGCGGCGGACACCAGCGTTGCGCGCGAGTATGACCAGGCCTCGGTCTCGGGTCATCAGTACACGGTCGGGACAGCGCAGGCGCAGCAGTATCACGCGTCGAGTAACGCAGCTGATGTTTCCCCTTCGCCCTATGAAGCGCAGGCGGCGTGGATCCACCCCCATGAAAGCGAGTATCAGCTTTCTTCACAAACATCTGCGTATAGCACGACTTGTATGCAGGTCTGAACTAGCTCTCCGAGTCTGAAAGTAAGCAATCATTCATTGTCTCCATCCAATTTTACTTCATCCCTTTCATCGAATAGCAATGCACGCATCCCTACTGTATCCAACACCGGCTTCTCATGCTTCACGTACATACTTCAATCATTTTACCCTTCGCCTTCACATTCGTCATACAAAACTTCCAAACTTCGCATAATTCACCAGCATGCACCGCCGTCTACCTATCATGTTTCATCAATTCATCCGATATATTTCGCATCTACTGTATGACCGGCAACCTCAACGCGCCTTTAATAGTACTCAATATTGTCGTACATCTACCTTCCCAAACACATAGCTAGATAATTGCCATGCCCTTCAATCCAGCGTTGGGTGTCGCCAACCTTAACTTGGGTCTTACGACCAGTCACTGAGGGTCCCAGTTGGCCAAGTGACTTGGAAATTCCAGGCTCTTCCGGCCCGAAGAGATTGCATGCCTATTCAAGCGCCCGTGTCACGAGCGCTGTTCAATCTTGGGAAAGACTCGAATCATGTCGCCAATGCCAGACTCAATCCTGTTCCTCCCCTGACCCCCCTTCTCTCTGGAGGCTAAGTCTAAACCTCCTCGCTCGAGGCCATCCTGACCTCTATGCCTGGCCAAGCCTTGGGATTGGTAGGTAAGCGAACAGAGGCATTACCCGCACGGACCATAGTGAGAAAAGCTGTCGTCCATCAGAACTGGTTTTCCATCGGACCATTTGCCGTACAGTCTACCTCATTTATTCTTCGTCAGCCTCCATCTTCGCCGCGCTATTGGGTCGGGTCAATATCCGTTGAAAGACAGCCAGTATTTATAGCAAGAACCCGTTATCGCCTGGCTCCAAGTGAGAAGGTTTACGAGGTGCAACACGCAATTGGTGGTTTCAATTGGCGGTTTTGCTACTATATTCAGTTCATTTCTGGTTATACTTGCGGGGGAATTCCCGGTGGGATCGCTGTGGAGATGGACATCCTGGCTGTATACTGGTATAGTCTGTGAGTGTTTCCAAGGCGTTTCACTCTGGGACTGGCTAGAAGCGTTGTTGGATGCCGCACGGTCGGACATTCTATTTTCTACATGACCTCTCATTATTCCATCGAAGGGGAGAGAACAAGGCAGTCCTGTTCCCAAGGGATACTTGCAGTCGCCACTCTCACGACCGGGTCTTCCGGCCAATAATGACGGCCCTTGCACCTTTAAATTGTTTCTAAAGTTGGCGCACCGGACTGAACACGTCCAGATCTAGTAGGCATTTTAGAAACCGTTGCACATCCTTTGATGGAGGTGGCCGTGAAATCAATTGATTCGCCAAACAGTGTCCTGCATCGGAAGATCAACATGCGTTCACAATGTGGGGAGGCCAAACAAGATCTGAGAACCACACGCCCGACTCGGAAATAAGGGGAACTGGAACGTGCCATGATCATGATGTGTAGCGATTCCGTCAATCATCTGAGCTCACCATGTTCAGATGGAAACAGTTCTCAGGCTCTAATCACGCTTCCAGTGTCCACGATGGGTCGCATTTAATGATAGTATGATGACCCAACCCCAACCTTACCGTTCCATCAATCTTCTTTCCCTTAAACGCCGTCCTTCTTGAAGGCCATTGACAGGTCACTATATATACCCTAGAGACCACTCGGCCTCGTTCTCCTGGTGTCAAGATGTTCGACCACCCACCACGGTACTCAGAGAGCTCTGGTACTGGTACCGACGAGAAGATGTCTCAGCCTCCTTCCCCTACTTCCACCAATGACGATAAACGCGAAGGAACCTCAACGTCGTGCGAGATGGCCAATGGTAGTGTAGCAAGGGAGAGCGGCAACCAAGCCGGGCCAACTGCTCCCGAATTTCCTGAGGGCGGGTTGCAGGCCTGGCTTACGGTGTTAGGAGGGTGTGTGTGATCCTAGTCTTAGGTCTACATGGATATAGCCCTGATCGACCTGACAACTCAGTTGGATGGTGCTATTCTGTACAGCAGGATCGATGCAATCCTTTGGCGTCTACCAGAATTACTATACTTTGGTCTCGCTGACCGACCACCCACCATCAGACATCTCCTGGATTGGATCAGTGCAGGCTTGTCTGATGTTCGGCGGAGGAATTATAAGCGGCAAAATGTTTGACAGCGGCTTGTTCAAGTACATGTTGGCTGGCGGGAGTTTTCTCTTCGTCTTCTCGTGAGTTTTTGATCTGATTATTCTATCACGAACCGGTGACTGACCGAATCTCCTCTATGAATAGATCATTCATGCTGTCCCTCGTCAAACCACACCATTACTATCAGAACTTGCTCGCCCAAGGGATTGGTATGGGTCTTGCCATGGGCATCCTCTTCATGCCCACACTTTCTATCGCTTCTCACTACTTCAAGAAAAGACGAGCACTCGCTATGGGGATTATGTTGAGCGGTGAGTTCCCGAGATTCATCATGATATGATGGTCGATCGAATTACCGCTGTCGGCCATCCAATCATGCTTTTCATTGCCACCCCAAGTCACTCGCTGACTTATCCATCAAGGCGGGTCACTAGGGGCAGCCATTTGGCCGATTTTACTGAATCCGCTCTTCACTGGCAAAGTTGGCTTCGCGTGGGGTGTGCGAGCCGCGTCCTTGATCTACCTGGTCTTCTTCACAATTGCAAATCTCATTATGAAAACACGACTTCCTCCACGAACAAGCAAGCAACCTATTGATATGAAAGGGATATTAACGGACGTACCGTATTTGATCTGCAATGCAGGGTGAGGCTCGGAGTTAACCTCCTGAGTCGTTCTCGTCATTTCTTACCCAGAACTATTATAGATCCTTCCTCGTCTTTTGGGGACTGTTCGTACCCTGTATGTTCTCCGCTTTTACCCGGACAGGCCAATACTCACGGACTGTCAGACTTCTATCTCCAGCTATTCGCCGCCAAGCATGACATGTCTCATGGGGTCGTCACCTACGGAGTTGGTTACCTTGTACCCTTCATCGTTGTCCAAGTCTAACGTCCCATTTCACGTTAGATCACTGTTCTGAACATCGTTGGTGTCGTTGGTCGTACTGTCCCCAATCTTTTTGCAGACATGTGGGGCCCATTCAACGGTACGTGTTCGACCGCCGTCCGGCTCTTCGTTCTCAGCTCTTGATCACTTGTACTCTCAAATTTAGTAACAATCACGATGGCGATCATCACGGGCTCCTTGGTTTTTGCCCTCCTGGGGGCGACAACCGGGGGAGGTCTCATTCCGTTTGCTGTTGTATATGGCTTTACCTCTGGTGGATGTGAGTTCCCACCCTCTTCGGCATTTTCAGAGATGCCAATCGGCTTCACAACATCCCTCATATTTCCCTGCTTGTCCAATGCTGACGCACGGTGTTTCATCTTGTCTAGTCGTGTCCGTATTAGGGCCGGTCGCGGCGACCTTTGCTCGAGATATTAATGAAGTCGGGTGAGATTGCCTCGTTTTCTGGTTGTTCGCTAGCAGCTAACACCGTGACTTGGTTCAATGATCGCTTTCCCTAGACTGCGAATGGGCATGGTGACCTTCATATCAAGCTTTGCGATGCTGACCGGGAGTCCCATCTCCGGAGCGTTACTACACTCGCCAGACTACGTCTGGTATCGTCCGGTGATATTCAGTGGTGTGAGTGGAGTACCATAGCTTCGTTTTAATGAAAGCTTTCTAACCATATGCTCCGGTGTAGGTGACTGTCCTTAGTGGGGCAGCGCTGTTGATAATATCACGGTCCATACAGGCTAAACGAAAGAGGACTTGGAGGGTTTGATATAACAACTTCAATGACACGCCTTCACGAAAAACACAAGTTCCGGGGGTTTCGCGAACGTCAGGTTTACTACCATGTATTTTTATTACTTGAAGGAACGAACGAACATCATGATTGCTCATCGTCCGATCTTACTATCACACTTTCTGTACTATACCTCTGTTAGGATTCACAACAATCATCTAGACGCAAAGAGTAGTTGGCCATACCCTCGCACGCAAACACAAGCCTCCAATACCACTTTGATGCACCCGTTCACGAGTCTCATACGTAGGTCACTGGGAGGATCACAGTAGAGACAGTCGGACGAAATTTGACACATATGTACCAGAATTGGGGCATCGACATGTTCGGTATTCGACATTCAACGCAATGCAGAGTCTGGGCCCGCATCGATATACTACTTGTCCAGCGCCCAGTCAGGCTTGTCCGGGGTCGATCTGACGATCTCCGAGATGGAAAGGAGGCTTGAGTGGTGGCGTACACTAGCCTGTAGGTCACTTCAACCCCGAGGCAAGCTCTCAATTTCGACGTGTAGGTCACAGGAACCCACGGGTTCCGGGTCCTGACACTCTTTCGTCGTGTTAGGTCGCCATACATCGTCCTCGGAGTAAGGCTCTTGTCAAGTACGTGGGCGCATATGAGTAAGGGTACCTGCTCAGCGCGCCACAACGAATGGTTGGATTTCATGTGAGGTCGACCTCAAACGATTAGATGCTGTAGAAAACCGCTCACTTTGAAACGAAGCAAGAACTGCAGATATAGATACTATAGTAGAAATACAACGTGGGCGCAACGCAGCGATAGCCACCAAAAACGAGCCGGAAAGTTGACACCAACGGGCGGGACCGGTCTATTTTTTCGATGTCTTCGATTTTTTGGACTTTGAACCACTGTCGGGTTCTTCTCCCTAACCGGCGCAGAGCAAATTAGTCACTACGAACTAAGTCAAGCTACATCATCAAGACGAACCTTCCTCTTCGTGGCACCCTTCTTTCCCTTATCGTCTTTTCCGCCTTTGGCTCCTGCACCTTTCTTCGAAGGCTCGGGCTTTTCCTTGGGTTTGACTGTAAAAAAGCCATCTAAGCGCCCCTGCTGCTTAGCATTCAAAAACTTCTGGAGCTTCTCGGCCCCTTTTCGAACACGTTCCTCATTAAAACCCTTTTCAGTCACAAGGAACTGTACCAGTCCATCCATGTCTGGGTTGCCCCACTCAAGCTGAAGATAGAACGCAAATAAGCCTTCTGCCGCGACAGATTAATGGAAAGACGGAAGAAGGACGGGATGTTTTATGGTGCGTCAGAATGCGTTTGAATCTCACCTCAACCTGATCTGCAGGGGTAACGTCAGGTGTTTCGAATAAGCGCTTGGCTTCCTCCCAGGGCCAATCTTCCGGCATCGAAACACCTCCCTTGCCCTTACCCTTTCCGCCGCCTTTAGTTTTCGACGCCTTCCCTTTGCCCTTCTTCGAGGTCGCTTTCTCCTTGCCCTTGGGTTTGTTGGGCTTCTCATCCTCTGAGCCAGAACCCATCTCGATGTCTTCACCCTCTTTCGCATCCTTTGCATCCTCATCCTCGACGTCTGGTCGTTCGACATCGGAAGTCGGTGCTGGTTCATCACCTTCGCCCTCAGATTCCGAGTCCGAGGGAGCCGCAGCGGCGGCGGCAGCAGCCTTCTCTGCATCCCTGCAGGTGTGAAAACCATAAGCTACAAGCCGAGCAGAACGACGGAGATTTATGCCTACTTTGCTCGCAGATGCTTCACTACACCTGCCAGTCCTTCGTGTTCTCTGATAAGTTTCAGTGCGGACTTGGGTCCGACGCCTTTGATAGGCTCCAAATAGTCGCAGCCCAAAAGTATACACAGGTCAATGAACTGGTGGGCTGTTGTGAGTAGAAGGCAATCTCATACAATATGAACGACACAAACCTGGCTCATGTCCATGTTCAATCCCTCTAACGCGACCTTGAGATTGATCTCACTAATAGGTTGCTTCTTGGCTTCGGAGAAGGTAAGATGCCTGAATAGAATGGGTGCGTTGAAGGTGAGGGTATCCATATCTTCTGAGCCAGCGGCGTAGACTTTGCCACCCCGAGCGAGTTCAGCGCACTGCGCCTCCGCTTCTGAAGGTGCCTGTAAGAGTTCAACAGCACGCTGATGAGAAGCTAAGCGAGTGGCGTACTGTTATGACGGGAATACCCATGAGCTTGAGCAGCCTGACGCATTCTTCGTTGTGCTGCCTCGTCACCTTTACCGTCCGTCGTGAGAAACGGTCCACGTCCTCAGCCGTTCCAACTTCCTTTGCCTCTTCTCCTTCTTCCTTTGCTTCTTCTCTTCTTGCGAAACGTTTGGATAACTAGATATGCCGAATAAGTCTTCCACTCGACTGCGAACGAAACGAAATCCAAGCACGTACCACACCCTTTTTTAACTCTGGTGGCTTGCCATCGAATACATAGCAAGGTTTTATCCCATTCTCAACGATCCGTATTGTCCGGTAGAAGAAGCCCATGAGATGGCTGGTCGTTTCTCCAGCATCGTTGGTGAGCATTTCGCCGTCCCGTTGACGAACTGCTATGAGAAATTGGTAGATGGACATGGATGCATCTATTGCAACTTTTCGACCAAATAGTGTCTTTATGTCATGCTCTTTGATTGCGTGAGGAGCATGTTCAGATATGAGACCCGTAAGACCCTTGATGCCCATGTTGACGAAGAAGACGTTGAAACAGGTTGAAACGCGTGACCTAACGCGACCGTGACAACCACGACACAGAAACCTAACCCTAAGTTGCAGCAGGACTCCTGAAGCCTTTGAACGAACATTGAACATTGGATGAATCATGATTGAATGGGATACATAGTGGATCGTAAAATTGTGCTGTCTGTAATATACACATGTTGTCTTTTGCTATCACAGATCCAGTCAGAAAAGCATTCTCCTCATCCTCTCCATCCCCATGTAGCACAAAATCTGGTTAATCGTGGATCCCGATTGAAGGGGTGCACGAAAGCATCCTTCACTGCAGTGCCCACGATCTACTATTTCTTCGGTTCGCTTTTCACGTCCTCCACCTGTTCTATCCCAACTTCCTTCTCCTCGTCCATGCTCGACTCATTACTACGTCTCTTCCTCAACTCGTCTTCCAATATAGGCTTCCTCCTCAATTGTGCCCATACGACCGTATGCATGGGCTTCATAAACAACGCATCCATCTCCTCGAGCTTGAGGCCCTTCGTCTCAGGAACGAAGAAGAATGCCCAAATCCCCATACACACCAACACCGTCGAAAAGAAAAAGTAGGCACCATATCCCAGATCAGAAATCATATACGGCGTGCTCCGAGCGATGATGAACGATCCGAGCCAGGTGACTGCAGTGGTGAGAGCGACACACAACATCCGGATATCTAGAGGGAAGATTTCTGACGCGTAGGTCCACGTGATGCCTTGCCAAGTCGCGCAAATGATAAAGCCGTTCACGTAGACGCACACGATGGCTAAATAGCCCCATCCATCGCGAGTGACTTCTCCTCTTGCAGCTGCACCAGCGGGATCGGATCGCATAACGTAGCCACCGATATACCACATAGGAATGCAGCCCAGAAGGGCACCCCATATGAGACCCTTGCGACGACCCACACGCTCGACAACGACGAAGGTGAAGGCCAACATTCCAAGTGTTTTGGCTATGCCATAGAATCCAGTCGAAAAGAGTTTCGTAGACGTGCCAATAATACCAATGGTTTCGAATATACGCGGAGCATAGTAGGTGATGATGTTGACCTATGCAGATGTTCAGCACATTTGTGTAGACACGAAATCGACGGAACTTACTCCGGTGAAGCTTTGGAGAAACATGAGTGTCACGCCGATACCGAAGCGATTGCGGGTTCCCTTTTGGAACAGCTTCCTGACCTGCTCTTTCTTGCTAAGACGATTCGTGCTACGTTCCTCCACCTGTTTCCGGATGTCTTCCATCTCCTGTCGGATGTAGGCGTCGCCGGGAGGTAGACCACGAATTCTCGTCAAAACTCGTTCGGTACCCTCAAAATCACCGCCTCTTGCTAGCCAACGTGGCGACTCGGGACACCAGAACATACCAGCAAAAAGAATAACGCCAGGAAGGAGCTGAATGGCCAGAGGCACAACCCACTGCGCATGGTTCTCGACGTTGATGGTCCGATCGGCGGCGTAGTTTATCCAGAATCCCAACATGCCACCACCCTGGCTGGCAATCTCGAAAATGCCGACAAGGCGACCTCGTATTGACGGGGGCGCTGTTTCCGAAATGTAGACTGGTGCTACCAAAGAGCATGCCCCAATACCAAGACCTGCGACAGCACGCCCACCATAGATCATATTCAGGCTCCCTTGTGAGGCAGTCATGAGGGTACCTCCGATGAGAAACACCAGCATAGCGGCCATGACAGCCCTCTTACGACCAAACTTCTCGGCGAGAGGAAAGGTCAGGAGGGCCCCTATACAACATCCAGCCTAACCAAAGAAAAACGGGTGTCTGATCAATGAGGGCTGACGGCCAGGACAAGTGCCGCGTACCTGGAATGTGGAGACGATGTTTCCTTGTATCGTATCCCGGTCCGTCTTTGTGACCTCATCCAGGCGAAAGTCGCGAATGAATGAATTCAACGCCATCGTACCGCCAATGACGGCTTTAAATGAAGATACAATCAATACGTTGCTACCACTAATCAACACCGCGGGAAGAACTGACCTGTGTCATAGCCCACTGTGAATGTTCCAGTCAGTCAGAATGGGGTAGGATAAAAGATTCGGGTTCGAACGTACTCGCCAAGGCCGTCATGGACGTTATAAGAGCGATGAGGTGAATTCGCCAGTTTCGGACCTCAGGGGGATCGTTCGTTCCTGTAGCATGAGTACTCCAACCCATGGCTCAGATGGTTTTAGTGTGAGCGATGCAGCCTGAGGCAAACTCTCAAAGAAATCTCAACGATGGAATATTTATACCACAGCGCCAAGCTCTTCCCAATGCGGTGAAGACTTGCACATGACAAGTGGGATGATACAGTGCATCACCTGGAGAGGGTTCTGGAGTAGTAAAGTCTTGGCATCAATACAGTAGTTTGGGTCGTTTAAAGCCCTACCCGGTCATCTGGGAGCATCCTCAGCATGGTCGTCCCGTCGTCCGACACTGACAAACGCGATCCTGAGGGAAGAAAGGACGTAAACGCCGTCAGGTGCGTTGGTCTCGGGCCTCGGAAGAGGTATTTCAGGCCATGGAAGTTAGAAAACACAGTTTCCAAAGCGCCAAATCGAGTAAATCCCGAGAGGCGAAGGAACAACGGAAGGATATCTGACTTCACCGGGGCAATCAGCACGACGACTAAGGTCGCCCTGCGAGAATGCCTCGTCGCGCGCGAAGAAACTTCCATGCGCCATAGCTGGTGTTCGATAAGAATGGTGGCGTACTCGCATCCGGGAGAAACCATGCTCAGGCGTATTCGTCATAGATGGATCCCAAAATAGGTGCACCGGCAAACGGTAGCAGAGTGGGGGAACGAGAGAGAGGCGAATAGAGCAAAATGGAGTGATCCTGAGGCACAGTCTACAGATGGACGCAAGCAGAAGGAAAGAAGGGTTGAGATGTAACAGTTAGTCTCGGGCTCAAGAAGTGGCGAGATTTCACTCACACCATCGGCTTCTTGTGGCATCTCCCCAATGGGCCAATGAAACTCCCCGGGCCTGAGGGTTTTTCTTCGACTTCCTCCCCATGTGTATCCCGCGATGTCATTGACTATATCCCTCCTCCACTTGGAAAGATCTCCAAGGTGTTCCGTGTATCCGACGCGACCCGTAGTTAATTCATGGACCCCAGCAGGGATGATTGTTGCGTGAATGGTACTGTCCACTTGGTAACTAGGGAATCGAATCAGGCGATTCAAAGGTGATCATGCTGGAAGAGTTTACCCTACCTCCGCTTCCGATGCATCCAATACAACAGTAGCTGACTCCCGGTGAATTTTCCTGTCTGTTCTCTCCCAACCGTTGCCTCCATGATCAAGACTCAAACGAAGACATCCAGATTGATTAACTTGTAGTCTGCTGGATCTTGAAAGCCTTTTAAACGACCTATTCAGGGCTTCGAAACGCCGCATTCACCTTTTTCCGACCATCTTGAAGTACAATGGTTCGTTAAACCCCTTCCCATAGCACATGTAGTGGTCGAACGTTGAAGTTTCGAGTCGAAGTATCGAGGAACGTCCTTCCCATTTCGGTCAGCGCTCTGTCTTCTGACACCGTTCCCGACGCCAGCATTGACACGGGGCTGTGAGTGTAAAACTGCATATCCTAGAAATTCGTGGTTAGATACAAGTTGCGGAGAGGAAGAACATCAAGGTGGTGGGTACGATACGGGCGCCCAAGTCACGAGAGATCGAATCACCCGTTCGTTATTTAGCGCCCGTTTGCCTTGAACTCGAACGACGAACAATCACCTCACCTGTTCATGATCAGTCGGGTTCCGTTCACACCGGCTTTCTATCTCGTATGCCACACGTTTACTGTGTTGCCAATGATTGTACCAAGGCAAGGGATTGACGATCCCCGCATGTTCGAGTCCCGACTGAGGGCTAAAACTTAGATTGCGAGCTATCGTGAGTCTTCTTCCATCGGCATACGATCAGTACCACCAACCAACTAATGGTACCTTCAAGCTTCGGGTCTCAAGGTCCCAGGGCTGGTGGATTCGATGAAACTTGTACGAACTCGGACTCCCTCCACCTAACTCAGTAGGATTCTGGTGTGATTTCGCCTCATACATGAGATTCTCCGCAGGGAACCCTTCCGAATCTGCAATTACAAACAACACGTCGGTCATACCTCAGAAAAAGTGAGTAATACATAGACCTCCTCGGGATCCTAGTGTCAGCGTCAGCAGCAGGTCAACGGCGAATCATTAATCAGATCCTCATTACATGACAAGGTATGGAGCTTCCCATTCTATGAATACCATGAGAGTTCATTGTTAACGGGCCCACTTAAGGCCGTATAGGATGTTTCGGACATCACCTCTCGATCCCAGACGCAACTAGCACTTAGCCCTCCCTCCGCGTTCTTGATTACCCAAGAGGCCAATCGATAACCTGACGTTGGCCCGATGCAATATAGAACAATCAGAGGATCATGCAGTATCTCTCAATTCTACTGAACTCCCGCGCCCTCTTAGCACTGCTATATCCTTTCGTTGTCAGCAAGTCTATCTTTGGAGACCGGGACATGGAGGGTTACTCTGGAGCAACAAAAAGCCAGGGCTGTGGTAGATGATGAATTGACAGTCCATTGAAGTAGTTGAGTATTAGTCTACTCGAGCTCTCGGCTCTAATCTATCGTCTCACAGGACGGCTGACTGTTTTGCACAGTCAGAGTCATCGCGTCGCCTGTGACAGGCGTGGAACTTCAGTCGAGTTCTGCAGCAGACCTCGTCTGGATCTAGGAAATGGCTTGTTCCAGCTTTCATCAGGGTATATTGCCAAGATTCATATAGACGCCTCCGAGGACCCGAGTCACGACATCCCATCGCCAGTTTGGGGCTAGTACTTATATCCCGATCCATTTCTGGATTCCAATTGAATGGTTGGATGGTATCCGGATTCCGTACGACGGAAACTCAGGAAGGGCTGTGTGGTTCATATGGCCGTTTTGTACCCGGACGCTGAATTTCGCAAATCATGTCGGAAGACCCCTCCCCTTCACCCCCAAATGCTCAGCCAAAGAAGTCTCAAGCAACCTCCTGTGCCGAATGTCGACGATTGAAGCTCAAGTATGCGTCTAGTCAAGATATTCTTATTCAATCCTGTTAATCGGCGCCTTTTCCATAGGTGTGACCGCGTGTTTCCGTGTTCTTCGTGTATTCGGAGAGGATGCGCCAATCTCTGCCCAACTGGTACACTCGAGAAGGGCAAGAGAGGATTCTTGAAGCGGCTCGAGCAGTCACTTCCCTCGCTGATAAATAGGAATGGTATCGGCCCGAACTCTGGAGGACCGACGACGGAGGTAGCGATGTTTGTGGCAAGAGATGCAGCCATGTCAAAAAGAATCCAGGAGCTGGAGACTGCTTTGATCGAGTACGTTATCTGAAGACAGGTCTGCGACCCACCTGGCTGACGCATCTTTCCTTAGTGCCGGAGTACCAGTACCAGGACTTCCTCATGCGGTGGCCAAACGGACAAACGCTGCGAATCGCAAGAGGAGCAGAAGCTCCTCGACCAGGGAGGCTTACACTGATACTGAGCACCCCTTTTCTTTCAATGGAAGTCCTGAATTCACGGACGTAACGATGGGGCTCGGAACTTTGACCATAGACCCTCTCAACAGAGCGAAATACATAGGTCTCTCTGGGGCCTCCGCTTTCCTTTCTCCCGATACTTGGTCTACCATTTATAGTCAAAGGCAAGAAAACGAGGTGATTGGTCTACAGAAAGCCACTGTTTTTCCCTCTCTGACACGCCCTCATACCTCACAGACCGATGCAGATTACGCATCTGGAAACGAAATTCAGCTCAAGCTCTTGTCGAAGATGTCCGTTCTGCCCCCGTACGACGAGGCAATTCGACTCTCCGGTCTGTACTTCTTCAACAACTCGTTCATGTACGAGATCGTTCCAGAAGAAATCTTCATGAAGGGTCATCTACCCACCACATACGAACGATTCACAGTTCCTGGTGAACATGTAGCTCCGGATACTCTCTCTCTCGTTTGCATGGTTTTGGCATTGGGGCAATATTTCGACCTCTCACGACCCCTAGAAGAGATCTACCCGCGAGTCGCAAACCTATTTGACGTGGCCGTCTACACTCTGAACATCAGCAATACCGTCAATGGGGCCACGACTCCAAGAACGATCCAGGGGGTGCAAGCCCTCCACCTTATGGCTACGTACCAGATCACTTTGAGAGGTGACGCGGGAGTGGAAGCTGGTTGGCAGATCCTAGGTATGGTTAGTCGATCTCTTCAGGCGCAGGGTCTGCATCGTGATGGATCGAGATGGGGTCTTTCGCCCTGCGAATTGGAGGAAAGGAGGAGAGTGTTCTGGGAGACTTATACATTCGATCGCATGGTGCGTTTGACTTTATCAGCTCCGTTATTAGCCCTTTGATAGCCCGGTCTTGTTAGCAATCCTTCGCTCTGGGCCGCCCGTACTCCCTGGCTGGTACGCATCACGATTGCGAGATGCCCGCCACAAGCGACCATTCCCTCCCCTCCGACCATGACAACTCCAACACCTTCTCCCATACCCGATTCCATCATCATAAATTTCGCTGGGCGATCCTCATCGGCCGAATAGTCGATCTGGCCTTTTCGACCAAACAGCTCACTTACGACATTATCAAGAAGGTCGACAGAGAGATAAACGATTATTACTTCTCTCTTCCACCCTGGATTCGATGTCCTGCCGTGACCCGCCCAGTAGAGGACAATGTGTGGGAACGAGTATGCCCAAAGGCACATTCTCGCCCACATGGGACTTCGCCTGACTTCTTGACTGGCCTCGGAAAGGCAGAGGATCAGCGTCGGGACGCCCAGATATACACTCTATCAGTCAACATCTTTGTTGCGATACTGCTTTTGCATCGAGGACCTTTCTGTAAAGCTTTAATTTTGGAACCTCAGGAGCTTGTGCGCTCACCGTACGAGTCCAGTGTCTCCCGCGTTACTTCGGTACGTCGATAAAAATTTTCCCTCCCGAAACCCATCTCACGTAGCAACGGTACAGGCAGCAACCTCGATCATAAACATAGCGCGGGGTCTTTATGTTTTGCATCCCGGTATGTCGTAAATCGTATCAGGCTATTGTTATCGTACTCAGTTGCACCCCCCCAGCACACACGACGCGGGTCTGGCACTGGCTCTTCCATGTTTTCACTGCAGCAGTTTGCCAAGCGGTGTTTGTAACCACTGCGCCGTTCCATCCATTGGCACCTCAAGCCCTCAAGAGTCTTAAGGTTGCTCTCGAACTGTTTGAAAGAGCGGAGACGAGGGTCCAAGTTTTGGCAAGAGGGAGACTAGAGGCTCTCTCACAGAAGGCGTCCGCGGCTATGGACAGGTATATGTCATCGTCTTTTGCTAAATCGCGAACAGGGCGGGACGTACCTAATGGCATGGGCCCGGCGCTGCGAGGTGGCCTCCCCTTTCCCTTAGCGTCACCAGCCGCCCTCAAAAACCTCTCAACGGGATCATCACTGGATGTCTGCCCAACATGTTCAACGGAAGACTTCCTAGGAACTTCAACAAAATTGGTTCGGATGGGATCGCCAGTCCCTTCTAGCGTTAGCTCGGGTGGCTCAGGCTCCAGCCCTGGAGGTACCTCTGCACCATCGCCGCCGACGTCCACAACATCCTCGCCATCAAGCGATGTACCTTCCCAGCATGCCGCCCACCCCCAGCGTAATCACGACCGAGGGGAGGGCCCTGGCGACGATGGGAGACACCAACAGCATTACCAACAGCATCACCGACAGCAACGCGACCGTCGCCCTTCCATGGATTCCCTCGATATCTTCTCGCAGGCACCAGCGAACCACTTCGATCCGTGGTTCCAGACGTTCACGACAATAACGAACGAAAGAAACCAAGATGACACACCAGTCCCGCCACCGTCTAACGTGAAATGGACAGGATCTTCCAACCCTCAACCGGAGCCACAGCTAACGAACGGGGGGAACTTCAACGATCACTCACATCCAGCTCCTTACGATCCGAACTCGTACAACGATCTGGATTACACTGGTGACACAGCGGACGTACGAGAGCTCTCGAGCTTACTCGAATGGAGAAACTCGATTGCCACTGGCGCCAACGCGAATCCGAGTCAGCGGAACGGACATGAGATGCACCAGAGCGACGCCTATGATTTTAGTGGCGGCGGTTCGAATGTGTTCGATTCGTCAAATTTCATGCAGGAACCGGGGGCCGGTGATCGGTGGTTCCAAAGCAGCAACTTTTCTTCGTAGGCCTGGATCCCCATTGGGCTCTCGGGTGAAATATGTTGTCCTTTTTGTATATGTTGCCTGTGCTCTCGTGCTCCGTTATATATGTATTTGTATCTGTTCTCGATAATACTGATAAAGTACAGTCGTATTCACGAACATTGATTCAATAGTACATTCAGTCCAACTTCCACCTTTGGTGACATCAAATATTTAGGACCCACAAAGGCCCACAACGCCGTTTCGATCATTTCGGCAAGGAAGGCATTGCCTTCCTCCTTGCTTCCTCACATTCCTGTGGGGTGGGCAATACGAAATCAAACTTGAGTTCCTTGTGTGGCTTCGCGTCTTTGAATCCTCGAGAGAGCGTTACTGAGGTATCATCGACATCTTTCAGATCCTGGAACGAGCGGATCTGTATATATAACGCTGACGGAAAAAAAGAGGAGGTACGTACAACCATGAGCGATGTTTTGACACCAAAAACTGCATCGCTGGAAATGTACGGGTCGCCTTTCGGGTACAGAGCAGTTACAAGTTTCTCGAAACCGGGAGCCTGTGGAACGTTGAGATGAGTTTTCGTTGAGGCTGGAGTAACCAGAGCCTCACTTCAATCATGACATGTAAGTGTGCCGGCCTCATAACGTGTCTTCCCAAGTTGGTAACCAGTTTGCCAACGGGACCATCGCTAGGAATAGGGTACGAAACTGGACTAAGAAGAGATGGGTCAGTCAGGTTCGAGATAGCAAAGAAGAGCTGGGATGGACATACACCACGGCCCTATACGCATACGATCCATCTTCTGAACTCGTGACAACACCACGACAATCTGGGTGATCACGATTTGCGTACTATGTAAGTAAAGAAGACCCCGGGTGTAAACAATGTCCTCGACAAATACAAGGGACTCAATCAAGGCGCACCTGAGTATCGTACATCCCCATACCGTCAGTCTCCCACGTATCAATCTTTGCTCCTGCAATTGGATTTCCCTTGGTGTCGAGTACTTTCCCGTGAACGTACATGTAGTCTCCCTTGCCCTCGGAAGCGATCGAGTCTCCGTGTTCAACTGTGTGGGGATTTCGATGAGACTATCTTCTTCGCAATTGGCCATCATTTGGCGTCACTCACTGTGTTGCGCATCTTCAGTAAAGAATGGGCCGAGAACCGTTCCTTCCGTTGCGCCAGGAGGCTTCGCATTGTTCAGAGAATCGACAAGAATCGAGAGACCGACCGAGTCGGACAGAAGAATGAATTCTATCAATACCAGAAAAGCATGAGCTAGAGTGCAGGTCAGGATCGATGTATCAGATGCAACACACCTTGACGAATATCCGAACACATCTTTCCAGTTTCTGTAAGGAAACGGATGGCTGTCCTGTGTTCACCCCGCTCAGTCACAGACAGCATGGGCAACCGTATTGCACTCAATACTCACAGCCATTCTTCCGTCGTAATCGAGGTTTCGCGAGTAAAATCGTGGAGATGTTGGACCTATTGAATGAGGTTCCGGATCTTGAGCTCGAGAGCCCACTGACCAAAACAACACCGACGAACGCACCAGATTCTTGAAGATGAACTTCATCCTCTCATCGGTACCTGCACCGAAAAGCATGAGTACCCTCTACCATCGTATTATTCGATACAAGTCCCACATACATCCTTCGTTGATCTTCTGAACGTTTTCAGTGATAGATGCCGCCGACATATCGTTCAGCTTGGGAAGCTTGGAGAGGTCGATGCCATGTTCGTGAGCTCGTTTGTTCGCAGCGAGGATGCTAGCTTCGTGGGCTGCGCTTGCCATGAGTATTGAGTTCGTTCGAGGTGGTGGATCAGGAAGAGGGAGAGTGGGTACGAGTATCGGGCTCGCATCCTTTACCTGGTGAACTGATCAAGGTCTCAGTCTGATGACCAATGGTGGGAATTCTTGGGAAGGTCAGTACCGTTTTCGGGTAGCGGAACATCGGCTATGAGCCGGCTGGAACGGTGGAACCTCAAGCTCACGTTGATGTACGAGAAAATAGCTGCGTTGTTTGCAAGAGAAACGATACAAATGGAGCTTTCTTGTATTGCATAGATAAAAGCTGAGGGAAAATCCTGAATTCAGAAAGGGCGAGGACTCCAACTCCTCCTTGGCTATAGACAAGTGATTCCGTCGCATAAAAACTCTAGGTTTAAGCCGTCCCAATAAGGGCTGGTCGATATCTTCAATTAGCCGTCTATACTTATCGAAAGATGCATGTCAATTCAGGCTTTTATACCCCGTCAAAGCCGATACCCACTCACCCGTACTTTAGTCTAAGATGCAAGCCATCCTCTTTTTCGGTGTTCGACGCCCAATCGACGAACCTAAGTTCCCTGAAACCACTACTTCCCACTACTCTCCATCACCATCCTCGAAAACTTGCTACGCCGCCTTATCGAAGGACCATAAAAGAACAGGATCTAACACGAGATCCAATCAACACCTGAGCATGATGCGTAAAAGTAGAACTCACAAAAGGTATCGGAATCATCACCGTCGCAAGACAAGCAAACAGCGTATTCGCCCACTTGTACGTGAGCGCTTCAAACATATAAGGCGTGAACAGCGGAAACGCGAAGCCCGCCAAATTACCTGCGATAACAGCAAGAGGAATAAGAAAGGGGTTCGACGGGACGGTGGGTGAGAGTTGTTGTACTTACGACATAAACTCTGTCCAGCTAACCCTGACGACGCAAAAGGACCATAGCTATATGCGAGTACGATTTAGTAAAGCCGTTTTGTCACTCAAGGACTCGAACATACCAATCGGCGATATACGAGAACACCGCGAGATATATCACATAACATGCCCATGTGAATATCTACAACATCTTTTAGAATGACGCTCAAGCCGAAAAAGAAGAAGACGCCTACCAAAATCCCCATCGCCAGTCCAACCCACGAAACACCGGGAAGGGACGTCCAGGCGTAAATGAACATTCCTGAAGGGAACAAAAGCGCAGCAACACAGGCAAAATAGAGTCGCGCTTCTGGGCCTCGTTTGGCGTATCCTCTCCTGTTCGTATTGTCAGTTTTCGTCTTGCTTGGGCGGAAAGGGAAACTCACTGGTACAGCCTCTCTTGAAGGAAATTCGTGAAGAAGCCGATGACCGTACCGATCCTGTGAAGATGAACCCAGGCTATGAGTGAGGTACAGAATGCAGTGAAAGGCAGGGACATACATCATGGCTACGAACACCGTACCTATCTGGCCGATGTTGAAATGGTGCAGGTCTCGGAAGATGGATGCTACAGATCTAGGGTGGTAGGGGCGGGTCAGCTGAATTCATCAAGGTGGGCTCTCTAAAGAAAGCATACTCGATCATGCAATACAGGATTCCCCACGCAAACCCGACCCATAACTGCATCACGAGAATCAGTCGTCTGCTCTGCGCCAAGGAAGACTCGAATATCACGCACGCTGAAACTCGCAACAACAGGTTCTGTGAACATCAAATCTTACAACCAGGTTCAGCTCGCGAGTCAAATTTGACAAGAATGACAGCGACTCACGGATAGGCCTCGTACAGGAGATATATATTAGCGTCCTCAACTTTGCGCGTTCGTCCTCCACGCGCGCTCGATACCGCGTGTCTCCAGTCTTTTTGCGTATCGTTTGCGCCAACCGTGTAAGGATGATAGACGATCTCGTCTCTTTCATCACGAAGGGGATCAGTATAAACATGAGACCCGACGTCCTGTTCCGTTGTCAGCAAAACCTCTCAGGGAGGACGCGGACGCGGACACTCACATCATCTGAATCCACTGGATCCACCTCCATCCTAGATGGCGATTCATCTCTATCCACCCGCCGAACAAGGGTCCAAGTCCGCTCCCTGCTATCGCGGTCAACGAGAACAGGGCCATAGGTAGCCCACGTCTATGGAGTAATGCAAGGTTATCAGCATTACTTGGGCTCGGGGGGAGATGAGCACGAAACCTACTGGTCTGGTTTCCATATATCAGCCACAGTTCCACCAACCATCGTAGACCCTGTCGAACCAAACCCGCCTTGCAAGAACCTCGCGATAAGAACTGTTTGTATGTTGTGTGCTCTGCAGATGAAGACCAAATTAGCATAACGGCCGCATGCTCAGAAGGTCACAGACGAGATGTCAAAATTAAGGGCAATAGAGTTGGTATCAAAAAGCGGGAAGAAAAGACGAACTCACTCCGCAATCATGACATACATCACCATAAATCCCAAAGCAGACACAACGTACAACGGTCGTCGACCAAATTCTTCACTGAATGAGGCAGTTACGAGTGGGACGAGGCCAAAGCCCAGTGCGTAGAGACTGAGCCCAAGGTTTGCCTGGAATGAAGTGCAGTTGAGGTCAGGAATCATCGTCTGAAAGCCCATGTTGTACGATCCGGCGTTGGCAGCTAACATCAATTGAGATCTGGTAGATATCGTACGAGAGGTGGGTGAGCGTACCAGAAAGAAGAGTAAAGTAGCACGCCAAAGCGGTTATGGCCCATTTCGTAGTCATTGGGAAATTGTGAGGGTCTCTCGTGTCGCCCGGTTCGAATTCGACCTGTGAAAAAAGTCACCAGTACAAGAAGAGAAGACCTTTATCAGGGAAGCGTAAAACCTGAGCAGCAAGAAGAACGCACATAAAATTTTTCCGGTCCTACAGTGTCCTCGCTCGTATTTCCGCCATCTTTTTCTGTCCTACCCCGCTCCAGATCATGATGAGCGGTGCTTTCTCGCTCTTCCCTGTCCACTGTAGCAACGCTAACTCTTGGATCCAAATCAATGTCTTGAGCTTCCTCTAGAGATTTGACAGCAAGTCCCATCGTGACGTTCGCCCTGCTCTCTTGTTGGGAGGGGTCCATCTTGACCAACCTAACGACTTGGATGTCTTCTGGAGGATAAAGACAGCCGACAGGAAGGATATCTGAGTCAGACGCTCAATCCATCCTTCAAAAAGTTTAACGAGCCGCCGGGTGCGGGGTGTAGGGGTTAGAGATGAAGCTGAAGGGTCGTAATCCGGCAGATGGATGGTGTCGAGCCGTGTCACCGCCGAAATGGGCTGACTGAGGTTGAATTGATTTCGGAAATTGCGGAAATGGCATCGGCATCGAGGACGAGTCAAGTTCTTCCGAGCTGGCTGTTCCCTGGTCCAAAAGTTATCTTCCAAGTGCGTTTCTGCTGTAAGAAAGGCTCTTAGAAGGCCTTTAGTTTTCCCTGCGAGCGGGGGCCAGTCTGAAATGAGTCGATCATGCTCCGGGGCTCCTATCAAACCAATATTTGAGGTAACCACAAGAGGACTCCAAGTTGAGGATATATTGGATAGCTTGGTGATGTTCAAGGACTGCTGACCTTAAGGTCGCTAAGCAGTAATTGACCGCTGAATCATTCTTCATCTGCGGGACTACGATGTTGACTCCGATCCCCTCGAGCTGAAATTTCGGAGCCTTCAAGCCCTTTTAGCGTCGTTTCGAGTACCTGCCAAGTCCCGTTGTTGTCCGTTGAGCCTCGGACGGAACGTGACTTCCCACCGGGGAAAAAGAGCGCAGCAAAACATGACCAAATAGTTGCAGTTGAAGAAAGAGCGCCTTGGATTATGTAACCTCGGGAGACTTGACCGCTTACCTCTTTCATCTCTGACTTGCTCGTCGTTGGCCACTCGTTGGTCTCAACTTCGGGCATGGCTGGTCTCCTGGACCATCTAGTGAAGGCCGACTCCTTCACCAGATGATTCAGCGGCGCTGGCGGAGGCAAAGTCAGGGCCCGGCTGTGTGCCGAGTAGTGAACTCCCCCGAAGAGCTATGTGCTCTATCCGGCGAACCGCTGTGTATCCTCACTCCGAGTGAGAGTGACTCCTAATGACAGGAGATAGGGCCTAGCCCTTGGACTCAACCTAGTCCGTCGACCAAAGAATCGACACAAGCCAGCGAGCTTGACCACGCAAAACGCGTGTAGGCGCATCAAAACGAGCGCAGGGACCCAACCACTCCCAAGGACAACCTGTCCTGTCGACTGAACGTGTCGACTCAAGCCGAATAAGCTTGATACCTCGCAAAAGGCGTGGTAGGCGCAGCAAAATGCTGTGTCAGACTCGCATCAACCTGCCAGTCAACATGTCGATCTTGAAGACGACGTGGATGCCTCAAAATGAGCGCAAGCATCGAACGCTATCAAGCTGAAGATGGTCCTCAGCGATGAGCTGATGGAGAGGAGCAATCCTGAATTCAGTCCGCGTGAATCACGCGCGACGGTAGCTGTCCTTACTCATTCCTTTTTGCGTCGTCGTTGGATGTGATTTGTTCCCATCGTCAATGGCGACGTTGCTGGTGCTGTTTCTGAGGGTCCGATTCCTTCAGATGGTGCTGGCGGGTGGGGTGGTAGACAGCTACAGACAGTGCGAGAGCACGGCACCTAAATGGGCCCTTCAGGCGCAGTCTTTCATTTCGAAAGGCTGCGCCTGTTGGGCCTCGGGTGATCCGCTTCTGCCTTTTATAATTTTTATTTTCTCGACCATTCTATAATCCCTCTTAGCTCAGTTGGTAGAGCGCGTCACTAGTATGCCTGTTGGTTTTACTCATGACGAGGTCAGTCGTTCAAGTCGGCTAGAGGGAAATAATTTTCTTCTTTTTCTCTCGCTTTTCTCTCTCTCTTGTTTGCTCTATAGCTCTGTTGTAAGCCCTAGAATACTCGTATGTACAATTCAAAATCTACTTGTCAATCATCGTCTTGTGAACTTGAAGGGAATGCCGATAGCAATTGATTCGCCCTTCGCCCATTCTGGATGTCAGTGGGAAAACGCGTCAATGTGGCAGTGCAGCGTCACTGAACGCGTCTTTGACGTCGTCCACCACGACGCCCGGCTCTTTCCGCCAGCACCCTCGTTTGACGGCAATGCGTGCGCCAGCTCTGGCGTTCTGCAGAAAAAGACTATTTTCTACCTCCCCTCTTGACCTCAAATCACAATTCCGTGCTCTTCTCCGAGAATCTGCCCAACCGGTCGCAGTGGTTACAACGAAAACACATAGTGCTTCCTCACCATCGCCCTCTCACTCAAACTCGCGTTGTCAGTACCATGGAGCGACATTATCCTCGTTTACCTCGATAGCGATGGACCCACATCCTCTAATCGCGTTTTCTTTACGTCTTCCATCCAGAATGGCAACATACCTTTCCGATGCAGAGGCAGAGAAACGACATTCGGATTCTTCTGAGTCGGCAGAAACCGAAACGCAGTTGGTTATCAATATACTGTCTGCTACACAAGAACCTCTGGCGGTCGTGTTCTCGCGACCAGACTTGCACCCACATCCGTTTTCCTCATCTGTGGAGTACGAGCCCAACCGTGATGGAATACCGGTTTTGAACGGGTCTCTGGGTGCGATATCGTGTCGATTGGTGGCGCCTCCGATACCGCTACATAATCTTGGGTCATCAGGGAAGGGGCTTCAGCTAGGCTTGAGGTCAGAGAAGGAGCAGAGGGTGGAGAATGAAGCCGACGTTGTGGACGGTGTTACTTCAGAGCTGTTTTTAGCGCGTGTCGTGGACGTGCAGCTGAGTGACTGGAAGGAGGGTCAAGAAGAAAGGACGCCGTTGCTTTACCACAGACGAGGGTATACGACATGCCGTTTGGACTATACCGGAAAGTGAAGACGCGCGTTGTTATCTGTCGCGACCTACCGCTAGGCACCCCATCGTAAATGCGGCGATGGCTCCATTCCTCGCAGTAATGCTATCCGTACGACAACACGACATCACAGGCACCAGCGAGATGGAGCGGCAAACAGTGTCGTAACGAGTGGGGGTTGTACAGCAACCCAGCACTGTGTGGTTCATGGGCTGAGAGGGGAAAGGAGAGCATCTTACCGTCGTAGTCGACAAATCAACCTCGATATCACTGCAAGTATCATAGAAAAACGAAGTAATTCCAAGCCCGGAACGCCCATTCCCGTGCTGTTTCTCCCTGCATTTTTCTGAATTCATGTGTACTCCCGCCGCCACATAGGTTGACCATACCTATTATTGGACCTTGAACCTGAACTCATACGCCTGCCGGGAGGTCAAAGCGGACTTGCTCTTTTGAAGACCACCTTGCCGTTCTTTTTAATTGCCGGTACAAAGGGGAATCACCAGTTCTATGGCGACTAGACCAGTATCAACGTCTCGACTTCGGGCCGTAGAATGGACACATTGCAAGTAAGTCTGCCACAGTACGATCGAGTCCTCAACGAATGCTGACTACCACCTGTGAGCAGGGCTAGAGGATTCCCTCACGCCACTGGCTCGAGGCAAAACCAAACGTTCGATGAATATTATCCTACCCACCAGGCCATGGCTCTCGTCTCGCCTCCGCCTTTCAGCCTGTGTACTTAGAAACCTTCCGGCTCGGGAAGAGGTTGCCGATTCTTGACAACTCGGGAGTACACCGAGACTCGTAGCTGTTTACTTGGATGGGTCCCCACACATCCTCATCAAGTAACGACCCGCCACCAGGTCTGTATCGAAGAATGCACCGCTCCATTCCTGAGTCTAGTCTCTCGATGCAAGGAACCTAGACAATATCGATGAGATTCGGATGTGTAAGGCGCCTCCCGAAATCGAGCACCAGAGCCCTATAAAAACATGAAGCTTTGCGCAGAGTTTCTTCAGTGCATTGCACTTTCAGTCGCACTTGCTCTACTTCTCTGCTCTTCTCTTTCTCTGTCGGCCAATATGTTCGCGTCTACCACCAAAGCATTCGCTGTTGTCGCCGCCTTTCTAGCCGTCTCGGGTCAGGTTGGGGTTGGTGCCACCCCCGCTGGCGTCAACGATGTCGAGGCGCGAGCCTCATACTACACCGGTGATGGTGAGGTTCTCTTATCGCGTCGCCACGAAATCACCTCTGACGTGTTGACCTCCCTTTTTTTTCTGCTGGGACTGTATCCTTTCTTTCTCGTCGTGACTCACCATAAAGCCACATACTATGACCCCGGTGCAGGTATAGGTGCCTGCGGAAAGCAAAGCAGCGCAAGCCAGCTCGTCGCTGCTGTGGCCGCGCCCGTGTTCGACAATTACCCTGGGGCGCCGCCCAACCCTAACAAGTACGTTTCGACGCTTCCCTCCTTGAAGCCGTCCTCACCGTTTATTAACTACCTGCTTCCAATCTAGCAACCCAATCTGTAAGAAGCAAGCCAAGGTCACCTATGGGAGCAAGTCCGTCACCGTCAATGTCGTCGACAGGTGCCCCGGATGTGGAAACACCGGGATCGATCTTTCCCCGACCGCGTTTAGCAAGTTGGCGCCGACGAGTGTGGGGAGACTCAAGGGCGTCAAGTGGAGGATTCTTTGAGCGTCAAGGTTTATAATCATAGTTTTCGGAAAGTTGAGGGGCGTGAATTGTATAAAGAAGGAAATGTAAATTTAGGCTTGTATATTCTGCGACGAGGAAGGGGTTTACTGGTGGAGGATCTCTGCTCATTGTGCTCCGTACACGGCAATCTCTAGAGTACCTGTAGCAGCGAGTACCTTGACTAGTACATGGAGTGTGTATTGTACGTATAAATATATATATTCAAGGTTTTTGAGGATCATGGATAGGCGGCGGCTCAACAGGAGCTCTATGGATTGTTGAACGCTGGCACGAAAGCCAAGATAGGAAACGGACGCGTCAAACAGTTCATTGAGCAAGTATGGGGTGATGATAAAAGTACCACTATGGTATAATACTACTAGTAGATAATAATAGCCTTGGGATAGTACGTATGCAGGAGTGGATCAATCGATACAAAGGAATGTGCAAGTATACGTATGTACAGAGGTATCAGACGCGCGTACAAGCTTCGCGCTCCTGGTTCTCACGGAAGCTCTTATGTCGAGAGCATCGGAGCAGTGGGAATCAAGAAAGGTGCAACGAGAGTGCGAATGTGGTGAGAGAAAGAACTTGTGAAGATTGGATAAAGTCCAAGAAATGATGTGTTTCCCGACAACACGTTTTTCAATAGAGTCCGACCTCCAATTTCAAACCAAGGCACTTCGAAGCCACGCCGCTCCGAGTTGTCGGAGAAATGAATGGCGTTCAAGCAAGGTTCAAGGTTGATCTTGCAAACTAAAGTCAGCGAAAGGCTAAAAACACAGGGCCGCTAAGATGCCAACTGCGGGGGAACTCACCGTCAACCAAAACCCAAGATATCTTCAGTCTCCTATGTCTAAGACCGACAATCAAATCCAACGGTTGTCCATGCCAAACGCTGAGCCCGGTCGATGGACTGGAAGACCCTGGCTCGGGGCCTTGCGAGTTGACCGTCCAGACTTGTGAGATGAAGATGCGGACAATCTTTTTCCGCTCGTTGGAGTGACGGACCTACTGCGGCTTGGCCGTTTCAGAGGGTTCTTCAACTTCGATGGGAGCTCTGCCACGAAACGAGGGCGTCGAAGAGGCGGTGGGAGAGAAGGAAGGGACTCCCAAGCCTGAGGATCTTCGGCGGGAAGATTCGTGGTCGACTTCGCGTAGGGCCGGATATCATCGAGGTTGTCAGGAAACAAAGAGTGTTCTGCTATTGCTGGCGCACTTGCCAACGAGTCGCACGACATGCGACGAGACAGAACGAGGGGGTCGACTATGTGCAGCTGCAGCCACCTCTGCTGCAGGGTGGGTACCGACGGGTGTGGTGATATCAACGATGACGGCGAGGGACTCGATGTGTTTTTCGGACTGGGAGTCCTTCTGTTGATGGTGGGCTCTGCCATTGTCGCCGAACCATGACGACCTCGCTTGAGATGATGAAAGGCACCACGGAGACGACCCAAGCGCGAACGAAGGCGCTTCCAGATGGTCTTTTTCATCCCCTCCAGCTCATCTCCTATACGTTGCCCGGACATCAGAGAAGTTTAAGAATGTAGACGAGGGACTGTGACGATTAAGAGGGGGGAGAGAAAGTTGAGAAGCGGACGTGGAAGAAAGAGTTGAACTACAGGTCGTCCACCTCCATCATTAAGTAGGGTTCGGGACCTTTATTCCCATGGCGATCAAATCCGTCCGGTGCTGTTGAGTGGACAGGTTTTTCAGAAGAATGACTTGACTCAACTGGCAGAAAACGAGGCGCATTTCTCAGAATATAAGCGAATTAATTTGATGATCTTCAGGACCAGGATGAGACTCTCACGCATCCTCGAGACGTCACGGTTATTAAAAAGCAACGCGGGCGTGTAGGTCGCCCACGTCTCAGCTCCCTGTGAAGGAGTCGAAGTGACTGCACTCAAGTTTCGGAGAACGCTACAAACCTGGTGGGTTTTCAGCACTTGGAACCTGTATCCGGAAATCTGAGAAAGAATTGCGATGGAGGTTTGCCACTCCACCATATTGAAAGTGCAGCAGAGGGACAACGACATCCAGCGGCATTGGCTGGCTCTCTTGTAGTTGAAAATGGTTGTTGCCATGACCCACATTGTGGTCGAGTACTATCCACTGAGAGCGGTAGGAAGTCACCTCAAGTTTCGAGTCCTCGGTCTTCCGACCCAAGACTCCATGAAGACACCCTGTCAATGCAATGTCAGAGACGAGTCAGCGAGAATAATGAATACAAGGGTCGGTAAAGGTGCCCTGTGGAAAGTTCTCGTTTAGATCAATCGGCAGACAACTTTTGAGTCAGGGTCGCGTCAGGTCCGGTTCCACCAATCGAAAGCACTATCTGGGGCTTCTAACGACTCCAAATGTAGAATCTAAATGCGTCCGAGCACGTAGATAATCAAATTCGATGCAGGATTTTGCTGTCAAGCATGATCGAGTAATGTACACAAGCAAAAAAAACATGTCCGTTACTATCATTGGCGCCTATCGCCTCTGAGATTATTATCAAACCCCGGTGCGTTGTGGTCTGGTATGCCCCTTTTGCCTGTCCCATCGAGGTCAACAAGAGGTCGTCAAAGTTCCAGAGCGCAAACACTACTTGTCACTGCTGCCAGCAGCTCCAATTCCCGTACTGCTTGGTATAATGACCCCTCGCAATAGATTCATTAGGTCCTCTGTCCGGAATATCGGGCCTGAGAAGCTGCATGAGCACATATGCCATTTAAACGAGATGAATGAAACCACTCTCACCACTGAAAGTCTGCTGATCCGGTAGTTGAGTCAAAAACCAAGCTACTTCGGCAGATAGAATGAGCCTTTCTTCTTTCTCTTTTCCTCGTTCCCGCGCTGGCTCGCTCTCCCTTCCCTTCGCCTTCTCCCGGTCTCCTACCCCTCTTCGACTTGCTCGCTCAAGAGAGCGCCGCCTATTACTATACTGTGGCGAGGACGCTCGTTGCCGTTTGTTTCCGGTGTAGTCTCGATCTTCTCGCGTTCTACCTCCGCCTTCATTTGAATCTCCTGTGATCCGCCGTTTCGCGTTTCGAGACGGTTCGCCGATAACACTCTCGAGTGAGTTCGCGGGACTGATCTCCTTCTTCGCCAGCGAAAGTCCCAGATCCCGTGAAGCAATGGCGTCAGTGTCGAGATACATATGTCGTTGAGCAAAGAGTTTAATAGGTGGTTCTGGAACGCACGGCTAGTCAGAACGGAATGGGGAACAAGATGCAACGCTCGAACCGTTGGGATAAACAGAAACCAATCGCCTCTCCAAGTTTTGAACAGACTCCAGATCGCCGTACTGGTACTCATAGCGGGTCCACCGTTCCCACAGAAGACGTGCATCTGAAGGTTCAAAAGTGCTGATCACATTCTCGAAGAAGGTTCGTGCATCTATACATAAACATGAGAAAGTGGTTCGTAATTGATAAAGCTGGGTAAGTAACTTACTGTCCCGATCGTCCACAGTTATCAGGAAGTTAAGATACCCGAGAACGTAGTCCCTGTCTTTCCCAAATATCGTCATCCCGCGTTCAAATATCCGCAAGGCGACGTCTTTATCTCCATTGCAATGGTACTCGGTCATAGCACCTGCCTCGTGAACTTGCCAAGGTGTGAACACGTCCCTCCTGGCTTGCAGAAATATGGCTCGGAAAGCGGCTACTCCCTCGGCACGCCGGGCGAATCGCATGAACATGATGTAGGCCAAACCATACTCCTTCCGCTGCTCCTCAAACTCCTTTGAAGTTCCAGTAGTATTACTGCCTTGGCTAGATGAGGGTTCTGTGGGCTGCATCTGTTGGTTTTGGTCGCTCTCGTCTCCATCGTCCTTGCTGGCAGCTTCAGCAGCGACTCGGGCTTTCTCAGCATCATCGAGCGCGACCAGTTCGGCGCGAAGAGTTACGAGGAAATTGAAGTATAGCTTGCGAACCTCCCCGTACTCCTTCTTAATTTCCAGCGCTTCAGCCAGCTCAAAGGTGAGGACATAACTATTTGTTGATCAGGGGCGAGAGAAATCCATCGGCACGAGGTGCTCATACCTATCCGGATTGGCTTCCAGACCCGCTTTGAGCGTTGCAAATGCTTCATCACTCTTCCCTACACTAGTCATCCAATTGTACGCCATGAACCTACAAATTCCTTCAGAAAAGACCGTGATTCTAAGAGGAGGCACTTACCAGATTTCGGGGTAAAACCTCATTTTGATGATTGCTTTCCGATAAGCCGACTGCACCCTTGAGATGAGTGTTCCCTTGTCCTTCGCTTCCAGCTCCAACGGATTTCCTTCTTCCCATTTCAGATATGCTTTCCACTTCCCGACCATCTGCCGTTCTTGAGCTGAAAACGAGGGCTTCATGGGCAAAAAGAGGTCTGGTATTTCTCCTGACCGAAGAGGAGTGGCTGAAGGGTACAACGAATTTGTGTGTTTGATCAGTTCACGTAGGACCGACTTCGCTTGTATGTACGCGGGGGAGAGGTCCTGCATGAGCTTCTTCGCGGTGATACGGCTTAGACCGTTCTCGAATGACTCAAGTTCGTGCCAAAGCTCCTCCACGTTTATCAATGGTATCTGCACAGCGCGATGCAGGACTTTGCGAATCATATCATCTTTTTGTTGTTTCTCCCAAGTCGAATTGGTCTATGATTCGGTCAGCCAAAAATCGAGCACGCGAGGGTGGGGCCAGCTACCTGTCCAGACTTCAGAAAAACCAAGTAATCGTACCAGATATCGCCGCTATCCTTGTCATTGCCGACTACATTTAGAGCGAAGTCATACGCCTGTCGTATATGTTGTTTATCGCGTGAATCAGTGTTGATTCGTCTACTGGAGATTAAGTGAGGTATTCGCGAACGGAAGAAAAGCCCTTAAACTTGCCTGATGTAAGTCGCATAGAACCTGTACAAATCCACCGAGCAAGAACCCTTGAGGAATCGCGTGAAAAGAGCTTTTATTTCATCGAAAGCATTTAGATCGTGGAGAAAGTGGTCGATATACCCTATTTGCGCTGATGTCTGTTGGGAACAATAATTGAGCAGGTCAAATACATGAACTATTTTCCATTCAGTAGTGGCAAGTTGGCACGAGAACGCACAGAATGAGGATATTGTTTCAATAAATCTTCGTATGCAGCTCGAACATTCTCCGTATTGCCACTCTCTCGCGCAGATGCTACAAGACTTTTCCATGAAGCAGTGTCGAAAGGGTCCTCTTGAAGGTGCTGTTGGAGGGATTGGAATTCAGCCAACTGTTGCTCATCTGAATTTTGGGACAGGGGAGTCTCGTCAAACGGTTCAACCTCGAGGTAGACGTTGTCCATTGACTCAGATCAGTCACTAGCCGCTGCAGTGTGCACCGTCTAGAATTTGAAAGAGTAAAATGGCCCCTCAGCCTTTTGTTCAAGTTGATCGTGAAAGAGTGTTCAAAATTATGTAATCCAAGCGCTGGGACCCACAAGTCCATTGTCTCAAATCAAGCTCAGATTCAAACGACGACGGCGAAGTTTAGACCTCAAGCCGATAATCCCGATAACCTCGTTCCTTTCAATCGTCCTATAAATTCGACCTGGTAAGTCACTAACAAATATCCATCCTCTGTCACAGTTGTCCTTAAATTTTTCCAGCGTCCGGCAAGGCTTCGAGTTAATTACTCGGCGAGAGCAGCGTAGAAGCTCTCTGCAACGCGAGCGTGGTCTCTTCCTGTAGCTCGCGAACAACATTCTGGAAGGAATCATGTCGGCAACAAACCAAAAGCCCGGAGTCATCGGATCACAAACCTCTGCAGAGTCGAGCCCATTAGTCAGTCCAACCCCAACACCTGCCCACGAGATCAAACGGGATGTATCCCCAGCGTCCTTGCTTTCATCGTATCTTTCCAATCTCGCTTCGAAGTCAAGCCCGTCCTCTACATCTTTGATGATATCATTCCTAATTGCCCTGCCATCGTGTTTTGGGGGCCAACCATTTGTTCGACCGACTTCGTCAAACGCAAGTGTCCTTGTGGTCGAATCAATCAAACCGGCTTTGATCAAGGCTTCCTTCTGACTGCCGGTGTAAGCAGATTCGTGTGTAAACAGGAACCTCGTTCCAACAGCGACCCCGGCTGCGCCGACGGTCAGCAAGGCAGCGATTTGGGAGCCTGTCGAGATACCACCGGCAGCAACAATTGGGGGACCAGACGGAAGCGCACGGACGACTGCTTGAAGAATGGTAAGGAGTGGCGGGGACTCAGAGCTACCATGCCCGCCCGCCTCAATGCCTAATTTACGTGAACATGAGATCTCCAATCATCAGGCACAAGTGACTAGGACTCACCCTGCACTACGATCGCATCTACCTTCCACTCGTGAGCAGCTCGGAGGGCATTCTCAACCGAGCTCACCACCACGAATATCAGAGTCTTGTGCTCACGCTTGGAATCGTACAACCTTACTTGCTCAACATACCTTGCAAGGTCGACGCCAAAGGCGAACCAGATAGCGGCGGGTTTTTCTTCGAGGATGGCATGAAGACGCGGATCGTCGGAGGCCTCGGTAATATCCAGGATCCACCCTATGAGCCCAACTCCAACCGGCACTGCATCGTCATCTTTCAAGTTGAGGGTTCGTCGAACTAGGTTGAAATCTCCCTTGATATCTTGAGCTGTTCTGAACTCTGCGTTGCTCATCAGTATGGCACATTGCTTTGATAAAACCACCAACTCGAATACTCAACCTGCTCCTATGAACCCGAATATTCCTGCTTCGGTTACAGCGTTAGTAAGCTCTCCTCTTCCGCCGAAGCCCATGGGGGCTTGTACGATAGGTGCATCGATATCTAGTCCATTATTGTGTGAGAGTCGAGTGTCAAGCAGACAAAGAGACTCATGAGCGTACTGAGGAGTTTTGTCAAGGGAGTGACGATTTGGGGCATTTTGATTAGGTAGTCCAGTGGCCGCTATCGAGCCTTCCTTGTACTTATATGTAGGAGACGATGTATCGGATGAACGCTTTGCCCTCGGGGGAAACGGACAACGAATAGATAAATGAATACTCCACGCCACCAATACAAGAGAGCGCAGTCAGCCTTGTCCCACGGAAACCTAGCATGATTGCTCAGGTGAATAGTTCAATAGGGTCTTAGACAGTGGCGGCTGAAGCTAGTGAGCTGTTTCGTCCCACGGGCTGGCTATGACGGTAATTGAGTGGGCTGCGGGCCAAGTTTGCAGAGAAATATCAAAGGAGGCAACGGCAGTGAACAAGCCTACGATTTGGAGGGCAGACCAGCTCGGCAGCAGATCCTGAAGGCAACAATTGAAGTTCGAACCCGTAAATACGCCTAGTACGCCTATGTGCAATCAAATCAATCCTGCAATTACTCCGAGAAGAAAAAGCCTTTTGTTGTTACGTGAGCAAGTAGTCTCTCACCGCAGGACCCCTTCTCATCCCATAGAGTAACACCACCGCGGTACCGGGTCCCTGCCACGATACATGATCGTCGTTCCCCCTCAGGCTGAACCCCTTTAGCGTACGACAGCGAGTAAACAGCTGAGTGGTGATACATCTTCTGTCCGACTCGCTTTATGGGGTCCGCAGAAACATCAAATATCTCGACCGTACCCAAGGCATCGTTGTGACCACACGCTATTCGATCATCACAGTACCCACCAGCGAGGACATTGATACTGGAGTCCGTCTTAACCAGCTTTTTCGGCTCGGAGAAGGTTTCGTCCGACTGACAAGTCCATCTGAGAATGGTGCCATCGTCGCTCCCAGTGTAAAAACAATGGCTCGTTGGAAACGTGACGGCACGCACTCTGTACTTGTCCTCGGACTGGAGGATTATCTTCCCTGATTCTAAATTCCACACATGGACCTTACCCTCCACAGAGCTGGCGACGAGCTTTCTCGAGTCTTGGGAGACCGAAAAGCCAGTGATGAGGCCGTCTGCACCATGGAAGGCCTTCATCTCGTCGTGCGGGCCAGACTTATTCATCGGAACGCTCCAGGACCATATGGTGTGTTTTGAAGGCGCTGATGTTGAGTAGTATACCCTTGCGTTGTCGGAGGAGAAACGAATGTCCACGATCTGATTTCTCTTATGGCTCTCTTTTCGGACGGTCTCGCTATTTTCGAGGTTCCACACTATGACCCAAGCTTTTCCCTCGCTCAGGTCATTAAAGCCCACGGCAACAAGGTATCCACTCGGGGAGATCGCGACGCACTGGCGAGCGCCACTAAATTCGTCAAGGGTGCGTCGCAATTCAGGATCCAGCTTGTCAGGGTCCAGTTCGTCGGGCGGGTTGGTGTCAACGACCGCGACCTTTCCGGAGTCACGAGCGAGGTACACCAGACGATTTCCGTTTGCAGATATAGAGACCCCAACGGGTCCGGTTTGTGGCAACGTGAATATTTCGCCTGCAGTGGTATAAGTCAAACACTGTTAGAAGGAAAAGCAAACACGTGATATCCAGACGCACCTGTTCCAAAGGTGGAGAGAAATTCCCGTGCAAAGTCTTTCAGGTCGTCGTTTGTGCGTGGTCGTCTCATCATATCGCCAAGAACCGGCGGCAGACGTCGAGGCGCGTTCTTTTTGAATAGGTTGGCACCCGCATGTATCAAGGCATCCATCGCCCCTGTCACATCGCATTGCTGACTCAGAGAGTCGACCTTCGGAAACTTGTACAGTATGCCTATGAGGTCTTGGAACTGTAACTTTCCCTCTTCTATCATGACCGCTCATCGTTAGCTATACTACGCCAGGATGTGCGACTGACTCGACTTACTTTGTGTTGCCATCCTCTTGAACTTCTCCATGACGGCGTCCAATTCGTTCTGGATGGCTGCCTTGTCTGGCTGTGGGTGTTCAGAGACTGTTATAGATTTGTAGACACGTTCATGGTGCAGGAGTGTCAAGTTTTGAAAGTATGTCAAGAACTGGTAAGCGTTGGTGGGGGTAGGGTCTGGCTCAACATATTCGTGTGTGGAAGAGTCCCGATATCGGGGAGGTAGATGTCTTGTAGCGTATCGTCCCTTTTTTGCCGAATACACTGACTGATGAATATATTGTCCATGCAAAATAGGCCGTCGTCTCCCTCGGTGAGGCCTGTAACTTAGTTTGAGCTCTTGTATGAAGATGAATGACATTGGACGGCTTACCAACGCGTCGTCTTATTATCTTCAGCATACGAACGCTCTACTCCAGTAACTTGCGCTGACTCCGAACCATACGCAAGACGTTTCAAAGGGAAGTATTCGAGTGATTTCCATAATCCTTTCAGGGACTCTTTGATTTTGGTGCCATCCTTCATGGTAGGATCGTCAGTCGAGCTCCCGACGAAAAGATCCACAATGCGCAACCCGGCGTTCTCGGCCTCTTGGCTCATCCAACGGAGAGCAGGGCGGTTATTATTAAGGGCCGCGTTGTCCACGTTTCCACCGCCACTGTGTTTTATGGAGGAGAATTAACCACTAACGATCAGTGAATAGTAATGATACACGTACATGTCCGAGTGTGTTCCGACAAACCAGACTTCCTTTGTATGGGGCATGCTTGAATTTTTCTCGGAATCGGAGATTGGGCTTCCGCCGCCACAAGCATAGTCAGGGAGGAATTTAACCCGTCGTTCATCGAGAGCTAGAGCATGACGAAAGTAGCATACGTGTAGCATGCCCTCCACTGTCATAGGAAGGCACTCGTTCCGTACAACGCCAACAGAAGAGACTGTATCCCTGGAGTTCAAGTTAACGAGCTGAGTGTCTGAGAGTGTAAATAGTCGATGCAGTACGTACCATGCTCCGACAAAATGTACCTTGACATTCCGACAGAAGGTCCTTTTAAACCGTAAAGCTGGCTCCTCTGCACCTCTCTCAGCCCCGAGTCGTTTGGGGCTATCGAGATGTGGAAGATTCATGTTACTAGACGTTTCCAGATGCAGGTGCCCGCTGGTCAGCTGAGATAAAGCACCGCTTTTCTGTCGCGAACGATAGTAAAGCTCATATGCGCTGAGCAAGGTGATTAGCTTGATTTTCATCGAGAGCCATGAGACACCCACAAGGGTATCTGCCCCTCGTTCCCTTTGTGAATCAATCCAACCTGTCGATCTGAGGTAAGTACCCCGGACCCTGTATGGATGATAGTTTATATCTACCTTTTCTATCATGGCTGAAAGGACGCGTGCTTGATATGCACCTCGAGAGAAACCTGATATCGGTTGTCCATGCTCAGAAACACAGCGCAGACACTAACGGATCGCGGAGGAGCCACCCACCGATCAGATAAATGCGATCATTTGGCCGGTAATACTCGCTGAGCCACGTATACGCCTTGAGGATGATTCGTTGGAAGCGGCTGTAACTCAGTGATCAGGAAGGAGAAGGACATCATAACATTGTCGGACACTCACAAGGCAAACATGAGATCCAACCGATGCCCGATTACCCCGAAGCAATACTTCATTCCCTTGTGGTCGGGGACAGGATACGTTCCAATACCACTGTCATAGTACGTGAGCTGACTCTTATCTTTCCGAAGTCGGCTATACAATTCGACCACGTTGGTGTTCTATCAGAGAGTTGGCAATGAGTCGTATGATGACTATACGGAATGATCGGGGGCTCACTCTACTGCTAAACTTATTCGAGGTTCCATCGATACAGATAACCAGGTTCCTGGTGCGATCGTCACCGGAATCTTCATTGTGTTCCCTTACAGAACATTCTGGGCCATCCTTCGTGCCTGTCGATGAGGGTCGGTTGCCAGGGAATTCGTCCCGAGTCTCGGATTGCGGCCCAGGTGAGCTGGGGGAACCGGTGATCCATGACTGGAGCAATTCCATGGTGGTCGGTGAGGATAACCTCGGTAGCTCTGTTGACGTTGAGGGCCAGGCTGCATCAATTGAATGTAAAGGGCGATTGTCAGGGGGTTCGTGCGGAGTTTCAGAATGCTCAGGTGGGCCAGGAGAACCAGAGTTTTTCAGTAGAGGAGACGAAGTGAACCATGACTGGAGCAGCGTTAGGATCATGGTCTCGAGGGGAGTTTATCTGCATAAAGGACGAGCAAGTTGATTTATGTTATAATCCTGGGTATTCCTCCAGCCAGCAGGCAGGCTGGTGATATCTACCACAAAGTGACTTGCAGGACCTCATCTGCGATATGTGAATAGAGAATTCTCACGACCTCTCCCGTCCAAGCTGTTCTCGTGAAACTATTGGATCGGAGTCAGAAAGATGCCTATTTTGCCAGAAGCCATTCCAGGCGTTTAGCCGGTCGGCTGACAGGCTGACCAGCCCAAAAAACCGACGTTCCATTGTGTCAAGCAGGCCTTATATAGCTTAAATATACCTTGAGAACTATTATAATTATAATGTGAACTCGATGAGACCGAGGGAATATTTTACATTTCGTGCCAAACATTCAGCCTGTGGGAGTCTCGACGTAGCCCGCCGCCAGTCGGTTGACTTATACAGGCTAAACCCGGCCGCAACCGATTTGTATGCAGATCTTCATATCGTCAGAAACGCACGTCTGCCGCGGGTGGAGTCCGTGTCGCGTCCTCGCGCACAAATCGCAGAGCACATCGTGATCATGATGGGGAATCGGATAGGTACCGAACTGGGACATGTGTACAGAATTCGAAAGCCAGGGGCAAGCTGCTCGATGGACCCCAGATCTCAAAGAGGTTTAGGCACAATTAGAAGAATTAGGTGAAAATGAGGCGAAACATGAATTTCAGCATGTCAGAAATCCGTCAGCAAACATCAGTTCACGTCGGCTTCATCGGAGGCTGTCTGTTGGCGTCGGCCGGCATCAGCTTCCTTCCCGTTGGTATTTACTAGTCGGGTTGAGCAGAAGCGGAAGGAAATACAACGTCTCATTCATTGAGCCCTCGACGTTTCAACACTCAGACTGCATGCATATGCAGGCAACCGCATTGAGTCTTGAGGCTTGGGCGCTTGAACCATCCGTCATCCTGAGTACAGTACTGACTGCGGAGACTAAAGCCAGTCGGTGGCTGAGCGCTCAGGATCGTCTATTTTGATCAGTACTCTACTCAGTCACGTTTCAACGTTCAACGTTCACGCGTTCACGTTCAGCCCCCAAATTCCAGCCTGTCAATTGTGCAGCCAAAAACCATCATCATTTTCTCCTCGTTTCTGACGCATTGCCGATCTGTACCGATCACCCCTCTTCCATTCACCCTCAGTGACACAGCACCTAGCCGAACGCTCTCGAGCGAAATATGCTGATCCACCCAAAATCCACCGCATCTCGCTGTACCCGATGCGCGAGTGTATAGACACTCTACGAGCCCTTTGCCCAGGTCCTTTGCTGAATCCCTCGGTTCGCTTCCCTGTCCTTCCTTGACTCCATACCTTCAGCATCTCGGCTTTCCTCGAGATACTCTGACTCTGCCATCAAAACTTACATTGCCCATTGATTCGTACGTCTCGTGCCGCCTGCTAGTGCGATTGACTTGTCGCCTTCTTATTCAGAGTGTCCTGCGTTCAGGATTCCTTCAAGCAGCGTTAGACGAATTGTCAAGCTCTACGAAGTCGAACTGAATAGACGCCCTCCGATGAGGATTTGACGGACCCGAGCGTTTGCCGCTCTGATGATCTCGAGTCAAGTTCGAGCTTCGAGCTCCCTAGTCAAACAGTAGTATCCAGTAGATGTTTCGGCTCAAAATTCAAATGCGACGTCTGAGCGTCATGACATCCGACTTCTCGTAGATGTCAACTTTAACTCTACAGGACACAGGCAGATCATTAAGATGCTGCGGAGGATCGATTCATCGGAAGTTGAGACGAACAGTTCATTGAGGTATGTGGATGAAGCCTCAATGTGCAACATGCACGGAGATCTCCAGAGAGCACTCACAGGTTGGACTTTTTCCGGCGTGGCTGGAGCTGTTACCATACTGCCGAGGCGTGTCCATTCTTCGTGCTCTTTTATGATGGGCGTGTTCAAGTAGGCCTGAAGCGGCATCCTGACCTATTGACTCACGCCCTCGATACTGACCAAAAAGCAATCCTGGAGTCAGTGACGTGAGAGACCAATCCCTACCCGACAGTGGTCGGTTACAGGCTTAGTGTTCAAGCTCGGTGTTTGAACATGTATCTTTGATTCCCTGTATGATCCTTAGGACGGTTGTAAGTTGGCTGTTATCCGGAATACATCATTTAAAAAAGAGCAAGAGTAGCTAAGTTTTGAGTCTCCTAGAAGTAGTAGATAATCAGAGGCTGGCGCACTCGTCTGCCCCTCAGGATACGCGTAGAGGTCAAAGTTCTTGAGCATCGACCTCAGAATGTCGCCAACCGGGCGCTCAGGCTGGTCGAGACTCGAGTTTCAATCAAGCTTTTCGTGTGAAAGAAAAAAAGGAAAATTGAACCGTCACCGCCGTCACGTGTAGGTCGCGTCTTCCAACCGCGGCAAGGATTTGTTCGAGTTTGTTTCCAACCACCAACCATGGCGTCTCGGCTACCCCACCTGCGAAGTTCCTCACCTACGATGCCAGCACACTCAACACTATCCTTAGTCTATGTAGACGGAGGCGAATGTCAATTTGTAAACATTGTAAACAGTGTCACCAAAAAGAAAGGCAATAGCTGAAGAAGACGAAGAACTCGACCGGCCTCAAAAATTGCCTGTGGCAGTAGGCGTCAATGGACCTGTACGACCTCCCAAGCCTCTTCGAACAAACCGAACAGCGACAAATCTCTCAAAAATCACCCAGGCCTACGAGTTGGGGGCAGGCCAGTTCGGCCGCGGACCCTGGAGGCGACAAAGTTCGAGCCCATAAATACGCCTAGTACGCCTATGTACAATCATTCCTGCGATTACTTGAAAAAAAAGCCTTCGTTTGTTACGTGATCAAGCAGTCTCTTGCCGCTAGGCCCCTCCTCATCCCATAGAGTAACGCCACCACGATACCGGGTCCCTGCCGCGATGCATCGTCGCTCCCTCTGGACCCCCTGGACCCCCCCAGCATACGACAGAGAGTAGATAGCTGAGTGGTGATACATTGTCTCTCCAACCGGCTGTATAGGCTTTGCAGAAACGTCGAATATCTCGACCGTTCCCAAGGCATCGTCGAGACCACACGCTAGTCGATTATCAGCACCAGCGAGGGCATTGATGGCACTCGAACTTCCCGCAGTCAGTTCCTCCGTTGAGAAAGTTTGGCCCAACCTGGTCCATCTGCGAATGGCGCCATCGTCACCACCAGTATAGAAATAACGGCTCGTTGGAAACGTAACGGCACGCGCTCCATAGCTGTCCGCCGAGATCGCGTCCGACGTTGATTCTACGTCCCACATGCGGACCATTTTGTCCTCAGAAATAGCCACGAGCTTCTTCGAGTCTTGAGAGATCGACAAGCCAGTGATGACACCATCTGGGCCATAAAATGCCTTCATCCCGTCAAGCGTGCCAACCATATCCCTTAGTGGCGGGTCAGACTCTTTCATCGGAACGCACCAGGACCATATGACGTGTCCCGAAGGCCCTGAGGTTGAGTAGTATATCCTTCCGTTATCGGAGGAGAAACGAACGTCCAAGATCGAATCCTTTTCATGGTTCTTCTGGATGGCGCCGCGCTTTTCGAGGTTCCACACTACGACCCTTTTGGCCTCGCGAGGCTCGTTGAAGCCGACGGCGACAAGACCTCCATTCGGGGAAATCGCGATGCAGCGAGCACCACGAACCTCAGAAGGCAGCAATGAAAGGTCGGGTTGCAAGCTAGAATCTACCTTGTCAAACGAGTTGGAAGTGGTGTCAACAACTGTGACCCTTCCGGAGTCACGAGCAAGGTACACCAGACGATTCCCGTCCGCAGATATGGAGACCCAAACGGGCCCGGTTTGTGGCAACGTGAATATTTCGCCTGGAAGTGGTACAAGTCAATCAAAAACTGTGAAAAACAAGTACGTGCTATCCAGACGCACCTGTTCCGAAGGTAGAGAGGAATTTTCGCGCAAACTCTTTTAGGTCGTCGTTCTTGCGTGGCAGTCTCATCATGTCACCAAGAACCGGCGGCAGACGTCGAGGCGCGTTCTTTTGGAATAGTAGGGCACCTTCCTGAATCAAGGCGTCCATTGCCCCTGTCGCGTCGCACTGCTGCTTCGGAGAGTCAACCTTCTGAAAATCCTCGTACAGTTTATGTATCAGGTCCTGAAACTGCAACTGCCCCTCTCCTGTTGTGACCGCGCACTGTTAGCGATACGACGTCGGAATGTGCAACTGACCTGACTTACTTTCTGTCGCCATTCGCTTGAACTTCTCCATGACGGCAACTAATTCGTACTCGGACGCTGGATCTGGCGAAGGAGGGTGTACCTGTATAGATTTGTAGACTCGTTTGTGGTGTAGGAGTGTCAGGGTTTGGAAGTACGTCAAGAACTCGTAAGCAGTATTGGGGGTGCTATCTGGCTCAATGTATTCGTAGATGGAGGAGTCTCGATATTGGTGGGGTAAATTCTTCGAAGCATATTGACCCTTTTTCGCCGAATACACCGACTGGTGAATGAATTGTCCAGGTAAAATGGGGCGTCGTTTTCCTAGGTGAGGCCTGCAACTTAGATTGAGTTCTTGCATCAAGATGGATGAGACTGAACAACCTACCGACGTGTAGTCTTATTATCATCAACATACGAGCGCTCTGTGTTGGTGGTTTGCGCTGACTTCGAATCGTACGCAAGATGTTTCAAAGGGAAGTATTCGAGTGCTCTCCAAAGTCCTTTCAGGGACTCTTGGATTTCGGCTCCATCCTTCATGGTAGGGTCGTTAGTCGAGCTCCCGACGAAAAGATCCTCAATGCGCAACCCGGCTCTCGCGGCCTCTTGGCTCATCCAACGGAGAGCAGGGCGGTTGTTATTGAGGGCCGTATTGTCCGCGTTTCCACCTCCACTATGGTTGATGGAGGAGAATCAACGACTGACGATCGGAAAATGGCAAGCAATCATCCACCTACATGTCCGAGTGTGTTCCGACGAACCAGACTTCCTTTGTATGGGGCATACTCGAATTTTTCCCGGAATCGGAGATTGGGCTCCCGCCGCCACAAGCATAGTCAGGGAGGAATTTGATCCGTCGTTCATCGAGAGCCAAAGCATGACGAAAGTAGCATACATGCTGCATGCCTTCCATCGTCATAGGGAGGCTCTCGTTCCGTACGACACCAACAGAGGAGACTGTATCCCTGGAGTTCGAATTAACAACTTGAGTGCCCCACAGTATATCCCGATGGTCGGTACAGTACGTACCACGCTCCGACGAAATGTACCTTGACATTCCGACAGAAGGTCCTTTTGAACCGTAAAGCCGGCTCCTCCGCACCTCTTTCAACCCCGAGTCGTTTGGGACTGTCGAGATGTGGAAGCTTCACAGACGTTTCCGGACGCAGACGTCCATTGGTTAATTGGGACGGGGGCTCGCCGTGTTTCTGTTGCGAACGGTAGTAAAGCTCATATGCACTGAGCAAGGTGATTAGCTTAAGATTGATCAAGATCCATGAGACACCTACAAGGGTATTTGCCCCTCGTTTCCTTTATGAATCAATCCAACCTATAGGCCTGAGGTAAGTATTCCTGCATGGACGACAGTTGTTGGTGTCTACCTTTTCTATCATAGCTGAGAGGGCGCGTGCTTGGTATGCACCTCGAGAGAAACCTGGTACCGGTCATCTATGCTCAAAACACACAACGACACAGACTGATCGCTGAGAAGCCACATACCTATCAGATAAATGCGATCATTTGGGCGGTAATACTCGCTGAGCCATGCATATGCCTTGAGGATGGTTTGTTGAAAGCGACTGTAATTTGGTGATCAGGAACCAGCAGAAAGATACATTGTTGGACACTCACAAAGCAAACATGAGATCCAACTTATGTTGGATTACCCCGACGTAATATTTCATATTCTTGTGGTTGGGGACAGGATACGTTCCGATACCACTGTCATAGTACGTGAGTTGATCCTTATCCTTCTGAAGTCGACTATACAATTCGACCACGTTGGTGTTCTGTTGGAGAGTGAGTAAACCTTATTATGACTGCACAGAAATAATTCAGGGCTCACTCTGCTGCTGAACTTGTTCGAGGTTCCATCGATACAGATAACCAGGTTCCTGCTGCGATCACCACCGCAATCATGATTGTGTTCCCTCGCGGAGCAAATTGGGGTATTCTTCGGGATGATTGTCGACGATTTTGTTTGTTGGATCAAGCTAGGCCGTGTGGGTGGCGGCTTGGGGGATCGGACAGCCTTCTCCGGGCTAGACGATGGCAACATGACAGTTGAAACAGAAGAGTCGTGAAAGCTTGATAGAGAAGGCTGAGGGGACAGAGGAGACGATGAAGACAACGGCGGTAGTTCTTTCGAGGGTTGGCTTGCAACATCTGGAAGTAAAGGCCTATTGTCAGGTGGTTCGTGCCGAGGTTCAGAATGCTCAGGCGAGCTGGGGGAGCCAGAGGTTTCGGGTAGAGGAGACGAAGCGAACCATGACTGGAGCAGCGATAGGACCATGATTTTTGGGGGATTCTATCTGTGCAAAGGACAAGCAGGCGAGTTTATGTTGCCGTTCTTAGGTTTGTTCCAGCCAGCAGGCAGGCTGGTGGCATCTACCGAAGGGTGACATGCAGAAACACATCTGCAATATGTGAATGAAATAAACGGCCTTCTCCCGTCCAACCTATTCCTCATGAAACATGTGCCTGCCGTTAGGTCGGAGGAACGTACCCCGGTAAGTAATGGGGGGGGAGATTGCGCATGCCCATGAGAAGCGAAAGAGCAAGATTATGGGGTCCAGGAAAGTAGCCTTACAGAGAAACGAGACCTTCAAGCATCCGTTTCGAGCGGTTGTAGACGCCATTCACAACGTTGTGGTTGCCTTCGCAGGCGGGTGCGTGCATTGTAGACTGGAGGATGCGTTGAATGATAAAGCGGCGATCATCGACATTAACTTCTGTGAAAGTGAGAGTGAGAGTGAGGCTAATGTGGAGTGTTCATTCACAATGTAGATAGCAGGATTTTTGAGCATTGATCCGGAACGTTGAGCAGCGCTGGTTAGAGTTTAGAACTCGCGTGACGGTGAAGGAAGAAAATTTGGAGTGTCAACGCCATCACGTGACGGTGTAGGGCGCCCGGCGCGTCTTCCCAACCGCGGCAAGTGTTTGTTCAACTTTGTTTCCAACCACCAACCATGGCGTCTCGGCTACCCCGCCTGCGAAGTTCCTCACCCACGATGCCAGCACATTCGACAGTGTCACTGAAAAGAAAGGCAATCGCTGAAGAAGATGAAGAAGAACTCGACCAGCCTCGAAAATTGCCTGCAGTAGGCGTCAATGGACCCATACGACCTCCCAAGCCTCTTCAAACGAATCGAACAGCAACAAATCTCTCGAAATCATCTCTAAACGCACCAAAATCACTCACCGTACCTAAGGCACCCACTTTGACAACCCGTTCAATGGTCAGAGGAACAAGTGCACCCCCAACTCAACCTAGTACCTCGGCTCGTGCGACGTCGAGAACAGCGACGAGTGGGATTCGTGCGGCAGCATCGAGATCGGTGTCGGGGCCGAATCGTCCAGCTCCCGGCAGGGGACCGGAAGACAAACGTTTTGCTACTTTCCAGGCCAAGCTGGACTCGCTTGAATCTGCACAGGCAGCTGAAGCGACCAGGTTTGAGGCAGAGCGGGCGAAGGTATTGGAGTTGCAGGAGAATCAGAGGGCAATGTCGCAGCAGCTGTCGGCGGCCAAGGACTTAGAATTGAAAGGCAGGGCAGAACTCAACATCGCCAGTGACGAGATTGCCAACCTGAAGAAGAAACATGCCAGGGAGGTTACCGACCTAGAGATTGACCTCCAGAAGAAAGATAGGCTGTTGCGAGACGCGAATGAGGATTTGAGGATATGTCGGAGTGACTTGAAGAGGGAGAGGGAGACTGTTTCCGCACTCAAAACGACCTTATCACAACAATCCAACGCGCAGCTCACCTTAACCACCGAGAACCAATCTCTGCAAGCACAAAACACGTCGCTCCGTGCCGAAGTGGACGCTTATGCCCAAAAGGTCTCGGAGCTCAACTTCTTGCTCGAGTCAGCAGAGAAGCAGGCGTCAGAACTCAGAGGGGAGGCGATGGAGAGTGAAGCGGTTCGCAGGAGACTCCATAACATGGTGCAGGAGCTGAAGGGTAACATCCGGGTGTTCTGTCGAGTGCGCCCGGTTCTTCCCTCGGATGCATCCAACTACGGACCCGCTCCGACCAGCACATCTGGTTCGGGGTCTAGTAGCCCTGTTCCACCGTCCGCTGATGATCTGGAGGCAATGAAGGCAGAAGTTTCTTTCCCTGATCGTCGGGATCACAAAGAAATTGTGCTACGGTCGTTGAGCGAGAGTGTCACTGGCCAAGAACGAATAGAGAACTACAACTTCTCCTTCGACAGGGTGAGTTTCCTCGCCGAGCCCTCTTCATCGAAAATCGTATTTACTCTTTTCAGGTCTTTGAACCAAGTTCTACTCAGGCTGAAGTATTTGAAGAGATCTCGATGCTGGCACAGAGCTGCATTGACGGCTACAACGTTTGCATATTCGCCTATGGCCAGACTGGGTCAGGGAAATCATTCACGATGGAGGGAGGGACGGTACGTCTCCGTGACCATCGACTTATTCCTGGAATTGACGATTCTCTAGACCGATGCTACGCAAGGTATGATTCCTCGGGCAGTCGAAAAGGTTTTCCGTGTTGCGGAAGACCTGAAGACTAGAGGGTGGGAGTACAAGATTGAAGGCCAATTCCTCGAGATAGTGCGTACCCATGCACTCGCCTCTTACTGCAAATTAACCACCCTTACTGTAGTACAACGAAACCATTAACGACCTCCTCGGGAAAGGAGACTTCGACAAGAAGAAACATGACATCAAGCATGATCTCAAGACCGGCTCGACGCGTGTCACCGATTTAACCGTCATACCTCTGCAGAATCCAAGCCAAGTCCGCTCCCTCCTCGCTGTTGCGCAATCCCGCAGATCGGTAGCTGCCACTCTGATGAACGAGCGTTCCTCGCGTTCGCATTCCGTCTTCACTCTACGCATCAGCGGCACCAATCCTAGCACCGGAGAGACTTGCGAAGGTTGCCTAAATCTAGTCGATTTGGCTGGGAGTGAGAGGATCAACGTGAGCTTCGGAAACGGATTCGGGACAGGAGGATGCAGCAATGACAAGGATCGGCTGAGGGAGACGCAGAGCATCAACAGGAGTTTGAGCGCCTTGGGCGATGTTATTGCTGCGTTAGGCGAGAAGGGAGAGAAGGGAGACAAACATATCCCATATCGCAATTCCAAGGTGAGGACATCAGACCTCTTGCCAAGTGCAGCTCGTTTGCTGACAAGAGGTCTCTCCAGTTAACCTACCTCCTTCAAAACTCGTTGAGCGGCAACTCGAAAACACTGGTGAGGATTGCATGTATTGAATGCGGGATATTGACCGACTGACTGTGTGATTACAGATGGTGCTCAACCTCTCACCGTTAGCAGCTCATTTAAACGAATCGCTGACTTCGCTGCGATTCGCTACGAAGGTGAGTCTCGTTTGACATCTGCACCGCTCGTGTCCTGAATCTTCTTCAGGTGAACAACACTACAATAGGTACCGCTAAAAAGCAGACACGGAACCCTTAATTCCGAATGTTTGGCACAGCCTGTTCACATTTCATCGCCTACTTTCTGCTACAGCATCGGACACTGTATCATCAACCCTTGTGTTTATTTCTCTTTCGGTCATTTCCGCCTTGTTCACTATTCCTTGTAGACCAAGCGATTCATATTCTAATTAATCTTAAGATATCGATTATTCAGTCCGTGTCTATCCTCAACGCTGCACTACCGTTAGCAGGATTGCCGTTGGAAGGCCCGCGTCTTGATCCGTATTGTTCATTCTAGTAATCAGCGTCCTGTTCGACGAGGCGGAAGCCCCCAGAGAACTCCCAGCTGACTTTCATACGGCCAACATCCAAATTGGCGAGTTTCTTGAAGGCGCCTTCGGAAAGGTCGACATCATTAGGACCGCATCCCGGGCACAGGTCGGCGACTTTGACTTTGACAGACTTGTTCTTGTCTAAAGCGGTAACCCAGTATCAGTGGCCATCGAGGGTTGGAAGAGACAAAGAGCAAACGTACAATGAACGGTGAGATGCTTGTTACATTTGCCTCCGTTGGCGTAGTGGCCACGAGGGAGAGCGACAATCATATCGGAGTTCTGGAGCTTGTATCCGCAAGCACCGTAACCACCATTGGGCTGGTACCAGGTAGCTGTAGAGAGAACGTGAGGGTCGAGCCAGATGAGGTTCAAGACTACTCACCATCACCAGTGTTAGCAAAGGTACTGGGGAAGCCAACCTCCATAGCCTCAGGGTCGGCTTCGACCATCTCGGAAAGTGCCATTACATCGTCGTCCATATCCAAAAGCTGGAGACCGCCCTTGACGTTCCAGGTAACCTTAATCCTACCAGTACCAAGGCTAGCCAGCTGCTTGAAAGCACCCTCAGAGAGGTCGATATCGTTCGGTCCGCAGCCGGGGCAGAGATCGACTACAGTAACGTCGACGTGTTTACCTTTGTCTGCGGTGAGAGTGAGCTGAAGGACTCCAGTGACATGATGCGTTCTTTCCCAGGGACTTACAGGCGACGTCAAGATGCTTCCAACATTTCTGGCCACTGGCGTACTGGCCTTGAGGGAGAGCCACAACGAGATCGGAGTTGGAGGATTTGGCACCGCAAGCACCGTAGCCCCCGTTCGGCTGGTACCAGGTAGCTGTGTAAACCAGAGTGTCAGCTTGCAATCGAGAACGTTCGTGAGATCTCCCTTCACCATCGCCTGTAACTTTAGCATCGACAGGCGGGTCGTCTTCGGAGTCTTCGGAATCGACAAGTTGAAGGCCACCAGAAAATTCCCAATTGACTTTCATGCGGCCAACGTCCAGTCCAGAAAGCTTCTTGAAAGCGCCCTCCGATAGGTCGACGTCGTTAGGGCCACAACCCGGGCAGAGGTCAGCAACCTTCACGTTAACGGACTTATTCTTGTCTGTAGGGCAGGAGGCCTTGTGTCAGCCGTAAAATTCGAGAGGAAATCAACACTAGCGGAGCTCACAATGAACAGTCAGATGCTTGTTGCACTTTCCGCCGTTGGCGTAATGCCCGCGAGGGAGGGCGACAATCATGTCAGAGTTTTGCAACTTGTAGCCGCAGGCACCGTACCCGCCGTTGGGCTGATACCAGGTAGCTATTGTGCGTACGGTTCGACGTTGAGTACGATCGTAGACATGAACCTGTAGTCGCAATCGATGGACGTACCATCTCCGCTGTAAGCCGTGACGAGGCCGACCGAGGTGAGTAGAGCGTGAACAGCTGTAGGAAGGAGATACATGTTTGTAACCTGTGAGAAGTGTCGATAATGAGCAAAATGCAGAGGGAAAGGCCCGTTTTTATACCTGCTAATGGACTGTCCCGGAGCTCCATTGGCTACAAGGAGAGAACTAAGTTCCTCTGCGTTTGCTGGAGGTGTAAGCTTGCTCCGAAGCGGCGCCCCATTGCTGTATATCGGAATTGAGAGAAGCATCATATCATGTAGTAATAGAAAAGATTGGAATGGGGAAACTTGCCCCCGGGCAGGACGGGTATGCTTGTGGGCGTCATGTAGATATCAACGATGATTTACCTCCTTGAGTCCTACGCAGAGAGCACTCCGCTGCAACCAGGGAGCTTGAATGATACGTTTCGCGCCTTGTCGAACTATCCTGATGTCTGAAGAGAATGAAGGCCGATCGAAAAGCTAGATGAGCCTCAAGATCGAGGTCCATCGAGGATAAAAATAGGAAAACCATCTTGAGGAACGGTGGAGAAATGGGCGCGCCGAGGAATGGCGTCCATTGCGTTCATAACCTCGTTAGATCCACGAATTCATATTCGTTACTCGGATCAGCAGGTTCTGTATATGTTTCAGAGGGTGTCGGGGAGGCTTGTCGATTCAGTATCCCGGGAATCTGCTCCATCGTCCCAGGCCACTGGTCTACACAGGTTGTACTCATTATTTAAACCTCTCTAGGAAACTGGCTTAGTGGCGTTCTACAGCATCGGAGGATCGATTTTCTTTGTTCCGAGTCGTCCGTCCGATGGATCTTGTTATGAGCCTCTAAGCCACGTAGTCCGCTTTGTAAAGCTTGAGGAGTCACTAGATTTCCTTCCTTTCAAAAAATTTTTATACAACTTGGTTGGCGTCGATATCATCTTCTTATGCATCTGGCAGAAGAGACCGATTAGTTGTTGATTGGGGGTCAATGAGAAAAGACGAAGAAGACCGTGAGGGTTCTACGGAAGAAGCAACCGGGTTATGCCGTCGACTTGTGCCACAGGAGATTACGGGCGCTATCATGGCGCTAATTCTGGCGCAGGCAATCGCACCCTGCAATCCCCCGAGAGAGAGTCCCAGCGTTTCATTCTGACAAGTGTATTGCATACTGATACAATGGCTACAAGATTATATAAATTACAACAAATGAAACCGCCCTGCGAACTCCGCAAAATCCATAATCTGTATCTTACACCTTCATAAACGAGAATAGGCTGCTTAGCTCCACCCATCGACGCCCGCACTGATCCAGATACTTCTCGACAGACCCAGACATGATGGTCAAGAAAGCCGAATGCGTATTCACTAGCGCTGACACCGCCTCTGAAAGATGGTTTGAGAGATTGCATGAAGAAGATCACCACCGTACCCACCTAACGAATCAGTTCCAGTGGCATTCTTGATAGCGCGTTGTCCATCGAAGAGGTAGGCGAAATATCTCAGCTGATTATAGATATTCTCATCAGAGTACTGCAGGAGTCTTGTTCAGTATGATAGGCCGGTTGCAGAAAGATGGACACCCACCTCGAAAGCTACGTTGGCTTTGCATCCCGGCCTTAAGCACCTTCGACCATACACGCCCATCATGCGGGTACGATTACCGCACGTCTGATCCGTACACACAGTCCAAGATTCATAAAATTTGGTGATATGTTTTCTGATCTGTGACTCTAGCTGTGCTTGGAGGCTGCCTAGCTGTAGAGGTTTCTGGCACGCAGGACAGAAACGTCCATTTGGCAACAAACAGCAGCCCTAAAGAGGGAAGAATCAGTAGCTGTCGAAATCCCCATGGAATTCACGGAAAACAGACCGTTCGGTCATTCAGAGGGGCAAAAGTCCACTCTCCGCGACAGTCACGACAGCGAACCTTAAAATCTTCTGCATGTTTGAATCTCTGCGAATCCGACAATTGAGAATCAAGGCTAGCGAATCCGCCTTCTTCGGCGGAACTAGAGACAGTAACGCGATATCTATTTGGGTCAAGGCCTAGTAACGTACATCAGTATACGAATCGAGAAAACTGATGTACACATACCAAGGCATTCCGCCAGGCGAGCGCGGTCTGTTCCCTCAATAGGCTCGCATAGGCGTTCCACAGGGGGAAGCACCTGCTGTGATAGATAATACTCGTAATCTGACGGCGAAAGAGGGACCCATCAGCTGTGCGCGTCGGGGGAACAGGGTGGTTCCATACCTATCTTCAGATTGGAATCGGCTTTACGGAGTTCGTCGCGATGATGAGCGCGATCCGACTGAGCAGTCTTCGCAGTCTCCGCTCCTTCAGGCAAACAGAATATGTAAGGAATCACATCGCCCGCACGAGCATTGCCTCCTTTTGCTTTCATCTTGAGAGCAACTTGAACGTGCGGTTGACCTTCACTCTTGGGATATGCTTCGGGGTCTTTGCCAAGCCGCTGTTCGAGTGGTTAGATTTTGCAAAGGCACGGCTGCGAAACGAGACAGACCTTGTGTATCGTGAAATCATCGAGTTTCATTTGACCACCACGGACATTTTGGCCGACTGTCGTTAGATATTCGTGGATTTGTTCAATCACGATTTCGGTAGGCTCCCCCGAGAGTATCTGATTCAATACGAATCTATTTGGTCCGCGTAAGCCATAGGTAGACTGCAAAGGGCCGCAGAAACGACTCACTGTGAGATGTTCTTGGAGAGGTCACAGTACTCGCGACGTTTCATATCGAGACCCTTGACCTCCGTTGACGTCCTACTTCCGTCTTCCATCTTGATAGCAGCGTATTTCTTCTTTTGCAGAAGCAACAGCCGCTGGAAAACGCCATCAAGGTCAATCTCGAGGAGCTTGTAACATTCGTTAACGGCCTTCTTGAACTCCGCAGAAATCTTGAGTGCTTCGGACAGTTCGGTGACATTAGAGTTCACGAATACGGAATCAGTGTCACCGTATACGACCTGGAGATATCACCGTCAACACGTGATGGTTTGGGGTATTGGGGAAAGATTCACATCAAGATTCATGCTCTCGGCCAGCTCCTTGGTATGGGTCAAGATCTCTCGTCCCTTATATGTTGTCAGGGAGGCGAGCTGACGGGCATAGAACCGGGAATATTCGAAACCCAGGCATCCGTACATACTGTTTGCGGTCAGTTTGAGAGCTTGTTGAGTTATGTCGTACTGAGGAGGGATGGCCAAATTAGGACTGGAGGGAGTAACACAGGTCCTAAAAACTCACCTGGAGCAGCTGGGTCGTAGTCGCAGTCTTGTCTTTCATCAATGATTTGACCGCTCTGCGCCTCTTCACGAGAGTAGAAATGAGTCGAGGTAGGACACCTTGCGGCACCTCCTGCCCTGGTGGATCCGGTTGAATTTGTTCACCATGCTGAAGAATCAGGTTCAGTGCAGTCCGCCGTAGATAAACCGACGAATCTCACCTCATCCTCTGCATCCGGGATCGGCTCAATGGTGGTAAAGTCGATGTTATACTCCTGAATGATACTGGGGTAGAGCGAATTGAAGTCCATGACCAAGATGTACTTGTCCCACAAGCCTCGCTTCGGATCGAAGACCAAACCACCCTTGTACTTGTCCTTTTTCTTGCTCTTCGGGGCGTCCTTGTGTGCTTCGGGATCGTCATCGACGGGTTCAGGCTTCGCGGCCTTCTTCGCCCAGGCTTTCTCCTTGTCGGGACAGACATATTTGAGCCGATGGAATTCGTGTAGAAGAATGTATTCATTTCTCTCCGCTCGACCTCCATTCAAGGTCTTGTTCCTGTACAGACTTTAGTCACTGAACAACGGAAGTGAGGGCGTGTAAAGCTCACCAGGCGTTCCCAGCGATGTTCGTCAGCTCTTTGGTCAATGGAATTATTTGAACCTTCGACGCGAGAGCCATGTGATAATGTGCATCAAGTTCGCAATGGCGTACGAATGTCATAAGCCTTTCTGGTCCGCTGAGAGAACTATCAAAGTAATTCGTAAACTCGTCCGGATCGATGTCTTGGCGGTCACTCTTGAGATGGGTCTTGCACATCTCAGTGAGTGACCACGTAGTGGAGGAGATCATACTCTGAAGCGTCATGTTAGAAAATACTGTAGCCGCAATGCGGAATGGAGACAGCGCACCTTCGCGCCGTCGCTCGTCAAGTCACACATCAACCTCCCAGTCAAGAACTTGATGTTTGTGCCTTGTTTCCCAATATTGGGCCACCTTGAGCGTCTGAAGCGCCCAACTCTTGACCAGTGGTCGACCTTGAGGTCTCGCATGCGATGAAGCAACACATCAAGGGAGACACCAAGGAAATCATGACCAACGATGACATCCGGGTCCGCTCTGTGGATTGCGGCTGCGAGGGCGAAACGATCAGAACTCTGAGATACGGTGCTGACGTGGACGAGCCCTACCGAGCAGGCTACTTAAAAGCATGCGTTCGTTCTTCATACACGACACGACACCTTTGCCATTTGCTTTGGCATGCGCCTCGAAGCCAGAAGGGAACTTGTCACCGAGAGGTCGAACGAAGGTTTGTACAGTGCAGGGTAGGCGCTCGGGCGGGGTAGGATCATCGATGACCGCTTTAGCACCCGGTCAGCTTATACGCGAAGACATGACGGAAAACACGTACTATTATGCCAGATTCTAGCCGTACTGCAGACCACTTCTCTCCTGTTATCCTTGTGGTTGACAACGGTGCGAACGCTAACGCTCAAGACCGTTAACGGAGGGATGACAGTGGGAGCGCTATTATCTTTGTCCGAGAAGGGGTTGAAGTCCTTGGGATTGCCAACAGTCGCTTCGAATTTGCACCACGATATCTGCGTGTCCTGTTAGATGTGGGGTTCGCAAAAATAAAAATCCATGATGCTTACACCCTTGAAGTTCACCTCCGGTTCCTTGATCTTTATCCAACACGGGCCCTTTATCCTTCGCTTGAGGACGAGTAATTCGAAAGAGCTAGTGGTGGTGCCAAAGACTCTAGCGATATTGGGGCTTTGAACGTTGCTAGGAAGTTGGGGTTCTGCGAAACTGAATCAGACTCCGGTGAACGAGAGTAAAGATAGCCAGGGCTCACCGCTGAAAGGGTACGCGACCTTGAGCCACGACGTCTTCTCCCTGGGTACGTCAGCTTCGCCAAACGCGTAACTTCGCTCGACAAATTTCCCTTTGAACTTTCCAATCCCAGCCTTCCTCCTGATCGCGTCGAAGTCCCCGTAGATGTTCACGTGCGACGGCACTTCATCCGTATCGTAATACTTTCCATCTTCGCCTTCCTCGACGCGTTGCTCACGCGGCAGTACAAAAAGGTTGCGTTCCAAATTCTCGACGGTAACGCAGGCGGAAATGAATGCTCCTGAGGTCTTGTCCTTGACCTTGCCGATGAATGAAATTTGCCCATCGTGCTCGAGGTAGTCCAGCCAATAAAAGTGTAGTGAGCCATCGGTCTCCAGGGCGGAGACGCTGGAGGCATTTGCGGAGGAAGCAGATGGTACTTTAGGACCAAGCGAGTCCGCAGCGGCAACGGTGAGAGAATCGTAGACGGACAACCACGATGGTAACGCGTTCTCCTTCTCCTCCGCCTTGGGTAGCCTGTCCAAGTCCATCGCTTCAGTCTTGACGACCGGTTTGACTTCAAGGTCATCGTCATTGAGAAGGCTCATGTCGATATCGTCGAACGATTCAAAGTCGTCGTCGGTCTTCGTTTGCATGTCCATTTGAGACAAACGTTGGGCAGCTGGGGTGGTTTCGTCGTCGTCGTCGAGTCTCTGCTTCTTCTTTGGACTGAAGAAAGCATCGTCGTCAGAAGGCGCGGTCAAGAGGTCGTCTATGGGTCCATCTGAAGATGGCTCAAACGTGTCGTAGCCACCACCATTTCGGTACGGGACTGGCGAGGAACTACCATCGTAAACAGGTGAGGGCTTGCGTTTCCTGGACTTGACAGTTATGGTGACAGGTGCAGAATCCATGGAGGTGAAGAGGTCGGCCATAAAACTCGACTCTTCCTCCGCAGAAACCGCCTTGCGGTAATCGTTGATGGAGGTCGCGACAGTTGGCGGTGGAGGTGCTTTGGGCTTGCCTTTGCCTTTCGCTGTGGAGGATTTCGACGATTTCTTGGTAGCTTCATAGATTATTAGCTCGAAAAATTCAAGGAGCAAGCCTTCCACGCACACTTCTTCTTCACTGACTCTTCCGCAGAATCGGGGTACTCTTCGTCTGCCTCCGACCAATCATCCATTCCATTGTCCATGTATCCATCTACACCATCGTCAACAACAAAATCATCTTTTTGAAGTCTTCCTTTGACGATCCGCTTGTACTGATCCTCGCTCACTTCGTCGTAAATAGTCACGTCCTCGTCCTGCTGGATGGTTAGATTGGAACCAGGAACGTGTCGATAACGCGTCTGACCTTGAAAGTACGCGCTACGCCCTGCCTGGAGCGCTTCAGGTCAGCAAGAGCTGCTAGTTTGGATTTTTTGTCGACTCTGTTGGACATATCGAAGAGGGGGAAGAGTGAAGGAACGTGTCGAGAGTCAAGTTGAAGCCGGCTGTTGAGGGAATCTTTCCCACACGACGTGACGCGTCAACAAGTACAAACCTCCCTTCCAATTCAATCCAATGTGGATTCACTGTCATCCTTATTTCCTACCACATGCTCAGGTCGTCTGCAGTTCGACGCTCGAGATGTCCAGTTCAGCACTCAGTTAGAAATCTCTCATTATGGTGCAGACCTCAGGCTCGTTGTATTACCCATATCCCTTCTAAAACTATACCGCGAGTCGCTCGCCATTCCTTTGGGCTATCAAACCACGGAGATAGGACTCCACGATGTTTTTCTACCTCAAACGCCGACATCAACACTGCAGAGGATAGTGCATTGGCACAGGGAGAATTGCCTGATGCATTCATGGTGAGGCCGAGGAACCTGGTGAGTAGTCGACGTAGCTCTCCAAAGCACTACCCGAAGCTAATTGGTACCAGTCAGAAGAAGACGCCTGGGCAGTCATAAAACGTTCACAAGAAGTTTGGCCGCCTGTGCGAGGCACTGAAGAAATTGCTGATGTCTGGTCGTCTGATTGGGCCCAATGGCCCCATCTCTTTGCTCTGTATTGGCACTCCTCGAACTACCTCATGATCCCTGCTGTCGAAATGTTCGTGAATCTACAGTACGGGATTGAAGGAGAGACGCGTCCTCTTCTCTACTCCATCCCAGTACCCGACGAAAAATGGGAGGCTTGGGCAAAGGAAGCTGGAGCGGATCCCGACTCGCCGCAAAACGACTACCTTCTATTCACGATTGTCGGAAAGGAAAAGGAGGCGGTTTACATTGCGAATCTAGATACCCAGGACATTCTACAACTCTTCGAGGGCGACGAACCTGTGACAGTTGATACCCTCGTTCCCCTCCTCTCGAATACCGACAGGTTGCGGTACGAGTTGCTTCCGCCGTCGGAGGAGGGATGCAAGCTCCTTGACCGTATATTCGCTCGGGACTCTACTGTTAGGGAAACACTGGGAGAGGAAAGATGGCTGGGGATGGTTCCACCTGACACGCAGCCTTGGCAGGAGTGGTCAGCTTTGCCTGAGAATGTGGAGGAGAGTCTGGAGAACGAGATCGAGGAGGATGTAGAAGGAAAGCTCGAGGAGTATGAGGAGAATCAACCTTTGCGAGAGGCCAATGGCGATGATCAGGACGCGCTGACAAAGGTGCAGGACAGTGAGGCGGCAGTAGATTTGGAGGGAGAGGATGGTATCGACAACCTGGAAGAAACCAAGTTGAGCGAGGAGGAACTAGGCGCACTCCAGGAGGCACGACAACTCGGTCTCACGAAAGACTTGGACGAAATGGGAGAGATGATGGAAGATGCGGAGCAGGAAATCGAAAGAACAGTGAAAAGATTTGGAGAGGTCATGGGAGACTTGGGAGATTCATCGTCACCTCCACCGAACCCCGCAGCTCAACCAAATAGTTCATCAATCGCGGACGATACCTTGGCGTCTGATCCAGATGCTGTAAACCGTGCAGTCGAGCATATCCTCAGTGGTAGGGGAACCGACGCCTTGAGTATCTCCCAATTACGGGGTCTATCTGTGGAACAGCTTGCAGAGGTTCAGGAAAGACTAGAAGCAGTGGCCGATGAACTCGAAAGGGCGGAGAATGAAGCTGCGGCTGCCTGGAAGCAAGATGGAGCAGAGGGCCTGGAGACTTCTCAATCACGCGATGTCAAGGACGATGACGACAGGATTAGAGTCCGGCTGCCTTACAAAAGTTCTGAGAGTGACTCGGACGGACCAAAACGCGACTCTTAGTTTCGGGACATCTGCTACTGTATGTATCCGCTCCCCTCTCAGTCGTTGTGTCTACTGCTTAATGTACCCCCACAATGATATATCGTACACATAACTACTAATTCTACGACTGCATTTCCGATTCCCAAACGCGCCCTGGCACGGTCCAGACTCCACAAGCCCTGTTCGTCAGGTGACTATCCCGAGCCGGGCACTTCCATGAGCCGAGATTACACGACTGGAATTTGCCCTCTCATCCCCTTTCTGCATTGTTGAACCATGGGGTTTCCTGCTCAACCGATCTGTATGGAAAGATGTGCGGGGTTCACGGCACGCATGCCTGACGAATTTTGTTTATACTAACAAATCTAACCTTAGCACGAGGTTTCGCAGAAATCAGCAAAGTTCCCACAATTTATATTGAGGGGGGTTAGAAGGCTTTATAAACGGTACGGGTGGAGAGACGGGACTTGGTTTCATTCTCGAACCTCCACCAAACGACATCATCATGGTCGACAAGCAAGACACTCATGCCAATGTGGTGACGTTAGAGCATTCCAACCCACGGGAAGACGAATCCCAGTATGTTTTCAAGTCTTGAGTTCTCAACTTGAGAAACCATTCATGTCTTCTTCCATCTCAGAACGCGAGTAGAAGTCACCGAGGAAGACAACAGACGAATTCTCAGAAAAACTGACATCAACCTTTTAACCGTACGTATTTAGACTCCCGTGTTCGCGTAGGATCAGGACCATCCAGCTGACTTGTTCAAACGCATTCAGATTCTTACCTGGGTAAGCCCTCATGTCGAACTGTCAGGGACATCTTCCGACAAGCTTCTCTCTAGGTCTATTGGCTCCAAATGTATGCCTTGTCCTCGGAGATATTCACTCAGGAGACCACTCACGTTGTGTCTCTCTAGTCTGGATAAATCCGTCCTCGGATATGCGGCAACGTTCGGGTTGAGAGAAGACATAGTGAGTGATGACTCCGGGATGAATATGACTCTGACTGCCTGTCCAAATATACAGGGTCTTCATGGAAGTAGGTCATACGACTGAATACTCTTTGGGAATCCGGGTGTTGAAACTGCCATTGACCCGCAGATCAGTATTCCACGATCGGTATGTGCTCTAGTTCCGGCAGCCTTCGTTGGCGATCTTAGCGACTCATTGGAACCCGCAGGCTCGATCAGTGCCATCGCCCAGCTCGCATGGCAGCCATTTTCAAGCTACTTGCTTGTGAGAGTCCAGCCACGGTGGTTCATGCCCGTACGCTCCACCCTCCGAATCGGAATTCCCCTGAGTCCATGCGTTGACTTGTTTCTATAGATTATTGTGTTTTGCTGGGGAGCGTAAGAAAAATCTTTCCCCATTCCCTTCCTGTTGACGATGTCTTGAACACAGGTCGCTTTGCGGCATGGCAGCGAGCACCTCGTATGTGGCTGTTCGACAAAGTGAACATTCCTCGTCTGAACGTTCTACAGCTATGCAGCTATGCTTTCTACGCGGTTCTTATTGGGTCTGTTCGAGGCAGCTTGTCTTCCTCTGTTCGCGATTTTAACGTCTATATGGTGAGTCAACCTTTGATTGGCGGCTCAGACCCTACTCAAGCTATTTGCGCGAAGGTACCGTCGCGTCGAACAGCCGATGCGAGTCGCTACCTGGTACGGAACGAACGGATTGGGCACGATAATGGCGGCAGTCTTTGCCTATAGTTTCGGTCAAATCAGAAATCCCGCTCTGCATACCTACCAAATCATCTTTCTGTTCTGCGGATTGGTTCGTTATACTAGTATGATTCGGACTTGACACACCTCATTCCTTGATAGCTAACTTGTGTGTCGACACCGTTCATCTACTGGCGGTTGGATAACAGCGTTGGGGAGGCCCGCTTTCTATCGCCCGAGGACCGCGTCAAAGCTGTGGAGCGTCTACGTGCCAACAACACAGGAAACTCCGCTACGGACAAGTATAAATGGGGTCAGGCCTTGGAAGCTCTTCTGGAGATCAAGACATGGCTATTTTTGAGCATGACGCTCTTGCTCAAGTAAGTTACCACCGGCTTCATACCACACAAAAGATTTTGTTCAACATAGCTATACAGTGTAGGAGCCTCCGTGACGACTGTTTTCGGGCCTATCATCTTGAGTGGCCTTGGCTTCGATAAATTTAAGACTACTCTCTTAGTGAGGATCATCTGCTCCTGTTCGTTTTCGGTTAGCGTGCGCTTACTTAGCATCGAAATCAGAACATTCCTTTCGGTGCACTTCAGATTATATTCATTATGATCTCCTCCTTCGCGGCCTCGCACTGGAGAAATAAATCTCTGGTCATAGCGACTCTTGTTGTACCTGTGATAGTTGGATTGGCTCTGCTATACGGTGCGGTTTTTCTATGGTTCTCTCTCAATCCCCACGAGATACTTTACTCATGGGCAGCAACCTCTAGTCCATGATTTTCCTCTAGGTGTGCTCCTCCTCGGATACTACTTTCTAGCATTTCTGTACGGGGTGAACCCCTTGATCATATCCTGGATGACCGCGAATACAGGTGGTTCTACGAAGAGAAGTGTCTCGATGTCCGGGTGAGTACTTGGCGGTTGGGTCTTCACCTTCAGAAGAGGGCTTCGCTCGGGTGACCCTGACGTTATTGACCCCCGTCTAGATATAATGCCGCCTCTGCTGCTGGAAATATCATAGGCCCCCTTCTTTTCACTGACGACGACAAACCGCTATACATTCCGGGACTGAGAGCAGTACTCGGAATCTTTGTTGCTCTGTTGGGCGTTGTCGGGTAGGCAATAAGTTTCTGGGACCTCCGATCCACCTTTATGACTTTGATCTCCACATAGGCTGCAAATATTGAATTTGATGATGCTCAACAAACTCAAGGAACGTCAAAGAGTTAGGAACGGCAAACCGGCCAAGCTCCATGATACCTCAATGGATGCGAGGTTTCAGATGGCCGATACCGCTCTGGATGCATCAGAAGCAAGTACCAATGTTTCGGACTCGGACCATGCGGAAGGAACCCCTGGACATGTCCATTTAGGCGACAACGCTTTCAAAGACCTTACTGACAAGGAAAACGACGAGGTACTCGTTGGCTTGTTGACATTTTACTCTTTTCGTCAAAGCGCTGACCCGCTCGATAGTTCGTCTATGTCTACTAGATTTACAGGACGCATGGTGGTAATTTTCAGACGGACGGGGGCAAATAGGTACGAGGGGTTAAAGTGATAACACTGGCTCGTAGCCCTAGAGCCTAGAGTACGGTACTACTTGCCGTTGAGCGATCATATTCGTTGGGTGTGCATCCCGTGGCTGCTACCTTACTTGTCTTTTGTGGGAATCCCGAGAGCTGTGAACCGGTTCGCAATTGACCCGAAGTTCTTGAGAGAGTCTGACACTCGGAGCCAGGACTACGACGACTTCGACTCCACATTCTTTGACTACTTGAATTTAACTTGACCTGGCACTGCGAAGATGGTGAGGGATCTCGACAGTAGCAATAGCGACGCACAGCTACCCCATAAAAACCCGGTGTCTACCCAGTAATGGCTCGAAAGCTGTATGAAGAGGGAATTGGCGCCTTGAACTTTTAACTCTTGGTCAACTCGCGGAGTCTCTCGGAGCGCAAAACAAAATATGCGCAGGGTGATCGACGAGGCTTTGAAGACTCACGAGAGAGGCGGTGGCACAGAAGAAAGGAAGTACATATACTAATAGGGCGCCCGGCGAGTAGTTCGAGGAAGACAAACGCCGAATTCTGATTCAGGATTGTATAGTGCGATTGTAGGTGGTATCTTATCGAATCTTATCTCCTGCTTGGGCCTATTTGGAGTGCGGATGGGGAAACCCACGTGGAGTACTTACAGAGAGGCCTTGCCCTTGACAGACTTGGACTACAGCTCCGACCATCTCAAGCCACCGTCGAGAAATACACGCCCAAGATTCAAGGAGACTACCTGCCCGAATGACTGAGCCGGGGAGAGATATATGGCCTGTCTGTTGGAAGGACGTATGCCCAACGAATGAGTTTTGCTCATACCGGATTCGACTGAAAATGCTCAGCACGAGACTTGGAAGAAATCAGAAAAGTTTCCACGGACCTGGTTACAAGTCTTTATAAACCGTGCGGACTGGAGACGGGACGCTGATTCTGTTCTTCACCAAACGACATCACCATGGTCAATAACAGCCATACGCAGGACAACAAGTCGCATGTGGCTACCTTGAAACAATCCGACCTGCGAGCTGATACGCAGTATGTTCAGCTCTCGATTACGTGCCTGGACAGCTCACTGATGTCTTTGTCTGCCTCAGAACCCGAGTGGAAGTCACTGAGGAGGACAACAGACGCATTCTCAAGAAAACTGACATCAACCTTTTGACCGTGTGTATGCCGCGCGAGGGTTCAGAGCCGTCTAGCTGACGCGTCCTAACACGGTTAGATTTTGACTGGGGTGAGCTCTCACGCGAACGTTGAGCTGCTAGCGACATCTTCCGATGCCCTTCTCTCCAGGTCTACTGGCTTCAGATGTACGCCCAACCCTCGGAGATACTCAGTCGGGAGACCGCTCACCCCCCGTCTTTAGTCTGGATAAATCGTTGCTCGGATATGCGGCAACGTTCGGATTGAGAGAGGATATAGTGGGTGGCGAATCAATGACATTCCAGGCGTGTAGGACTCTGACCCCCGTGAACTAAAACGTACAGGGTCTCCATGGAAGTAGGTTATCAGAGTGAACACTCTTTGGGAGAGTCCGAACGGTGAACTGACGTTAACCTGTATGATCCGTAGACCAATATTCCACGATCGGTATGTGTCTCTGCTCTCGCCAGAGTTTGGTCATGACCACCACCACTTGATGAAATTTGCAGGTTCGATCAATGCCATTGCTCAACTCGCATGGCAGCCATTTTCAAGCTACTTGCTTGTGAGAGTCCAGCCACGGTGGTTCATGCCCGTACGCTCCAACTCCGGATATCGGAACTCCCTTTAGTTCACGTGTTGACATGTTTCTATAGATCATTGTGTTTTGCTGGGGAGCGTAAGAAGAATCTTTTCCCATTCCCTTCTTGTTTGCCAAAGCCTTGAGCACAGGTCGCTTTGCGGTATGGCAGCAAGCACCTCGTATGTAGCTGTTCGACAAAGCGAACATTCCTCACCTGAACGTTCTACAGCTATGCAGCTATGCTTTCTACGCGGTTCTTATTGGGTCTGTTCGAGGCAGCTTGTCTTCCTCTGTTCGCGATCTTGACGTCTATATGGTGAGTCAACCTTTGATTGGCGGCTCAGACCCTACTCAAGCCACTTGCGCGAAGGTACCGTCGTATTGAGCAGCCAATGAGAGTCGCCACCTGGTACGGAACGAACGGATTGGGCACGATAATGGCGGCAATATTTTCCTATGGTTTCGGTCAAATCAAGAATCCCGCTCTGCATACCTACCAAATCATCTTTCTGTTCTGCGGATTGGTTCGTTATACTAGTATGATTCGGACTTGACACACCTCATTCCTTGATAGCTAACTTGTGTGTCGACACCGTTCATCTACTGGCGGTTGGATAACAGCGTTGGGGAGGCCCGCTTTCTATCGCCCGAGGACCGCGTCAAAGCTATAGAGCGTCTACGTGCCAATAACACAGGAAACTCCGCTACCAACAAGTTCAAATGGGGGCAGGTACTGGAGGCTCTTCTGGAGATCAAGACGTGGCTATTCTTGAGTATGACCCTTTTAGTCAAGTCAGTCCTTACTTTTCCATGTAGCGCCATCAGTCTTACCATGGTTATTCAGTGTGGGAGGCTCTGTGGCGACTGTTTTTGGTCCTATCATCTTGGCTGGCCTTGGTTTTGATAAATTCAAGACCAGTCTTCTGGTATGTACTGCCTGCCCTCGGTGTGTCTGTACTCACTTAGCATTGACATCAGAACATTCCCTTCGGTGTCCTCCAAATGATTCTCATTCTGGTCTCGTCGTATGTGGCCTCTTACTGGAGAATCAAGTCCCTGGTCATAGCAGCCCTTGTGGTACCCGTGATAGTTGGCCTGGCTCTATTATACGGTGCGTTTAGCTTCGCGGTACTCTCACAATCTCTGCGGCATACTCTACTCATGGGCGGCATCTTTCAGTCCACGATTTCCCTCTCGGTGTACTCCTCCTCGGATACTACTTCCTGTCGTTTCTATTCGGCATGAATCCCCTAATGATATCCTGGATGACCGCGAACACAGGTGGCTCTACGAAGAGAAGTGTTATGATGTCTGCGTGGGTACTCAGCAGCAAATGCCAGATCGCCTTAGGTTCGATGATGCCACTGACACTGATGGACTTTACCCAGATACAATGGCGCCGCAGCTGCCGGAAACATCATAGGCCCCCTCCTGTTCACCGACAACGGCGCTCCGCTTTACGCCCCAGGTCTGAGAGCAATACTCGGAATTTTCGTTGCCTTGTTAGGCGTTGTTGGGTAAGCAGTTGTGAGACCTCTGATCCGCTCAATTAAACACCGCTCGCCGCACAGGTTGCAAGTCTTGAATCTCATTATGCTCAACAAACTCAAGGAGCGCCAGAGAGTCCGGAACGGAAAACCGGCCAAGCTCTACGACACCTCGATGGACGCGAAATTTCAGACGGCCGACGCCGCTCTGAATGTAGCTGAAGCAAGTACGAGTCCTACGGACTCCGACCCGGCGCATGAGAACCCTGGATATGTTCACTTAGGCGGCAACGCTTTCAAAGATGTTACCGACAAGGACAACGACGAGGTTCGATAGATATCCCCTCTTCTTAACGCAACACTTAGCCGTTTGACAGTTCGTCTATGTTTACTAGACTTACAAGAATTGTTTCCCCGTATCACTGTTATTCTGCTCTGATGTCAATGGGCATGGAGGTTCGTAGTGAAATACCATGTCATTGATTCGTATTCCTGAACTCTACAACGAGAGTATGACCCAAAATTACACGTCCCAAGCTATAGACACAACCGCCGTGGATCGGTGACGCACGAGATAAAATAGAGACATGATACAAGATAGTATGGCATTATTGGAGGCACGAAGGTCGCGAGCATGTTTGTCCGACAACAGGGTCAGTTCGACCTCGAAGCCAGGGCAACCAAAGGAGAAAATCCATCAGGCAGAAACTTGAGGTATCGACCGGGGTCGGTGGGCACTACATCTGAGTTCACGAGGTGAGGGACGGAACGACGTTCGAAGCAAAAGAAACGTACCCCACTGAACATAGACCCGCACGTCGTCAGAGGGTGAGCTCTTTAGATAGGGTTCGATCTCTTCAACTTCAGCCTGAGTGGGCATGGAATGTGAAGTTATGTGGATGGTGATTGCCGTCAGGTGAGGGAATACCGAGGTACTTTCTTGTAGAAGCTGAAGCCATTCGTAGCCAAATCCGCCGACAATTTGACGAAGTGGAGACATTGATGTGATTTGGAGAGCAAATACAAGTCCGGAGAGACCATGGGTTTGGGGGAATATGCCAATGAAAGTAGAACACCACTGCAAGAGTTCCACCATCCTTGCTTGAGACGGGTCATTTGCAAGCGAAAGTGCGATAGTGAGATGCTGGATGGGCGGAGCCAGTGAAAGTGCCCCTATCGTCTCTAGATCTACGAAAGAATGAATATCTTGCAACAGCCCTAAGGGGAAGTGGCAGCGATGTACCTTGTTGGGTGACCGCCTCGGCAACCATAGACAGTCGGGTCAAAGAAGCCTCAGCGGTTCGAATGAGATTTGTAAACGCGCGGCCTGAAAAGCAGGCGGATGACTCGATGGAAAGATCACGAAGCGCGTTAGGTATCGACCGGGATAGGATGTGATCGACGACCCAGTCGGCTGAGCTCGTTGAATAGACCCTCAATCCCTTCAGCTGACTCAAATCGTAGGCATGAACAGGTTGAGCGCTATTCGTCCCATTATTTTCGATAGCTACACCATGAAGCTCGAGGAATCTAAGCTGTCCACAATTACCCAGAAATGATTGCAGCTGTTGGATGTTCGTGAACCGACACCGGATCATGTGAATATTCGTTAATGAGACCAACGACGATAGAATGTGGACGGCGGTGGGAAAACTGTGCTGGTTGAGGATTTGCGTGGGTGTCCAGACGAGTGTATCGACCTCGCTGATCGGTGGATCTGGTAGAAGAACATGTTGAGGAGGCTCGTCGAGGATGCGTTGAGGGTTGTGTGGTGTAGAATCACCCCATAGGTGGTCGCTACTACCTGACAGGACGTCCTCTCCGCCAGATTCGATTATCAAAAGCTTTAAGAGACGACGATTAATGATATCTGGGAATTCCTCGACAAACACCATCCAATGATAATGGGTGTAAGCGGTGGACAAAGTTACTCTGTCAAATAAATATCCCACAACCTGTTTGCGAAGATCCTTGGAGACTAATGACAAGCTGCGAAGGACGTCGATGTGGTAGCGACTGTGCTCGATGACCATTGCGATGAGTTCAGGAGGAATTCGTGGAATTCGAGTGTCTGCGGTCTTTCATTGTCAGTGAAGGAGCAGCGAGGGGAGGAAAGCCTTCACCTCTCACTTGATCAGGCATGGTTTGAGTGGCGGGAGATTCGGCGTGAGGGCAAAGGCAAGCTGCGTCGCTACATTGGTGGCCTGTGGATGAGGCAGAACGGGAGTCTGTCTCAAACATTACTAGAACCTCTTGCACGTGGCATCGCGATCCCCTATTACAACATTTCCAAAGGCAGCCGCGGAAGCAAACGAAACAATGGACCACCGTCGACTTCGTTGAACCTCCTACGAGCCAATGAATACCAGCCAATGCAGATGCCCGAACCAAGAGAGAACTTGCGAAAAGTGGCCGCGTCATGGAATTGGAGACAAGTGCCGCTCAAGATACCCACAGGTTGGGACATTCGGGACAATGTTGTCCTTGCTCCAAGGACTGCATTCTTATCGAATCACAAGAGTTCGGATCGGAGAGAGTAACGAGGTACGAGCCGCCTTAAAGACAGGACTAGAATTACTGCGTGTCTACCTCGTCAATCTAGGGAGTAAGAACTCTGGTTGATTGGCAGCGTATGATTTATGGCACCAGGAAGGTCACGGTTGACAAGGACGGAATAACAGAACAAGGACAGAGTCGCACTGAGCGCCTGTTGGTTTCTGCAACTTTTCTTGCTCGCTAGCCAGTAATCCACGGCTCTTCGCGTACTCTGTCTGACATGGTCTACGCGCCCAGTACATGAATGAACCAGCTTCTGGTAGTGCTTGACGAAGTTAAATTTTGAGGCGGTCGAGTACAAGCGACGACCTAAAAGTGGGTAAGCTGAGGCAAGTGAAAACAAACAAGTACAAACTCCTGCGCCCTTTTCAATTTTTTCCATATCCCTGCAGTGCATATCGCGGATCGTGATGGGTCGTCTGCGACGTTCTCGAGTTCACAATGCTCGTAGAGATGTTCATCGGGCTACCAGAACAAGAGTGTGTCTAATACTCTGGATGTCCGTCCGCAATAATCTCACATTTCTACTGTTAGGCACGGGGAAAAGACTTGGATCAAATACAATTAATCGACCTGGACCCAAAAGTGCGTCTCAACTCTTTTGGTTACAGGAGGCAGTATCAAAAGTGCCTCTTCCCTAGAACCGTGCCGCCCTAGAAGCTCAGCCTCTCGATTTTGAAAAACCTGGTCTGGCTCAGCATTATTGTGTGGAATGTGCGAAGTACGTCCTTCGATCTGATATTGTTATACTCAGTTTCTTCACAACTTTCGTTAAGGTACTACGAGTCGGATACTGCCCTTCGTTCCCATTGGAAAAGCAAGGTTCACAAGCGAAGGTGCAAACAGCTAAAGGAGCCGGCGTACACCATAGAGGAGGCTGAGAGAGCGGCGGGTTTGGGAAGGGAAGGGAAACGGCCAACGATGACTTCCCTCGATGGGGACGTAGCGATGTAGATGGTTGACCGGTGCGTAGACCCTCGATCGGTAGACTTAACTGATCTCACGCTATAGGCAGTTCTGAATCTCTCCTTTCGCCCGGAAGACTGACTCCTCGAATTCGACCATTCTATGCTCTGCAAGAGAGCCGGTCAGGCAATGCCCTTGCTTCAATTCCCGAGGCACGGTCATATTCAAAAAGCTGCAAGATGGAGATGCATGGCCAGGCTTTTACACTACGTCCTCCCTACGCTTATATTGACTGTCGTTTATCGGAGTATTAATTGATCAAAGTTCCGACCGGTCGTGCTCTCGCTTCTGTCGAGGTAGCTTGAACCCTCCCAACCAGAGTTCATCCAGCAATTCGTCGGGATCATAAGTTTTTTTCACGTCCAACATTCGCCCCAGGTTCTTCCCCGTAGCACGCGAAATCACGTTCTGGTAACCGGCGGCGTAGTTCATGTACACGAACGGTCTGAAAAGTCCACGACGAACAGCCTCTGTTTCTGCCCACTGAATGAGTTCCTTCGAACTCTCCGTCATGGAAATATCGTCCTTGGTATCCAGCCAGTCGGTGTTGACGAGCATTACTGGAATAAACGAAGTCAAATTAGGGCCAACTGGATCAATATTTTGGATAGCAAGCCTCACTCCAGAGGTCTTCTTCAGGGTTTGCAATGATAGGATTTCCTCCTGCTTTAGAAGTTACCGTCAAGGCGTGACGGGGCAATGGCTGCACTGAAACCGCCCAGGTGACACCCGGGTGATCATTATATGGCTCGAAGAGCTCCATACCCTTTCGGTGGACATCCAGGTGGAACTGTGCGTCCGGGGCGAAGCTCATGGAAGACCATAGACTGCGACCCTGTTTTCCGGGATCTGCCTCTTGAAACTCCTCGGTTATGTCAATGAGGTTCTTGATACCGACCGTATCGATGAGTGGAGTGACACCGACAAAGTCCGACCAGAGAGGCGGATATGGGACAGGCTCGAGGTACGTCTGAAGCGTCCACACGATATAGCTTTGCTGAGCGGAATTCCAGGCGAGACTAAGACCAAAGAATCCCCGCGGATCATCTGAAGACTTCTTTGTGAACCCAACGAGTCTCTCTAGTAAGCCAGGTGCGTCACTGAGGGCGAAAAACTGGGACCCTCCCCACGCTTTACCTTGCGGGAAAGTCTTCATCTCGAACCGAGTAACGATCCCGAAGTTTGTGCTGCCGAGTTTGAGCGCCCAGTATAGGTCTGAATTTTCCTCGTCATTCGCGTTCACAATTGTTCCGTCTGCTAAAACGACCTCGTAATTGACAACGTTGTCGCTCCCGAATCCGTGTTTTGAAGTCAGAAACCCGATGCCACCTAATCGAACATTAGTTTACCGCGGCATTCGGAACAGGAGGTATCAACATCAGGCACGTACCCCCAAGCAGAAACCCTGCCACGCCAACATCACCGGCCCTGCCTCCAACGGTGGTCAGGTTGTGCGGCGTCAACTCCTTGTAGACATCCCTCCAACGGGACCCTGCACTGAATGAAACGATCCTGCGGTCCTCCGATAGCGAGACATTTGGGTTCAAGTCTTGCAAGTCAATCGTGAAGCCCTGGTCATCGCTATTTGATGCTCCTCTCCACGCCATATGTCCACCAGACCTTACGGCGAACATGCATTTGTGCGTAGTGGCAAAATTCATTATCCTTGAAACGTCAGACGCTGTGGTGGGCGACAGACGACATTGAGGCTGGAGTTCTGCCTGTCCGGCAGAATAGTAGGAGGATTGTTGACTAATGTATGAGGCATTACCCGGCCACGCAACAATACCGGGGAGGAATTCCTGTATGGCAAAACACTGAAAAGACGAACGGGTGAGCGGTGAAAGAGAATAGGGAGGATTCTATGCTAAGAGTTGGGAGACTCACGCATTCCTTCGAGTCAGATATTATGCCTGTGAGGGGAACCTGCTTCCCGGAGGCAGAGCGAGAGTGGAGGGTCAAGGAGATCAGAGCACTAATCAGACCACCTGAGAGGAGCATAGTGAGGAAGGACTGCGAGTTACGGGTTAGGTCAGGGTGGGTTTATAAGTATACGCGCCATTTCCCTCTTTCAAGTTCGCCAAACATGCCATATGTCAAGCCTCAAGGCTAATCGTCCTAGCCGTCGGCTATCGGCGATCAGTGGCCTGACGTTGTCAGTGCATCTCACAAATAGGCAAACGTCGGGAGCTTTCCCGGGTGCGACTGGCTCTCAGAATGGAGAACGCCCTTTCGAAGGGATATATGGAGGAAAACCTGCTCGAATAAGGGGGGGTGGCGTTGGTGGGATTCTGTGAGAATCCGCAGGGTCGGTCCAATATGTTTCCATTCATGCAGATCAACGTTGCAAAGATCGGAGACAAAAGGGCCAAACTACTCGTCTATACTTACATCGAACTCCGTTACAGCATTCATATTGACAGGTTCATCGTAAGTCTTCACCCACAGTAAACCGCCGCCAGACAGTCCTGGATCCATCACACACGAATAGTGGGTGCATTCGTTCAGGAGCGGTTTCCTCTGTAGCCACCCGATAATATCAACGATAGTCAGTGAACCCACACCCAGGCTCTTTTCCCAAAGTGAGCACATGCACTTCTTCCGCTCAACGCTATCGACAACGAGGTCGCGTACGGCGTTTCCAGTTCGAACCTGGGATTTGACAAACGCGGCCCATTGTTCCTCGTCCCAGGCTTCCATGTGCCTATCGTGGTTGGTCACAGCAAGGAAGGAGGTGGAAGTATGTGTCGTAGGCTTGCCAAGTCCGTTTTCAAATATGAATATCTCCTCCGGGGTACAGAATGTCAGATAACAGGGCGAGCTTGGATACTTAACAATCGCAGCTTCAAGAGCCTGCTGCGAGGAGGGAGGAGGCTGAGGAGAGAGAAGAATCTCCCTCAGACGGCTGGGATTCGTCGGTCTCTTTCCCGTCACGACAAGAAGATAGTGGAGATAGAGAAAACGTCTCGATTTCTCTGGTGTAGGACGGTAGTTGAGGGAAATAGAGAGCCCTTTCCTGGAGACATAACTCAAGATTAACCTTAGAGATGTAGCAGTAAGCACATACGTACCTCACACCGGTCAACACCCCAACGTATCCGGCATAGGTTACACCTCTAATCGAATAGTCTGAGTTTAAACAGGAGGATGTACACCTAAAGACACACCTTGCAACAACTTGACCATCTCGAATATATTCGACACAGATGGTCAAGCTTCGAAGTACGTCCATCTCCCAATCCAATCCTCGGAAATGGACGACGTTGCCCAACGTCCCATTGGAACCCGCGGCATCCACAGCTCTTGTCCCACCGCTGACGCAACCAGACAAAAGGTCCAGAAATGTGTTGAATGCAACGACGAGGTGCTTTGAGATGCCAGTAGTCTCCGATATACCAGTGATCTCGTCGTTCTCCTCCTGAGAATATACGCGACGTAAAAGGAGCTTGGCGATACCCTTAAACAGCCAGGGAAAGGTTGTGTAATCCAGAATTTCATCATAGAGTGGGGATATCCGTTGCAAGCGTGTCTTGTAGTCACAGGAGATCTCTTTGTATCTCTCCTTCGGGGGAAGGGAAAGGTCGACTTGGTATAAAGGAGGTTGGGCATTGCTTGGGATCGTGAAGATCCCAGGTCGTGAGTTCTTTCTAGTTTGTGAGCGAAGCTGTGGTGGCATCGGGGGGGGATAAGGCTAGACTTTGAGCTAAGTGCTATAGAATGCTGTAGAGGCTCGCTGGAAGATCACTGTTGACCTGGGCAACACACTGTGCCGTGATGATCATGTCGAAGGTCTAATATATAGTAATCGCAGGCTTTTCATGGCGGCAATGCGGAAATAACACGTGGGAATGATATACCGAATATAGCGATCAATAAACGCCCGGATATGACACTATTGTCCCGATTGAGCGTCTCTCGAGTTCTCTTGTCCAGTATCTTCTACATTCAACTCTAAACCACCATGGTCAACAACACACCGAACGATTCATTTCCAACCCCAACCTCTCAACTTCAGCTAGAGACCGAAGAGGTCCTCGCAAAACATTTGCCACCGGAAGATTCAACCGACAAGCCATGTCTTCAGCGGAATAACCATCTCAGGTTCCTTCTCCGGAATCTGACACAAGGATTTCCAATACGATATGTCGCACAGGATGCAAGTCAGCCCTGGCTCATGTATTGGATTCTACAAGCATTCAGTATAATGCAAGTGGGGATGGATCCAAACAACAAACGACGCGCTATCGATCGAATGCTAGCTTGCCAGCATCCTGGTGGAGGATTCGGCGGTGGACCGAAGCATGAGGCGCATCTGTTGCCAACCTATGCTGCTGTCTGTGCTTTGGCCATAGCTGGGAGTCCCGGTGAAAATGGCGGTTGGGATCAGATTGATAGGTGAGCTGCCGCGGACCTGTGACTAAATGTGTGCTGAGCATTATCTTGAACGCCACTCAGGGAAAAGATGTACGAATTCTTCATGTCACTGAAGCAAGCAGATGGGTCCTTCACAGTGTCGCGGAGAGGAGAGGTCGATGTTCGGTAAGCGCTTCCAGTCTTCTGCGTTTCGCGGCCGTCTCAGTACGGAACCCAGAGGGATCTATTGTCTTCTTGCAGTTGCTACACTCCTCAATATAATCACGCCGGAACTCGTCGAGGGAACACCTGCCTTCATCGCGTCATGCCAAACATACGAGGGTGGCTTTGCTTGCGCGTCCTTCCCCTTTTTCACCTCCGAACCCGGTACCCCATCAACACTTTTGTCTTCCCCGCGTCCAGCTCTAGGCGAGGCTCATGGAGGCTATACTTTCTGCGCTGTCGCCTCGTGGCTGTTACTTCAACCTTTCAATTCCTCGCAGTCGTACCCTGCATCCATAAACACACGAAATCTCCTGAGGTGGCTCATCCAAATGCAGGGGAACGATATTGAGCTGGGAGGGTTTCGTGGTCGAACAAATAAACTCGTGGATGGATGCTACGCGTGGTGGGTAGGCGGATGTTTCTCACTTTTGGAAGGATTGGACGGAGGTGTACCCGAGGAATCGGAACCACATGAGTCCGTGCACGATGAGAAGGCAGAGGATGGAGATGACTGGGTAGATGAGGGTAATCAATTCTGCCTCTCACGATATTATTATCAACCTTTTGACGCCAGGACTTTAGACACCAGCTCAGATCCCTGGAATACGGATGCACTGCAAGAGTATGTTCTTTATGCAGGTCAGCATCCTGCAGGTGGTCTTCGAGACAAACCACCGAAGTACGTCGCTGTGCATTCACCTATTCACTTATGAAGCTCATTCTTGGAGTACAGGTCCGCCGATTCGTACCATACCCTGTACTGCCTAGCTGGCCTTTCAGCCGCTCAACACAAGATCACTCCCGATACTGGTCATAGAAAGGCGCTGGAGGCCCTTTGGCAACCGAACCCTGATACTTCACTGAAACTAGAGGGGGCGAAAGAGAAAAAGGTACTGGATGACGATCTCCGGAGAGAGTTCTACACGAGAGCATTGTCTTGGAACGAAGACTCCCGCAAGAAGCGGGTCGTCGTTGGAGGGAACGAAAATCGTCTCGTACGCCTTGACTTTCTTCTGAACGAGCTTGACCTCGCCTCATGTGTTCTATTTCCACAGAATGCTACGCACCCCCTGTTCAACCTGACCGCCACACACACTGATGGTATAATGTCATATTTCTATGGACAACCAGCACCACCTTCGAGAGCTCGCCCTGACACGAAGTGACGGTTGCACCTTGTTGTTTTCGTTGCCGGATCGAAGACTCAACGTATGATAATTACCGCCAGCGTCTTCCCGCCTGCGGTCCGGATAGTGTATAACTGAGATGCGCTGCATATTCGTCCCGAGAATCAATATTCGATTGAAACGACTTTATGAGCAGACGTCATGGTCAGCCTGTTCGTCTTGTGCTTTACCGCGAACTTCACACGGTGTAAAAGCGGACTATTCTCCACATCATGACGATCCCCATATTCTGTACTTTCGAAATTCGGATTGCTCAAAACACTTTTAAGCTTTACCACTAGTCCTGGTCAGCATTCAGTTCCGAATATCAACATGTCCCTTAGCGGGCTCCTCTGGTCACCAGTGTCCTCTATTCACGGTCTTCTGACCGGATCCTCTTCAGCAAAACTACTCGATGAAAACCAACCTTCGTACAACCTTCCCCTAGAACTTGTCTCGCAAATCGTTGCGTTCTACGGTGACGACAAGAAGCTGCTCTTGAAACATTCCTTGGTATCGAGGACATGGCGCGGTGCTTGCCTTCCCTTCATATTTCGCAACACGGACTTACAGTCATCAACTGATTTCCGTCGGTGGAATCATATCATCGAATCATCTCCAGATATCGCGAGACTCGTTCGACGGGTACAATTCTGCCCAACATCTTCGAGAAATTCAGATCTGCTACCACCTCTGGGTGACTCGTTGAAGGATATACCGCCCCTGTCCGTAATGCCGGGAGTTACAGAACTTGCATGGACGCCATTCTTTGGTCATCGCGAGTGTACCATTTCACCGACTCCCTCCATCATCCAATTTCTGCAATCCTTCCCGGCCTTGCGGAGGGTTGAAATTTACGCTCAATTTCTTGACGTCAGGAGTCTGGAATATTTCCTGGCCAATTGTGGACCAGTGAAGGAACTGGCGCTGCACAATTTCACTCTCCAGCACGAACCTTACCAGAATGGATCGTGGAATTCACCTTCCTCATACCACCTCGACACTTCGCACCTTGACCTCTCCTCTCTCGAACACCTCGTGATTGACGGTGAGAGTTTCACCTCCGAGTGGGTCGTAGATTCGCTATTCACGGAGTCGAGGCCAGAGCAACTTCGGGCTCTCACTGTAACCTCACTTTATCGGGATCTTCCATTACTGAAGTCCCTCCCTCTTATCAATCTCTTCGCCTCTTCACTCGAAGTTCTCACCGTCAAAACTCCTTCGTGGACGCCAGAGTCAGGTGCGTACTACAACTCACTGTTTGAGACACTCGCGCACTTACCATCTATCTATAGGTCCTGACCCAGCTCTCGAGCCCTTCCCTTCCCTCCGTATCTTGACGGTATCGACCGACACCACCCATGTTCCGACTTCTCGACAATATACTATCGAAAAGTTTCTCCGGATAGTCCAAGCAGAGAATCTGACCACCCTCGAACTCCGAGCCCCCGTCGTCGGAGAATCAGGGGAAGTGATCAATGCTTTGGGAGACTATAACTGGAAACAATTGTGCGGAGTGATCTCGAAGCGGTTCCCGCGGCTCGAGGCACTCGTCTTGTGGTTTATGTTAGACGGGCGTATTCCTCGGAGGCGAAGAACCAAGCTTCTCACCAAAGTCAAGAAGAGAATTCCAAGGTCTTATCTTGATGGAAAGGAGATCAGGGTGAGATGGAGTGAGTTCTCATCCGCACTTCATTCGCTTCGAATTCGGAGGGTTACTCAACACGGTACATCTGCTTTACAGGCGTCGAAAACGAGTTTGCAGGATCCTATGATTCCGACTGTGATGTCGAGTCGGAATCAGATTCGGGGTCAGAGTTGCGCTGAACCTGTTTTTGAATATATCCACAGTATCTCAATGATTACAACGTGAATGATACAATATACATACATCCAAATACCTTCATGGTCCGAATACTTCATGATAAAGAAAGTAAAAGAGAATTACGATAGGGGGAATCAACCACTAGCCAATATTGCATCCGCCTCAACGCATTCCGAGGGCGACCTAAATATCCTCAACACGATGTGTTCAGGCAAAGCTGTTCGAGCTCGATAGACTCTTATCTGCAGCTCATGTCTCTTCTTCTCACCCTCCGGAATACGACTGGATGTATTCGTACTAGTCGACGCCGACGACTTGGGTGTGGTTCGACTGAAATATGAAGAAGCGCTGGACGAGACAGATCCACGCGGAGTAGTGGGAGTTTTTCTGGTGTACGTCGCATAGGGTTTTGTAGGGGGAGCGCTAGAGTTCTCGTCTAATGAGTCAGGCTCCGCCGTATAGCGTGATGTCCTGAAGTAATTGCTGCTTCTGGTACTAGTTGAGGAGCTGGCGGTTGTAGGCGTTTTGCTGGACGAGGACCAGGAGGCTTGCGGTGTTTGCGTGTCAATAGGAGCGGGCCTTCGATCCCCGCTGGAGGTGGATGGGTGTTGTGTAGGAGTTGGCAGTTCGACCGGTATGGCGTCGAATGGGGTCTGAATGTCCGTGTTGTACGCCGTCGTCACTCTAAAGCCTGTGGGGTCGTCCAGGGCATCTCCAGCGCCAGTGTCACGTATGAAGATGCCAAGTATTTGGTGGGGGCTTTCCCTAGCGAGCCTGACGATCAGGAGTTAGTTAATTCACCGGTCTGCAAGAGGCACCTACTCCGTGTATAGTTCTAGGTCTTGCTCGCCAGAATCGCCTACGAGAATGAAATATGAATGAGGAAAAGAGCTGATTATTTCTTGGACTCCGGCCCGCTTTCGTGCTGCTGGGGCTGTCAGCAAACCACTAAATAACGATCGTCCAGCGTAAGACCGGAGTTTTATGGATCCTGAAGCCAGTCATTAGCGAACGGTCATAGCAGATAGCGTGACCATCTCGACGAACCCGGGGGCAGGTTTGCAACCTTGAAGAAATCACCAAGGATAGGAAGTAGTTCGAACGGTCCGTTGGACTACTGACATATCAGCATAAGTTTTCGAAAAATGAGTAAATCACCTACAACGTAATGAAACCGAACACCCTTCTTCCACATTCCAGTGAACCATTCCCCCATACCCGGTATGACAAGGTCATCGAGCTCGTTCACAAACACGTTGCGGAAAACAGAGCGGGCACCTCCAGGTATATCTGAATGTTTAACAGTGTCGTCGATATCCGATATAACACGAATTGACGCATCGGTCAGAGGTACTTGGGTGCTTGCACTCGTAGTGGGCGGGAGTGTTGCATCTGGGGTAGATCTCATCGATGTTAGCTCCGTTGAGTGAGATTGGGTAGGGGTGGAAGGTCTAGAAGGTTGAGGTTGCACTGGTAGCAGTTCCGCGGTTATGTAGAAATCGGGCTCTTCGCTGTCCTCTCCAAAGGCTACTTCGAGTACATCTTCCCAACCTAAACAAAAAGTCGCTTGGAAGCTGCCGTGTGCATTGGTTTGAACATGTGTACTAGCTAAAGCGTGACCGGAGGAAGCTGAATGATGGGGATCCTTGGAGTAGAGTCTGACGTGCACCGTTCGGGATGGCAATACTGACGACCAAAATGGTAATAGACGTATTTCCAAATTCCCGTGTAATGTGCGCAGGAGATCGTCCGATATCGCAACTGCAGCTGCAACAGGACCTTCAGGCTCTGGTTTCTCGAAAGGGGGCGAATTGCGTGTCGGCGATGAAGACCGTGAAGAAGTGGAGTCGTCGCTGTCCGTGGTGTCCTCGTTCAAACGCCTAAATTGGCGATCCAGCAACTCGGCTTCACGTTCTATCGTCATTTCATTAGGTCTTGGTGGCAGGTTGACTGAGCGGAGAAGTTCCTCGGTGGAAGGAGTCAACTGGGTCGATATTAGGTCTGTTTGATCGCTGTCCTTCGAGTCTTCGACGTCGCCAGTGAGCTTTGGGAGGGCAGCAAAACCTGCAGTCCAAGGTTAGTCGAGGAGCAAGGGAGAGCATCCGTCATACCTTTGGCCAGTCTCATAAACGTCCTCTGTGAGCGGCTGGCCACTTCATGTCCTCGATGAATGGTCGCGAATCCAGAAACGAAGACATCCACCTCAAATTCTTCTGATACTGGATTTGAGCGGATTGCAGAGAGAAGAATTATAGACTACGGCACCATCATGCTCGTTCCCTGCATTTCGAGGTCTCTTCGACGCCCAACCTGGAAACAGTGCTATCTTCTCCGTACCCAAAGTAGGCCCTCTCCCAATTTTCTGACCCGCCCACTGTCGCCATGTCTGTTTGTTTCCTGCCCCAGACCGTTCTTCGGATCCAACCTGGCGGTTCTTTATGTCTTGTTGAGCGAGGTATCCCTGGACCTGTCCCCTGAAGGAAGCTAGGCGGGAGGATGCAGCTGAGGCCGCAAGGGATCTCCAGGATCTTCCGCGCATGTCTTCAGACATCGTGTTCCAGTCAAGTTTTCCTGAAAAGCGAGCTTGCAGGGTTCATGACACTGCACGACGATCTTGGGTGTTGCTTGGGTGACGGGCGTTGATGTAACGGCTGAGCCCCAGGCGCTGGTGTGGACACTCGTGGGCGCTCAAATGTTTAGCGGGCCGGCAAGCTAAAGGCTGACTTCAAGTCAACCAAAACTCGACGGAAAAACTAAAGTCCTCAGCATATTGAGACAGAACTAAATACGTAAATAGATATGTTGTCCACAAGCTACATCTTCGAAGGCATTCTCGTGCCGCCTGTGACCTTGACGTTCTCTCCATTTATGATAGGACATTCCACTACCCATTTCACCGTTTGTGCGAACTCTCCGGCTTTCCATATCTTCGCGGGTATAACACAGCGTCTCTATGGAGCTCCTCAGCAATTTTTGCTCCGAATTGATCTACGAAAGGAAATGAATGTCATCGAAGGCGGAGAATGCACGGAGATAGTACCTGTAAGTGGGGTTGAGAAGGGTCCCGGTACAAGTGTAACCACTCGTATGTTATGCCGTGCTAGGTCTCTCGCCATAGGTAGAGTCATGGAGCAGATAGCTCCCTTTGAGGCCGCATAGGCCGTTTGTCCAGCTAACCCTTCGTACTGAATAATCTCGTCATTCGGATCCAAAGTGTCGGGGTTGTTTGGGGTAGATTCAGACATACCGCAACTGTGCTTGAGACCATGATTACAACGCCTCGTTCACGGTCTAGAGTCTCTTCCGGTGGTACGAGAACAAGATGCTTTGTTGCGAACCGAGTGAGATGAAACGTTCCGTGAAGGTTAACCCCGACAATTCGATCCCAGTGACTTTGGGAGTGTGGTTGTCCCTTCGAGTTCACAATCTGAACACCATAATCTTGGTCAACACATGGAGTTGAAGGGACAGAACGCCACCGACTCGCACTCACCAGCTCCGGAGTCCCTATTCCCGCACAATTGATGACTCCTCCCAGATGTGCACCAGTGCGGTGCGTCCATGAAGCTACGGTCTCTACGGCGTCTGACACCTTTGCAACATCCGTGATGTCAACGTTGATGTACAGCAGACGCGACGTGGAAGGCTCTGATTCATCTCCGCTGACATTAGGGAAAGGCTTCCTATCCAGAATCGCAACATATCCCTTTGACGAAAGAAGATCTCTTGCAGTTGCTAGGCCAAGGCCAGAGGACCTGGGCACGAGATCAGGAACAGAAAAATGTAAATCTGGAGGCACTCACCCTCCTGAAATTATAAAGGTGCGATTGTTGATCTTCATCGAGACAACTCTTTCCTACGTGCTCACTATGGTCGTTGATCTACTCTCGAGCTCAAGTGATCCTCGGGATAGGCACGGGGGTAGAGAAGCACCAATCGTGTGCAAGTATATGTATGAAGGAAGAAAAGGTGATGAGAAATCAGGGAAATCCAGTAGGGACCTTATCCGACAGTTTTATGATATTTGAGCATTTTGAGTGCAGAGATGCCTGACCGCCAAGCTGGTACGGGAGAGGTTGGGTTACTTACCACTGTCCGCGATCACCAGGGCGTCAGGCCCCACGTCCCACACGTCGGAGACAGCCATCTACCGACTCTGTCATCCCCGGAGTAACCCATGCCGTTGATTGCATCGTATGCGGGGCTGTGCAGAGCCAGATGTAATCTACTGCGAACACACAGAAGACAGTTTCTGTTGATCAAATGGCTGCAATGATTGGCAGCCTGCAACAAGGATCAGTGGCGAGCTGAGTAGTTCACGAACCGGGACGCCCCCGGGGGTTCGAACGACTGCCGCGTTGTAAATTGAATCTTAGTATTCGCCGGAGTTGAATGAATCTAACATGCATACGAAGAGCACATCCCGAATTAATAAGATGGAAGGTATTGTTTCACTGACGGCCCTGTGTGTAGGCATCCTGGAAGATGGCGCCTGTTGTTCGTGTCATAGCTTCCCAGGTAGCCGTCCAGCACCTGCCGGAAGCATATATTTGTATGAGCAAAAATTAAGGGATTCTGATCAGAACATACCACTGAGGCGAATCGTTTCACCATTGGTGTAGTTGCATTCTAAAATCCATTTTACGGTCTGTGCAAATTCCCTCGCCTGTCCCATACGTTTCGGGAATACCATGTCGCTCTCCAAACTCCGTCGAGTTTTCTCCGGCATCTTATCGGTCATGGTACTGGAAAAGACGCCAGGTGCAATGGTCATGACTCGAATACCATGTCTACCTAAATCCCGTGCAAGCGGGAGGGTCATTGAATGCAGGGCTCCTTTAGTGGCCGAATACGCCACTTGTCCTGGTTGGCCCTCGAACTAATGGCGATAACATTGTATAAGTATCCTGGAATGTTACGAATTCAAAGAGGAACATCTCACAGCTGCAGAACTCGACACCAAAATAACCACACCGCGCTCACCATCGCCGGTTTCCGGACGTACATGAATCAAATGCTTTAGTACGATCCTAGTAAGGTTGAAGGTGCCTGTGAGGTTGACAGCAAGCGCGAAGTCCCAGAGATCGATTGAATGGGGTTCGTTGCGGGCGTCGATGACTTTGGATGCCACTGCGACTCCTGCACAGTTGATAACGCCTCCGAGAGTAGCTCCTGTTGTTTGGGTCCATTCCACGGTGCCATCAACCGCTTTCTCTATTTCTCCAACATTCGTGATGTCAATCTGGAAGAACTTCACCCGTTCAGATGAGGTAAGGTCGGTTGGAGGAGAAGCGCGGTCTAGAATGGATATGAATGCTTTCGAGTCCAGAAGATGATGAACAGTTGCGAGCCCAAGACCGGCTGAGCTATTTTCATATATGTTTGAGTCTAGCAAACAGAATTATCGAACATACTCACCCCCCTGACACAACAAATGTTCTATTCTCGACCTTCATAGCTTGAGATAAGACTTCAGACTGAAGGTGGTAGTGTTAGAGGAAGTTAAGTCCGGCACTTCGTCACCGATTTACCGAGCATTTTGTTGGTCCACATTGACGCGTGTTTCACACGAGCTCACGTGGCACAACGCGTCGTTGTGACACTGGCACTAAACCGTCACGCGTTTTCAATTCTCAACCATCACTATGCGGATCGAAGAACTGGTCCTCGAAGGTGAATAGTTCCCTTTCTGCATCTGTCTGCTTCTAAATTGCACTCTAGGGTTCAAATCATATCCCGAGAGAACCCAGATCACTGGCTGGGACCTCTCCTTCAATGCCATCACGGGTCTCAATGGATCAGGCAAGTCCAACATTTTGGACGCGATTGCTTTCGTCCTTGGGCTCACGAACATGTCGACGGTAACGTTCTCTTTCTTTGTATGCCTTCACTCATACTCATGAACACGTTGCACTAGATGCGAGCGCAACACCAAGCGGATCTCGTGTACAAGAAAGGACAGGCTGGTATAACAAAAGCCAGCGTTACAATTGTCTTTGACAACTCTGAAAGGGACAAGAGTCCTGTTGGATATGAGGACTGGAAACAGATTACAGTAACACGACAGGTGCGATTACAGCACTTACAAAGTTACCAGCACCGCTCACCCAAATTGCCCCTGTAGTTCGCGCTGCCCAACAACTCGAAATACCTCGTGAACGGTCACAGATCTCAACAACAAGCAGTTCAGAGCCTGTTCCAGTCTGTTCAGCTGAACATCAACAACCCCAACTTCGTGATCATGCAGGGTAAAATCACCAAGGTGCGTGTCAGGACGCGTAGCTCGTCGAAAACATGCTCAAGGGTCCGCAGGTTCTTAACATGCGCGCACCCGAAATTCTTGGTATGGTCGAGGAAGCTGCTGGGACACGTATGTTTGAGGAGAGGAAGGATAAGGCGAGGAAAACGATGGCGAAGAAGGATAAACGGGTCCAGGAAATCACCTCAATACTGGGAGAGGAAATCATGCCTAAGCTCGACAAACTCCGGGAAGAAAAGCGAACGTATCTCGAATTCCAGAAAGCGGAGCAAGAGAAGGAGCGCCTCGAGCAAACCCTACTCGCATGGCGGTGGTACGATGCCTCCAACAGGATTGTTGATAGCGCACGACAGGCGGACGATGGCAAAGCGGAGATCGAGGAGCAAAAGGAGCAGAAGAAGGCGGATCTCGACGAAATTAAGAATGCAGAGAAGAATGTGGAACGGGTCACCAAAGCGCGCGATAATGAGGCGAAGAAGGGTGGCAAGCTGAACAAGCTCCAGGCGCAAGCCGCTGAGTTGGACAAGGAATTGGTCAAAGTCAGGACGCAGGTGGAGATCAAGGAGAAGGATATCAAGGACGAGGAGGATCAAGTCGCGTCATCCGAAGCAGACATAAAAAACGTATGTCCGCTACCCAGGTGAAGCACGATGCTGCTCCTGACTTCTTTACAGACGGAAGCGGCTTGCGCTGAGAAAGAGAAAGAGGCGAACAAGATGAACAAGTCCTTCGACACTCTCAAATCCGAAAACACCTCCCTGAAAGATAAACTGGACTCGGACGAGGAGCTTCTGCAGACCCTTCAGACTGGTTTGTCCTCTAAGAATGCCAACGCCGGTGGAGGTGGAGGTTACATGGGGCAACTTCAGGCGGCTCGCACAAGACAAGCTCAGGGCAAAGCGGAGGAAGAGCAGCACAAGAAGAAACTCAGCATGGCCGAAAACGAGCTTAAAGAGACAGAAGCCCGGTGGAAGAAGGTGGAGAAAGACGCTGGAGAGGGCAAGAAACGTCTCGATCAGTTGCAAGGCGTGGTTGACGAGTGTCGCAAGAAGCTCTCTTCCTGTGGTTGGGATTCACAGAAGGAACAAGACGGTGAAACGAAGATTCAGGACCTGAGAAACGAGGTCGAAGGGCTATCATCCGTACGTTACCGCTTGGTTCGATGACATCTTCACGTCTGACTGTCTCATGCAGCGCAAAGATGCAGTTCGTCGTGGACTGGGTAACATGGACTTTGATTATCCGCCTCTAGGACCGCATTTCGATCCTCGAAAGGTTAAAGGTCGCTTGGGGACACTGGTGTCGCTACAGAAGGAAAACTATGGCTACGCGACTGCCCTCGAGGTCACTGCTGGCGGGAAGCTTTACCAAGTCGTAGTTTCTGACGAACAAGTCGGAAAAGAATTACTCAAAAGCGGTTTGAAAAGTAGAGTCACACTCATACCTCTGAACAAGATCCGGCCCTTTGAGGTATCCCCGCAGGTGAGCCTTTTTTTTCTCGAGAATACTGATGATGCCTGACACACAATTTGTAGAAACTAAACGCAGTCTCTAAATCAGTGGGTGAGAGGGCTCGCCTTGCTCTTGATCTCGTTGGATATGAGCCAGAGCTTGCCAAGGCGATGTCATATACCTTCGGTAGTACCATCGTGTGCGACAATCCGGACACTGCAAAGAAAGTGACCTTTGACAGGAACATCGGTCTCCGTTCTGTCACGGTAGATGGGGACTCATATGACCCCTCTGGTACCCTCAGTGGTGGTTCGAAGGCCCAGTCTGAAGACATTTTGATCAAAGTCCAACACTTGATAGAAGCGGAACTCAATTTAGCCGACGCCAAAAGCAAGTTGAAGGAGGCTGAGGTTGCATGGACTGGCGACAAGACGAGGAAGAAGCGGGACGAATGGAAGCGGCTTGACCACGACCTCAAGATCAAGGAGCACGAACTCCAGCTGGTCCTGGAGCAGCTGGAAGAAAGTAATGCCGCCAAGGTGTGCCCGGTGTCGTTGATTTTCTATCCCCCTCTGACTTCGATTTGCGTAGCTCAAAAAATCAGTGGAAGAACTGCGGGAGAAGATCGAACAATTGAATGAGGATGTCGCAGCGGCGCAGAAGAAGCAGCGCGATGCCGAAGTTGAATGCAAGCAACTGGAGCGCGATATGGAGGAATTCAAGACGAACAAGGACGGCAAGATCGACGACCTGAAGGTAAACTTCCCTTTACATGGACATCATGGACAAGTCCCAATTCACGTTATCTCTCCAGAAAAGCATATCGTCCCAGAAAGCTGCGTTCCAGAAACATAACGTCACACTCAAGACGAAGCAGAAGGAGGTCCAGACTGTCAACCTTGAGCTTGGTGGGTCGTCCCTCCTTTTCGTTGATGTCAGGAGAGCTTACACAGTCGACAGACCAACTGAAGGGCGACCTTGAAACGGCGCAGCTGCAGATAGAGGAGATGAAATCGGGGATTGCGAAATTGCGAGATGATTTGGCGAAACTCAAACGGCAGGTAGTTGCTAAGGAGGTGAGATGAACCTTCTATAGCCGTGTCAATGAACTCACATCTTCCACGACTGCTTCAGAAAGAACATCAGGAAGCACGGGCCAAACTAGAGGAAGAAGAAAGGCACCTCCACCAGTTCAACGAACAGATTCAGTCTTTGCAACAAGAGATCAAGGACAAGAAGGCCGCTGTTGAACAGGCTGACGAGTCCATCGCTGCTCTTCAACAAAAGATCGAAGCATGCAAAAAGGCGGCGGAACACGCCAAGAGTGAAAAGAAGAAGCTGGAAGAAGCAAATCCGTTCATTGTTCAGGACAAGGCGTGAGTTTACATGCCTTGTAGAGGATCGAATCATTGACCGATTGGACGACCGTAGCCAATTCGGAAAACAGGGAACTAAATACCACTTCGCTTCGATGAATATACCAGATCTCCAACAGAAAGCCTTGGAACTGGAGGAGACTGTCCGGGCGAAGAAAAAGAAAGTCAATGCCAAGTCTGCGAACATGCTTGATGAGTGAGTCACTCGTTCTTCTGTATTCATGCTTGACGCACATTTCGATCCCATCGTTTTAGTCTTGAGAAGCGCGAGACCTCCACCAAGAAGATGTTGAGCACTGTCGTGAAAGACAAGGAGAAGATCGAGGCAACCATTGACGAACTCGACAGGGAAAAGAGAGATACCCTCCAGAGCACGTTCGAGAAAGTCGACAAGTAGGTGTATCCGGGATCCTCTATCCGCAATTGCTCACCCTCCCTCTCTAGGGACTTCGGCCAGATCTTTGCGGAACTCTTGCCGGGCAACTTTGCCAAGCTACAACCACCCGATGGTCAAGACTTGATGGACGGTCTAGAGGTTAAGGTCCGGTTGGGAAGCGTCTGGAAGCAGAGTTTGACGGAGTTGAGTGGCGGGCAAAGGTACTGTGGATCCTATCAAACCTTCAGTAGTCCACTAACAATTTCGTTATAGGTCTCTAATCGCGCTCTCCCTCATCATGGCTCTTCTCCAGTTCAAGCCAGCGCCAATGTACATCCTCGACGAAATTGACGCTGCCCTGGATCTGCAGCACACGCAGAACATTGGGCACCTCTTCCGAACTCGCTTCAAAGGCTCCCAGTTCATCGTCGTCTCCCTCAAAGAGGGCCTGTTCACGAATGCCAACGTGTTGTTCAGGACCCAGTTCCGGAACGGGACTTCGGTTGTGGAACGTACTGCGAATCGATCCTCCTCGACCTTATATGAGGGAAGAGCTAGGTGATGACGGACGAGGTTTCTTGTTCTGTAATCTATAGATGTACCATGGAGGCTCGTATTTATTCTGATGAACAGTAGTGTATGTGTATTGTTAGAGCTATCGATTCTATTTTCCTCTCTTTTCGGTCAAAGCTACTCAAGAAAGTCGGATAGGACAACCTCACGAGTCGAGGTGCCTTCCGGCTGGGGGGAATCCGGGCCGGATACGCTGTGCGGAGTTTCACTTTGCTCGTCATGTCCTTCCTTCGAATTCATCAAAGCCTAAAGGCAACCATCCTGTCAATTGTCACTGTGTGTCCCATGGGTCCTCCTAGCTCCTCCTGGCTACTCTCGACCTCTCTCGGGCGCCGATTCCAGTCCCTGTCCCGTACATCAGTAGGTCATGGCAACTCCTGCTCCATTCTCACCATAAAACCTCCGCATGTCACCAGGGCTATTCCAAGAGAGTTATGGTGTAAAACAGGTAGGGACGTGTCCCGATCTTGATTCTCTGTGGCTCTAAATCACTTCAAGCTATAGATATCTGCTCATATGTCCTCCGAGAAAACTCCTGAACTCGCGCCATCGGATGGGAACGAAGACCATCGTCACGATTCCCATGAATTCCGGACAACTTCCGCTATAAAAAGTCGCACTTCCAGCAACGTAAACACAGGACAAAAATCATGCTTGACCTCCGTCTTTCCCTCGTTCTAATCGCCTTGCTCGGTCCCTCTCAAGGTCTGCCAAGCTGCTCGAGCTCGACTATCGCCTCAGCACCTCTTCCCTCAGCCACCTCAACTGCCGACACAAATACAGCAGCTAAAGCCGCAGGGAAACTGTACTTTGGAACTGCAACTAATGCTGGCCAATTCGTTAATGATACAGCTTACGCGGAAACTCTCAGCGATAACAAGCTGTTTGGTGCTATTACCCCCGCGAACGCTCTGAAATGGGTAATCTTTCTTCCATGGGTAGCGCCTCGTGAAGCGGCTGACGAATTGAAATCAACTTATAGGAGTCGACAGAGCCATCCCGCAATAATTTCACGTTCACGGAAGCCGACCAGATAGCAAGTTTGGCCAAGGGGAACGGGCAACTCCTTCGAGGTTGGCGTTTGCGCGTACTTCGTTCCCTTAGGGATCGGAGGCTGACCTGATGTTGTTCTCTAGGACACAATTGCGTCTGGCATGAACAGCTTGCCAGCTGGGTGTCGTCCGGTAATTTCGACAATGCGACACTCACCAGCATTCTGCAAAATCACTGTAGTACCGTTGTCGGGAGATACAAGGGAGAAATGTGAGTTCAATATTGTTGCTATTTTGTCGTGTCTGCTGAAACTCCCTTGCAGATGTGAGTTCCTGCCCTTCACTCACTTTTCGTTAGGAACATGACCTTCAAACACCATCCGGTAGACTCATGGGACGTTGTGAATGGTAAGTCGAAGCTCCTATCGAGATGTTGACGAAGTTTCTCAGTCGACAATCAAATTTGTTTAGAGCCATTCAACGACGATGGTACCCAACGCTCCTTCGTTTTCACAGACACGATTGGTCCGTCGTACATCGACATAGCCCTGGAATCAGCACGAGCAGCCGATCCGTCCACGAAGCTTTATGTACATCCGGTCATATTTGAGACCCCTTCCTATCTCACTGACGATCAATACTTTAGATCAACGATTTCAACATAGAAGGTTTCAACGCAAAATCCACCGCCATGTTCGACCTCGTCCAGGATCTCAAAGCCCGTGGAATTCCGATCGATGGCATTGGCGTACAGGCCCATCTCATCGTTGGTCAAATCCCCGGCGACATACAAGAAAATCTCGAAAGATTCGCAAGTCTCGGTGTGGAAGTCGCGATTACTGAACTGGACATTCGAATGACTTTACCAGTCACGGCCGAATTGTTGGAACAGCAAAAGGCGGATTATCAGTCGGTTGTCTCGGCGTGCGATGCCGTGGAGGCGTGTATTGGTGTTACCATCTGGGACTGTGAGTTTCTCTTTCGAGGTCTCTTGGCTCACCGGCGATTTGATTAATGGACCGTATTCTGTTTCTATTGATAGTTGATGACAAGGTTTGTCTGCCTCCTCTGCTCGATTGGTACCGGAACTTAACTGTCGTTGTCCCAGTACTCGTGGGTCCCAGGGACGTTCCCAGGAGAGGGTGCTGCTTTGCCTTGGGACGAGGTTAGTTCCCCTCCACTGCTTTCAAAACATTGCTTAATTCGCCCGACAGAATCTAGTAAGGAAGCCCGCTTACGATGGAATAATTGCGGGTTTCTCGTACTGATCCTGAGTATCTAAATGTGTTTCCACATCGTTGTTGAGTGTCGCCAAAATCTAGAGCCTCAACGCTTGAGCCCAAGGAAAAGGTAGCGATGTCTATGTAAAGTAAAGCAACAATATCCACAATTATCTCCAATTCATAAGATCCGTTAGTACGAGTAGTCTATGCACGAGCATCGTTTCGTTCAATCATCTTTCGAGCCCTTCGCAGAGGGCTCGTCGTCGTCACCCTCATCATCCGATCTATCGTCGTCAATAGCTGTAGGGGCGGTTATGGAACTGTGAAAGACACGTTGGGCAAGAGCATTTTCCGGGGCTGGAAGGTAAAGACGCACCGGACGAGGATTTTCAATATAAGGTAATACCAGAATAGGTTGAGAAGTTGAAGTAGCAACAAGGGGATGAAGACTTGATATCGCATCCATCCGGCGAGATAGATGCCTTCCTGCCATGCCCAACGCTTCGAGGTCTCACTATATCGTCTATGGGATGAGCGTCGATGAAATGGAGAACGGTGGGACACTCACGGAATCAGGTCATACTCGAACCATACCGACCATAGAATGCGTAGGTTCAGGAGATGTCGGAAATATCTATACCGGTACCTATCAGCATCGTCAAGATAGGTCGAGCAATTGAAGGAACTCACGTCCACATGCCCACAAATACCACGAACGCGCCAGCTTTGGCCCTATCCCATTGAATGTAATTCAGAAGTTTGGCGAACTAGACATACAAGTTCGCATCAACATCAGCGTTGAGACGCGGAGGAAGGTTCCACGTACCGCGAAGAACGCGTCTGGTATATCCATGCTCATGTACACCGCGTTCCCGATGAGCGTTAAGTTCATCAAGTAACTCCAGCTACATTCAACGCGCATCAGTCAACATTGCACACGAATATAACCGAAGATTCACACCTGACGAGCCAGATAGTGACGATGTGATGGGCGACGAGTTCCCAGTAATCTTTACGCGGCTTCTCGAGGTTCAAAACCATGACCAGTAGTTGTTGTGCCCAGTATGACATGTGCGTCAGGTAGTAACGTTTGAGTTCAGGCTTCATGTCCCAGTGCGGATAATCTGTAACCAGGAAAACTCAGAAAGCACGACCTAGGAATCCTGAGATAGCTACCCGCCTATCCAAAAGTATTCAGTGCGATACCAGTATGTGGGAAGCTGAGACATAATTCTCTGAATAATGCCAGATGTCGGTTAGCGAACGAAAAGAAAAAAAGAACAAGTGCACGCACATAACCCCAGGCCCCCATGATGGCAAAATACACTAGTGCATATCCTTGTTCTCCGAATCTAGCCAACTTTCCTTCTTTCCTGATTCCAAAGTACTTTGCGATGGGATTGCATATTGTGATTGTGACCACCTGTCTGACCAAGGAGAAGAACACGATATGGTACGCTATGAACGCTAGGTCTCCCCAGCTTTTGGCGTAGCGAGGATTGTCGGGGGGTGATGAAGCTACCGGGTTCGAGAGAAGAAAACAAGGAGCGAAAGGATTCGGTATTTGTTTTGTTGGGAAGCCGAGAGGTGTAAGAAGTTCCCAATTGAGGTAGGCGACAACTGGAACGGTGAGGATTTTGAGGGCCAAAACTGGCGACCCAAGACGTGTCAAGAGTACCCATATTTGAAGGATGGGAGACATACCAGGGTCTATCGCCCATCTAATCCAGGGAGATACTTGAGGTGGAGGAGGAACTCGAGGAACCGGTGAAGGTGCTCTACTTGAAGTTGGTGTAGGAGTGCCGAGCGGTCTGTAGGCCTCAACTTGGGTATATGTAAATTCGAAACTGAGCTGAAGGCATACGTTTGAGGGAGAAAAGGGCCCGTTATGTGATGCGAAGGGTCATTACTGTCAAAAGTGGTCGAGTTTGAGCATGAGGTAAGTGGGAGAACGGAATAGTGAACGAACGCGAGGGCAGCGTCGATTCCAGCATGAGATTTCCGTCTCCTCGTTGTCGAGCTTGACATATTGGCTGCCTATGGGAGCTGAACCGCGCAACAGTGGAGGGAGAAAACAGAAGTCTTACGCGCAAACGGTTGACGCAGGGCCGTCCATCAATTCGCTAGGGGCGTCTATTCAAGGGAGCGCCCATAGCGGGTGTACGGCTAAACGACCTTAAACGACATGGCACCGGAACGACCGGAGTGCAGCTGGCCGTACACGTACTTATAAGGCACTGAAGTACTGACAGTTCGCAAGTCAGCCCAAATGAGATTTCCGATAAATTGTTTACAAGAGATAGCCGGTAGTAGCCTCTAGTATTGGGCCCCACCCCATCGTCTACTTAGTAGTTGGTACATGTCTTCTCACAAACAGGTCCAACTCCCTCCTCGACAGCCCACCGTCATTCCAAAGTTTACCAACTTCGGTAGCCAGGTTGTCAAAGTTCCTGCGAATCGTTTCTCCTTCCTTCCCCTTCATCTTCTCCAGTACCATTTTGAACTCGTCGCGAACGGCGTCGATACTGAAGTCCGGATCATGTTGGTCGTCCACATATCTGGCAGGCCTTTGAGCGCCTTCACCTCCCCTCGCGGAAATGAGTTCAAAGGCAGCTTGGTGCTGGACCGATACGAGGGCAGCGTTCAATGGTTGGTCTCCGCTGAGGGGCCAGAATATTCTGATTCGGGGGCGACGCAATCAGTCATTAAGTACACTTGTAGGCGAATAAGAAACTCACGGTGGCACTCGATATACAAGGGCCTCCTGTAGACCATTCCACCCGCCATGGGACAGGAACCAACCGGTGGCGGGATGCCGCAGAACATCTTCTTGGGGTGCCCACGCTGTGGCATAACCAAAGCCGCACTCCTTAATCTCCGCCAGTATGCCCTCTGGAATCGGTGCGACAGATGGCAAGGGCGACTTCGGGTTCGCGAGGAGGAAAGGTGTGTTGCTTTTGATGAGTTCGTCGATTATCGCATAGAGTTTTTCAGGGTTGCTTGGCCACCACACGGAGCCGAACGAGATCTGCGAAAATGGTGAGTTTGAAAGACTTCTAGCATATGGGTTCCAGGGATACTTACATAGATGACTGAATTTTCTCCATATTCGCAAGCCATCTTATCCAAGAATCCCATCACGTCCGATTGGTCGTTGTCCTTACGTTCTGACACTGCGAGGGTCGATGATACGAAACCGACCTCATAGAATTCCTTGCCGAGACTTCGCAGATACTCTTTCCATGCGTCTGTAGCTTCCTTCTCTAATACAGATGTGGTGACAGAAATGTATCCTTCCGTTTCTTGAATGTACTTGTAAACGACTGTATAAGCACCGACCGGGATGTCGAAGATTTGTTCTTGGGGAAATAACTCATGGTGGTACATGGGGGGGTACCCGGGGATGGAGATGAGCTTCTCGCGTTTCTGGTTCAGGAGCTAGCAAGGGAACTCCGTGAACTTGGGAAGGTTAGGAATGAGCAAGGGATAGCCTACCTTTCCCCGAGCGGATATTTCTTCCTCGTTGTTGATAGCAGCGATATCCTTCCAGTCGTCTCCTTTGCCACCGAGATATCGCGGACCCCACTCTCGTACAGTGTATCCTATCGTGCTTGTGAACCACGTCCAAACAGGGAGTTCTTGACGAGTCGCTAACTTTCGGATCGCTTCGAGATTAGCGTAGCCAGCAACGGGCTATTATTTCGAACGTCTCGTCAGTTCAGATAGAGAACAGATGTTCAATTTTGAACCCACATCGAGAATGACTAGGTCGGGCCTTGGTAAATTAGTGAAAACCTTCTCGCTTGATACACAGGTTACGGATCCGTTTCCTTTCCATAGCTCTTGGAGGACAACCGCAAATTCGGGTGTGTCGAGAAAACCGAGTTTAGGGCCTTTAATATTAATAACGCTGGAGGGAATCGCACACGATGAGACTGAGACGTATTGATGCCGAGAGTTCAGACACGTACTTGACGCGACCTTCCACCTTTTGGAGTCTCTCCCTCGGTGCCTTCGAGAGCTCACGCACAATTTGAGTGTACAGGGAGTCAGTCAGAAAGGTGACGACCACATCCTCTCTCGACTCTGCGAGAAGAAGCATGAAGGAAGTAAGGGGTTTTGAATGACCTGGATCGTTTGGATGAGCTATGGGGCCGTGAGCAATTTGAGAAGAAGAAACGCACCCCATGAGGGACCAACTGCATGAAGGAGGATATGTGGCATTTTCTGGGACTCTTCTTATGTTTTTCGCGATGCTCAATCGCCGTCGGGGTTAATATGATATCCCGGGACGACATCGAGGCTCTTATATACAAGCAAGCGCTCCCAGGTAACGCAGTACTTACTCCTGATCAAACGGTTAAACGTGAAAATCTGCACAATCTTCTTTAGTCTGAGCCCTACCGCAAAAATACGGCTAATAAACGGTGCCCACAGTGTTATATAAGCCATGATCTTGGCTGTTTTCTTGCCTCCTGCTTAGCAAGTGGTTCGTGGACCTGAAATGGCTCTTCCATTAATATGGGATCGGGGATACCGGTCGATGAACGTAAGAATGTTGGAACCCTGAAGTCCAAGTCCAGAGCTACTTAAGTAGCGTGGTGCAAGCGTGGTGGCACATCGTGGTCGCTCCTTAAGCGGATATCGTGGGAATCACCCCTATTCTCAAAACGCGTCCGCACGTTCTGTTGTTAAGCGCTCACCTAGTCATCTCTCCACGACCACAACCACAGCACTTGCAACGCATCGTCAAATAATCGTCTTTTTCTTGTATTGTGCATCTCAGTCTCTACGGAGACGTGAATAAGTTTCATGCCAACTTCAAGAACCCGTATCGCTACGGAGGATATCATAGAAATATCTGACTCTGACTCTGAGCCCACTGCGGACAGTCACCAATCCAAGCGTCGAAAGGTATCTCAAGGTGAGTTTTGTTGGTGTGTATTCGTTCAAAAATAGCTTAAACTCGTCCGTTTCTGTCAGAAGCACAATCAAAATCTATGGCTAGCGCGCTTTCCGCGAAGAACGGTCACCTCAAAGGAAGGAGAAGATTCAAAGCTGATTTGGAGGATTTGAAGGAGGCATGCAAGGAAGGTTTTATCGTCAGTGATCTCAAAGCGACAAGTACGTTTTTTTACTATACCGTTCTTTGTTCCACTCAAAATGGCCCTGAAGAGGTGCGCTCCGGCGAAGAAGAAGGCTCATTCGAAGTTTTCGTGGCGACCGTGAACGGCCAAAATATCGTGTCTTTCAACGTCCTGCTCTCAGGTACGGGCATCTATTTGTCACCCGTTGTGATTCTAATCATTCACAACCCCGAAGACACTGCCGATTACCCAAAGGATCATAGCTGCTTTGCTCATACCATTGAGAACGACTGCGCAGCCAACATTCAGGACGTTATCAACAATATCTCCGACCTGTCATCCCGTTCGATGGCCGAGACGGTGGAAAACACGCTTTCCAATCTATCCAAGGCGATAACCACAGGCGATGCCACATTGGACTCGGGCAACGAAGACGAGGAAGACGAAGATGATTACGAAGCGTTTTTGGACGACGACTTCGAAACATCGTATGCCTCGTCAGGCACAAAGTCCAAAATACAGCTTTCCCGCATGCAGCAGTGAGTGATCTGGTTTCCGTGCTTCCTTCTCACGTCCGTTGACACGCCGTTACAGCGACTTCATCGACACTGTTGCCAGCCTGTACCGCCCTGGTCTCATTCGTTTTAGTCATGATGACTTCTGCATCAGCGTGTCGCTCCCTGTCGTGAAGCTTGCGGAATCGATCCCGGCTCGCGCGCTGATGGCCTGGGACAAGCGCCTGTTGTCCCGTTCGCAACACCTCGTGCTGTTGATATCAGGATTTCGTGGCGTCTATCCATCCCCTGACTATGCAGCAACGGCCATCCAAAAAGCGCAGGTCGTAGCTGGTCACACGCCCCTCACCTTCAAGGTTGGCTTAAGCGGCAAGTATAAGCCTGGGATTGACCATGCGCGGGAGGTTCATCGAAACTTCGGGTTGATCACGAAGGATGCCGAAGACGAGCTCAGGGATCAGAAACAGAGAGAGAAGGAGGAGGCGTTGGCCACTCTGTATGAATGGGATGGGGAGGGGGAGGACCCCGCGTTGTCCGCAGAAGCGTTGATGGCAGAGGAGGAGGAACCGGAGGATGAGGATGAGGAGAGGTTCGATCGCTTCAGTATGAGCTCGTCTTTGGAATCGCTAATGGATCAATACTTCCTCAAGTTGGTTAAGATCCGTCGGAGGCGCGGTGTAGGATGGGCGGGAGCTGAATTGATCTTATGGGACGTCGAGAAAAACCAAGTCCCGGAAGAGATCGTTGTGAATGAGAGATATATGGTAAATCTTTTCGCTCTGGAATGACCCCGATCTCAACCATTGGTTGCCTTAGGAAATCAAAGCGGTCGATAAGGAGGAGCGTAGTTTTGCAGGCATCAAAAACCTTCCACATGATCCTTTGGCTGGTTTGGATCCTCAAGACGATGTCAATGTGCCATTGACGGCATTTTCTTATTTGATCAGGAGGTTGACCGTAAGTTTCCAGTCAGACACCGGAGAATCACTGAAAACCCGGCCATCTCACCACAGCTCTGTACACGTTATTGTATCGTTTGTCACAGCAGGCTTCAGACGAATTACGAAGCGCTCAAACCATATGTCTGCGACTCGAAACTGTGCGCCTACCAGTACTACTCCTTGAACAAAGGCCCTTCTCTCGAGGTATGTGTTTCGCTCACATTCCATCGAGATGATCGGAGTTCATTCTTTCACTAGTATGAGATTATGCATAACCCTAGAAGCGTAGACCTTCTTGTGTCTTTGACATATGCCTCAGCTGCGGAGAGCGCCCTTGATGAACCTTTCCCAGTTGGCATTGGTCTCCAAGTCCCTGACCCCGATGTCACCAGGGTCCAAGATGCCCCTCCATCAATGCATGGTTTCGTCAATGGTCCTGGGATGTTCCAAGCTCACACACAAGCCTCAAATCAACCACAGGTTCCTGTTCCTACCCAGGTACCCGCTTCATTCTCGGGGCTCCGAGACTTCGATCAGCTCAGTCCTAAGCAGGTAACTTTCTCTGTTGCCATTAAGATTGGCTGTCCTCAATTGTTTCTCAGATGAGAGCTTCCATCATGGAGCTTCTGGACTCGCTTCCCAGCATTGACGATATGAGGTGGGCCGTTCTACAGCATCAGTCGCAGCTACAATACTCATCCCGAGCAGGAAACATCTACGAAAAACCGGCTCCAGAAAGAGCAAACCGAAACTAGTAGAGTGCGATCCCAACGTTCTGCCCGCAGCGTGGGGACTTTTACGATGGTAAAGCTCTCAGTATCCGCGCGCTGCTTTCAACCAGCTAACGGGATGGATAGGGTTGTCGGCTCTTGTACCGCCTATCTCGAAGAGATTACAGATTCAAGCGAATGTGTCCAGAACATAGACCCCATATGGCGCCAATATAGATTCAGCGTAGGCGCTCCGGACGCCGAAGCCCGATTCAAGAATGAAGTTGAAAAGGCTCAAGCTGTAGACCCAAATTGTATCAGATACCCCTCGTTATTCGTGAGATCCTTTCACGCTACTTTTAGGTGCTTGATGCGATGCATGGTGTTTTTTCTAGGCATTCCACGGCTCGCCTCTGAAGAACTGGCACTCGGTGAGCTATGATGACTTTCCGATTCTCTCAGTTACATTGGTCGCTCACGGAAACTTAGATCATTCGTCATGGGTTATGGTATAAGACTATCGCGCACGGAAGGGCTTATGGGAATGGTAAGCTGTCAATGTCCGAAACGTCATTGTCTTCTATTTGCCCACATCCCTCACACAGGAGTGTACATGGCCAAGGACGCAAGTTTATCCATGTCAAGTTACGCGCATGGTAGCCGCAGTGGTGGCTGGCGCAAGAGTAAACTTGGTCCTTCCAATTGTGTGGCTCTTGTAGAGGCTGTGAACCGACCGGACGAGTTCGTCAGTCAACAACCGTACTTTGTGGTCCAACACACTCACTGGCTCATGTGGTACGTTTGCATCCATGCCCGATTATACGTACCTCTCATATGTCGCGGCGTAGCCGATACCTCCTCGTCAAAACCAGTTTGGGCGATGCCCTGCCCTCAGCCACGAGTAGCTCTACTCAGAACGGGTCAGAATCGTCCACAAATGGGCCACAGCAAATCCCCTACGTGTCAATGGATCCAAAACACAAAATTGTTTTGGCGAACAAACCCGTTCAGGTACCCGATCCAAGCCACAAACTTCAAGTTATCTTGCAAGCTAGACGTGAGGAGATTGATCAGCATGAGGATCAGCCAGACGAGCATGACCAAGAGGTGTTTGGGTATGTCGACGGCGGATCAGAGGACAAGGACAAGGGGAAGGGAAAGGCTCGGGCCGAAGAGGTCGACACGGACATTGAGATGGTTGATGACTTCATATCCGATCCTTCCGCTGGTGCTGCAGCCTCAGCTCACCGGGGCTCCAAGGCACAGACACGTCCGGCGGACGATTGGATACATGACGCCGAGTACGTTCAAGACGCCGTTTCGCATCTCATGCCACCTCCTACCACTGCCAGTCCTGCGGCTACAATGGCCGTTCAGCGAGAGCTCAAGCATATGTTGAAAGAGCAGGATAATTGTAGCAGCTTCAAAGAACTTGGGTGGTATATGCCTCCGGACCTCATCGGGGATAACCTGTTCCAGTGGATTGTTGAGATGCACTCGTTTGACGAGAGCTTGCCCATCGCCAAAGATTTGATGAAAGAGTAAGGGGACTTCCATTAGATTTCGAGTTCAGGATCGCTTACCATCACTGTATGCGTATAGGAAAGTCAACTCCGTGATATTCGAGATCAGGTTTCCCCCGGATTTCCCTCTTTCTCCGCCCTTCTTCAGGATTATCACTCCTCGCTTTTTACCTTTTATACAAGGCGGTGGAGGTCACGTCACTGGAGGTCCGTCCGTGTCCCATCTATGTTTTTCGGTTTCTGATGTTCGGCGTCTGCAGGCGGCTCCATCTGCATGGACTTGTTAACTTCGTCAGGTAGGACAATTCTGTTTCTCCTTGCGTCCGCACAAAATATCATTTGTTTCGCTCCCAGGATGGCTTCCAAGTTACAGGTAAAGTTGGATTGAAGCTTCCGGCCCGTCCCAAACCTCAGCCTAACACTATCGACAGCATCGCTGCGATCCTCATCCAAATCAAGTTAGCTATTTCAAACCCAGATCCACGCCCTGCGCGACTTTTGAGTGGAGGGGGATGGAAGCGTCCGTATCAGGTTATGGAAGCACTTGAAGGCTACAAGCGTGCCGCTTCAACGCACGGGTGGCAGGTCTGTTGTCTCGTTCCCATTCGTCCATGCATCTCGATCTTACTCTTCGTTCTGAAGCTCCCTCCCGGTCTTGATCGACTCGTTCGATAAGGCCACTTACATGAATTGTTTCTTGCACTGAGTCGATGCCTGACACCTGTATCATCCAAATCACGAAATGTAATAAAGCACTGTACCTTGGGATGAGAATCAGATAGTATGCCTGAATTTAGGCGTCTTCTCGTTGTCGTTCTCCGAACCCCACAATCTCTGTCAAATGGTTTTCGAAGACTTGGAATCACGCCGCAGCTCGCCAGTTGATGTCGACGGATTGCGTGGTCAAAGCAAAGTCTCATTCTCGACGTTCACGAGGAAACTACTGCAAAAAATACATCATCCTGAACACTATGTATTAGACCGGAAAAGACTAACAACCACTGTCGACGTCGTCATTTTCTTTGGGGAGAGGGATCTTACAGCCGCCACACCGACTCGTGACGGTTGAAGAACTTGGTCGGAGCTGGCAGTGACTGTTGGGGGGTTTTGAGTAGAAACATCGTAGGTATTTATGGGATATGGTGGCGATAGCGCTTCGCTAACGGGCTTTTCGAGTCGGCGGACGATCCATACAACGTGAGTGTCAGGAACAAGTTAGCGGTCGAAGCTCGAGTGCTCACTGCTCAGAGTCAACTATCGATCGATCATTTATGTACCCCTGTGTACCTGCCGCTGTATATTCTATGTTTACATGTTCATTGGTTCCAAATGAGGTTCAGACGGGCCTGGACCTGTCTGGACGCGTGCCGGAAAATTTGATGATAGACAGATTGAGGGGGCTCATAAGGACTCATGGAAACTCATAAATGCCTTAGTAGAGCATCAGACCTTCATAAAGCCTCCCCTACGGCCGCGGTCGTCGAGTATCGTTCCTGTCAACCGTGTATTGAGCCTGATGATAGAGCGAGAAGCACGGCAATCCCCCAAACCTTCACTGGCAACTTACCCCACCCTACAGCAGCATTCACGTCGATGATCGAAAATAGAGTCAATTCGAGAAATGGGCGGGGGTACTACAAATCATCATCGATGTCGTTGGTAAAGCTTGAGAAATAATACGCCTAATAACATACTGACAAATTACCATATAGTTGATGCTTCAAAGCCACAGGTATCGCGTCGTCGCCGCAACCTCTACATCGATGATCAAAATCCATACCCGGTCTCAACCTCGGTGGCGAGCTTGCTGGCATGTTGGACCATAAGTTGCTTAGGGTTGAAGGGCGCTTTTCTTCCCAAGACGTCAAGAACATCTGTCAAGCGAGTGTGGGTGAACTTGTGGCCAATAATCTCTGTATGATTGACACCTCGGATCGTTCCGAGGTATTCTCCCCCTGATAATACATAGAATGAGAATTCAAAAGTGCATCGAACTTGGGCACAGAAAGTTTACTCACATTGCGCGGATTTGAGTGACACCAACCCATCGTTTTCTCCATCCACAAGAGATATGTGTGCGTGGGTTGGACTAGCCGTAAGCGCCGTCAGTCCCAACCTCATATGTAAATGTGGAAAGTCCCGACTCACCCCCAAGCCAGTGCATCGATAATCCCAGGGCTAAAGCAGCATCCGTAGCTGAAGTAGCGTACGCCGGGACGGTCAACAGTTTTCATGTTGAACTCGCGCGCCTTATTGGTGGATAACGACACGAATGCCTGACCGTCCCCATCACCGGCAGGAGCCAAGTTTATTAACGAGCGAACGATGGGGTTCTCTGCCACTGCAACGGGGGATTGATATGTCAGTACTTATGGATGATCTGGCAAGACGGAGAGAGGTAATCGAGAAGTGATTGATGCGCCGACGCGGGAAGCAGACACTCACGATGGGTTGCGGCCAGAAAATCTGCTGCAGGGGAGCCCCAGTGGGGAGTTGCGAGGGTAGTTACGCTCAACACCTTGAAACCTGCTCCATCGAGCAGATGGGTGGTCAAATAACGGCAGTCCAGCCCGCCCATACTGTGCCCAACGAGATGTACACCGCGATTTGGGTATCGACTTGCGATTTGTTGAACGAGGATACCGGCACGGGTCTCGACGGACGAAGTGGCGGGGACTCGTGCCACAAACACTTCGGCGCCTGCCCCGGTGAGAGCGCTTGGGATGTCGCTCCAGTAATCGACGATGTTACTGATGGTGTCGAACCCAAAAAGCCCGTGGCATAGAATGATGGGATGCTTAGGAGGATTCTCTAAGCGAGGAGTGCTTGCGAGGGCTGTGAAACAGTGAGTACCATGCCGAGGGCAAGACAAGAGTCCACTTTACCGGCGGCCTTCTTGTGGGCATTGATCGCAGCGATGGTGGACAGAATCATGTTCGTGAAGATTTCAGCAACTGAAAGCTCCGAGTCGAATGAGGAGGCTCAAGACACCGCACAAAAAAAAAACATGCTTTATACTACCAGCCTGAGTAGAAGCAGCTCAATGCATGATGGACTTTGGATAAATCCCCGGAGCTTAGCTCGTACCGGGCAACCACTGTCATGTTCATGCCCGCCTTCATACCCGCCTTCAACTCTAGGTTATTAGTATCATTAGTAGCAATTACACCCTGAGTCTTTCCCCAGGATCATGGGGACACTTCACCCACCGATCAAAGTATGTATATACTTGGCTTTGATCTCACACATGAATGTAAACATTAACGTTGAGCGCTGAACGTCCAAGGGCTCCAAATGTCGGGGAACATTTAAGACTGGGTATTGATCAATGGCTGCAAGCACTGGAGGCATGAAAAAATTGCTTTGACTCGCCTTTGTCAAGTAGTCCGGGCGCTCAGAAGATCGAGCGACGAGGAAGACCAACGGCGAGTGAAACATGGCTGTTCTGTACAAAATTGTACAGAGAGGACAAGAGGTCGTGATGGGAGACTTGCGTCCGAGGGTTTTCGCCGAGGCAGATTCCCCGTTCCCAACGCCACGAATGAGTGGTCTGGAGAAATTAGAATGTCTATAGTCTGAAGTACAAATACAGAAGTCTTAGAGCTTGACATACCCCGCCTCATCGTTGATTTCACAGCTTTCATGACCGTATATGTCGGGTGGGCGCCGAGGTATCTGCTTCAGCGGAACAAGGATCATACAAGTGGTCGTATTTGAAGGTCAGGTGTCCGAAAATATGACCATAAGTAGGACCAATCCATTCTGGCCTTCACGATTTCACCGTGTCTTCAGTAAAGGATAAGTGCATTTCTTCATCCTGGGTGTCTCCTGGAAAGCCGAGTGGAACTCCGTTGCAACGAGAACGCAGAAAACGCCACAACGGGTGAATAATAATTGACCGATTCAACCTGCCTTCCACATCAGTGACTCACTGCCTCGTTGGAAAAGGATAGGTGACCAGTGTCGGTGAATTCATCCGTTCGAGGTGTCTCCCGGTGTATTGGATTCGATGCTTTCCGTCAAGTGACAACGGAACTCCGTTGAGGCAAGGACATTCGCATCCATTAAAACGAATCAACCGGCCCAGTGATAGATGGAATGGTCATTCGAATTGTCTCCCGTTGTGTTCGCCCAGCGCTGCCAAGTGGAACCCCGTTGGTACGAGGATAGTCACACTTACGAACGCCCGGCGTCTGTGTTTTGAGTGTAGCTTGACGACCGCTAACTGCGAGTTGAGGCTTGGGTAGATCTGGGGTGGCGGCGGGTATTGCAAGGTGGGACGAGGAGAGCGAGGAGGAAAAATGATTTGAAACGTTTTAGCAAAGGCAGGCTATGCATCGATAGCGAAACCGGTCATTTGAAGGGGAAGAGGGAGAAAATCAAAAGGAATTGGATGTGCAGGCAAAATGTTTACACGCTGGAAGCTCTTGATCTCGTTACTCTTGGGTGTCCTCGCAGATGGCAGGACCCGAGCTAAGAGTCCTAAGACGAAGAAACGGGCCTCTAGCAAAGCTGTTCATTGGTTTCTTGTCGTTGTCGGGGGTCCAGAGGAGTCTAAGGGGACGGGCATCTTGTCAACCGTGTCATAGGAGAACTGAGTGCGATTTTAGACTAACACAACGCGAACACAAAGGCTAGTTTCACAGGGCCGACGAAGCATGGGGAGATAAAATCCGAGGGAGGACTGGGCGTAGCAGGCAACAGCTACAAACCGCCGGGACTTTGTGTGAGTGACAGACATGAATCTGCTATAGGTCGAATATTTCTCTATATCTCTTCTCCTGATGATAGTCTGTATATCATCGCATCGGTGTCGATATGCGGGTTGAGAGAGGAATCGTGCTGGTGCTTGAGGTAGTCATGGCAGTTGAAACAGAAAGGACAAACAATCACGATATGTTTGTACAGACCTCCGAGATGACCGACGCGTATTTTCTCAGTAAGCTTGCACTAGCGCTCAGTCGCTGCTTTTCCATCCTACCACGATGCTACCCTCCAGACTCTACCGAAATTTGGGGATTCCGCCACCTCTTCGATCTTTAATAACGCCCCATGCTTCGCTTCCTGCCTCAGTCAAGGTGCAGCTGCGTCTACGACTCGGGATATTGAACCCCGCGACGGTGTCAACATCTTCCTCCAATCTTGCAGCAAGGAGAGATTATAGCGATTCTACGCGTTCTCCTTCTTCAAATTCGGCTTCAAAACCGAACTCAACTCCTGATTCTTCATCCAGTATAGAACTCGGTGCTGGCTCAGGCTCCGAATCAACGTCGGAGGGTGCAGGTTTGACGAGTTCTCAAGCACTTCCTACCAGCATTGAGCCGAAGCTTTCTATGACTTTTACGTGCACGGTAGAGGGTTGTGGGACTCGTTCGACCCATGAATTCACGAAACGGTCGTATGAGAGGGGAATTGTGCTTGTTCAGTGTCCGGGATGTGAGAATCGGTGCGTGGTCCATACTCCGTTTTTTCTTGTTTTCAGATTCGCTGACTCATGCTTTGTTCTTCCCGAAAATTTTACAGTCATCTCATAGCTGACCATTTGGGTTGGTTCAAAGAAAGCACAGAAGAAGGCAAACTACGGACGGTTGAAGACCTCTTACGAGCGAAGGGAGAGAAAATCAGGCGAGGGAGGATGGGTGTCAATGGCGACATTGAATATTCCGAGTAGAAGAGCAGTAGAATTAGGGATTTAGTCAGTCTACAGGTGAGTATAATACACTGAAAGGGTCTCCGTTGTACTCAACCAGAGTGAAGCATAGATTAAAAAAGTGTTGTTAATGGTCTACGTCTAGGCCGACGAAGGTTGTGCATCAGTCTCGGGAAGGACAACCTGGTTCTCGTGCAGGAACTTTTCGAGCTCTCCAGATTGGTGCACTGGATTCAAAAGTACGAAATAGAAGTTTTTAATAGAGCATAGATCAGCATACCATAGCATCCTGGAATAATAGCCGCTACTCACTTGATAGAAGAATATCACATCCACCGACAAACTCTCCATTGACATATAGCTGAGGTATTGTGGGCCATTCACTACGTGACGACACAAAAGACGTCAGCAAGTTCAGCCCATAGCAGACGAAGAACCACGCACGAAAATTCCTTGATATCCTGCCTCAATTCCGAGTCTGCCAGCACGTTATAAGTCTGCATCTTGGCCGGGTCAACGCCTTGGAGGTCCAACACTTGAATGGCAGCTCTTGAAAAACCACATTCGGGGAAATCCGCGGTTCCTTTCATGAATAGCACGACGGGTTTGGCATCTATCGCCTCCTGGATCTTTGCTCGCGATTGTTGAGAGAGGAAACGTTTGTACGCGACAAGGCGACTGGAAGTTAATACTGCCGCAGCATTTGGTCGAAGGGTTCGTAGCTGGATAGCAATGAGTGATGTGTTCGTGCGTAGTAAGACTTGGGAGGAGAGGAAAACGTACTGATGAGTTGAGTGATGTTCTGAACATTTTGGGTAACAAGGAAACGGTAAGAGCCTAAGTGACAATTCGGAAGAATTCAATTCGGCGCTGAGTTCTTTGCTCACTCAGCGTTTATGGTCACGTGAGTCTACTGAGCCACGACGTCGGCGATTGCACGCACATCATACATGTACAAAGGTCGACTGTGTCAACAAGCCTACAGAAGCTCCGACACCAGATCGTATTACAAGCCAAGCCAGGCCCTAGGCACCGATATCTAATACTAATACATGTCCCGAACGATTGCCCAATAAGATGCAACCACCCACTTCCCCAAACACACAATGCATCAAATCCTCTACAAATAGATCAAAGGGAATTAGAAAGATAACGCCCAGTACTGGGAGAGCTGCTCACCGTTGAGATCATAGGACCGCAAGGTATGAACGATTTGACCGGCCAAGAGGATAGGGAGATCAGGATCTTCGGAGTCGGCGTTATCCCTCTGGAGGGTCTCTGGGGTGAAGCGGCAAGCAACGATATTTTTATCCATAACACCTCTCCGTCTCTCGATCCATACCCCCCTCTTGCCTTGCGGACCTAGAGCACATGCGCTGATAAAGAATGGAGACCGGACGTGGCCAGTATTGTGCACCAGGCGCTCCTGTGGCCCAGCATCTGCAACGAGGGCAGCTTTGTCGGGCGACGGTCCAGAACGACGGACTGGGATACCAGGAGCCATTGGATACACGTAGAGAGTCTCCACGGTGAGAGTCGGGTCGTTTTGATCATCAGAGGGAATGGTAACGATAGCGCGAAAGAGAAATAGTCCTTGGATTACATCCGATGCGAGAAACTTGAGGACGTACGAATCCTCGCGCGTTTCAATGTCAGTGAGGTAGAAAGCTCGGAAGTTGTACGTTCGGAATTGATGCCTTAGTACGGGAAACGAGATGGTACGACAAGACTCCAGAAGTAGACCTTGTGGGAGCGGATGAAGCTCAACCGAGCGAGTCTTCAAAACGAACAAGTAGGGATCTATGACTTTCAATGCGTGTATTGTTGTGTACTGAATCAAGTTGGTCAGGGCAGTTGAAGTCGAGGCGGCAAATTGAGCTCACCATCTCTTCGAGTTCCTCCAGATGGGTTCGGATGCTGTTTGTATCTTGCTCTAGAACAACATCACAATCATCATTCCACCGAAGGATGTTTACTGTGCATTGTCGTGACAGTATGACGAATCGGCGCGAAAGATCCAGTTGACGGATGATGCTCGAAGATGAGATCGGGAACGTGCACAGGATATTGAAGACGGGAGGGCCCATATCTGATAACTGAATCTCATAGATCATGGCCGCTTGACGTATCGGTGCCCTTTGATGAACCGGTCAGTCGATTGCACCCTCACAACTGATGTCCAACTCACGTTGCGATTGTCATCATCCCCAAAGTGACTCGGAGAGTCTCTGAATCGAAATTCGCGACGTATGAAGAACACTTTTCGCGTTCCATCCTGGCATGGTTCCATATGCAACCTTGCTCTCCTGCTGCCAGATCCCATATATTGAGAAATCCGTCCGCGTAGACCCCAAGCACCCATCGATCAAGGAGGAACTCAATTCCTAACAGACACTCCCCGATCTTGGGCTCCAGTTTGCGTATTGCAGTCTCTCGAGGAAGCAACCACATCTCGTCTATGAGGCTGTTTACTACGACCATATCTTCAATCTCTTTCCCAGAGAGGCCTGTTTCGGAGGAGATATGACGCCTGAGAGGCAGCATTTCTCCTTGCTGGCCGAGAAATTTGAGCCATAGTCCTTTGTCTCTCGAGACTTGTGCCAGTCGAGTACAGGTCTTTGAAGCACATCTTTTGAGCGCTATTCGTCATGAAAGTTCGTTGAGAGACTTTCTCATACCTGACGAATTGATAAGACCTGATGAATATCAAAATACCCAAGGATTAGGAAGAGAACTTCACTAGGTAGATCTGAGAGGACCATTGCGGAGGGCGAATCGATGCTCGTTGACCCTCGTCGAATCCAAAATCTGAATAAACGATGTTGTAATTACTCGGAGTCAGCTAAGCATTACTCAGACAGATTAGATTATCTTATCTCAAAAAATGTTCTCCGAACTCCAAGCTCGAGTTCTTCTCCCATCGATCTTTTACAACCGACTCCCTTCTCGACCAGGACCAACCTTTGCTGTCAATGGAAGCGCAATTGAAAGAGGTGAATACATTACGATCACAGAAGTGGCTTTCTTTACTAAAATGTCAATCATTTTAGCTACTCCCATTCCTTCGTGATAGAAACCCTCAAGTTCGACAACTAGCCCTCGAAAATCTCGTTTCGCAAACTCCCAAGGGGTCCCCTTATCGAAACTTATTTTTTCTGGTCAATCTGGTGGTCTGCAGAAGCCAAGTGAGAACGATGTCATACGGGATCTGAAGCTTCTTAGTCGGGACCAGTTGGTGCGTTGCATTAGGTTCTAGGGATTACGAATTTTCTCCTCATACAACACCTCAGGCTGTCGCACACGACGCGTTCAAGGCCCTCGTTAATCTCTCAGATGCCCCAATACTCGTTTCGTCACTATCAGAACCATCATTTCTGAATTTCCTCGTCTCCTACATAATAGTATGTCGCCTTTTCATCAACAGCTGTCCTTGCTTTTGACCCAACTAGTACTCGCTCAGAATCCTCAATCGATATGTGCAGACCTGGCATCCATGTTGCTTTCCAACTTGACCGCGTCGTCGAGTGCTTGTGCTACCCTGCTTTCGATGAAGGTCGCCATAATATCGGACGAGAAAGTCCCGAATGGTTATTTTGCTACGCAGGCACGGTCTGGATCATGCGTCGCACCAGTTCCTTATCCATCAGGGGAAGAAAAGGAGGTACTGGCGCTCCCGTTACTACTGGACGCGTTCATCCAGGGTGCGCAAGTAGACGAGATTCAAGACCTCTCCAAACGCACTCGGAAAGGAAGCCTTCACTTTCTGTCAAGCGTTTTTGGTAACTTGACGTCGGTATGTGTCCAGCCGTCGTCCACGAATACTTAACGCTTACCGTTTGTAGTCGCCAGCTGGACGTGAATTCTTTTTGACGCCCCGGCCGTCTAACCCTGTGAAGCCTGATTCGGATCTCGAGTACCCGTTGGCAAAAATAGTCTCTTTTACTGAACACAAAGATACTATCAGACGTGGCGGGGTCATATCAGTTATCAAGTCCGTTTCCTGTGTTGATGCCTCCCTGGACTACTGACGAGCTATTATTTCAGGAACTGTTCCTTCAATGCTCGAGCACATAAGGCCATCTTGAGTCCTGAAACAGAGCGGGTTGCTGTGTCGGGATCACCTACCATAGCACCCGGCGTCGGTGCCTTACCCTACATCCTGCTCCCACTCGCAGGGCCAGAAGAATTTGACCTTGATGTGAGAAGGAGAATTTCCTCCCGTTCCGAGCGGCTCTTTGGCTGACAACGTTCTAATCCATGGCAGGACCAAGAAAAGCTCCATCCCTCAGTACAATTCCTGCCTCCTGACAAAACACGCGAGGTAGATTCAACTCTCCGTCTGACACTGGTCGAGACGCTTTTGCTATCGTCACACACGCGATGGGGGCGTGATTTTCTACGCGCAAACGGGGTATATGAAATTGTTAGGGCTGCGCACGAGGTAGAAAGCGTTGACAAGGCTAGTCGATCCGTGTCAGTGTCCATGGGGTTGGTGGTTCTCATCCCTATGTTACAGATATCCGAACATATGGAGCGTCTCGTTATGCTTATCAAAGGGGACGAGCCTTCTCAAGGGCCGTCGGAGGAAGAGGAGTTTGAGCTGGCAGCTACTAGAAACAGACTAGAACTTGAGGGCTCGTCAACATTGACAAAACCGGAGGCAGTTGATACTGAAGAGGACGGACCCGCGATTGGCTCCCTCGTTACAGACGACGACGACGACGATAATAAGATTGAAGAAATATGATCTTGAACTCGACGGGGTAGATGAACAACCAGCGTGGCGTTCGTGTGCTTGATTCTTCTTCGGGAACGTTGCCTTGCCATAGACGTCAATCCTCGCGGTTGCAACTTTCGTTCCCATCTCTCAATCCATGTCTCGGGATGAGAACAATACCTGACTACTTTCTTCATTCATTTCATCTCATTCATTCCGTTTCATTCCAGCGATATTTTTAGTCACAAGGGCTTGCCAACAGAGGTCCTATGCAGGATCATGATGTGGAAATGATGGACTTCACGAGTGGAGTATTCAGACTGCATTCCCGGCGATGCTTATGAAAAATCCACAATCCCAAAGCATCCCGAGCACCGTGATGACTTGCAAGCAGATCAAACGTTTGTTCAGTATGCCCACGGCTATGTATTGCCCGAATGTGAGGTATGGTTAAACGGACGTTGACACACCCTTTCTGCATGCTCAATCCTATCATGAATCATCTGATACTCACAAGATCAAGTCCCTGACACGGTATCATCCCGGTGGACGTATAGCTCGCAACCAGTTTGCAAGATGGCGAAACGCCTCGGGTCGGTGATGTCAGGATTCAACGGTAAGATCGTCTCACTCGCTGCGAGGTCTCCCGCTGATTTGGTCCAGACCCAGGGCGACTACATTTCAATTTGTAGTCCACTCAGAGGGTTGTGGAGCTCGAATGGACCCCAGCCCGAGCTCTCCGTTCAAGGTGGCCCTCAATTATGAATTCTGTCCCACTTCCAACCCTCCTCACTCCACTCACCCAAAGAGTTCCCATGGAGACAGAAAGCATCCCACTCTGCCAAGACCCCGCCACCACCCTATACGTAGGTTTTCCCATGGGTGATGGTATTCTAAGTTCGACAGTTCAACAGCATTTACAATGGTTCTTGATTCTGCTCATCTGGAGATCATCCACAGGTGATCGAGGGGTTACCCTCAGCGCCATAACAACGTTCACTCCCAAATTTGATGCGCGAGTGAACTGATTCTCCGATTCGAATACATTTGTGAACAATGGCCGGATTGGTCAGAAGAACCCTCGATTCTACATATAAGGTGAGTTCGACGTCGTTTTTTGCTTTCCCCCATTGTGCTTTGGTCTGGTTGTGCCAACCTCTCCTTCTTTTCTTCAGCCTCGCTTTGTTCTTTTTTCCCTTCGATCGGTGATCGAATTTCTTCAGCTCACGCGTCAAGCTTTTCCTCGTCTTATACTCTACGAGTCCTTTACTTGCGTGCAGTGCACCAAACGTCTACAACTCCTTTAAACTTCTCGACTTTACCTCTTTCAACATGTTGTTCAGGAATCTCATCCCCGTCGTTGCTCTCGCTTTGGCAGGATACTCTGCTGCTCTCCCCCGTCCTATTAATGTCGCTTTGATGGCCCGTGGTGCCGAGGTGAGTCTCATAGCTTCTCCAACCGTTGACTGATAGACTGACAACCCAATAGAAGGGCAATGTTGCAGGAAACACCATCTTCGACCTCGGAAAGCAAAACGCTGCCGCTGGAGAAGGTGCCGCCGGCAAAGGAAAGGCCGACAACACTGGCGCTGCCCAAAACGGCAACAAGAACGAAGAACAGAACGGCGCTGAGGGCGAGACCGGTGCCGAGGGCGAGACTGGTGCCACTGGCAACAACGGCACTGAGACCGAGACTGGTGCTGCTGGAGGAAACAACAACGGCACTGAGACCGGTACTGGCGTCGGAGGTGCTAACAATGGCACTGAGGCTGGTGGCGCTAACAGCGGCACTGAGGCTGGAGGTGCCAACAACGGCACCGAAGCCGGAGGTGCCAACAATGGCACGGAGGCTGGCGGTGCTACCAATGGCACCGAGACTGGTGCTACTGCCACCGTCACTGTGGTGCGTGTCGACCTTTTTTTGACGTCTTTCTTCCATTGACTAAGATCTTTTAGACCGTTACCGAGACTGCTCAAGCCACCGCCGCTGCCGGAAATGGCAATGGCAATGGACGTGGACGCGGCCGTGGTGGTCGTAAGGGCGGCAACAACAACGGTCAGAATGGTCAGAACGGCAACAACGACAACGGAAACCAGAACGGACAGAACGGAAACAACGGCAACAACACCGAAGCTGGTCAGGCCGGTCAAGCTGGCAACAACACTGAGACTGGTGAAGCCGGCAACCAGAACGGTGAGGCCAACCAGGGTCAAGGCCAAGGTCAACAAAACGGCGAAGCCAACCAGGGTCAAGGTCAACAGAACGGAGAGAAGCAGGGCGCTGTAAGTTTTTGCACTTCGTGAAGTCTTGAGGTTTATTGACAATCAATCGTTTCAGGGTGGTCCACCCCAAGCTGGTCAAGGCAACAAGAACGGTCAGCAGCAACAGCAGGGCCAGGCTGGCAACAAGAACGGCCAACAGCAACAAGAGGGCCAGGCTGGCAACCAGGACGGCGAGCAGCAACAAGAAGGTGGTGCCCAACAAGAAGGTGGCGCCCAACAAGAGGGTGGTGCCGCTGCTGGAGGCGCTGGAGGTGCTGAAGGTGCAGGTGCTGCCGGTGCGAAGGGTCCCGCTGGTGCGAAGGGTCCCGCTGGTGCAGAGGGTCCTGCCGGTGCGAAGGGTCCTGCCGGTGCAGAGGGCCCCGCCGGTGCGAAGGGTCCTGCTGGCGAGAAGCAGGTGAGTGACGATCTCGCGTTCCAGTCAAAGGGATTTGAAGACTGATTCGCACACCAGCGTCGCGCCTTCCGCTTTTCAAGGGAAGCACTCTAAACTCCTTGTTCCCCCGACGTGAGTCTCATTCTCCTTGCGAATGCCCTGTCATGTAGTGACGATCTCTTCTTCAGATAACGTCCATCTCTCCGCGCCGTTGTAAGTTATTCGTAGACGCTTGTGATATTAAAGGACGCTGGAATACTTTACGCACGTGAATAGTCCTTTCTTTTAGTTTTTCGTACACCCTTTAGCGATGCTTGAGATATCGATAGGTAGAACTTACTGGTAGATGGCACAATCACCATTTTCTTTTGCACGCATATTTCGTCGCGCAGTCAAGTTCGCGTTCGAGAATCTGTTGAGGCCCGAGGGTCTGAAGTTTCCAAACTCACGTGTTTTCCGAGTTCCGAAATTCTTACATCCAACCACCATGTCGAATGAGGTCTCTTCAAGTTCACGCACTTTCCCTCCCCTCTATAAAGCGAGCGGAAACGCTGGAGTTGATCGCCTTGCATTTTTTCATATCTTGGAACGCTTGAAGGTCGGTCTCTCACAAAGTCCTATTACGATCATTCTCATCGTGCCTCCTGCGTATCCTGATTTGCTTTACAGACCCAAAAGCGAACAGGATGGGTGAGAAACAATGTGAGTGGTATCAATTTGCACCAAAGTAGACATGTAGATGAACTCAATCTTGAGGGTTAGATACCTAACGCGGAGAGGTCAACACACGTTTCAAAGCTCCTTGGATTCCCGACGATATCTGAATGCTGATTCCTACTTCAGTATATCGGACCACATGTACAGGATGTCCATCTTGGCACTGTGCGCGTCTGACCCGCATCTCGATATACCAAAGTGAGTCTCTAGCCTTTTTCGTTTGTGGTACCCTCGTTTCGAATGATCATCGCCTGGCGACACAGGTGTGTGATGATGTGTGTCGTGCACGATCTGGCTGAAGCACAAGGTCAGATTATACTAATCATCCTCATCTCTGGTGATCAATATTCTTACTCTTGCGCGGCGTTGCGGCAGTGGGGGACATCGCACCACACGAAGGGATCAGCAAGGCGGAGAAACGTCGACTTGAGGAGGTACATAGCATTCGACACTTGATATTCTATATTTCGTCGATGCGATCTGACCCCGCATCATTGCGTCCCAGGAAGCTATGCACAACTTTGTTCATGAGATGCTTCATAACAGTTCAGCCGCGCAGAGGATAGAGGCCCTCTACAAGGTCGGATTCCTATGATGATGATTCCATCTTTCGTGTGTCTGATTGTCCCACAATTAGGAGTACGAAGCTGGTGAAACAGCGGAAGCACGCTTCGTCAAAGGCAAGGACGTTCGATATAGTGCTCGATTACCGATAGACTGACCACCTAGGCAGATCTGGATAGATTTGAGATGGCAACTCAGGGCAAGTTGTCATGATTTTTGAGGTTTGAGCTTAAGTATGGTCTTTAACCCCGCCCCTCCATACAGCCCTCGAATACGAAAAGGACAAGGGACCAAGATCATTGCAGCCGTTCTTTGATAGCGCTTCGCTTCCTAACCTGAGGCATTCCGAGGTAAGAGGGTGGGGAAACAATTTGGTCGAGGAGAGGGACAGGTTGTTCCCCAAAGACGGGAACACATGAGCGCTCGAATTATGTACATTTTGGAGCGTCGAGTAGACCCATTACTGTACTTTCTCGCTCCCTCGAATAGACTATAGGGGATTTCGTTGTCCTGAATGTCGGCTTCGGCCCCCCTTTCCCACACGCTCGTGCGCTTGGCCCTAGGTCAAGCGCGGCCTCGCCCATCTCGCGTCCGTAAAGCACATGAATTAAGATCGGTTCACAAAGTACACAGAAATAAGAATCCCACCGTCCGGGCAATTGATGCTGGGGCCGTGGCAGGTTGTATATATGTGGCCGCCTTCGTGAACAACCAGGTCGTTGTCATCTTCCCCTTCTCCGTCATGACCCCCCCTCCCCTGCTGCATCATCGCTCCATGCTTGTTCTTCATTGTCCGAATGAGAGCCAATAGCTTATTCGACTTCCGTGCCCCTCCACAATGCTCGTATGCACAGGTACGTCTCGCGGTGGAAGTCAGGTACATTCTCCGAAACTTCAGTCGCTGCGCTCCCTATCCGTGCCACCCTGGGTTTATCTTTCTCAGATAACCGATAGATCTTCTCCCTGAGGTCCCTTAAATGGTCAGCCCATTTCCTTAGACCACTTCCGTCTTTCGATGTTACAACCTCCATCCCTGCCAACCCCTGAATCTGAACGGCTTCCTTCCATAACCTCTGTCTCCACTCCTCCGACATTCCAGGCCCTTCCAAGGATATGACAGGTGCCCAGAGGCGTTGCCACCGAGAGCAGCTTAGAATATGCTGCAGAGAAATTTGGTCTCCAGGAAGATGTTGACCTTCCTGCCTATTGGGTACATAGGGGCCAACAGCGAGAACTTCGAGTCCTGGATAGCCCCCCTCGCAGATCCAATCCGGGATACAGTACTTGATGTAGTCAAGTCTGACTTGCAGGTCAAAGACCATCTCCGGTTCGCCGTCGAGGTACGCATCCATGCTACTCCCGAATAGCTCTCCGTATATGATAATTTGGAATGTTGCGCGGTCGGCGTCGGTATAGATTGTGTTTGGCTCTGAAACGCCTCCATCCCAAAAATTGGGGGTCGAATACCATTGGTTGCCCGCCATCTTGTCGATGGCATCGGAGAGAGGATTGATGATTGAGAACCGGGACTGATGAAGACGACCAATGTCTGCTATCGTCAATCCGCCTACACACAAACACAACTCCAGTAGTCCGTCTACCCCTCCTCGAAAGGCGGCTTGCAGTTGTTCGGTACGTTCAGGGTTTCCTCGAGCCCAGTCGCTGACTTGTCGTGCGGTCGCCATTATGAGGAAGTGAGGATGAGGATGGAAGAATGTCGGGGCCGAAGCAGCAGCTAACTGCAGGATGGTATTAGGATGAGTGAGTGAAAAGGCATTGTAGATCGTGCGGCAGGTCGATGAGAACTCGACAAAGTCTTCGATGTTGCGGATGTACAAAGGTAGAGAGGATAGAAGCTCGACTGGGAGATCGATGATTTGCATGTCGTGGTTGCGAGAAATGTTTGATTTGGACCATGAGCAATAAGCGAGATAAGCGAAATTTTCGGTACCGTCCATGCACCGGAATACTTCGTGCCGTTTTGGATTTACGCCCTTGAATCATAATGATACATGCCTAAGTACGCCAAGGTAGCCCTAGCGAACTGAAGGCGATCCTCAATACCCTCGATGCCCTCTAGAGCCCCTGCCTCACGCGATGAAAATCCCGTTCCCAAGACCCCGATTGTTATCAATGGTAATATCCTTCTCACCACGAAACACAACGTGCCCTGCATCTCGCGCGAACAGAGGAGGTGTGCGAGGATTGACGGGCCTGCTCAGACACGGCCTTGATGCCGTTTTGGTGTCGTCGGTTGGCTGAGATTGGGGAACAGGAGGGGCCGGAAAACGGCGCGAAGTGTGGCATTCCAAGCAGGTATAGGTCATCGTGTGTCCATGAGAAGCAGAAGCTAGTAGTATGTTCAGAATTTGAGTGAACCAGAATCAAGGAGACGCACATTTGGTTCTGACCGACGCCGTAGACCCTGGGACTAACACAACGTTACAACCTTTGCAAATTGTTCTCTTCACGGAGGGATCTCTGCACGAGGAGATAAACCTTCAGCAGACGAATAAGAAGAATGGGGCTATCTAAAAGAATGTAACTTGTCCTTACATTCGAACGGTCGTTTTCGTACCAACAACCTTCATGGTATCGATATAAGATTTCGCGAGATCTTTTACTCCAACTCTCCTGCATTTCCTTTTTCTGGATTTGCGTTTTACATCCTGTTCGCCGTCCGTAGCTTGCGATGAGGTTGGGGGCTCTGAGATATCCATTCCATTGAGGTAAACACTGGCTTGGTATAAGAAATTGAGTCTGTGGATGATATCTCGGTTGGCGACAGCATTTGGGTTAGGTGCTTCGTTCTTGTCTTTCTTTGCCATGGCTCGGAAGACAGAAGATTCAGAGACAGTCGTGGTTGAACGTTGAATGAGGAGCCAAACTTGTGGGTGTTGGTTTGAGCGACAAATTATACACGGGCGCTAGTGACTTCGACTCAAACCACCATGTTCAACTTCCGTTCGACAGGTTATGGCACCAAACAATTTGGCCTGGTACCAAAAACTGCAACTTCTCACTCTCAGGACTCTTATTCATTCTCCAAGGTCGCCGATAAGGCTCTTCTCGGCGAATCTGGGTGAAGCAAAAAATGTTCTTTGCATCATCGCTGGCAACTGCTCCTCAAAGTACGAGTGGCACTGTACGGGTCACGTACCTATCGCAGAATGCCCGGACAACAAACCTGTTAATTTTTCGCTCATGATCATTCAAGGCCAGTCAATGACCCTGGCCGATTAAAGGTATGCGATAATGCTCTGCTTTTCCAACCCGCCTCTTGATCCAATACCTCCGAAAGGTGCTATCATATCTCCTATTGTTCGTCTTCTTCGGATGACAATGAGCGGGCCAAAGCAGATACATTGTCGTGCCACATGCACCACTTCAAGAATAATGCTGGCCCATCAGAGTTCTCTCGCCTTTACCGTGTCAAAGCGGACATGGGCCACCCTTTATAACGACCAGGACAAAGGGCTCCTCGATCACCAACTCCTTCATTCCTCAAGCCCTACAAACATCCCTCTTCGTTCTCCCTCCAACTCGCGTCATGACCGTCACAACTCGCAGTCAAGCAAGGGCTAAAAACACGCCCATGATGACGCGTGCCAGATCGAGAGGTGTCGCTCTTCCTACCCCGCCGCTTACCGTCACCCAGAGGAACCGTACTGGAACAGCAACACCCAAGACAAAGGGGAAAGCCACGGCCAGTGGAAAAACTCGCAAGAGTGATGCCAGAGCGAGAAAGCTCATTGTGAACGTCCGAGTGCCACATCGGATGTCCACACCTACCATTTCTCACAACTCGGCCAGACACATCCCAACATTCACTCCTTTGTCTCCCCTCACCCCTCTCCCTTCGCCCTCTCCCGGTCCATTTGACATGGACACGGAAATGAACGAGAACGCCCGTTTCACCACTCCTCAACCGATGCGACCCAACGGTCCTCGCGTCCGATTCGATGTCCAGACCCTTTCGCTAGTGCAACCAACGCCAGATGAACCTGCGATGAACATGAATATGACCGACTTCGCCGCAGGAATTGCCGGTGACTGGGTTCTGTCGCCAGGGGGAACCAGCCAGCGCCTCATTGTCGTGCCAGAGGATACAAGTATCATGGCTGAACGCGAACGGCAGAGGATAGAACAGGCTAAGGCCAATGAAATCTTCCAGCGACAGTACGACATTCTGATGGCAAGTCGAGAAGCAGCGGAGAAGAGACACATTGAGTTTATGCGACAGCACTGCGAGGATCTGGAGGATTATGCCATGCACATTTAGGTCCTATCCCCCGTTCATGTTTCTGACTATTACTATGCCACAGTTTTGTTGTTTATAATGAGTATGCCCGTTACAACCATGTAAAACGTACTAGTATCGACATTATGCACCTTATTCTACGATATTTATTATTATCAATACATACGCATTCTTAGAATACAGCAATTCGAGTATAAGAAGACAATTACATCACCTTTGAATACACTGAAGAATTACTTAGATGGATGAGGTCAATATCCCACTCCTTGGCTAAATCTCTCCAGGTTGCACCACACACCGTGCTGCACCATCCATCACTGCTTCCAGCCTCGTACGAAAAGAAGGTTCAGCAAGCGCTGACTGCAACTCGATCGGAGAGTCGTAAATGAATTCGAACTCGCTGAGGATCGGTGACCCGTCATCATCGTCCGAGATCCTTCTTCGTTTGGCACGCCTGGAGGAAACCATGGTAAGGAGCGCCTCTGTGATGGTCGAAGCATTATCGACATTCAATGGCGGTCCAAACCCAAGTGAAAGCGATCTCAGTGCCGGCACAAGAGTCTCACCAGTTCCGTCCTTCGAAACAGTCAGAGTCTCGAGCACGTCAACAACTGGAATGTGCAGCTCCTCGTACTCCGCCGGATCGTGAGGCGTTGTCCATTCCATTGTACACTTAGCTTCAATGTTAAGCTGGGAGATGTCAGGTGTGCATGCCAGAAGTCCGGCTATGGGGAACTTCGGGGAAGCGAACTCCATATTTATGAAGGACAGAGTTAGCGCGTCCAACAGCGGAGTCGACCGTTGAAACGCGGAGCGAATTGGTGGGGACCACATCATCTCGTTATCGGTGAGAAGACCTTGGAGGTATCGGAGATACAACGTCCGCAGATTGGGAAAGGTGAACATTTGGAACAGGGCGTTGAGGGTGACCGGATGAATGCCGACGCGGATTTCAAGGTCGAGCGATCGAAGAGATCGTAAGATTGTGGGACAGTTGACCATGATGCCGTAACCTCAGAAGGCAATTCAAGTTTAACGGCAAGAACTTGTAAGTTGATGAGGTGTGGGAGAATCGCGTACAGACGATGAGGCTTGTCGACGTCTATAACTTCGAGGTGGGTGAGGGTCTTCAAAGGCAATATATCCGACGTGGGCAGGTGTTTGGTGATTGCGCTTGCAAGGGAAGGCGCATTGGACAAAGTATCCCAGAACCAAGGATGGCTCCCAGCGACGATAAGTCCAGGGATGCGTACGTGCCGCAAGGCGGTAAAAGAGACCGCAGTGTAGTCGGGCGCCGAGGTTCCCCAGTCTATAAGTGCTCTGGCGTTGAAGCGTCCGGTGATCTCGAGCTCCTCGCATCGATGGAATTCAAGAGCCAATCTCTTAAATACAGACATGACGAGAGCACTGTGTTCTGTCCCGCGCCGGATGTTTGGATAATCTCCAAAATCAACCGTCAGATTCAAGACGTGACTTTTGGAATTTTGGAGGCAAAGTTCGACTAAAGGTCCAGCCCCCTTCAACTTCATGAAACCCGACAATTCGACGTATAGATAAGACCATATGCGGGGAAAGTCGAAAAGGACGGCTCTCCAACGGGAACATACGGTTGAGAGGGTTTGTGGAAGGGATGTGATGGTAACTTCGCTAGCGGACTTCAAATGCCAGTCGCGGGAATGTTTGGCGACGCAGGAATAGTTCTCCCCCTCTGGGTTTGAGAAGCAAACAAGCGAAAAGATCTCCCTCCAAATCTCCACTGGGAATTTTCGTACGGCAGAAACCGAGGCACGCCGCTCGTTGATCCTCCCCACGATTGCTGCCTTCTCCGCCTCTCCCGCTCGCAAAATAGCTTCGACGCGCTCCAATCGCACTATGTCCTGGTCCAAGTACTCTTTGGCTTGCTCTACTTCCTTTGCTGAGGAGATGTGGCTCCACTGGAGTGAACGGGGCTCTACTGGGGGGGGCTGGAGGGGGGGAGATGCATGGCGGTTCAGTCAGGTAAAGTGGGGGTGCCACAACTAGTGCCGGTTCCATATTTGTTGATGTACCTTTAGACCTAAATTCATAAGTAGGTTCAATCAGTACGTTTGTATCAGGCTAGCACTAGAATACTGACCTCAGAAAGAGCAGAACGAAGGTCTTGATAGTGGTGGTCCTCCAGCAAGAAACAGAAATATTCGAATCCAATTGCCTGCCTTCGGCATGGCTAACAACGGGAAAGTTCCCGAAATTTCCTTTTTCAGAACAATACAACGCCACATTCCTTCCTTTGTCTCCCCGTGCTTTGCTCCCTCCCATGTTTCTGACTATCATGATGCCTTGGTTTTTATTAGTATACATACCCACTACAACCATGCAAGTCGTACTAATGTCAAAACTTGTGCCCTATTTTATCACACACCCGTAGAATGCTGCGATCCTCGAGTGCAGAGATCGCATTGGTTGTATATACAGAAGAAAGTTATATAAGATACGCTCTTCTGAACCAGCAAATCTCTCTACCATGAAGTTGCATGTTCCGCCGCACGCCGGGTTACACCATGCATCGCTGCTTCCAGCCTCGCATGGAAAGAGGGTTCGGTGAGCACTGAGCGCAACTCGGGAGACTCGTAGATGAATTGGAACTCGCTGAGGGTCGATGATCTGTCATTGTCCGAGTCCCGCGTCGGGGCACATCTGGAAGAAACCATCGCAAGAAGTGCCTCCGCCGTGGTCAAAGCACGAGCGGACACCCACGGGAGACCGAGTCGCATCGAAAGCGACTTCAACGCCGGTACGAGAGTCGTATCGGTTTCACTCTCCGAAGTAGTCAGAGTTTCGAAGAGGTGGATAATTGGAATGTGCACCGCCAACACATGGTCCTCCGGATGATACCGCCCCGTCCAGTCGATCGTACGCTCAGCTGAAATGCTTAGACGGGAAACGTTGGGTGTACATGATAAGAGCCCGGCAATAGGGAACGTTGGCAAAGCGAATTCGGTATTCGTGAACGATAAAGTCAACGTTTCTGCGGAGATAGTCGACCGTTGAAATGCGGAGCGGAAGGCCGGATACCACCAAGTCTCGCTGTCGGTGAGAAGGCCTCCTGGACATCGGAGACACAAGCTCCAAAGATTGGAAAATATGAACTTTTGGAAGAGGGTGTAAAGGGTATTGGTATCATTGCCAAGACGTACTTCAAGGTCGAGCGATAGAAGGGACGGTAAAACAATTGAGTTGGTCTGAACCGTCGGCTCAGAAAGGGTATAGAGTTTGACTTTCAGGACCTGGAGGTTCCCGAGGTGTGGGAGAATCGCGAACAAAGTATGAGGGGAGTCGTCATCCAAGACTTCGAGGTGTGTGAGGGTCTTCAGAGGCAACATCTCCGACGTAGGCAAGTATTTCAAGATTGCACTTGCTAGGGAAGGTGCATGAGATAGAGCCTCCCAAAACCAAGAGTGGCCCTGAGAGGCGGTGGGTCCGTTGATACGTACACGTCGCAAGACAGGGAACGACATCGCGGTCTCGGCGCCCGAGGCTCCGCACCGTATAGGAGTGCTGGATTCGAAGTGTCCGGTGAGCTCGAGTTCCTCGCATCGGTAGAATTCAAGAGCTAATGTCTTGAATACAAACATAGCGAGGGCAATGTCTGATTCCCTGCGCCGGGGCCTCACAATTTTTCGAAGAGCGATCGTCAGTTTCAGGACGTGTGCTTTGGAATTTCGAAGGCAAAGTCCGACTGAAGGTTCGATCTTCTCCAAATTCAAGCTACCAAATAGTTCGACGTAGAGGCGGGACCATATACGGGGATAGTCAAAAATGATGGATCGCCAACGCGAACATACGGTCGAGAGTGTAAGTTGGGGAAGAGATGTGATGGTAACTTTGTCAGTGAACCTCGAACTCCGATCGCTGGAAGGTCCGACGGTGCACGAATACTTTCCATCTGAGAAGCAAACCAACAGAAATATTTCCCTCCAGATTTCCGCTGGTATCTGTCGCATGGCGGAAATTGAGGCCCGTCGCTCGTTGATTCTTGCCACGATTACTGCCTTCTCCGCCTCTCCCGCTCGCAGAATGGCCTCGACGCGATCCAATCGTGCTATGTCCTGTTTCAAATACTCTTTTGCTTGATCCACCTCCGTCCCTGAAGAGATATGGCTCCAATGAAGTGAATGTGGCTGAACTGGAGGAGCTGGAAGGGGCGCGATGCATGGTGACTCGTTCAGGCAAAATGGGCATGCCACATCCATAGTTATTGGTGTATCTTGAGATAGCTAGAAGACTTAGGATGGGTGATCTAATCAGTGCATAGGAGGCTTGTTAGCATCAAGGTGGACATCTTTGAATTTGAGGCAGAACGATACCTGAGGTTGTGGTGGCTCTCTTGGAAGCAATAACTGGACCTCGGCACAGCACTGCATCGTGAAAGCTCCCCGAAATTTTTTTTTCAAGCAACCGAGCGAACAAATAACGCCCGAGGCACAAGACATTTTGCAGACACGTCGTAGACGCTTTATTGTGCGCGTGCGTCAAGGCAAAGCCATTATATTTGACTACCTACGATACTTCTAACTTCCAGGCCTCTACCCTCCTCTATTATTCCTCGCTTTTCACGCGTCATCCTCCCAGTCATCTGGGACATCCACAGCTCCAACGTCAGGCACTGAGGGAGCAGGCGTGACATTGCTTGCAGTGGTCGTTATACCAGTCCTAGAAGTGCTAGTAACTGCTCGATCTGGTGTCCCGGTCCTACTGGGGTTGGCGCTCGGATTGGCACTGGTTGAGGAACCCGTTGGTCGTGCGCTTGCAGGTGGTGTGGGGCGCGCAACAACTGAGGTCCACCCCCTCGTCGATGATGACGGTGTCGTAGCAGCCGGAGCAGCAATATTCGGGTTACTAGCAGCACTCGCATTCGGCTTCCGCCACGAAGGTGCGGATACAGTTCCTCCGCGAAGGTTACCAAGCTTGCCCAGACTCGGAGCAGATGGAGCAAGTGAAGCGATATATGCGGAGAGAAGAGGATGAGGGATTCGGGTGTCAACTCGGCGGATGATCTGGACACTGATTGCAATACAAACCATTAGAAGGATTTACATAGGCGACTTTCAAACTCTGCTTACCTGCGATGAGGTTCTTGGTCGACCAACTGCGTGTCAAGGCGGTATACGTGAGCAAGCTAGAGAACCGTCAGCAACCAGTTTTTGACCGTTAATACCAGGGAATCTCACGTCATGTACAAACTTTCTCCTGTCAGGCGGCATGTGGGGAAGAACTTGTGTTCTCTTCGGCGAGTTCACAAACCTGAACGAACAGAATATCAGTAAACTCGGGCAGCCTGCAAAAATAAATCGACACTCACTCAGTGAAAGCAGTCTCCACAAGACCCAAAAACTTCATATTCGCCCTCGCAAACCCGACCAAATCGTCACTATACGTCGCTTCATTCCCTGGACTCGATCGAGCATCCGCCTTGATCCCTAATGCGTCTGCCAAGCGAGCATTTCTCTGAGCGATGCCACACTCTGAAGTGCACTTGGGTTGCAGTCTGCTCAATCCGTTGGGACTTGAAGTGCTCTTCCCACATCGGACAGCTTGGCGAATTCGACCACAGGGACAAGTGACATATACGGAAGACTGACACGGTTCATCTTCAGGACAGACAGCGGGGGCATGACAAAGCGCGGTGCAAGGGTGTTGTTCAGGCAGGCTGAACGATATTTGATTGAAAACGGCACAGAACCCGCGATGATTTGGACGTACCATAATTTTCGGGCTTTCCCGCACATCGATGTACAATCTCCACAGTCACCGGCATGACAAAGGCGATCACAACGATGGAATCCACATCCCATGAGCCTGTAGGTAGGAGAAAATGTGAGCAGCCGTGAAAAGATGGTAAGGTGAGAGATGCCGGTACTTACTTTCCGCATTGAGTTCCACAAGACACCTTTTCTCTCACAAGAGAGCACTTGATGTTGCCTATCTCCTTCTTTCCACAAGCACAGAGTTTCGTAGTCAGGAAGGGACAGGGAGGACAATGGACATCCTCCGAATGACACGCATGGGGCGCTTTCTGATGGCCACAAGGAGGTGGAGGCTTGGAGCATGGGAAGGGACACTGCACTTTCGTCCCACAAGGAACAGGAGGCTCAAGTACAGTGCGGCCGCACGTACAAACCAACTAATGAAGCGAAATGAGCGAGCGCTCCTGGACACGTAGAAGTGTCAAACACGTACCTCTTCAAAAGAGCTTCGTAGACAGGGTTTACAGGGCCCTTTGTGGTCTCGCTCCTCGCATTGATGGTTTCCACAAGTGAGAGTCTTCCCGCAGACTAAATCACATTCGTGCAAAGCTTTCAAAGCCTCGTCCAGTGCATCCTCGTTCATTCCAGCCTTCTTCTTCCCTTTGCCCTTTACTGGTGCTGCGAAGGAGGCCATCGGACAGCAAACGCGGTTACACTGGTGTCTCCCACACGCCCGGAGCCCCGTACAAGGTTTGTCGCATAACACCTCACCCTGTTTTTCTTCCGGTGATATCTGACCTCCGTTAGGCCACAAATCACCGCACCTGACCTTCTTCGTTGTGGTACCGCACCGACATGGCCTAAGAATCTCGACTGAACATGGAGGACAGGGGCCGCTATGACAAGGGCTTTGGCAGGGGTGGTCGCATTGAAGGATACCGTCGTGTGTGTGTGCTTTATGACAAGGAGACCCACATGTGGGCACCGGATCGGTGCACGTTCGTCGCGGTGGGAAGACTCCGTCCGACTCGGTCGTTCTAGCGATGGCTTTCTTCCCGCACGGACATGTATGAACGCGATCGGGTGATAACGGGCAGTGTCGAAGGTCGCCCTTGTTCGAAGGATGGCAAGGCTTTTCGCAGTGATGAGTACCACAGTCGTAGAGTTTCCTGCACAAGTTTCCACAGTCGAATCCCCGTAAAGCACTTGAGACCATAAGATGCTCGTCGGAACAACCGACTCTTTCTCCCTCCCAGACATCGCCCTCTCCGCACCTCCCTTCCCTATCGAGCTGTCCGCACCAACAACGTAGCACCTCCCTCTCCTCGCATGGAGCGCACTCGCCCAGGTGACAGATTCTTTGACACTGATGCTTCCCGCAGGCCAAGGTCTTCGAGCAGGTAGCCCCGCATGAGACAGCCGCCTCCCTTGTCCTCCCATGCTGGTCTTTATTGTCGCCGCACTTCACAACGAGAACCTGCTTTTGGACGCATCCACAGTCAATCTCGAGGCTGACTTTACACGGAGGACATGGACCGGGATGGCATAGAAGGGAGCACGGATGTGAGCAAGAATTTCGAGGGCGCGAGCAAGGATTTCCGCAGGAATGAGGTGTTGCGAGTCGGTTATTGGGATGAGGCGTCGAACCACAGAAACACCTTCGTATATCCCGTCAGTATATATTGGGTGGCAGTCGAAAAGATAGATAATACTCACCAATAGCCATGAGTTAGAACCTTTCTTCTCCCCTGGCATCCAGGACATCTCCATTCGCCACCTCTTCCTTCCTCTCCTCTCGCTGCCCATGCAGCCTTGACGTCGTTGTAACTTTTCTCTGACCACGACTTGATACATTTCAAGTGAAACGTCGTCCAACAGTATTGAGGTTCGTGGTCTTCATGTCCGATTTCTCCAGCTTTCTCTTCTGCGACAATGGGTGTGAGCGGCGAACAGCTCCATGTCGGTTGGGGCGGGTGTATTGAATTAAAGCAGATCGGGCAATCCGCATATGGTGGATTGCGCAACCCACGGATGAGATTGGAGGTCAAATCATCCTCCTGAGGATCGGGGTCCCTTCTGTAGCGTTCTCGTCGAAGTTTGGATGTCGATTGAGTATCTGAAGACTCGGATTTCACTTCGTTCGATGAAGTGAGCTGGCCACCAAACTTGATCCCTTTTCGTCGACCTTGGCCTGGTGGTCGAGAAATAGTAGGTTCGGGTGTGGCTTGCTCTTCAGCATTATGAGGGCGAGGATTTGGCGGTCTCTTCCCCCTCCCCTTCCCAGTACCTCGCTCGTTTGATTTCGAGCTATCACGACTATTTCCTCCTTCTACCGGTTTATTGTCCCTTCGGGGTGCTCTTTGTCGTGGAGGGGGTTTAGATGCATCCTTCGCAAGGGGATCGGAGGGTCCTGCTGAGCCTTCTGAAGGATTTGGACGCGGTTTACGCTTGTTATAGGCTTGTCGCGGTTGCCGTTGATTTCGAGTCGATGATTCGGCAACAGGATTCAGGATCGAGGGACTGGATGATCCTGGTGTATCCATACGCGTAGGTGTGAAGAGAGCGGAAGAAATTGGTACAAGAAACAAGACTGTACGGTTTGTGTATGTGAGAGAAGAGAGTGGAGGGATTTATAAAGGGTTGCCCCGGCACACCGCGCACTACCGGCAGTGCTCACTACTCTGAGAACGTGAGTCAGCGGTACCGCCGGACTTCACGGTTTTAATATTTTCCAGAGTCAATGCAGAGACAAGTCAGTACGAGTAACTTGAAAGTTGAAGGGCGCTCGCGATCGTTGATTATCCGAGCTCTATTCGGAGGTTACGGGAACATGCACGCCATATTCGAGCTGGGTGCAATACTACTGTTCAATGCAAGTAAAGTAATCAACCGCTCATCCAATCATTCCAATCCTTCTATCCAAGCAAGGAGGTCCCGGTTAACTTCGTCCTTCGCCTCCCATTGAACCCAGTGCCCAGTGTCGTACGAACGAATGGTCGGGTTATCACTGGTCGCCAACGTTGACTGAATCATCGGTGCGGCTGCGACTACGAAATCTTTCAAAGCGGCGCCAAAGAAGACCGGTTTGACCAGGTTGATACTCACTGGTGGTACACCTTCACAGACGTCAGACCAAGGCACATCCGTGATCAAAAGATGAACTCACTTCCACTCACTTCCCCTTCGATACCTGAAACCGCAACTTTGTACCATGCCAATGACGCTTCGACAGCACCGGGAACGCTATAAGCCTTCCTGTAATATGCTTCCTCCTAGTAAAGAGGAATCGAATGAGTAAGGACCAGCCTGCCCACCGAAGGAGCGGTCCTTATTTCTGGAATCCAAACTGTAGAGGTTGATTTCCGGTCACCCTTCACCCAAGCTTCCAGCGCGCCCAACGGGGCCCAATGAGCCATCAGCTCCACCGGATCCGCGGTATGTATCAAGCTCAACCACGAATCCAAATGACTCTCAAGTATCGCATGTGCACCGCGTTGCGCCAAAAGTCTTGATAGCCGAATGGTTCGTACCCGAATACAGCTTTCGTCTGGAGAATCCTTCAGTCCTTTATTCCTACTGATTGTTATCCGGAGATTACTTACGTTCTTGTTAATCTCCGAGTGAGGCATCCTGAAATCCGCCCCAGGGAAGTTTCCAACCGTCAAGAAACCAAAGGCAGAAAACCTTTGGGGAAAGTAGTTCGCGAGCCTTGCAATGATTTTAGCACCCCTAATGAGTCGTAGTGAGTCTCTGGGGCTTTATTTACGCAGGAAAAGCTCGTCGACCGAGGCTCACCAGTCATGCCCGATAACGACGGCGCTCTTGTCGATGGATTCAGCATCCAGAAGATCCACAATGTCTCTACTGATCAAACTCGATTTGTATATCTCTGGGTCCGTTGGCTTGTCTGTGTTCCCGTAGCCCAACATATCTGGTACGATCAATCCATAACCTGCTTTCTTGAAGAAGTCGATCTGAAAACGATAGTCGTACGAAAGGCCGGGCCAACCATGCAGAAAAACGAGAAAGCGCTTGTCGTTGTTGGCGGGGAAGAGAAGAAGTAGTTGTAGGTTATTCCCCGCGAGGTAGTAGTGGTTTTGTAGTTGGTTAGATCTAGTATTCCCCGTTTGGCGAGGTCTGGGCCCTCGACGTTAGGGAGAGACATTGTTGATGGGTGCGTGATTGAACGGAGAAAAAGGAACTCGATTGGATAGATATGTGTACAGTCGCGTTTCCCTATCTTCTATTCGTACCGTTCTCTAAGTTAAATTGCTAGTGACTTCACTCAACTTGAAATCTGGGCACATCTAAATGAAAGGTTGACGATCGATTCAATCGTAAAGTCAGCTTCTCTCGGCGAATTGCGAGCTGATGCACTGACGTACTGGAGTCCCCAGGCAAAGTAGGGTAAAACCCTTCTTAGAGCTATCCACAGATTCAGATTTTGAGGTAGGCCAGTAACTACGAGTCGCGACCTGGAACCATGACAGGAATTCACAGCCAAAACACATCCGCGAGTTGTTGTCCTGAATCTACACATGGATGAAGCGCCCCTACAGCCCTGGGACGTTAGCCTTCAGCCAATTCCTTGCTCATATCTGCGCACGCACCGTTAAACCTCAGCTAATGCTCCGACTCATCCAGCCAACCTTCAATCCCCCGGATCCGCCAATTTGACCATGTTCCAATATGGTCAACTCATCCAGTCCGGTTTCTTGCCAAGTCCACCTCGGAGCAGGATCTGAAAGAGTTGTCCGAACTGAATCATGTAAGACAACCCGGTGAGGTTAACCGCTGCGTGGCTGCAGCTGGGGTCTCTCCTGGCAGTTCAACCTTCAGAGCGTCTTCGTCTAGCGGCTCTACACGTGGGTTCAGTCCCAAAGGTGAAGTCGTGCGGACTGCAGCCAAGGGCGTTGCGCCTCCATTACGGTCACGGTGAAGTCAAGGTTATGGTGTAGGACTCTGCGAACGAAGATAACGGCGACGAGAGGAAAAGGTAGGTGAGTTGATAGTACTGCGGTTCAACAAGAAGCACCGAATATCTCGGAGAAGAGTCCGTCTGGTAATCCGGGATGGTATTCATAGAGGGTTGTCAGGCATCTTCCTTCATCGAACACTCGTGATATTGGACAACCTGTTCCAATGATCAGCGCGAAGACGCGGAGTGAGATCCACTGGCACGTACCATATTATCCTTGTGAGTGTCCATTTTTTCCCAAGCACAAAGTTGGAGGTTGAACACTGGGACTGGCCAGTACTAGGTCAGCCTTCTTGAGCACACGGGTTTGCTCGTGTTCTGTTCCCTAGCACTATGGGCCCGTTAAGAGCTTATAGCCAATCCCGGAAAATGCCATGGGTATCGCGAAAGTTCAAAGGACCCATTGGGAGCTCGTGGTTGATTAAGAGAGCACGTGTGGCTGTGCACTAGGCTAAGCCTTATACAATCATTCTCCGACCACGCTCTGGGAATGGATGGCCGTCATAAAGTTGTGATAAAGAGGCCCTGTACTGCCAGTGAACTATTAGATACCTAACTCTCCAGATCTATGGCCATGGAATGGAATGCTACGAGCCCGAATAGTGAGTGAACACTTCCCCCAACGGCTTATGTTCCTCACGCTCAAAACCAAGTTTTAGTCTAGGTGGATATACTCGCCTCGCGATTACCTTTCGAAATTGAGCTAGTCATTTGATCTGTATTCGATTAGGGCACCCACCATGGGGACGATTTATCCGCTAGAATTGAACTCTTTGTCTTTGATTTTGACCGTTGCTCGACGTATTCAAATTACGGATTGCATCAACTACTTCGTGCATGTGGCAACCTCGGGGATCGGAGCAAGCTGGATTGATTTTAGCACGGCACAGACAGAGCTGACTGTACTATCAGCTTATAAACCTTCAATCTCAGTCAGCAGATTAGTTGTTGAACCTCTGGGAGTCTGGGACTATCATCTATTCGATAATACCGCTGCCTGCGGCTCTTTATGTCCGACCATGTCCTACTTAAACCCCAGGCCAGGCAGAAAACAGCTCACAACGAAACAGAAGTCCTGCGGTACACTCGATCCAAGTTTCTAACACTATGCGTCTCTCAATCCCCTCTCTCGCCACCGTCTGTGTCGCCTTGGTAACTCTACCACTGGGACCCGCTGTCTCTGCAGCAGCAGCTCCGAGCCTCAGTAAACACGATTTCCTTGACCCATCCAACTACAAAAACACGACTACCTCTCGCGGAATCGCATACAACTATTACTTCTCTCCCCCCGCCAACGACGACAGGCGTTTCCTCGTTTTCCTGCACGGATGGCCCGGACTTTCGTATGACTACCGCTTCCAGGTCGACTTTTTTAAAGAGGCTGGGTATGGAGTGATCATACCAGATATGTTGGGCTATGGAAATACAGACAAGCCAACGGACCCGGAGGTGTACAAGTCGAGCTTAATCAGTCGAGACATCGTTGACATCCTGGACGCCGAATCCGTCGATAACAACGTCGTCGTCGTTGGGCATGACTGGTGAGTACTGAGAGCACTCCTCGCTCCAACCTCACGGACTCACCGCTTACTAGGGGTTCCAAAATTACTGCAAGGATTGCGAACTATTTTCCGGATCGATTCTCTGCCTTTGGATTCCTGGCCGTTGGAAACCTCGGACCAGCATTCTTTGATACACCCTACCCGGTGCTGAATAACCTCGTGAGTGTATCCGGAATCCTGATTAGTATGGCTAGGGAGAACTGAACGATTTTTCAGACGAAAGCGGTAATGGGGTATGAGAGCTTCGGTTACTGGGACTTTTTCTCTCGGCCTGGTGCACATGAGATACTTGAAGACCGGCTCGAGTCATTATTTAGTCTGGCTCATACCGCGAACGCAGTCGAGACGATTGTGAATTGGGCTCCGTTAGGCGCGTTGGAGGCTTGGGTTACGAGCGATCGGAGGTCAGCATCTACTGTTTGGACACCAGAGGTAAGAATTACGCGTTTGGTATGCAGGTCAAGTTTTTCTTACTACTTTACTTACAATAATAGGAAGAGGCACACTATCTGAAGGCCTATGGCGTCCCCGATGCCGTCGAAGCCTCGTTGGCCTGGTACAAAGTCCTGGTTTCGGGTATAGAAGCCCAAGACAACAAGAGTGAGGTCCTCTTTCATCCTATGTCGCACTACGATCTAACATCCGGCTCTCGGGGGTAGATATCTCACCGGAGAATCTTAATGTCAAGAAACCGGTCTTCTTTGGTGCCGCTTTGCAAGATTTTGTAGCTACCGCCCCATCGCAGGTCAAGGCAACGCTGGACTCCAGTGCAAACTCGACCGTCCATTTGTATAACTCAGGGCACTGGGTTCATTGGGAGACGAAGGATGAGGTCAATCGTGATCTTCTTGCATGGATCGAAGGGCTAGAATAGATGACCATTGGACGGTACTAGCTCTTTCCCTCAGTCAAAGGCTGCATAGAATCTTCGCGTACCAGTACATACTCTAACAAAGTTCTGTTTAGAACTCGTGTGGCGTGATCGCGGGCACGCTGGGTATGAGATTGCATTGGGCACTCACGTTAAAGTATACGCGCGTTCTTTCAAGACGGCTGGCGACGGTAGTAAGTGGGCCTGTGGCTTCAACAGTCTCGCGATGGAACGTTTGGTACATCTAATATTCATATAATCAAGGTAAGCAAACATTAGGGTACTGGGGCACAAATGACTCGAATCGCGTTAGACTACTGGCCCGTTCATTCCAATCCTTCGACCCAAGTGAGCAGGTCCCGATTGACTTCGTCCTTCGCCTCCCACTGAAGCCAGTGTGTGGCATCATACAGACGGATGGTTGAGTTGGCGCTGCTATCCAGGGTCGACCTGATCATCACCGGGGCGAGCACCGCGAAATCCCTCACACCCGCACCGAAGAAGACCGGTTTGACCACAACAGCGTTTTCCGGCGGAATACCTGGCCAGGTGTCAGATCAGGATGTTTTGAACTTGTAGGCGGATATCACCTTCGCTATCTCTTGCTTCAATTCCGGAGACTACGACTTTATACCAAGCTAGCGAGCCTTCCACGGCACCAGGAAGGCTATAAGCTTTAAGATAGACTTCCATTTCCTGGGCAAGCATTGTGGTGAGAAAGGAACGGACATACAAAAACAAAGCGCCCACCTCGGGAGTTATAACACTTTCATTAGTTTCAGACCTTCTGTCATTCCTCACCCAGTCTTCCAATTTACCTACTGGCGCCCAGTTAACGAGTACCTCCACCGGATCCGCAGTATAGGCCAAACTGAACATCGACTCCAAATGGTCTCCAAGCACCTCGTGTGCGTCGGGTTGAACGAAAAAGTCCCAATAACCGAAATTTTCGTAGCCGAGCACGGCTTTTGTCTGGAAGATCGTTCAGCGAAACCAAGTCTCGTCATTAAAAATGTGCGCGAGCTGACCAGGTTATTCAATTCCGAGTAAGACGTAGAGAAAAAACTAGGTGGGGTGTTTCCGAGCGCCAGAAACCCAAAGGCCGAAAATCTTTCAGGAAAGTAATTTGCGAGTCTTGTTATGATTTTGGCGCCCCTAGAAGCAATAGAAGGAAAGACGTTCGACCATAGTAGAAAGCGGCAGAAATGATTGAAACCAACCAATCATGTCCAATGACCACAGCGTCGTTACCAACTGACTCCCCATCCAGGATATCGACAATGTCCCTGGTGATCAAACTTGACCTGTACGCCTCCAGGTCCGTTGGTTTGTCCGTACTCCCGTATCCTAGCATGTCGGGAACAATCACTCCGTACCCTGCTTCCTTGAAAAAGTCGATCTGAAAGCGGTAGTCGTATGAAAGTCCAGGCCAACCGTGCAGGAGAACGAGGAACCGCTTGTCGCTGTTGGCAGGGGGTGTGAAGTAGTAGTTGTAGGTTATTCCGCGCGAGGTTGTAGTATTTTTGTAGTTGGTTGGATCCAAGACCCGTCTGGCAAGGTCCGAGGCACTAGAGATAGCGGGTAAGGCCAAAGCAATGACGACTGTGGCCAGAGACGAAGCTGAGAGATGCATGGGTAAAAAGAGAGAGACTTTCTCAATCTAAGAAAAGCTCGACTGGAGGTGAAGGATTTATATAGTCGCGCCATCATTGATAACCTTGTTAGGCCTGTGATGTCGGGACCGTCAGTGACTCCATCCAACCGGAGACGAGTTCGTCTGAGTGAGAGGTTGGTAAGCTGCTCGGTGGTACAGTCAGCTGGTTCTTGGCGAATTGCTTTTGTGAGTTGCGAGTTGCTAATGCAAATGATACGGCTTCAACGAGGTGACCCAAGACATACTAGAGCCCAGTTGCGAGATCATTTGTGCGCATCGCTGGAGGAGGCATTCGTGTTTTCGTAGACCAGTGGGCCCGGACGTTAAGGTTCTACCAGCAAAGACTGGGAGGTCGTACTTGGAGCGTCGGTAGCCTTGCTGCTGCCTAAATGGCATGGAGAAGGTCATTCAATGACTGTATTTGATGAATAAGAGTCGTCACTGACCATCGTAGGGGCAGAACGCACGTACTGAATGCTATACATATATCCTGTCTCTTACTCTTTCCTTTCCAAACAAATTTTCGGTATTCGGCACCTCGAAAAGATGCAGCATCAAGGGGAGAAATGGCCATACACAACAGCGATGAGGGAGTGATGACTGGAGGGAGACGGGGTTAGCTCGTGGTTCGGGACAAGGTGGTGGTTCTTGATCAAATGTTGAAGCGCGTGAGTGACTCAGTGAGTCATTTTGGGGGTACGGTTTATCACTATCTTTCTTGATCATCGAACACTATGTCCCTCGAAAATAAACTCGCTCTTACCGACCTCGAACTCAAAGGAAAACGCGTTCTCATTCGTGTCGATTTCAACGTGCCTTTGCAGGATGGAAAGATCACCAACCCAGTTGTGAGCGCCTTCTGTGCAAGAGTCTCTTCCGACTCATGATCGACACCGACTCGATCGACAGCGTATTGCAGCTGCATTACCCACTATCCGTTATGCTCTCGAGAACGGTATTGGCCTTCAGCTATCACACGTCCTACGGAATCTCATTCTATTTGCTCAGGCGCTGCCGCTATTGTACTTATGTCCCACCTAGGTCGTCCCGATGGCAAGATTGACGACAAGAACTCCCTCAAGCCCGTCGCGGACGAGCTCGAGAAACAGCTTGGCAGATCCATTACCTTCCTGAACAATTGCGTCGGACCTGAAATTGAGCAAGCCGTCAACTCAGCATCCGGTGGCGCCATCATTCTCTTGGAGAACCTGCGTTTTCACATCGAGGAGGAAGGTTCAGTCACTAACAAGGATGGGACGAAGATCACGGCGGATATCACCAAAGTCCGAGAGTTCGAGGAAGGTTTGACCAGGCTCGGTGATGTCTACGTCAATGATGCTTTCGGGACTGCCCATCGTGCCCATTCCAGCATGGTGGGAGTGAAGTTGCCCCAGAGGGCCGCTGGCTTCCTCGTCAAGAAGGAACTTGAATTCTTCACCAAAGCTCTCGACAACCCCGATCGACCTTTCCTAGCTATCCTCGGTGGTGTAAAAGTCTCCGATAAGATCCAGTTGATGGAGAACTTGTTGGACAAGGTATTTTATTCTATAATGTACTCTACAGTATGCTATCCAACCTCTCATTTCATATATACAGGTCAACATGCTCATCATCTGTGGAGGAATGGCTTTCACTTTCAAGAAGATACTGGAAAACGTCTCCGTGAGTACCGAGACATTTTTCTTACTCTCAGTCGAATCATGCTCAATCTCCCCGCAAGATCGGAAACTCCCTGTTCGATGCCCCAGGATCGAAGAAGGTTGCCAGCTTGGTGGCAAAGGCGAAGAAGAACAACGTCGAGCTTATCTTTCCGACTGATTATATTACTGCTGACAAGTTCGACAAGGATGCAAGGGTACGTCTCCCCACCTCCCCAGCAGCGTCATGACCGTTGGTTCTCATAAACGCGATTAGACTGGTACCGCCGCCGACTTGGAGGGCATTCCCGAGTGTTGGATGGGTCTGGATACTGGCGAAAAGAGCCGTGAGCTATACAGACAAACTGTCTTGAAAGCCAAGACGATTCTCTGGAGTGGGTAAGTCCGGGGTTCAACCCGCCCTGATGCTTACCCTCGGTTTCACTGAACGCGGCTCCTCTTCCTTTAGACCTCCGGGCGTCTTCGAATTCCCCGCCTTTGCCGACGGATCCAAAGCCTTGCTGGACGCGAACATCGAAGCTGCGCAGAAGGGCGCCGTCGTTATCGTTGCAGGTGGTGATACCGCAACCCTAGTCGCTCAACATGGTGCGCTGGAAGACAGACTCAGCCACGTTTCTACTGGTGGAGGTGCGAGTCTGGATCTTCTTGAGGGCAAGGTGGGCACCCGTGTCCCGTGTATCTATAATCGTTTCTTAAACTGTATTTACAGGTTCTTCCGGGTATTGCCGGACTGAGCGATAAGAACAAATTGCGCGACGGCATCAATATCTACCTCGTTCGCGTCAGTGAGCGCCCGGACAGATCACTCTTCATTGAACACAAACCGAACGCGACCACGAATGATGATTACATCGCCATCTCCCATGTTTGGGGCACCCCCGAGACCATTCAAAATGTTCACGTAGATGGAGCTGGTACCGTACAGCTTAGCCCGGGAAAGAAGGATATCCTATCCATCCTTAGACGAGAGGATGTCTGTGGTCGAGCTTGGTTCTGGATGGACCTGTTCTGCATTGACCAGAGTGAGGGTGCATCTATCAGCATCACAGACCAGCTTATGGCCATTCCGGCGATCTACAAGTCGAGTAAATGTGTCAAAATCCTCATCGAGACGTCCGTTTGCGACCGTTGGCAGAATCAGGCATCTGCCGTCATCGCCCGTAGCGAGTCGACAGTTAATATGGAGGTATTTCAGCTAGAGGAACTAGCGCACGGACGCAAGTGCCCCTACTTCCTCTTCGACGATCCTTGGTTCGAGAGACTTTGGACCCGCCAGGAAGGGCTGTATGGCTCGGTGCTGGAAGTGGTGGTTCTGAACCCTGTTTCCTGTGCTCGGTTTCAGAATCATAGCCCCGCAACGAGTGGAAGGACAGGATGGGAGGCAGAGGGGGTCAATCTTGCGAAAAGAACCGTCGCCGAGTCCTTCTTATACGATAAACTGGCGTATCATGGATTGTCGGATGCAGAAACGAAAATGTTTGATTTATATCTCGACTTTGTCTACCGACATCGCGTAGACATCGGGCGCTTTGGTGGGGTAGCTGGACCTGCTGCAAACTACTCCCCCATTACGGAGGCATGGCGAAGTGGGCGGACCACAACCAAGCCTCGGGATTATGTGCTTGCAGTCTTCCCGGATATTGCAGGGTATCGTGTGCCGCCAAATGCGCGTAAGATGCGATTCCCTGAACTGGTTTCGAATGCACTTGAACAGGCTGCTGTTCGAGAGCATTTCAATATAGCCGCAAAAATACCAAGAGGAATGGTTACCGGCGGGACATCCTCCAAAGAGAGCACCACCCCTTGGTTCCCCAACGAGCCTTTGAGCATCAGTCAGGCCTTTGATTCACTTGTAGAACAACGTTTAGATGAGCCAAAGACCGCTGGTGCGCCGCAATCTAGGTTCTTCAGTGTTGTCCGTCGGGTAAAGCTGGAAGTGGTCGATTTCAGCCAGTCAAACATGTCTAGGATCAAGGATATTTGGGTGACCACTGCAGATACGATCAAGCATGTGGCGCGCCTTTCGCCATCCGGCCCATGCACAGGAACGTCGAGGAAGAACGTGCAGATTGATCAAGGTCTACTCAATCGTTACTTTGTTCATCAGTTTTTGCCATTCGCTGTGGAACAACACTTGCCCAGAAATAAATTGGACGCCCTATACGCTGCGACAGGTGTAGTATCGTTCGACCGGGTGAAGAATGTGTCGGATGACACCTTCATTACCGAGCTCGGACGATTTCTGGTTTGCCTTGTATGCGGCACCTCCCTGCAGACTGCGGATGTCGTTCTCGAGTCGGCCGATTTCAGAGTTGTTTGTACGGAATATGGAAAGTTATTGGCATTGCTTCGGCGGGATGTTCTGTCTATGGATACGAAGGAAGATCTCCGGCTCATCGGCACAGATGTGTGGGGATTACAAGGTTTTCTAGTCGGACACGGCACACAGAATATTCAAATCGTTGGACGGACAGTCATACCTCATTCGAAGTTCTGGGGTGAGATGACACGGGTAATGGAAAGTAGTCATACACAGTGAAGTCATACGACGGGGGGTGGATATACCAGCGTCGCTGTAACTAGGATCTCATCTTGTACAAAATTATAGAGAATAACAATAATAGGATCTTTAGAGCTCGAAGTAACGGCTATACATACAAGGGCCCAGGACGACCTGGTTTATTAGGCTGAAGGTGAGTCAGGCCACAAGGAACAATGGTCATCCTTCGCTTCTTGAATCCAATCACACGTCGAATCGAAGGCAACCCCAAGCTCGTCGTAACTATGCTCGCAGGGAGTCCCTAGAAGAACATTCATCAGAAAAGAATGAGGTGCTGTACGGAGTCCATCATGATCCTGGTCAAGTTAGCAGGCTTCGGCGGCAACGAGCCGATCATCCCGGGAATGGTAAATTTGGGCGGAGAATCAAATTAACATTTCTATACATTTATTGCCCACTGAACGTTGAACGTTGAACGCTGAACTCTTATCCTGCACATATTCGAGTCGTTTGGGCCCTGTGGCCGGGGGGAAAGAGCTAGTGCCGCCCAATGATGGTCGTCTATTTTAGCCTTTCGATCCATGCAAGAAGGTCGCGGTTGACCTCATCCTTCGCCTCCCAATGAACCCAGTGTCCAGCGTTGTATAAGTGAATGGTCGAGTTCGCACTGGTATCCAGTGTTGCCTTGATCTGCACCGGAGCAATCGCTACGAAATCTTGCAGAGCGGCACTAAATAAGACTGGCTTCTTGATAACAAGGTTCTCCGGCGGAATGTCTACACCCAAAAGTCAGAGCTCAGTACAGTGAGGATGGAGAGGCGACCTCACTCTTATTGTCCTGGGCTTCAATATCCGAAACCACGATTTTGTACCAGGCCAAAGAGGCCTCGATAGCATCGGGAAGACTATAGGCCTGCAGATAATGTGCCTCTTCCTAACGGTATGTCGAAATACTTGAGACATAATTGACCTAACAATTGGACGTGGATTCTTACCTCTGGGGTCCAAACAGTGGATGCCGATCTCCGATCGTTCGTCACCCAAGCCTCCAGCGTACCTAACGGAGACCAATGCTCAACGAATTCGACCGCATTTGTGCTATGGACCAAACTGAACAACGACTCGAGTCGGTTTTCGAGTATCTCATGTGCACCGGGTCGGGCAAAAAAGTCCCAATAGCCGAAGTTCTCGTATCCCAAGACCGCTTTCGTCTGGAATATCGCTCAGTTCTTCTAACCATACCGACCAGGATCTGGAATGGACTCACGAGGTTGAGCGCCACCGGATACGGTGTTTCAAACTTCAAGGACGCCGCTCCAAGGTTTCCGACAGCAAGAAAACCAAAGGCAGAGAATCTCTCCGGGAAATAATTCCCAAGCCTTGAAGCGATCTTGGAGCCCCTAGTAAACAGTGCTAGTGAGTCCCCAAAGATGTTTTGGCGAGGAATGCACCTAGTCAGTGTACTCACCAGTCGTGCCCAACGACGACGACGTTGTTATCAACAGATTCGGCGTCCAGGATATCCACGATGTCTCGGCTGATCAGGGTGGACTTGTACATTTCTGGGTCCGTTGGCCTGTCTGTGTTCCCATAGCCGAGCATGTCTGGTATGATCAATCCATACCCTGCCTCCTTGAAAAAGTCGGCTTGGAAGCGGTAGTCGTACGAAAGTCCGGGCCAGCCGTGCAGGAAAACGAGAAAACGCTTGTCGTTGCTGGCGGGGGGCGTGAAGTAGTAGTTATAGGTGATCCCGCGAGAGGTGGTCGCGTTCTTGTAGTTGGCTGGGTCTAGAAAATTGCGTTTACTGATGCCTGTAGCTGCGGCAGCCGACACGATAGGCGCTAATGGTAGGAATACCAAGGCGGCGATCCCGATGGTGAGAAATGTGATTGAGAGACGCATACTCATGCAAGTTTGGAGTGGACTTCCGTTTTGTTGTGACATGCTTTCTGCTTCGCCTGGGATTTAAGTAGTAGAGTACAGTCGGACATCAAGGGGCGCTGGCAGGCCGCAGTAGTATATTCGAATAGAAATGTGGCCATAATCCCGACTCAAGTTCAACTTGGCTGACTGAGATCGAAGGCCTATGAGCTAGCTCCGTCGGTGCTGTAGAAGATTCGATACTCATTCTCGGGGACTCAGGTGATATGCGCCCAGGAGCTGCGATTTGTTTCGTACAGCTATACGTTGAGCCGAGAGAGACTAGCGAGCGCAAGCAGAGTTTACATTCGAGATGGGGAGGATCGGACTCCAAATGGGTGTACCCGGTGAGTCACTGACGAACAGCTCGATTTCGACAGAAGATATGTAACAACGCCATAATGGGACGAGTACATTTATCTGAAGAAGGCTTTAGCAACCTGGCGCGACGGAACGATCTCCTGGAAGACAGGTTCTATTTACTAGTTGTCGAGATCCGGGCTCGCAAAATTGGGCATCCAGTAGTTGTCCTAGCTAGCCCCGACCCTCTCGATTCCCGTAATATCCCATCACCAGAGTGTGGGCCCAAACTCCTCGCCAGCCTGGGGTTGAGGTAGTTGAGTCTTAGAATTGCCCGACCTATTGACAGAGTGGTTCCCGGGTGAGAACGACACGAACGGAAGGGAGGCCCAAAAAGCACTCACACGAGCATCAAGAAATTGCTGGTATCAATACGCTTGGCGCCTCCCTTCGCGTAGGGGAGATAGGCTTTATTTCTGGGACTTGAAACTGGGTATGTGGACAGTAAATGTTAGCGGTATGACTTCGTGCATGTGGAAAATCACTTGGCATAATTTCCGCGCTGACGGCAAGTTAATTGTTTGAGTCGGTGGATTCCTACGAATGATCCCAGCGTATCCAGGTCGGCCATCTTTCACATTATCATGCAGTAGTGCGCCCGCAATCAGGCCCCGCAAATTCTCATCAGAGCATGTTAAGGCATAATGATACGCAGAAATTCTATGCAGCCTCTAATCGAGGAAAAGAGCTAGTTTTATCCAGTGGCCATTTATTCCAGCCCTTCGATCCAAGCAAGAAGATCGCGGTTGACTTCATACTTCGCCTGCCAGTGGACCCAGTGACCAGCGTCGTACAACTGAATGGTTGAATTTGCACTGGCATCCAGTGTTGCCTTGATCTGCGCCGGAGTAACCGCTATGAAATCCTGCAAAGCAGCACCAAAGAAGACCGGTTTCTTCACAACAAGGTTCTCCGGTGGGATATCTACACCCGAACATCAGATCTCAGTATGATGCGAGCTGAAACAAAGCCTCACTCTTGTTGTCCTGGGTCTCAATATCCGAAACGACAACTTTGTACCAGGCTAACGAGGCTTCGACGGCATTGGGAACGCTATATGCCTGCAGGTAATGTGCCTCTTCCTAATGGTATATCGAGATACTTGAGAAATCATTGACTTTCCAATTGAACGCGAAATCCTTACCTCTGGGGTCCAAACAGTGGATGCCGACCTCCTATCAGCCGTCACCCAAGCCTCCAATGCGCCTAACGGAGACCAATTCACGATCCACTCGACCGCATTCGCAGTATGAACCAAGCTAAACACTGACTCAAGCCGATCTTCGAGTATCTCATGTGCACTAGGCCGAGCGAAAAAGTCCCAGTAACCGAAGTTCTCGTACCCAAGTACAGCTTTCGACTGGAGAAATGGTCAGTTTTCCCTACTCATAGTGGTGAGCGGGATCCGAGATTGGCTCACGAGGTTAACCGCCACTGGGTAAGGCGTCTCAAAGTAGGCCGGTCCAAGGTTCCCAACAGCCAAAAATCCAAAGGCAGAGAATCTTTCCGGGAAATAGTTCCCAAGCCTCGCAACAACCTTGGCACCCCTGTTGAGCAGTGAGTCCACGAAGGATTAGGGAGGAACATACTCTCTACTCACCAGTCGTGCCCAACGGCGACGACTTCATTGTCGACGGATTCAGCGTCCAGAATATCCACAATGTCTCGGGTGATCAGACTCGACTTGTACTCCTCCGGATCTGTTGGTTTGTCGGTCTGTCCGAACCCAAGCAAGTCTGGTACGATCAATCCATAACCTGCCTCCTTGAAAAAGTCGACCTGGAAGCGATAGTCGTACGAAAGTCCGGGCCAACCGTGCACGAAGAGGAGATAACGCTTGTCGTCGTTGGCTGGGGGAGAGAAGTAATAGTTGTATGTGATCCCGCGAGAGGTGGTCAGGTTCTTGTAGCTGGCTGGATCCAGTAAGTCTCGTTTACTGAGGCCCGAAGCTGCTGCCGCCGAAACAACGGGCACCAACGGTAGGGATACCAAGGCGACAAAGATGGTGGCGAGAGAGGAAATTGAGAGACGCATACTGTCGGAGTATTGGAGCGGTTATACCACAAGTCCTCTGGTTCGTTATTCTGCTTCCCCTGGGATTTAAGTAGTGCACGGTCGGGTATAAGGAGCCGTCGGAAGTGGTTCAGTCGAACAGAAATGATAACATATTCCCAAAAATTCCCAGACGTTTACCTTCGCCGACTGAGATTGAATAAAGGTTTATAAGCTGGTAGTACAGTCAGCTCCGCTGGTGCCGTGCCAAAATCAATAGCTGTTGCTTTGATCTCGGAGATTGCGATATGAGTTAGTGAGCTGATGCGATTCATTGCATACAGCCGTACGTCGGGCAGCGGTCATACCAAGGCCGAGGCGAGGAAGTCGACCAGAGGTTCAACGGGTGGGGAGGCCGGAGCCCAAAACGGGTGTGGATTAGTCAAAAAATGTGTTTGATTTTGAAGGATGATAACAATGCTACATTGAGGCGAGTGCAACTAATTAAAGAAGGTTTTATCGTGAGGGAAATGATCTCTAGAAAAATAGCGTTACTCACTGGTCGAGACCGTATCGGCGGATAGGTTTAAAATCAGGCTTATTTTAGTCAGCCCCGGCCCTCCTCATCGCTGCCATATTCCATTCCCAGAGCGTGGCCCCAAACTCATCGTCGCCGGCTTGAGGATGGGGTAGTCGGTCTTCGAATTTCCTGGTGGAAGCCCCCATGAGCACGGCATGAACAGAAGGCGTAGTCAAAAAACAAAAACTACTCACGCAACCGGCATCAAGAACTTGCCATTTTGCGTTGGGTCGATTATTGGAGCCGTCCCTGCATAGAGCGGTGTCAAAGCACCGTATTGGACCGTCTTGAACATTGTGTGCTGATAAAGAAGTCAGTAAACTTTCGAACACCGTGGCGAGCAACATAACGTAAATGCTCACGTTCAACACCCACAACAACGGTGCGGGAATACCAATCTTTGTCATGAAATCTGTCCCTATAGTCCCTGGATGGGGCGCAAAACTCCAGATTCCGGGATACCTCTTTGCTAGTTGCCTCGTGATGAGAATGCTCGCCAGTTTGCTGTAGGAGTAGCATTCCATAGCGGCGCCATTCTGGCCAACTGTTGGGTCATCCAGAGGGATACCGCCGGTTTTTGGGAGACGTTTTGGGGAGTCGGATGCGATGTTTACTATACGCACTGTTCCGGGAGGGAACGACGTAGAGGTTTGGAGAAGTAAAGGGAGGAGATGGTAAGTGAAGACAAAGGGGCCGAAGACGTTTGTTGCCCAACGCTGGAAGCCCATTGTAATGAGACTCGATCGAACAGCTAATAATTTGATTATCACGCACCAACTCGTATCCATCATCAGAGAGGACACCATTCTCCATTCCCATGATTCCGGCATTGTTGAACAATAGGTGCAGAGCGTTTTCCTTTCTGCCCATGGGGAGTTCACGAGTCAATTCCGGTGTTGGTTTCTTTGAACATCTGTCTGACGCCGAACTCACCGTTTGAACTCGTCAGCAGCCTCTCGAGCCCCCTGCGCCGTACTCAAATCGAGTTTCAAGAACGCGATCTGCCCGGGGTTGTCTGGTTTAAGTTGATGAATTTCTTGCAACGCTTTCTCGAATTTTTCCTCTGAACGAGCAGCAAGGTACACTTTGGCACCCTTGGACGCCAGAACCAAGACGATTTGTTTGCCTATGCCACTATTTCCACCTTGACATGGTTGAGCTGAGCCCTGTGAAGCGAGGTCGAAGTTGGCACACACCTGTGACTAGAGCTACTTTTCCAGTCAGATCAGGTATGTCGGATTCGGCGAACGAGTTTGCTGGCATTGAGATTTAGGATGAGAGGGTTACAGTGCGAGTGGGTGCAAGTTTAAAATGATGGTGATGTATTCCCATCGTGCCGTTGCCTATCATTGGATTTGTGGGACTGCATTTGAGCTGTCCGTGCGACAAATGATTCAAGAAGAATGATGAGATCCGAATAAGGTGATAGTGAAATTAGAACATCTTGAGGGCTCATGCTGGTGGCAAAGGTTGCGAAGAACCTGGCAGTGCAGCTGTAAGCTCGCCATCACAGAGGTGGCGAAATTATTATTCCGGCCCGCACATCATGATCATGATCACAAATCACGACAGATCACGAAGGATCACGGCTAGTCACACGTCGCGGTGTCACACCTCTCCTTCGAGGCCACCACCATGACGATGTCTTCTCTACTGCGACGTGCCCACATATCAGTACGCAATGTCTGCAAAAACCGTGGCTACGCTACATCTACTCCCAAAAGCCCAGTGACCGAAAACACAGCTGATCCGTCTCAAAAAATAGGCCCTGCGGCGGCAAGTTAGTTCGTACCATGCGTACAGTTCAAGGCTTTCGTGGAACTGACTTATCTGTCGGAAACCTGTATTCCCTACCGATACCTAGTAATACCCAAATCTGCGTGTCTCGCTGACACCGTATTACCTGGTTTGAGTTACCTCAAAGGCCAAGAACCCGTGCTCGCGAAACCAGACGAGTGGTATCCTGAGTGGTTGTGGACTCTTTTGGAGCCAAAGAAGATTGATAACGACGGTCCTAGTGGGAAGTACGAGAAGACACAAAGGAGGAGGGAGAATAAGCAGAGGATGAAGGAGAGGAACTTCGTGTCTACGCAATAGAGGTCGTTGGTTGGTGAGTGGCTTGTTGCTATTGGAAAATCCTTTTCTCATATGTCTCCCAGAACAGGCCTAAATACCGGTGATAGCATCTATTCTATGGTACTCCTAATCCAAGCTTTCTCTCTCTCTCTCTCTCTCTTTTCGTTCGCAAACAACCCCGATCGCCATAGGCTTCTCGTTTTCCATCATCTCTAATCCAAGTTATGGTCGATCATGACGCCTTATCGAATCTCGTTTCACGTTTTTTGGTGCTGGGGACGCTCGGCGCCACATCTTTGGAAGGTTCGAGGTTATCCTGCACCCGAATCATCATAGCGGTAGTACTAGGCCAGCAACATTCTGTATGCCAGTCGAAGATCTCTGTGTGACTGAAGAATCACTGGAGCTGCGTTCATTCTCGTCTTTGGAGCGTTTGGAAGAGCCTTCAGCGCCGCCAACGCTATTTGCCCGTACTTGGACGATCGAGGCATCAGGTACTTTCCACCGCTGCGAAGGGAGAAGAGATGTCCGTACTTCGGGTTCACGGCCAGCCTCCTCAAGCCAGCGCTAGGCTTGTGCTCGAATTACTTTTGGAGGGCACTGAATGAGGAGAATCAATATCTTCAGGACAGCCAGATAATTGTATGAATAACAGGATGTAGGCGGTCTGGAGAATTCGCAGGAGTTACGACCCTACATTCAGACCCTCTGCGTAGAGGGGATAGGCTTCTTCTCTACATGATTATAGCAGCATTGAATACACCCTTGTACCACTTTTGACATCCGTACTCCCACAAGTCGTTCAGCGTAATTTCGACATTGAAAGTGACTGTTCGGGCTGGTGAACTCCCACCAATGATCCTCAATAACCGCAACGAACATATTTATGGCGGCCGTCTTGGACGTTTTCATGACAGTATAGATACTATCTCAGCGTTATTTCTATGCACGAACAAGCACGAATACCATCGGAATCGGATGATTGTACAATGCTCTTGCACAGCCACACACACTTTCTCTCGAACGATCCGCAACCACTAGACCCAGCTCCTAATGGGCCCTTTCGATGTACTCTTGGTTATCTCTGAGCTCATATCCGAGCTTTCAATCGGTCCAGAATGCTGGGTGCCATAAAATAAGCAGATCCGTGGGCGCAAAGAAGGCTGTCCGAATCTGGCCGTCCTTGTTTAACCTTCAACTTTGTATTCTGGTTCGGCACATGAACTCTCTCATCTGACGGCGTGGCAAAGAGCCTTACGATCCCTTCACTACCTTGTCTTTGGTTGTACTAATCAGCATGTAGGGCGGGAAAGACACCGAAAGCTTTTCAGTACCACGACCGACGCGACCCACTCGCTCCCTCGTTCACCCAAACGCGACTTCTGGCAAATTGTGCTTGAATATAGGATGAATATTGACAGGGATGATAAGGTGCGTGCTCATGGAGCTTACTGCGCGCTTTTGAACTGAGTCTTGACTAGGTGACGGTCGCTCAACATCACGAGGGTTCGATGGAGGAAGACGCCCCACCGGCCTCTATCAACACCATTCCAGTCGAGATATTGACGGAAATCTTCGGTTATTTCCTCCCAAAAGGCAACGTCTTAGACCCATCAGTTTCCCCTCTCGTCACCTTCGTCTCTGTATGCAGGCACTGGCGACACGCCTCCCTTAACACCCCTTATCTATGGTCGACTATTCGGATGTACAATCCCAGGCCGAGCCGTATCCAGATGCTACACCAGTGGCTGGAGAGGTCGAAAACTTGCCCCCTCAGTCTGATGTTGGAAATTACCCCATTCTCTTCCGAAGATCGTGCCGAGTGGCAGGTGTTGGTCAAAACGATGGAAGAGATCCTGTTCATTCTGATCCGATACCTTCACCGCTGGCGATCCGTGGACATTCGGGTGGACGAATTCCCCATTCATCGCAAGTCACCTCTTCTCATGTTCCCTAGATGCCCTCGTGCGGCACCTCTTCTGGAACGCGTCTCGATCCGCGACATTGGGAGCTTCACCTTGGATGCTGGTGAAAGCCTTTGGAAAACTATTGGTGGTTACCAAAGTGTCCGACGCGTCGCTTGGCGAACCGGAGTGGATGGACCAAGAGCCTGTCTCACAGAACTGGTTGCATGGAACCACATAACTCATCTCAGCTCCCATTTCGTCCTCAGCGACGAGTTCCTAGATTTGCTTTCCCGTTTACAGGCACTGGAGGATCTTCATATCTTAGCCTTGGGGGAATCTTCGTCACCGTCTACAGCTAGGCGGCGTATCTGCTTGCCTCGGTTGGGCAGGTTCTCTATACTATCCTCCACACACCCTGTGACAAGTTCCTTCCTCGACCACATCGCGCTCCCACAGTTGAAGAGCCTACGTCTGGGTGAATTGCATAGTGGGGATCCTTGGATCAGTATGCTCCACCATTCCTCGTGTCAGGTGAAGACCTTTGCGCTGCGCGGCAGGTCTGCCTCCAATGAAGGATTAACGCAATTGCTCTCCTGCCCCGCTATGGGGCGGTTGAAGGAGCTGAGCGTAGTGCTTCGGTGCAATGCCGACGGACTTCTCAAATTCCTGACCTGCAGCTCCGAAGTTCCACGTCTCCCTTTCCTCTGCAAGATGAATATGTCGCTCGGCGGATTCACAAACGGTCTACTCTCAGGAATGCTGAACTCGCGTTTGCTCAGCACTCCCAGTGTATTGGCGCAGCTCGATCTCATCCTGGTCTCTGCCAGAGCTTGTGGTGATATAAGGGCAGACATGTGCTTCCTGAAGCAATTGCGTGAGAGCGGGTTTGACGTCACGTATCGCTAGTAGGAGGTACAATGATATAATAGACTACTCCTCAACTACTCCTCCATACACCCGGACCCCCTTCGCTAAGTAGCTCGTCCCCATGTATCCAGCAACCGAATGTTCAGCTCCTGTGTAGTGTGTGTTCCAAGTTACGCACTGCGTATCCGCATATTCGTGCTTGTTTCCTCAATGCGTCGAGCTTCCTCGATGCTTGATCGTAGGTAAAAGTCCTCTCCCGGAATAAGTAACTGAGTCACGGTCTCAGCCATCGTATCAACAAGGTCCGGAAGCCTGGCGTCCCTTGACAAAAGCATCTGGCAGTCGAAGGAAAGACTCAACGATACGACGTCTAGTCGTATCGGTAAAAGATACTCGAAAAGTGCGACGACGTCCATCTCACAGCGATCCACGATATCTAACCTTTTCAGAGTAGTGCTCACCGTGCACTTGCTGGCACTTTCGGCGAGCACACAGTCCTCCACGGCGTCGCACTCGGAAAACCTCCCACTCAAACACAAGTAGTCCAAGTTAGGACACCTGGAGAGCAGTTCCCAACAATCGTTCGTCGTCATAGACACGTTCCTCAACTGAACCCTCGTCAACTGCTTGAACGCACCCTTTACCTCCCGGAAGTCAAGCAGTCGCAGAGGCGTAGGGTGCTCGGAGTCTCGCCCCACAAACGTATAAGCCTGTAAGACCGGCACCGGATACATTGGTGTCGTCGAATCGCCAGGGGCGCCTGCAGCATTCCCAGTCATGATCTCCCCCAACTCTTCAACTGTAGGAATTCGACATACTGTCCCCACCTCGTAATCATACGGGTGTTGTTCGAAACACCCAAGTTGGGGATCCAGATCCCACTTCACGAGATGAAATAGCACGGATTTCCAAGCTGTGTGGAAGTTGCATGGTCTTAACCGATGATTGTCGTTAACGGGCCACCAGAAGCTGTCGGCTGGGCGAGGCACGATGTCGAATCCGAGTCTTTTGGAACAGCGCCCGGTTGTACAATCGAGGTAGATGGAGGGAGGGCCGTTGGGGTTGTTAATGGGAAGGCGGAGGAGTTGGTATGTCCATGAGGGGCATCTCCTAGGTGAGAGGTACTGGCGGTCCTCGTCCTCGTCCTCGCTTTCTGTGTCGCTTCTCTCGTCATCGCTTCTCTCAGCCTCGCTGTTACCACACGAGGGATTGTTCGGAGGGGAACGAGGCGAGAAGGAACGCCAGCTAAGGTATCCACCCCAGGTGAATCTTGCTTGGTGAGCCACCGGGGCAGAACGAGGAGCTCTACTTCTTTCATATATATCAGCCAAAGTGGTGGCGTCACGGTGTCGCCAAATGAACTCGGGTATGAAAGGCTTGATGTTGCCTGGTGGTGGACGATGTAATCCTGTCAAAGCAGCGAGGGATGCCGGATCTATGGACGTAGAGCCCGGGAAGCAGTCGGGAGGAGGTTTAAGCCTGAATCGGTCGCCTAGTAGCCTCTGGAGACAGATTGATGGGGTAAATGACACGCCTATGTGAGGAGCTTCGCCATCGAAAAGTTGCCTCAACGAGGAATAGACTACGACGCCATGAGAGGGGCTAGATTGATTTTTGCGGGGGAGTGGATGTAATATTCGGGAAGGGCAGGGTGTATTGATTGAAGCAGGGCTGAGATTGATACCTGCAACATACTGGATTCATAGGAGCCTTTCGAACATAAAACCAGAAGCTCACCTATGGCCTCGTCGACGCTGGGCCGGGGGAACAGCAAGTATACGATTAGAGTGAACTAGAGAGTAACAAGGTCATATTCCCGAACGTGAAGTGAGGGCATGGACTACTCACCACAACATATCCAAGGACGAAAACCAGGATAAGGTCAGCTGAACTGAACTGGATCATGGAAGCGCTAGGGAGGGGTACTACTGGGTGGCTTTCGGCGAGAATCTTCCCTATATATGAGCAGAATATGCTTGAGAACATTGTCGCGGCAACGACACCCCTGGTAAGAGAACAAAAGGGTTGCCCAGATGACCGCCTTTGAGGCATTGTGTTGAGCTTATTGTGATCAAGACTAAACGCACTGAACGCGTTTTTGATGGAATTTCCAGTAATGTGCAATCATTGTCAATGCTATTGTACACCTCGACCGAGACAATAAGGACTCAGGAGCACCCACAAGATCCGTTCTCTCGATCTGCAGCGCGGAGTTATTCTGTTCTATGTCCTCCAGGGGAAGGTCAATGAGAGGAATATTGGCGTAGCAGCGTTTGTAGGAGATTGACGCTATCCGTTCACTAGCAACTGCGTCGTTGGCAAGTCCGCCCATGTCCAATTCGGGTCATGCCCATGATTGGTTATACAATTCGAATTGTATGCTCTTCCTTGTAAGCAGAAGCTTCAGCCTTCGTAAGGATATCATAGGCGACTGTTGAATTTTCAGGTTGCACTTTTGAAGAGACGTTATAGGAGGCAGAGACAAACGATGACCTTATGTAATGCTGGCAGATTTTGCCTCTTCCCCTCGCGAGTGCCGATATTGTGCCATTCAATTTGCCGAGGAACTAGAATGGTTGTAGGCAGTCTGATTCTGGATCTGTTGCCTTGATGCCCCTTGGCAGTCCAGTGCGGCAGTGCTCTTTCATCTCCTCTCCACAATGCCTCTGCCATCGTACCAGTTACAATTATGGAGGAGGAACATGGAGGACACGGCTCAGAGGTTCAAACGTGCGTGCTCTACTACATGAGATCGGGAATGCAAGTCTAATCTATTTATCCACAAATAGTCCGGCTGTCTAGGCACTCGCCATGGTCATACGTAGCATTGTTTGCAGTCTTTAGTGGATTCTCATACGTACGTGATGTGTCCTCAGTATTCCACAACAAACTCACCGGGGAAGCAAAGATTATTCTGTACTCGCCTATAGGCTTCACCAGTACCTCAACAACTCCTTTCCCGGAGGATGTAGACGTAGGGACGACACCAACAACACCGATAAATTACCCTTTCTCTCCGCACGAGCACGATCATGGACCACCCCTGTTAAAGGCAGACCCCGAGAAGCAGGAAGCGGTGGTTAATGCTTTCAAGGTGCCCTTGCAGGTTGTTCGGATTACTTGGTCACTGACGACACTCTTTGACTCGGTCAGCACGCGTGGAAAGCCTACGGTACGCAATGATGATCAAACTCGCAGTGCTGCGTGCTCACGCGCACGATCTACATCGCTGTGTTCAGAATCTCACGCGTTCGGCTCTGACGAATATCACTCTGTCTCTCATCGCGGATCCAACTTTTCATCGGACGGAGGGGTAGGGTACACGATTGTCGATGCTTTGGACACCATGTACCTCATGGGAACCCCTTTGCGCCCCGAGTACGAACGAGCGAAAGAGTGGGTAGCGAAGGAATTGAGTTTCGATAGACGGGGCAATTTTATCACATTCGAGGTGCGTCTTCGGTTTCTGATGAGTCTATCGTTCCATTCACCCATACCATCGCACATAGACGACGATACGCGTTCTTGGAGGTCTCCTCAGCATTTGTCACCTGACTTCAACAGCAAAGGCCCCCGAAGCACAGGTCTACCTCTCGAAGACGCTCGACCTCGCCTCGAGAATGTTCCCCGTCTTCCCTCCTGTTCCTCCGAATACTGCAAAACCCGGACAAAACCAGGGTATCCTCCCCGCAAAGTTTGTCAACCTCGCCGATCGTCAAGGATTGCCGTCCAGTGCGAGCATCGCAGAAGTTGCGACTCTTCAGCTCGAATTCAAATACGCTGCTGAGCTGTCTAAACTCGCGGGTACGGGAAAAGGAAATGAAGAGTGGTGGTTCGCAGCAGAAAGAGTCATGTCGACTGTCCGAGACGCACTGAAGAAATCCAAGTACGGGGCTGGGGGGTTGGCTCCGATATCTATGGAGTGCGTCGCCTCTCTCTCACATGCATCTTTTGTTCTTTTGTGACGTCCTCACTTAGCACACAAACGGGCGATTTCCAGGATACCTCGGAGATTAGACTTGGATCGAACGGAGACTCGTATTATGAGTATCTATTGTGAGTATTCCCAAAACGTTTGTGGACCGATTGACTGAGTGGACCTAGGAAACAATACCTCCAAACAGTACGCACCCTTGCTTCACCTCTTCGTCTCGGAGGATCAAAGTAACGGGGTGAAACTGACAAGGAATTCGATAGGCAAGAACGGAACCCGTGTACAAAGATGTGAGTCAGCCCTCTTTGTCCTGGGTACGATTTCAAATGCTCACTCCTTCTCGTTTTCTCGCCCGCAGATGTACAGCCAAGCAATGCAAGGCATTCACAACCACCTTGTCAAGAAGACTGCGAAGAAGGGCCTGACATACATCGCTCCCCTCACGCCCAAGCCCGGTCCCAAAGGCGTGCTAACTTGGCAGAACGGGAACAGACAAGAACATCTCGTGTGTTTCCTTGCGGGATCGCTGATGCTCGGAGCTACGAGTGTTCACTCTACTACCGGGAAAGTGTCGGTGCCGCCCACACGGGATGAACTTTCCAAGGACGGGTGGAGGGATTGGAATACAGGCGTTGAGCTTTTGGAGGGGTGCATGAGGACGCATGAGACGAGGACGTGCGCTTGATCGTTTCTATTAGTTGTTCGAATTTGAGTTGTTAACCCTCTCTTTCTCTCCTTCTCTATTCCTTGTAGGGGCTTGTCGCCGGAAATTGCCGCGTTTGGAGTTGACCCCGATGACCCCAAGTCAGATAGGGATTGGTACATTGAGGGTAATGCGTGAGTGCTTGATCAACGAGTCGCTCCAAAATGAGAATGGGATACTTACTGTCGACTTGTTCGTCCATCCAGACGAGGAGGCAACCCACCGTACGACGCCCGGTACATGTTACGGTGAGTGACTAGATCCCTTCCCTTACCCCCGTCAACGTGCCGTTCTTGAACTCTTTTCCTTGCAGGCCGGAGACCGTCGAATCCCTCTTCCTCGCATGGCGTCTAACTGGGGACCAGAAGTATCGGGACTACTCGTGGAAGATCTTCCAGGCTATCGAGACGTATTGTAGAATTCCTCTTGATACGGGGGGAGGATACGCAACTGTGTTAAATGTGGATTCGCGCGATGCTGAAGGCGGAGGGAAGGTAAGGATGGACGATAAGCAGGAGACGTTCTTCTTGGTGCGTACTTGCAGTATGAGTTGATATTTCGAAAGGTCACTGACAGCTGCCCTGTACAGAGTGAAACGCTCAAATATATTTACCTGACATTTTCGGACTCAACTTTATTACCGTTGGATGGTGCGTTGTTCCTCATCCTTGTTTACCGCTTGACCGTTGGTTCTGATACCACTCGTTTGCCTGGTAGAAATCGTGTTCAACACCGAGGTCAGTTTTCTTTAATCCTTGCGGGTTGTATGTTCTAAGCTCTTTGTTTCTGAAGGCACATCCGCTACCGGTATTCAAACCGACTATCAAGCCTAGATTTACTTAGACCAAAGGGGATAAGCGGCGGAGTTTTCGAGTTACGGAGCAAGTAGTACAGCTTTAGGTAGTATTCATCTTTCATGCCGTAGACCCTCAAAGGCGATTGGCATTTGAAGTCAAAAAGATATCGTGTCGCTGGGCGACGAATGGCGCGACAGGGGTCTCGGAACCGCGAATCGGTAAGCAGAAATGTTCATTGTTGAAGTGCATTCGTACTAGCCTGTATCCAAACGGGTCAAACCACCATGACCAGGCACCGGGACCCGTATACTTGGCATTGGCAACACAGACACGATTTCTATGTCTTGAATAGCGAGAAAATCACTCAGAGAACTGGCCCGATTTCGAATAATTTTGAGAAAATGGAAACATCGACCGATTACATATTGTGTTTGCCCAGCGAATGGTTCCAACACATATAAAGACTGATACCTAGGCTGGTATGCTCGGTTCAATTTTTACCGTGTCACGCATTCGTGACAACGGACTTAGCGAAATTCCGCTCACTCGCAATTTGCCCCCACAACCACCTCCACCACTTCCACTACCTTCCTCCACGCTTTACCCTTTCGTCGAATCAACAACTACCGAGTCTTCTGATGAGCTATATATGCTGGAAAACTATACCTTCATATCAAATATCTCAATGCCAGCTTGGCGTCGCCTTACTGTCAACTCAGAAACGAGATTCGAACGAGATCTATCTTTTTTCGAAGCAACACAGGACCTCTACCTCACCAAACTCATCAACATCTCCGAAGACTCGACGCCAGTCGTAAATTATCTCTGGAATACCCTATCGACAGTCTCTACTTTTCGTTCTAGGTCCGATACTGAAGGATTTACATTATATGGACCATGGGATGGGGCTTTGTGGCGCGTATCGGTGCGTATTTCTCACAGCTATTCTTTCACTTTAACTGTCTTCTTTATCTTCTAGCTCGTTACTATTTCAAACTTGGTTGTGTACGTCCAAGTCCAGCAACAGAACAGACCCCAAAATCTTAAACTCCTCCCAATCTCTCCGTCAAGTGCACTGCAGCGAATGCACATAGGCACAATACCTCTCAGAAAAGCAGCAGCCTGTCATACAGTACTGCTTAGTGCCCACCTTCCTCCCGTGTTACTGGTGCATGTCACATGTGACTTATTCACCTTCGGTTTCGCCCTTCACCACAATTTTCGCAATAACTTAGGTTCGTCTACATCTTCTACCTTTTCGTGGTACCAAGGACATGTAATAGTCACTACAGACCAGGCTTATACATTTTTTATGTATTAACATGTGTGAGGAAACGTGAGGAACAATTCTTGTGTTCGCGACAAATGTCGATCAACGAAATTTGGCTAAGTCCAAAGTCACAAATGGTCGACCCGCCAAAAAGTGAACCGAGCATACCAGTCGGTAGGTGAACCTACCTCATTTCACACTCCGCAATACCATGTTTGGACGCCATCAGTAGCCCGGGTAAGGTTCACCTACCGACGGCTTGCGAGTCCAGCTGATACCCATGTCAAACGGTTTAACCACATTCAGAACTTATACATCCATGGGGTCAGTCAAGCACCTCACCAAGCCAACCGGTGAGTGGCAACGAACTCACGCTGGGAAGGTTTACACAGAGCGGACGCTAATCCTTGTCGACCTTTCCTCTGAAAGATGAGCAAATCCTTCAGGCCACGAAGGTCTTGCATGAAGCATTTCACCGGGGCGAGTAGTGCATCAGTCCGCCTTCTAATCTGATCTACAACTTCTAACTCCGGGGGACTTCAGAGCTCTTCTTGTTCGGTCTTCAAGATTCATCACTCGTAGAACCTCTCATTGAATCATTCGTACGAGCATCCCTCGTGGGTGGCCAGCTCTACGTCTTCGAATCGCCGGAAAGTGGTATAATCGGGGCTGAGCTAGCCTTCGGTCCCGGCCAAGTTGCATTGGGAAGGTATGCGTATTTGGTGATGGACACAATCTTTCAGGATGGTAACTTACAGTACAATTTCATTACAAGTGAGGAACAGAAAGAACAAGGATTCAACCAATTGATGGACAAAGTCAACGAAGACGTCAGGAGGTGGTTCACCGGTTACTTCGTATGTAGAATTCTCACTTCATCTATTGGACCTGACGGTACTTACTGTTCCTTCCTCTGTCGGTTCAGGTCGATGAGATGCTCCACAGCATGCACGAACCAGTATACGGTCCTGGGGTTCAACACGATAATTATCACATCCAACTTCTCGGTGTTCTACCTGAGCACCAAGGAAAAGGGATCGGGAAGGCCCTTCTACAGCACGTAGAAGCAAAGGTATGTGCCACGGACTGGGCCACGCGCAATATGTAGTCCTTGTTCCCGGAAAGTCTGACTGAATTGCTAGGCAAAATCAGAAAACCTGGATGTTGTCCTCGAGACACCCGAGCCGGAGAAGGTGAGCTTTGACGCCGACCAGTCGAGTAAGCAACCGGTGTGATATCATCTTTTATCCCCTGTACAGGTCGCGTTCTACCAGAAGATGGGATACGAGATTCAAGGAAACGGGTTTGTCAAGCACCCGACCTTCCCTGAACCTCTCAAAGTTTATGGACTGAGAAAACGTCTTTGACAACTGGAACCGATTTTGTCGGCCTTTCCGTCACAGTATTCGAATTGCTCCAGACACTATCAAGTTATTGGCGAGAAGTGTATGGAAAATAAGTTAAAGAAATGCACACCACAGTTCACAAGGTCTATTCATGGATCGGATTCATTAAACGAGTGCGAAATGATCGATATCCTGGAGGTGTTTTCGATGGGAGCCCTCGAGTGACTCAGATCTAAGGAACCGACCACCAGAAATGACCAACATCGAGGACCTCATTTCCTCGATACCCGCCTCTGTGTGAGCCCACTCGATGCGAAATAATATGCTTGACGAGTTGAGCCCAAATTTAACATTGAGATCGAGTTTTCTGATCACCGGCTGGATGCTCGTCCGTCCTACTCCCAATCGAACCAGAGGGCGTTGGACGTTGTACCCGACTCCGGAAAAAACGCCACAACAGTAGTTCCGTATTCCACAGAAAAGCAAAAAGAAATGATAGAATAATTTTCACCATGCTGCGAACCTATCTACACTACTCTTCGAGTCTATGCAGGCAACTGATACCCCAAGTTATCAGGTTGCGCCAACGTCTTCTGGAAATCCTTCACATCGGATGCAAGATGTCCACCAAATGCGACCGTTCCGTGTTCCTGTCTGAATTTCTCGATCCGGGCTTCGACTTCAGGCCGGAAGTGGCGCATGAGACCCTGTTGAAGAGATTGATTAGAGGACAAGTACAGAAAAAAGGTGGTAAGGCTCACCTGGATTGGCCAAGCAGCAGCATCACCGAGCGCGCAAATAGTCCTTCCTTCAACCTGCTTCGTCAGCTCTAACAACATGTCGATCTCCCTGACGTGTCCCCTGCCCTCCACAAATCGGTTCATCATGTTCATCATCCACGTCGTTCCCTCTCTGCACGGGGTACATTGTCCACAAGACTCGTGTTTGTAAAACTACCGCGCAAAGACTATCAGAATATGAGTCAATTGGGTAAAAAATCGAGGCTTACCGAAGCAAAGCGAGCAATAGCCTTTACGATATCCGTGCTCTTATTCATCACAATAACAGCACCGGTACCCAGACCACTCTGCGCATCCTTGAGCGAGTCGTAGTCCATAAGAACCTCAGAGCACTTGTCGATAGGTAGCACAGGGACTGAACATCCGCCAGGAATAATCCCTAGGAGGTTATCCCATCCACCAACAACGCCGCCACAGTGCCTGATGGGTAGCAAATGTTAGTTGGCGTACTCAGGTTGATATAAGCTTTTCGAACGTACTTCTCAATCAACTCCTTCAACGGAATACTCATCTCCTCCTCAACGACACAAGGGTTGTTTACGTGCCCCGAGATACAGAACAGCTTCGTCCCTTGGTTCCTTTCGCGTCCGAAACTTGCGAACCATGCACCTCCACGACGGCAGATGGTGGGGGCGACGGCGACAGTTTCGACATTGGCTACAGTGGTCGGGCACCCGAACAAGCCGACGTCGGCGGGGAAAGGAGGCTTGAGACGTGGTTTGCCTTGCTTGCCTGGGATCGTTGTAAGTAAACGCACGCAAAAGGGGCGAGAGTGGGGATGTACCTTCGAGCGACTCAATCAAGGCGGTTTCCTCACCACAGATGTAGGCACCGGCACCACGATGAAGGTACACATCGAAGGAGTATCCACTACCGCAGGCGTCTTTTCCAAGAAGTCCTGCGGCATAGGCTTCGTCGATAGCTTGTTGAACGCGGGAGGCTGGAAGGAAGGTTCAGTGCAATTCGACGAGAAAATGACGGGGCACTCACCCTCCTGGTAAAACTCTCCACGAATGTAAATGTAAGCAGCGTTTGCGTTCATTCCCCGCCCGGCGACTAGACAACCTTCAACAAGCTTGTGAGGGTCACCACGCATGATTTCACGGTCCTTGCAAGTCCCTGGTTCTCCTTCGTCGGCGTTGACTACAAGGTAACGAGGACTGCAAAAAAAATCAGTAACCGGTTGCTGTGCATGTAGACGGTGCCTCTATCATGCACGTACCGTTTATCGTTCTGCCAGTTGGGCTTGTTCATGAAACTCCATTTGAGACCTGAAGGAAATCCAGCGCCTCCACGACCACGCAAGCCAGAGTCTTTGATGGTTTGGATGATCCATGAGTCACCCTTGAGAAGAATGTCCTTCGTACGATGCCAGTCTCCTCGAGACTGTTGATAGATGGAAATTATGATTTAAATCATGAAGTTGGTGAGCGACACAGTGGAAGAATAATTGAGTCAACAAAGACGTTAAGCTTGAAGAATTGCAGAAAAATACACACCTTGGCACCCTTCAACCCATGATCATGCTTGCAGAAAGCATTCGTGAAAATCCTATCCTGGTCCTTCAATCCCCCGTACCGACGAACTGGAGGGTCCGTCACTGTTGCGAATCCTCTCCGCGCGAGGGCAGGGCGAGGAAGGCGAAATGAGCGTGTAACTTTGGATGCCATTGGAATTACTTTAGTTGTTGTTGACGACGATGAGGAAGCCGTCCGGAACATCGTTGGTCGTCGACCAGGACGAGGAAGGAAATGTCGTAGACAGCACGGAGCGTGACGGGACGGGAAATTGAGCTTGACCAATCAGAGCCCTTGGTTTGGATTGGATCACCTCTGAGACTGATGGACCGGCTTCACGGCCCGGTACGTGGTCCATGGCCTTCCATGGCTACTCGTCTCTCAAAAGTCCGAAAAGGTTGAATCCCGACAGTTTGAACACGGAGCTTCAGCGTATCTTTACTTTCTAAAGTGACTGCCCAGCCAAAATTCAAGGAAAGGTAACCCTCTTGGCGTTGAGTTGGCAAGAGTCAACGGAGAAACACCGGTCCCGGGACCAGGTCGCTTACTCACTAGCTGTGACACCGTAGCCTGTCACAAGGGCTTACTCATCTAACTTTCATTGGCCTTACTCATCCACAAAAAACGCTTATAAGGACAGCGGCCGTCAACACTCCGCCCATCCTTACCCCCCCTCAAGATCAAATCTATGTGAGTTATCGCTCTGTTTCGTCTATTTGGAGGTTCTGGTGGATTCGGAGGGAATTTGGATGGTTGGATGGGTCTATTTTGGATGGATTAGTCGAAGGAAACTTAGATGACGTTGCACTTCCTCTTGGATTCGATACCCTCAAACAATGAAGACTCGAAGGATTCAGGGTATTGGGATTGGCAAGTCGGAAGAACGACTTTGCAAATCTCTTAATCTATGGATCGAGGAAAACTTGTCGGGAATTCCTCTACCTCCAAACCCTCTACCCATCTAAGCTCTTCGTAGCTTTGGAACGATATTGGCATGATCCATTTCCCCGCTGAAATTCCCCTCCTATGTCTCTTCAGTCCGGAAAATGAATGCTGATCCATAGCGTTTTGTTTGATAGATAAAAGTTATCTACAATGGGTCGTCGTCCCGCTCGCTGCTATCGTTACTGCAAGAACAAGCCGTACCCTAAGTCGAGGTACAACCGTGGTGTCCCTGACCCCAAGGTACATTCCAAATACTACTTCCTCTTTCTGTTTCTGACCCACTCGTGGTCCGCTTGTAGATCCGTATCTTCGATTTGGGTCGTAAACGTGCCTCTGTCGATGAATTCCCTTTCTGCTGCCATCTCGTCTCCGATGAGTACGAACAACTTTCCTCGGAAGCCCTCGAAGCTGCACGTATCTGTGCCAACAAATACGTCACCAAGACTTCCGGAAAGGATTCGTTCCACATGAGGGTCAGGGTACATCCGTTCCATGTTATCCGAATCAACAAGATGTTGAGTTGTGCGGGGGCTGATCGGTGAGTTTAACCTGACTAGCTTGGCCTTTAGAGTTTCGGAAACTTTGCTGACCAACGTTACTCAGTCTCCAAACTGGTATGCGTGGTGCCTGGGGCAAGCCCTACGGAACCGTCGCCCGTGTCAACATTGGCCAAATCATTCTTTCTATCCGTACCAAGGAGAACAACGCTGCCACCATTATCGAGGCTCTCCGCCGTGCCCGTTACAAGTTCCCTGGCAGACAGAAGATCATCGTCTCGAAGAAGTGGGGATTCACCAACGTCGACAAGACTGAGTACCAGAGACTCAAGGGCGAGAAGCGAGTGTTGCAGTGCGTATCGCGCTTTTATGCTTTCCCCTTCCTTCTGTAAGACCGCCATGGCTGACCACCTTTACCCCCACTACAGAGACGGTGCCTACGTCCAGTTCATCAGGCCGAAGGGTCCCCTGGAGGTGAACTTGCGCAACCAGCTTCGTGCTTAAGCTTGCTTGACCTGGTTCTACCTACCGTAATCCATGTTCCTTTCCAGTGTGTCAATATATACACAGGTGTATGGTGTATGTTATGCTTTCCCATCCGCAACTGCATGCATGCTACGCATAAGCGCCGTGCCTCCGAGTCGGAGCTGTCGCGGATATTTTGGACTTGAAGCTTAACTGACAAGGACAGGCGGAATTACTGCAATGCGTCGGGTTTCCCGTGGCACTGCCTCAGTTTGCCTTAGTAGCCTGGCAACTAAGTCAGTATATCTATATGTACTCGTCGCTGATCTCTTTGGTTCTTTTAGAGGTTTAGGCGCACTACCTCGTTCTACCAACTTCAAGGTTCGCCGTATGTTCGGTCCCTGCCTTGGTTATGGTCATGCTTGTCAGAGCCAAACATCAATCAGCGTGCCGGGGCCTTAGGTGCACCAAGTGAGTCTTTTTCGCTGATCTTCCGTTCGTCCTTTCGTTCCGTCTATGTTTTGCATCTTTCAATTCCGGGATGACCGGGTTTTATATTGGGATCCTCATCATTGAGGAGCATCTACCGTCTTATCATTACCACTCTTCAATAACATCCTTCCCGCTTTCTTTTGCTTTGACAAGTCAATAGCTCATGCGGCGTGGACCCACGTTCGCACAGTGCTTCTCTACATCTGGGCATTCCGTTTAGTACCGCCGGCATCGGGTTGCGAGTTCCATCTTTGGTTGGAACTGTCCGCTCTTTGCCACCTGAACCCTTTTTCTACTTTCAGGTCGCTTACTCCCACACATCACTCCCGAGTTCCTGGAGGCTGACTCGTCCCTCTTCATTTGTCATCAGGCTCTGGCTTGCGGCGTTTAGACTCCATCCTTCGTGTGGAAAATGAGCGAACATACGTGATGGCTCGATGGTGATGCGAATCAACGCTGATCATCAAGGGTGTATGTGCTTGTTGCCCTTCGGCTTTCAGCGGAGGTCGCCTCTCGAAGGGAGGAACTCAATCTTACTCACTATCTGTTCCTGTTCCCCGTTTTCGTACCTTCTCGTTGTCATGCTTGGTCGACAGAACCCTAAATCATCGCGCAACTGAACATCTGCTTTTTATTTTGTCTATATCATCATGCCCTTATATTCACTGGACCATTCTTGATACCGTGGATGTTCCGGGGGAAAGGGGGCAAAGAGCAACTTTCTGTGGTTTCTTCCAGCCTATCTTCTTTTGGATAGTAGTAGTGATACTCCTGCGGTGTGTATCATTCGGGTTGGGGAGACTGTACATTTATCTCGGTGACCTAATTACTGGACTGGAATGAAACGGCATTGCGACGTGTGGTCCTGAGTGAATAGATTGACAATATGGAGTGATGAAACTTCCACTAGTGCAATTGAGGTCAGGGAAAGAGTTTTGTGGTCGAAATTGTGCATCGCAACTCATAACCAGTAGGTTGGCGTTGGCCCTCGGGCTATCTCTGAGGCGTTCTAGGACAGGTGAGAAGAAATAAAACGAACTCAGTCCACTAGCACCACAAGGCAAATCACAAGAGTCAGTTTACTTGAGTCAGACACCACGGTGGCGTTGAATGGTTTGATCACCGCAAGAGTAATGACAATCGTCATATGCTTACCTCGAGCTTATGTAATCGTGCACCGATTTTCCGTGTGTACGCGGTGTCTTGCTTTGCCTTCGGTCGCCCGTGAGAGGGTCTCAGGCGCCAGTGACTAGCTTAGCCCAAATTTGACGGGGCTCTCACACCCACACTCTTGGATCTGCACCGTCATCTTCATTGCCTAACTGTCGTTTCCGACGCACAATTTCAAATTCCAAGTTAGGGTCGCCTTCGGTGGTGGGTGGTCATAACACGTTTCTTATCATCGTGCTCGTGTTCATTTGCCGTGCAACTCCTCGTAGCTCCTGGTTCAGACGTATTCAACCGACTCATTTGGACGATAGGATGGCCTACGAAGACTACAACACTGATGGTGCAGCGGTTCAGGCTCAGGGCGTTTATCAACAGTTTTATGATGCCTATGGGAATGACAATGATTCCCAACAACAGCAACGACATCAACAATCCTACATTACCGGAACGGGAACGAGTTCGAGCGAGGGAAGCGGTGAAGAATCGATGCTCGGGATGGGTGACTTTACTGAAATGGATATGAGGGAATATGGTGGTATGACTATGGACGCTCTGGGAGCAAGCATGCCAGGGATGCATCCCGTTCGAGTGTCAATTCCTCAATACATGTCGAGCACGCCAATGCTAGCTCCTGGAGGCGGGGCAGAGGTATTGCCGGCTGGACTATTGAATTCCTCTATGGCTCCTCCGCCAGGTGTATCGTGGTACGCAAATTCCGGTTTGCTTGAGTCCATGCAGGAGTACGTTTGAGCGTTATCTTCTATCTGAAATCACACCCTAATTTCCTTCTCATCATCCAGATATTCTCCAATATCAATACAGCACCTTCACCGACAGGGTTCGCAATCGCAATCCTCACAACCACCCTCACAAACTACGCAGTCTCCGTTTGATTATGATGCTTATCCCTCGAGCGCGACGCCAGCCACGGCGTCATCGTCGACAGTCGCTGGGACACCATCGACTCCGGCGACCTCTACAGCCGCCGATCCAGAATCTCGCCCTCCATCCTCGGTCCGTTCCCCGCCTTCACCACCCTCCTCCGCCTCCAAAGCACTCAATCTGAATATTCTAAACGGTAGTATCAACCCAGCGCACCCGATTACCGCATCGCAGTTAAGCGCTATCGGGATTAGCAGCACTGCGAATGCTAGCCCGCACGCGGGTTTGAACGCCCCTTCTTCGCTCGGTCTGCCCGTCTACAGTGCCTCGGGCTTCGATTTGCTCTCAGTCATGGCCCGTGTAGCCACACGGCCCGACCCCAAGGTTGTCCTGGGTCCCGTAGATCTGACGAGCTCATTCGTTGTCGTCGATGTTCGGAGGCACGATTGTCCAGTCATCTACGTCAGCCCCACCTTCTGTCGTTTGACAGGATACGATGAGAGTGACGTTATCGGTCGCAATTGTCGATTTCTCCAAAGTCCCAACGGTATACAATCTCGAGGCGAGGTTCGACAATACACATCTCACGAGGCGGTTAAACACCTCAAAAAGAACCTCGTCGATAACAAGGAATGTCAAACATCGATCATCAACTACAAAAAGAATGGAGACGCTTTTATCAACCTTGTTACAGTCATCCCTATTCGTGGTGGGGAGCTGGGGGCATCTGGCGATGAGGACAAGGTTGTTTATCATGTTGGGTTTCAGGTTGACCTAACGGAGCAACCGAATGCGATCTTGCAAAAGTTGAAGGATGGGACGTATATCGTGAACTATACGGCCAACAACCCGGTCGCTATTGCTCCTTTGAACCCATTGAACCGGTTGTTCCAGCAGCAGCAACATCGGGGACTTGGGGGCATTGGGGCTGGGAGTACAGCGGTGGGGTTAGGATTTGGAGGCGCCGCAGGTGGAGGCTTCGGAGGCGGAATGGCGGGAGCGATGGGGTACGGAGGCCTTCATACCATCAGTGCGAAGGACAGGAAGCTTCATGCGATCGGGCAGCCGGTGGTTAGTCAGGAATTTCGGAAGCTGTTGGATGAGCCAGAGTTCTTGAAGAGCTTCCCAGTCACAACGGGGGCGAATGCTGACGCTGGGGCGGCTTCTACTACGACCACTACTGCGGCCAATTCAGGGACAGCGGACAATGAGGACACTGCAGAGTCTGGAAGTCGGAGCGGGACGCCTCCGCCACCGAATTCGAACTCGGGGAGGGACAGCCCGCAACCTAACCCCCAAAATAGTTCGTCGTCAATAACGATTCCCTCCTCCAATACTACAGTACCCCACGCATCGAGTATGAATCACCCACTCTCATTGATCCTTCTCGAGTATACACCCGATTTCCTCCATGTCGTCTCGCTCAAAGGCGACTTCCTATACGTCGCCCCCGCCGTTCGCCGAGTGCTCGGGTACGAATCACATGAACTCGTGGGACAGAGCCTAGTCGACATCTGTCACCCAAGCGACCGAGTCCCGTTGGTCAGGGAGTTGAAGGAGAGTTCGTCCAGTTCCGTTGCGTCTGGCGCGGGGGGCGCGGATGACGGTGGTGGCTCGAAGGACAAAGACTTACCAGACGACGTACAGAGCCCCACGAACGCTTCTGATCCACATGCCCTCATGGCTTTGCATAGGCCTAGGACTGTGGATTTGTTATTCCGAGCTTTGACCAAGTCGGGAAGGTACGTTTGGGTTGAGTGCCGTGGGAGGTTGCATGTCGAACCGGGGAAGGGACGAAAGGCAATTTTGCTCAGTGGGCGGGCAAAGGAGATGGCTGGGTTGAGATGGGAGGTCGTGAAAGGTGCAAGCGGGGGTGTCAGGGGAGTCATTCATGGTGTGGGGACGGGGGTTGGGAAGGACAAAAACAAGGAGAAGGACGGTAAAGACGGGTTGGGTAAAGAGACCAACGGGTCCAAGAAGAGGAAAAAGGCTGGTTCTGGTGGCGGCGACGAGGAACGTACGGATCCTGTGCACTCGACTACGGAAGAGGCGGACGTCAAGTCAGAGTTCTGGGGAACCATCACACGAAATGGCATCATTCTTGTTGTCACGTCTGGTGTACGCGATGTGTTAGGGTTTGAGGAAGGGGAGTTGACGGGTAAGCATATCGAACAGTTCTTAGTTACTGGCGAGGAGCACAGTCAACTGGGGCTAGTCGAGGAGATCCGAAACGTTCGTGCTTCCGTTGGGTCAGCACCTGACTGGGGCGTCAGGACATCTAGGTGCTGGATGACGCGGAAGAAACAGTCCCTCTCAGATGAAGATGTCGCATCGGAGTCTCAACCTGGACAAGGAAACGCGGTAGAAGTGGAGGTCGTTCTATACCCGAGCTCTGTGGACGACTCGATCCGTAATGCGGAACCACAGACGATCAGTCCTGCAAATGTGATCTACCAGATCCGTGCGGTTCAGCCTTCCTTGTCCTATTCGCAGCACCCTCATATTCAGCCTCATGTACCGGTATCACCTGTCTCTCCTCATCTACAAGCCGCCTCGTCAGACTCTCTGGAATCTGAGCCTGATGTCCTTCATCCACTTGAAGATGACGTTTTCGAGCCTCTCGACACTACCCGTGGTTCATCATGGCAATACGAGTTGCAGCAATTACGGTTCAGAAACGATAGACTGAAAGAAGAGATCAGGGTGATGGAAGGAGAACTGGAAAAGGCTTCGCTGAGCTCCGGGGGCGTAGGACTACGGGCAAGTGTAAGCAGCTCGAGTGGTGGGAGCTTCTCGGCTAGGAGACACTCATTGCCCAACGTCATGTCCCCCACGACTGCGAACCCTCATTCTCGTCAATCTTCGGGGTCCCAGCAACAGCACCCGTATATGCAGTATTCCCCGGCGGATACAGGTGCAGGGCCCAGCCAATCACATTATCCGATCCCAGTCCCTGTTTCTATTCCAGTCAGTTATGATGCTCGTCACCAAGGCCAGCCATTAGGCTCACCCGAATACCCTTCCCAGCAGCAGGATTGGAGATCGGTGTACATGCCCCCGCCCGCTCATCCCCACACCCAGCCACACGCACAGATGCCAGTTGCTATGAACCTGACGCTCCCTCCCCGTTATGCCCAACAGTCGCAGCAGAGGTACCAGCTCCCACATCAGCCACCTACACCTTCGTCGCTGAAGAGAACGTGGGATGCTGGTGGCAATGGTGGGGGAGGGGACACTTGAGCGCAAATGGGGGTGTTGCTTTTGCGCGCTGCTCTCTAGGTTTTGAATGGCCTCTCCCATCGAGATCCTGTTGCGTCTCTCTAGCCTCCCACGGCCTCTATCCCGTTCCTCAAGAGCGACCCTTCGGCTTTTACATACGTCTTACGATGATTGTTGTTTTGTTTGTTTTGTTTGTTTTTCTTTTTTGTGTATCTCGCGTTGATGCCTTGGAAGGACGTGGAAAATCGCCTTTTCTATCTCTTGCTCTCTTTTACTTATTTCGTTTGGTACTCATATCTCTCAGCACCATACCCCTGAGCCATCGTGGTTGACGCTCAGGCGGAAATCCCCAAGTTTTGGTATATAATACACGGTATGATGACAGTTACATACCTTCACCAACTCGTCTCTTTTTTCTCTTCGTGTCCTCGATTCCGTAGCGTTCGCACGTACCTCATTGTAGTTCTACTGCACTATATTTGCTGCACTTTCTTATACACCGGCTCTTTCGGTTCTGCTCAAAGGTCTAAAGTAGTGTACTGTACCAACTGTAATTATTCGTACGTCCGTACACATCTACGCACTTCAGTGCGAGATATCGATACAATGTTTATATCCCTTTTTGTCGCTGCGCTTAACGTTATCAAGCGCCTCGACACTGACCAGTGCTCGAAACATTTTGAACAACGTCTGACCCAAAGGTGCGCCACACAGTCTTCCACCTTCAACTTGGCATGTACTTGCTATTGCTTAGTTTCTCGTCAGCATAAATGGCAACGCCATCGAGAATTCAGTGAGCGACTCGATGGGACTTTCATCTGCAGGATCACGAGAACCGATTCTCGCCTACGACGCGTTGACGTCGTGGGGCATCAAGTTGCCCGGGAAAAGGATCGTATTGTATGGGCTTCCTTTTGAATTGAGAATTTATCGGGACGAACACTCGCAAGTGGTCTGTCGAAGACTTGAGCCTCAGAGCGCGTTCCAATCCGCCGCCATTCGGACGACTCAAGTACTCATTTCTCGTGGGCCCTGTGGACGCATGTGGTCAGTCGACATGGTTCCTCACCACTTGATAATGCGTCCGACATAAATTCATTCTACCTTCCTTTGCTTTTACATTCTCTTTCCTTCCCCCGTTGTAGATGCAAACAGGGATACCTTTCTCCCAGTGTGGATCGCTTATGGCAGTCCAACGTTCAACGTTTGAGCATGGTCACGAACCCCGTCGTCTGATTTGCTTCGTATATTAAAATGACCCCCGGCTTGTAGCCCATAAGATGTTCGTACTGACTGAGAACATCCTTTCGTTCCATACTTAGACTAGCCTACACTAATGATTTCAGCGGCTTTATATATGAATACAAGATGAGGAATGGACTATGAGATGACTGAGAACCCTGATGACCATTACATGGTACGACATGAATCACATTTGACTGACATCGACTACGGTACATGGAATCAATATGAGCGAGGAACTTCGCCAGTGATGAATCACGTTCTGCGAACGAAAACTAAACCCTGGTAACAGAAAGAATGAGGTAAGGTAAGCACAAGGAGAGTCGAAGAATTCTAGAATACGCACCACCAGGTAGATCCAGCGCAGCAGAACAAACACTCTTCGAGAGAGAAAGGGTAGAAAAAAATTGACACAACAGACAAAGAGTAGTCTGAATCGAGTTACACAACAAGCCTCCTGTTCGCGACGCAAGAGGCTCGTATGTGCCGCGAAGTGCACTAAAGGACGGAACTCATCCCACTCCTCTTCCTGTGAAACTCTACACCGACATCTTGCACACCAACTCGTCACTGGACTACAATGTAATGGAATCGATGTCTGTTCCCGTCCGGCTCGGTATGTAATCGCTGCGAGCGCTCGAGCTCGTGCATGAACGTACGGGATCCCGTGAACCGACAGGGGACTGCATAGAAGGTAGCATTGAGCAATGAGGCGGACTGTGCGCCGATGACCGTTTGAGGTCGTAGAAGAGCAGTGTGTGACCCGCCTGTGGCTTGAACATGAAAAGTAGGAGCAGTAGCGACCGAGGGACATGATGGGACGCATCAGAGCATTTGAGCATTGAGGGTGACTGGGAAGGGTTCAAAGATTGAGGGCCGTTCAATAGAACAACCAGGAAAGGACTGATGGCTGCAGCTCGCCGCACAAACAAAATCCAATCCCGCCCTCAACAAAGAGGGCCTCCGAAGTAGAAGAAGGAAAAGAGAATGACCGCCCGATCTTCGCAACGAATTCCAACCATAATTCTCCAAGCCCTCGTATCTTCAGGCTGAAAAGGAAACTAAGGGGTTTTCTGATACGTTGCTTGGCTAGTGAAAGCCAGGCCCAGCAAGAGCCAATCGAGGAAGCATTGATACTCAGACCTTAGCCCACTCGCGATGAAAGGGTGGTGAAGCACCCTGTACGGAACGAGTATCGCGGCTTTCAGCCTGCTGTGGTGGTAAAGAAGAAAGTAGTCGAGACAAAGGAGTTGTCTTAAGTATGGCACGTTCAGTTTAGGGCAGGTCGGCCTGACTTAGGCGCCCGGTGCAAGCGCTCGCTGTTTTCCAAAGTTTTCGACATTCCCTTTTGACGCTCATCGAGCCAGGAAAATGTTACGAGTCGTGTAAGTCTTCTCAGAAAGGCCCTTCATTCTCCGCTAACATTACAGTACCCAGGAAACCAAAAAATGCGAGGTCAAAACGTGCACTTGAGGCGAGGGAGCCGAAGGAGATCGAGGATGCACGAACCGCAATTTTCGTGAAGGGTACGCACGCTGGGGAGGTCGTCAATAATGTCATGAAGGATCTAGTGAGTCCCTGTTATGCTCTGGAACTAGCTTCACCCTAAATCCTGTTTAGATGGCCTTGAAAAGACCAGACGCGATCTCCTTCACGAAGAAAAATGTTATCCATCCATTCGAAGCCACCGATGCTGCCTCTGGGTCTTCTGCTGCACAATCGTTCGAGTTCTGGTCTGCGAAGAATGATGCTTCACTGTTTGCCTTCGGACACAGCACAAAAAAGCGACCGAACGGACTGACATTCGTTCGCATGTACGATGGGAAAGTACTTGATATGGTGGAGGTAGGCATAGAGAAATTCGTGAGCATGAACGATATCAAGGTGCGCTTTCAAAATGTCTATTTGGTATCGTCCCTCATGTTCTTCTCAGTCCCCAAAATCAACGCCAGGACACAAACCGCTGATGCATTTCGCATCAGAACTCTTCGAGACCCATCCACGGTTCATGCAACTAAAATCAATACTCATGTCCTTCTTCAACGGCGAAGAAATCGAGTCGATATATCTCACTGGGATCGAGCATGTCATTAGCGTGTCGTGTGCACCAGCGCCTGCAACACTCAATACTGCATCGACATCGGAAGATACCACTTCGTTACCCAAGGTGCACATACGAGCTTACACCACCAAATTACTCTCCTCCGGAACCCGCATTCCCCGTGTCGAACTGGTTGATATGGGTCCCTCAATAGACCTTGTTCTTCGTCGGCATGCAGAACCTGATGCAGCTATGCTCAAGCATGCCCTCAAACGGCCCAAGCTCAAAAAGACCGATATCGAGAAGGGATTGGGTAAGAAGAGGAAGAACATGGAGGTTGATGAGATGGGAGATCTCAGAGGTCGTGTGCACGTTGGGAAGCAGGACCTTCACAAACTGCAGACACGGAAGATGAAGGGATTGAAGGGCGGTGCATTCGACGCCGAGGACAGCGAGGACGCGCCCACAAAAAGGAGGAAAAATTCCTAGATTGTCCTTGTCGCGCACTGTACATAGCTTGTATATGTACTATATCTGCTGTCCTCTGTCATCATCACGAACCCGGTATTCATGACTCACCATTCGTCTCCATGACTGAAGATGAGTATAGTACTCAATATATTGAGATGAGTCGCAATAGGTCGCGCTCTGACTACCTTCACAACTTACTATGACCTCTGAGATGACCGAGCCGGCTACGACTGTCCCACAACCTTCACAACCTCAACCTTCGAGTTCTTCTCAACCACAGAAGAATAACAAGAAGGGAAATGCGTCTAACTCGAACAAAAAACCTACCCAAAACCAGCCGTCATCAAAATTGAGAGGACTACCTAAAGATTCTCCTGAAGTACGGATATCGAAGACGCTATCCTGGCTACTTCGACATGGTGCACAAAGCGAAGGACTTCCTATGCGTCCAGATGGATATGTTAAGGTTACCGATCTGGTATGTGTCGAGTTTAATTCGAGAATTTGACCTTTCTTTCTCATTTCCTTTAGTTACGCAACCCGAAACTTGCGTCTCAAGACGTCGATCTCGCTAGTGTGCAGGCGATCGTGCAGGCGGATGCTAAACAACGATATAGTCTTATAAGCGAAAAGGATGAATCTGGCTCGGATGAGTGGTGGATCAAAGCAAATCAAGGACATTCCATCAAGGCGAGTATTCGAAGACTTGATGTCTCCCTCAGACGTTTAAATGGACAAACAACATACTTTGCTGAATACAGGAAGTCAAGATAGAGCTCAAACCTGTTCTTTCAGCGTCAGATATTCCATCGGGAATAGCGGTTCATGGAACCAACAAGAAGGCTTGGGATGCTATATGTACGATCCTCGAATGCTCTCAGCTCGTACCGCTCGACTGACGAAAATTCTGGCTGCTAGCCAAACAAGGCCTCTCGAAGATGAAGCGAAATCACATACATCTTGCTCAAGGTCTTTCTGGGCAAGCTATCAGCGGTTCGTTCTCTTTTGTCATATCGCAGCCCGCGTAATGAATGCTTCCTTACAGGCATGCGCAAAACCGCGACTGTGTTCATTTACATCAACGTGCTACTGGCCTTGTCAGAAGGAATAAAATTCTTCCTTTCTGATAACGGTGTAGTCTTGACCGAGGGCGACGACAAAGGCTTCCTGAGTACGCGATACTTTGAGAAGGTTGAAATCAGAGAGCGGGACAATGTGCAGACCTTGGACGGGTGGGAGTCGAAAGCAGACGCGTCGAGAGGTGTTGGAGGTACGTCTAGCGAGGCTCAGGGCACATCTGCGAGGACTACTTTGAAGGTCGATTCAACGAGCGAGCAGCTCCAGGAGAAGCTAGAAGATGTACATTTAACATAGCAATATTCTGACTTTGTATTCCACGCACAGCGCCCGAAGCTCTCTCAGAGAAAACTCTAAGTTTGAGTACCCGGATGGAGCTAACTGCGCAGTTGACTTCCACGATTTCGAAGCGTAAATCTGCATCGCATCTTGTCGGGTTTCGCCTTCGTTTGGAATCTAAACGGCACTCGAGATATGCCCTGGAGTCCTTCCTCATGGCCCCCATGATCATTGAAATATCACAATCATCGAAGGGAAAGCAGCCAACTCTCAGCTCTCAGGATAGCATGTATTCCACGCCTCAGGCTGGTGACATACGTCCTGGCCAGGCAGACACCGACACGCATCGAACAATCTTGTGGCGGTCGCAATGGCATCGAAAACGTCCTGGGGATACTTGAAGGTCGAACGATAGGCACTTCAAGTGGCAAACCTGGAAAGGAAGCCTTGAGGGGGTATCATGAAGGGAAGGAAGTATTTGTTGAACATGCATTCTTACCTTCTGCAATACTTGTACTGAAGACTGTCTCTTTTGGAACAGGACCTCCACAGGACAGGGTACAACTCAACTTCGATGGCTGGTTTTGCTTTCTCCAAAACATGCTGTGGTGTTTATGGGCTCGCGCGCTCAGTCGGATCCAAGATTCGGTCACGAAGTGTTGGAAGCTGCGAGCTAGATTCCAATGGCACAGATACACAACAGCCAAAATATCGTCGACTTCGCGTGTTCAGACTCCAGAATTGGCCACGCAACCCACGTCGGTTGTCTCTGCCCTCGTTCCACTCACGGGGTGCGGAAAATTTTGCAGCTAGTTCTCAGTTTCCGCGTGCATGATAAGTATGAGCAGTCCTGAGCACTCCCTGTCCGTTTCCGGCCGCGTTGTTTAGACACATGGGCTGACATGCGGGCCTGGGTTCTAGAACTTGTCCGTTCAAGCTCTAAGAAGTTCCAAGATGGAGGATCTCTGGCGTTTCTCTCGATCGCTGCAGAAGATTGGTTCGAGTCGATGCTAAATCTGTGTTTCGGCATGAACCATTGGTATGGCAATGGATGTCAGATTTGAAGGGAAAGGTGCGACACGTTCCGGTTTGGCAGAGTGACACAGCGTGATGGTCATGTGAAAGTAGGTGAAAGTGACCGCGTGACCGGCTTTGCAATTGATTTGTTGGGCCCCTCACAAACGCTCTTGGAATTCGACCTCGATGCCGTTCCCCTTCACCTTCAATTTTCTAGTGCCAGGTCTCTCCAATCCCTTCTCGTCTCCGTCATTAGTACCGCCTTCGGCCCATGATATACCGAGAAGCTCAAGTGGCACCGTCCGTCACCCGAATGTGAACCCAATAGACGCCGAAAATGAAGAAGATATCCTCAATATCGGTCCTGGACCTTCCAATTCGTCCAATTTGTCATCTCGAGCGAGTCCACAGAGGACTTCACGCAAGCGAGGCTGGGAGCCATCATATGTTGAACCGAGTCAGTCTCAGACGACATTGGCGTCGTCGAACGGGTACCTGGACACCCCAGCGAAATATCGCGAATTGGTGGAGAGACAGGGGGAGGAAACATTTCAGTATATTCAGAACTCTGGAGGCGAGCTAGACGGTGCGTGTTTTCGTAAAATTTCTTTCATTTCTGTTTGTTCTATCGATCAACTTGAGCCTTGAGGCAGGCCTCGTTTTGTCCGCGAGGCTGTTTATCACATACTTCAACTGTGCGAGCGATCTGCACGCGCAATCACACCCAACTGCATGCCTTCTCCACACATCCCAAATATTGCTCTGGCTATGCTAGAGCGTGCGCTGCGCATTTCTTCACTGATAGTACTTGGTGTAGCCAGTATTTATACTGCGCTCGACCTATTCCTTCTCACAACAATCTTACTGCGGCCTTTTTCGTTTCCTTGTTCTCATTTTTCTCATCTCAAACTCACTTCCTTTCTCTTTATGCACCTTCTCTGCTACCTCATCAATGCAGACGCATTGGAACCACCAGCGAAACGCCGTCGCGGGCTCGCCGGCTCTATCGTCTCCACCGCTGTCAGTGCTGCCCTCATCGGTACAGCCGTCGGGCTCACCGTCTACCGACTGTCCGTCTATCAGTTTCTTTCACTCGCTTCAAGAACTTTCTCATTGATTCCCAGCTTCAGATGGCGCGACCGGGGCAAAGAGTCAGAACCTATGGCAATAGCACACGAACAAGCCCCTCCTCCCCCATATACCGAAACCGAACACGAGCCCCAGCCCCGGATTCGACCACAGTCATCGTCACTCCTGCACAGCAGTCCCGACGTTAACGTTATCCCCCCCACACCCCCACGAAAGAATCATGCACACAAAGTGCCCCGATCTACACCTCGACGACGTCGGGTTGGTCCCTCGAGGGCAGCGAACCACATTTCCTCTACGCCATCCTCCTCTTCCGGCGCCTTCTTTCCCACCCCCAGGCCTGAATTTGATTTCTCCTTCCAAGCCCCTGTTCAGTCCTCCTCTAATCAACACGACGAGGACGCAGACCAGATGGATTGGATTGGCGACAAGCTTAGCATGCTCATTGAAGAAGGCAAACGGGCACTGGGCAGGGAAATCGTTGTCGCTAGCGAAAATCCGCAAGACGAGGTGGACGATGGCCGAGGAGGATGGGTTGAGGAAGGTGATGATGAATACAACGGTGCTGGTGGACGTGGCAGGTCTTCTTCCCCCCGACGGGTGAAGAGAAAGGGTAGTCTCAGGAGGATTGGAATCAGACACAGTCCTTCGTCGTCATCGTACTCCCAACCTGCCACCCCTCTTCTCACTTCTGCTTTCGACTCTGGTGTCCAGGAGAGTCCAGAGTTGAAAGAGACGATGGAGAGGGCGAGACGGAAGGTTTTGGAAGCTCGAGCTGCTCGTGCTGGAGCTTCCCCATTCTCATAACCTTCCTCTCTGTACAATCTGTCAGGAATTCCGCTTCACAACCATCTTAGAACTGTCTTTGGGCACGCCCAAACACCAACGACACTCAATGAACGCTTTGAACGACTACGAACAACAAATGTATCAATACTCAATCATACCTCCACCTCCCGTGTTATGTTGACCATGACCCCCAATGACCTAATGACACTTACGTTCGTTGTTAATGTAACTTACATCCCTCTTTTGTGTGGATTCTTGTGTTTTTATGCAACCTTATACTTACAGATTATTTAGGTCCAGTTTTCGGTAGAGGTATTGGTTATAGTCCTGTCTTTACTGCTATGTCGCATATTGGGGTCGTACTTTAGAAGGAAAGCATTTCAATCGATTACAAGATTCAAAGCCGTTCCAAACTCCACCGAGCGCGATGGGGAGGAGGCGCCAGGGAAATTCAATCGCTGCTTGACAGTGCTTGGGAATCAGACTCGCAACCGTCAACGCGTTACGTGTTCACCTCATATTCTTGCCACCATCTCGCACCAAGGGTCTAGGTTTGTCGGACTCTACGGTGCGCAATATATTTACCCACTGACAAGGACACGACTGTAATCAGGCAGGTATCATGAAAAGAGAACTGAATGGAAGAATGAACTAACTCTTCTGTTGACACCGACAGAAAGCATTTCCGTCGAAGTGCTAATCTCTTCTAGATGGCAGGGAGAATGCATGGACTCATATTATTGAGGGTGCCCTTCTGACCATCCAGCGCTCTTTCATCGGGTCTTACTTGAGTTGGCATGCACTCGAAATCACTTAAATACCTCCCAAGACCCTCGTTGTATCCCCAAGAACTTCACTCTCACAAACACTGCTAGCACAACGATGTCGAACGACCAGTTGCTGTACGTATGCATCTACCGACCTTTGAATTTCCTTCCTGACCTAGTTTAACCACTCAGTGATCTTGTCTTCGTTCTCGATGCCACAGGAAGCATGGGACCTTGGATCCGTTCTGCGGAGAACAGCATCAACAACATCGTCAAGCAGATTCACGACTCTAAGAAGCTTGCTTCTCCCGCTGCTCTTCGTGTCGGAGTTTTAGCTTATCGAGACGTCGAGAGTGAAAACTTCGTCGAGTTCCTCACGAAGCCTTGCGCGCTCACTTCCAATATCGACACGGTCCACAAGTTCTTGAAGTACCTCGGGGCTACTGGTGGCGGAGACGGTCCCGAGGCCGTAGCAACGGCGTTAGATGTTACGATCAACGACGCCAACATAATGGGCTGGCTACCCTCCAGCAAGGGCGCTCACCAAATCCTTGTTCACATCACCGACGCGCCTCCTCACGGTCTCGAGGATGGTGACCCCAGTGAGTTGCTGACTCGATGCAAACGAGTTATTACTCAATCATCTGCCTCAGAGAACCCAACCAAAGATGCGAAGACCGCCGGAATGTTCAAGAACATAATCAGGACGAACGAAATCATGAAAAAGAATAACTTTACCTATGTATGGCTATCTTGAACATTCGTCACGTCTACAGCTGATGTTCTTCAATAGTTCGTGGTATCTTGCGGTGAAATGGGTAAAATCTACAAGGTGTGTTTGTTTCTCGCGTTCCTTTCTCTGGGTTCAAGACTAATCGTGCAAACAGTGGGCTGTCCCATTCTACCGACGAGCAACGTCGGGAAACGGGTACATGCTTCCCCTGGTTCGCGCCGATCTTCTTCCGAATACAATCACGGCTCTCGCACTCGAGAGTTTGGCCCTTGACACCGCGCTGGAGGAAATGAGGGAAGAACTTAAGAAGCTCAACGTGGGCGAGAAGCCTTCCTTTGCCAACGACGAAACTATACCAAAGGACCGACCGACGTTTGATGCGCTCTTACACACCGTTGTTGCGCCGGCAACGACAGAAGCATCCGAACATCGCCAGTCTACGACTACTGAAGTAGGATTTGCCCTTTAGCTCGTATAATGGAAGTCTGACTCCTTCAAAGGCACCCATGACTCCGGAAAAGGCGATCAAAATCATTCACAAGATCTGCGAGGCGAAGGGGATCAAGGTACCGACGTTGAAGACGAACATTTCCTACAACTTTACCGGAAACGCCCTCCATAACTGGAACATCATGGAAAAGGCAAAGACACACGAAGACATTGTCGGCGGACTTCCTACGGTAAGATATTATCTTTCAGGAGTCATCGACTCTCACTTACCTTGGTGAGACAAATAGCCTGAGGGTATACCAATCACCGGTTCTGGTAAACAGGCGGTGGAGATTGTCTACGAGCCCATTTCCGAAGCCCAAGTATGTCAGCTTAGGCAATAGTGTGGTGTTCGCGATCTAATCATCTGCCTTTCAGGTCGAGAGAATGGCTTACAGGTACAAGGCGAAGTACATGGGTCCCCAGTCTAACAACCCTGCCGGGAAGTTAGAGGCTGCGACCTTCAACACGATGGAGATTCGCCCTTGGCAGAATCCGCAGGCACATAATGTAGGCACCATCCAGCTGAAACTTCCCAACACCTGCCCTCCGAATGTTCTCCTTGGTGTCAATTGGCTTGACATGAATATCCTCCGTATTAAGTCCCACATTCTGGAGGTTACCAACAACCGTGTCCAAGTCGACCTGGAGTCCTGGGGTGACACCGTGCAGTACTCTGCTGGAGTGTCGTTGCTCAGCATCCCGAAAAGTGATACCGATATACAGTTCGGTCGGTTCAACACGATGGATGACCACGCTTGGACGCAGCCGAAAGTGTCGACGACAAGGAGGATCACCTTCACTCGCGAGTATTCTGCCCCTCCCAAAGTTGTCGTATGGCTCGAATCTGGTGATACTGGAGCTGCACAGAACTGTCGTATCATCACGAAAGCAGAAGATATCACCACATCCGGGTTCACTCTTCATATCGATACGTGGTCGGATACCAACATCTGGTCTGGAGGAGCGTCCTGGATTGCGTACTCCGCTAACAGGAATGACATTCGTAGTGGCACTTTTGGCACCAACGACATTCGGGTTTGGAACAACCCTCAACTGGAGAACAGCGCCCGAATCAGTTTTAGCGGCGGACCTTTGTCCAAGACGCCACAGGTGTTCGCTGCGTTGAATATGTTGGACATCCAGAGCGGGCGGAACATTCGAGTCAAATTGAGGGTGACCGATGTTTCGTCTGGTGGGCTGACTTGGCATCTGGATAGCTGGTACGATACGATTCAGTATGCTGCTGGAGGGTCATACATCGCGTTCGACCATTAGGGATGCCCGTAACATATTTGCTCGAGAAATGTACAATATGCTCGCAAACATTTTGCTATGCAAGATCCGGCTTCCATCTTCTTCGGCTGTCCTGTACGACACCCTGATTAGTGAGAGGCAGAGCCAGACAAGAGTTAATTCAAGTCGGGGAGAAGAGAAGAGAATAGCCTGACGCCTTTGACTCTCTTCTCGTTCTCGAGTCAATGTTATTGGGCTCGCGTCCGAGACTCTTTTCCTACTATCCGTCTTACGGTGTCCTGAATCCGAGCGCGGGCACTCAGAAGTCCAGCATTGTGATTGTGACTTACAATGGTCTGCTCGACTCGCAGCGTCTTGCTGTTTACATGAAGGGCCACGATAGCCCTCAGGAGAAGATACTCCTGAACTTCGTTAATCGTAGGTGCCTTTGGGTGGTTTAGGCCTGGTACGTGGGCTTGCTGTCCAATTTACGTGTTCACCGACGTCTCTCTCTAGGCCAGTTCCAGGAAGTGTACCCCCCATTTGACGATGCCTGCGGAAAAGAAACAGAGGCTCTTCTTCGCCGGAGACGCTATCACTGGTTACCACGGCTAAGTTTGCCGTTCTTATTCTATGATATTCAGGCTGACGTTCTCCGGACGTCTTCAGCTAGGTTGTTGGTGCCCTGAATAGCCCTTGGAGATGCGTTCATGCCACACTTGTTACCCACCCCGAATTGAACCCGGCCCCGAAAGAAGACATCATGGCCAATTTCATGAACCTATGGGGTGAATCAGAGTGGGACGACATCAAGGGAGCGAAACACGTCCACTTGGGCAGGGAATTGTTCAAGAGAGAGCAGGCGGCTAATCAGCTAGGGTTGCACTAGCTAATGTATAACGAGGGAGGTCCTGATCCAGCAGTGGTTGTATAGTTTGATGCAAGATTACTCAATTACCGGCGCAACGAGCGCGATCTCGAATTTCTTTAATGCGAAAATGCTGATAACGAGTTTCCACACGTACCCACGGACCTAACCAGCTTGTTGGCGAGGTTCCGTATTTCGTCCTTGAACGGGAAGGCCTACGAGGTGGTCAGAACACAAACAACCATATCTCGTGGTGTGAGACTCTGAGTTCTGCGCAGGAGGATGAGCCATGTGAGAAGGGCGAGTATGAGAACGTAATGTTGTACCGAGTGAGGCTAACTAAAGAAACTCGCTCAGTCAGGTCCTTGAGGAGAAATTCGGAGGAACGACCTCATATTCATGAGTGCTCAGCTAAGGGCGTGGAGTCTGTTCGTGGCCCCGTTTCAACTGCCGACAGGAGATTAAGAAAGACATATGAGTATTCCGGAGTATTACGTTCACATCTAATAAATACAGAGGGCTAGAACGTCAAGTTACTTAATGCGAGAACAAGCGTAATAGCTGGCTGCTTTACCTGTGGTATCATTACGCTGATGATTCCTCCTTGACGTCTGATGTCAATCTGGGCTTTTCGATCGTCTTCTCAACGTCGGCAAGAAAAGCGTTAAGTTCCTGCGAAGGAGACGTCAGAAATTCCGATAGTAAGAGGTAACCTCCGTCCAACTTGCCGTATTGTTAGGCTCAAACGCTAATCCAACCTGTAAAGCATCCCTCGCCTCCGTCGGCCGGTTGAGACCCATAAGAGCCTTGGCCTTCCTGAAATGACCTTTACTCCAATTCCTCCGTATTATGATGACGGTGTCTGCGTCGGCAAGGGCGGAGATGTAGTCGTGAGACTCGCAGTATGCTGCCGAGCGGTTCGAGATGATGGCGGAAAGTTCTTCACGCATGAACTGATTGGCTTCCCAGGGTGGTCGTTGTACTGCAATGGATGCTGCCATGGTATAGCGACCGATGGCTTGAGGGTGTTTTCCTTGTTTGTAAAGTTGCTATGGATCGTGGAATTATGTGAGCAATGAATCAGGTATGCATGAGTAACGAGCCCACGTACGTTTCCCTCTTCTTTTGTATTGTTTACTGCAACAGACAGATTTTTTGAGACAACATTGCCTGGGGGCGGGGCAGCCAGGGAGGGGTTTTGGTGAAGAATTTTGGCGAGACGGTTAAGGTTGACATAGTCCTGGTCACAGTCCTTGCACTTTTCAAGCTTGTGGGTCCCGCATACCACTGAGGGAACATCATGGAGAATAGCCAAATCGACTGGTCTGTAGTCGGCATCAATGAGGGCTTGCATTGCGGGGTCGGCGGTGGGCACGGCCATTTGTTGAGGTTGCTGAGGCCCATGACTGTGAGAATGGGATTCATCTCCATGACTGTGAGAGTGAGATTCTCCAGGAGCGTGACTATGAGAGTGCGACATCGTCAACAGTGAGCGACAGCGGCGAAAAGAACGTGGAGGTCAACGTCGAACTTGGTCCACGTCGCTGCCTTGATCGACGTGGTCGCGTCTCGGAGGACAGGTGGCCGTGGGAACTATGCTGAGTAATGCGATGCGATGCGGGGCCTGTGCCAAGTCAAGCAGCGCCAAAATTTTCCTTCCTTACCCTCTTACCGTCACTTTACGACTGGTTTACTCTTTTTCTTCAGCTCACAAAACAATCTCTTTTCTCTTACTAGTTGCTTTAATATGACCAATGCACTCGTAAATGGCTCAGCAGGTATCGAGAGCAAATTCGGTGCGTTCTCCTGCACTTTCGAAATCCATGTCGCTGACGTTTTTGGTTCCCCACCATGGTAGAGTCTCTCAATCTCTCGAAATCCGCTTATGTTCCTCCTCATTTGAGAAGTCAGCAGCGGGCTGCTTCCTCTCCCAATCTCTCCAACGGGTTTGTTGGTTTTCCTATCTTTGTTGTCGCCGACTGACCCCTTTGTTCGCCTAGAAACGGCTGGAACGATTCCCGCAACGATTCCCGCAGCAGTACGCCCACTCGATTCGAATCGAGGGGCGGCGCTCCTTTCAATGATAGAGGTAGAGGTGGAGGCGCTTTTTCTAGTTCGCGGGGAGGAGGAATGCACTCCAACAATAATTGGAATGGCAATGGCAACAACAACAGATGGTCTTCCCGCGATGACCAGCCCCGCGAAAATGCCATGTATGGTTTTGGTGTATGGAAAGACGGACGTCATGTCGTAGGCCAGCGTAACATGCGCATCGAGAAGGAAATCTATGGAGACGCATCCGACCCCTCCAAGCAACACACAGGAATCAATTTCGAGAAATACGACGACATCCCCGTCGAGGCCACTGGTGCAGGAGTACCCGAACCTGTCACCTCTTTCACTAGTCCTCCCCTAGACCCTGTACTGCTCGAAAATATCGGGTATGCTAGATACACGACCCCTACACCCGTTCAAAAGTATTCTATTCCTATTGTCGCCAACGGCAGGGATTTGATGGCATGTGCCCAGGTGTGCTTTACATCATTTTTTTCCCTGTTTTATCATTTGTTCTGACTCGATTTTCCAGACTGGTTCAGGCAAAACTGGAGGCTTCCTGTTCCCCATTCTTTCTGCCTCCTTTACCAACGGCCCCCGTCCCCCACCAGCCGAGACTGCGCCGTCATACGGTCGAGGACGTAAAGCTTACCCCACTGCCCTCATCCTCGCCCCCACTCGTGAACTCGTCTCACAGATCCATGACGAAGCTCGCAAGTTCGCTTACAGATCCTGGGTCCGACCTGCCGTCGTATATGGCGGTGCAGATATCTCCAGCAGATGCGTCAGGTTGAACGTGGCTGTGACCTCCTCAGCGCCACTCCCGGACGTCTCGTCGATTTGATTGAACGCGGGAAGATCAGCCTCGCAAACATCAAATATTTAGTACTTGATGAGGCGGACCGCATGCTTGATATGGGTTTCGAGCCACAGATTCGTCGTATCGTCCAGGGCGAGGACATGCCTGGTGTCCACGATCGTCAGACCCTCATGTTCTCCGCCACATTCCCACGCGACATCCAAATCCTGGCAAAAGACTTCTTGAAGGATTACGTTTTCTTGAGTGTCGGACGTGTTGGCAGCACCTCCGAGAACATCACTCAGAAGATCGAGTACGTGGAGGACCATGACAAACGCAGTGTCCTGCTCGATATCCTTGCTTCTCAGGGCAAAGAAGGTCTTGGACTGACCCTCATCTTCGTTGAGACGAAGAGGATGGCAGACATGCTCAGCGACTTCCTCATGCACAACAACCTTCCTGCCACTTCCATTCACGGTGACCGCACTCAGCGCGAGCGTGAGACGGCTCTTCACACCTTCCGATCTGGCCGTACCCCTGTTATGGTCGCCACCGCCGTCGCAGCCCGTGGTCTTGATATCCCCAATGTCACGCATGTCGTCAACTACGACTTGCCCTCCGATATTGACGACTATGTTCACCGTATTGGTCGTACTGGTCGTGCTGGTAACACTGGTGTTAGTACAGCGTTCTTCAACAAAGGCAACAAGAACATTGTGCGTGATCTCGTCGAGCTTTTGAGGGAGGCCAACCAGGACATTCCCCCGTGGCTCGAGCAGAGTGCACACGAGGCCTCGTTCGGTGGTTCTTACCGTGGACGCGGTGGCCGTGGTGGTGGTCGTGGTGGAGGCCGTAGCGGTGGCCGTGACTACAGAGCCGGTGGTGGAGGAGGCGGAGGAGGCGGTTATGGTGGGGGTGGGTTCGGCGGGTACGGTAATCGTGCCTCGTCCTACAGTGGTGGTCCCTCCTATGGAGGCGGAGGCGGAGGCTATGGTGGAGGTGGATACGGAGGAGGCGCTGGCGGCGGCGGCGGTGGATGGTGGTAAACGCCACTCAATCGTTCCTCACTCCTACTACATTAGCCCGGCCTATGGATCACCGACCCAGCAATCGACGTTCCCCCATGCTTCTCGACTTCGTCTCTATCTTATGCCAACTTCATGATTTCTCGACTCCCTCTCCTCAACTCCCTCGATATACGACTCTCATGCGCTGCTCTCAATGGCCACATCACAAAAGTTGTCTCCCTGCTGCTCGTCAAATCAATCTGCTATATTATTGCTATCTCCCGACAACCCACATCGCTTGTACTCTTTCGTGTATCCATACAGAAGGCGTACATCCTAATTTCCTTGATCGCACCCAACATACACTATCGACTTCATTCCGTAATGCTTCTCAAGAACAATTAGACGTGGGGTTAAAGAGAACCAGCACCTTTTCTTTATTTTCGTTTCTTTTTCGCATCCTTTCTTCCTATATCAGTCTGCTTTCGTTGTCGCGATACATACACAGTACATACATTAGTATACCCACTGCCATTTTTCTACTCTATGCATTCACTACTATGTATTGCGCCACGGATCTCTTTTTTTCACTAGACTGGTATACCCTCATCTCTTTCTCTCATTTTGACATAGACTGGGCACGAGACAATTGTTTATAGAGCATCGCATTCACATCTGTAATAGTAGAGTCACAATCGAGAACTTTTCACCTATGTATTCGAAAATTCTTGTTCGACTGATTTCGCTGAGCGGTTGTGGGAGGTTGTATCCCTGGGAGATCTGAGTCCGAAGCGCGCGGTCCGGGTCGTGTCTGTTGCGCGTCACTAAGCACCACCATCATGTCTTTCCGTTCTCCAATTCCTTTTTGCAAAGGCATACGGATATTTGCAACCAGAACAGCACACACTAATCAAAAGAAACCTGAACATCCTTCTGGAGGAGAACGTCCGAATCTGCCCACCCGAAAACAGGCTGAAAGTCGTCTTCGTGTCTCGAAAACAATGTCCTGGCTTCTGAGGCACGCTGCAGAACGAGAAGGACTTCCTGTACGCTCCGATGGTTATGTGAGAGTGAGAGATTTGGTGGGTCTTCGTCAGTTCTTTCACTCGCATGCGACAATGAACTGACTGCTCGAACCACGGTAGCTCCGAGCGACGGAACTGAACGGCCTAGACTTCCTGGGACTTGAGAAAATTGTTCAAATGGACAGGAAGCAGCGGTTTACGCTTTCGTTCGAGCCACATGGAAGTGCAGCAGGGCCCTCATCTCAACCACACATGGACAGTTGGTGGATAAGGGCGAACCAAGGGCATTCGATGATTGTGAGTACGCGTATGTATCGTTTTAAGCAACTCAATGTTGACAACACGTGTCCAACCGAAGGCGGTCAGCAATCTGGAACTGAGAAGAATCACGTCTTCGGATGAAATTCCAATGGCAGTTCATGGGACATCAACAGAGGCTTGGAAGACGATATGTAAGGACGAAGCACTAAGTTGACTCTCTCCGTCTCTGATGGGGCTACCTCCAGCTACACAGGGCCTCTCGCGGAAGGCTCGCAATCACATACACCTTGCTCAAGGAGTTGCAACTGATGGAGTCATCAGTGGTACGTTGATCACTCAAATGTCTTTACGGGGCCCGCGAGACCTGAACGTGTTGCTTAGGGATGCGAAAAGGCTCTCGAATACTGATATACATCGACCTCGAGAAAGCCATAGCCGATGGGATTAAATTCTACGTCTCTACTAACGGGGTTGTCTTGACGGAAGGCGAGCACGGAATTTTGCACCCGAAATATTTTCAGAGAGTGGAGATCTTGAAGAAAATCTACCGACCAATTCCTGGATGGGAAGGAATGACGACAGCTGGAGAGGAGGTCAAGAAGTTTGTGAAGGATACGCAGGAAGACGCTATGCGTGATGCGACTCACCCCATAGAGGCTCTGGAACCTCCGCCGTTTGACCCTGTAGAACCACGGCCACAAGGCGATCGTTCTGTACCGAAAGTTCAGGACGAAGTCACACTGCTGTGAACAGAGTAGCTTCGATATCACTACGCGCATGGGTCGACCTAGGTGGAGGATTGAATTGTTGGTGGGGAGCGGCTATACTATTCTGTTCGCGAAAAAACTCGCACAGACTTCCGTTAGGACGCTGCAAGGCCGTGCAGGTATCTCCACGCAAGCCTCATTTCCGCAGACTGCAGACCATGTTCAATTTGGCTTATGGGACCAATGGGATGTCTGGTCGTCACATCGAGTTCTGACAGCACAGTGACTCACCCGAAATCATACAGGGGCTACTCTGCTACTGTTGTAGTTTACAGTTTCGTCGACAATTTTTCATAATTAAAGTCAAGGCTAGTACCCGGTGTCCACAACTTTCTACCGACTTACTCTCGAGTGAACACGCGTTGTCTGCCTCGTCTGCCTCTCACTCGCATGCGACCAGGAGGCAAGCGTAGAGCGACGAGAATGAGTGTGGTCGATAATCGAAATCACGGCTACTGCCCGATTCGGCAGTATCTTTCACCCACAACCCTCCACAACCTCAGGATACTCCACGATCACGGAATGCTCACTAATGTTCACGAAATTTCCAAAAACAATGCCGGATGACGAACTCGCTTTATTCCGAGCCCGGGTACATGAAAAGGTCTCAAAACCTCGTCGATATCTACTTGTCCCCCAATTCATCAGCAACTCTATGACATCCTCGAACTCTCAACTTTTCCAGCCCATCAAGGTCGGGGACATCAAACTGAACCACAGAGTGGTCTTGGCACCTCTTACTCGATTTAGGGCAAGCGCGGACCATGTACCTCTTCCCCTGGTGAAGGAGTATTACTCTCAACGTGCAAGCGAACCAGGAACTCTTCTCATCACAGAGGGAACGGCTATTCACCCTCGAGCTGGTGGATACACTCATATTCCTGGAATATGGTCAGATGCGCAGGTCGTAGCTTGGAAAGAGGTATTTACTCAGCTCGTTCCTGTAATTGGCGTTCAAATTGATTGACCTACCTTTTGCGGTTTTGCTGCCTTCGTAGATTGTCGACGCGATCCACGCAAAAGGGTCGTATGTGTACCTCCAGCTATGGGCTCTCGGTCGTGCAGCAGAACCCGCTCAATTCCACGCTGAAGACTCTTCTTACCCCTACGTCTCAGCTTCCGATCTTCCCATGTCGGACCGCCCGATGGCCCCTCGTCCTTTGACGATTGGAGAAATCAAGGACTATGTCCAATACTATGCTGACGCCGCCAAAAACGCTGTTCACAAAGCCGGCTTTGATGGCGTGGAGGTCCATGGAGCGAATGGGTACCTTATTGAGCAGTTCTTGAAGGAGTCAAGTAATAGGCGTACCGATCAATATGGCGGGAGCCCCGAGAACCAAGCGAGGTTCGCGCTGGAGGTGGTTGACGCTGTTGTGAAAGCCGTTGGCCCGAGGAAGACGGGGTTGAGGTTGAGTCCTTGGAATACGTGGCAAGGTAGGAGCGTCGCATCTGTGTTCGTGAATGCGCTGACGTTTGTACAGAGACTGGCGTCAAGGACCCCATTCCGACGTATACGTACCTCGTTAGCGAGCTCAAGAAGGCTCATCCAGCCCTCGCTTATATCCATGTCATCGATCCTCGAATTGATAACGCTGTCGAGATAGAAGACGTCGGAGACCGTAGCAACGAGTTCATCAGGGAGATTTGGACGAAGGGCCCTGGAGGAAATGACACTGAGGACGGTCGCCGGCTGATCTCTGCGGGCAACTTTGACTTGGCGAGCGGGACACAGCTTGCCGATACCACAGGAGACCTCATTGCGTATGGAAGACGATTCATTGCGAATGTGCGTCGTTATACCCTCTTTCGACCTCAACGTTGACGGAGAGATCTACATACTGACCTATTCCCATTAGCCCGACCTGCCGTACCGACTCAAACACAACATTCCTCTAACGCCTTATGATCGGTCCACCTTCTACATTCCGGGAAGCCTAGACTCTAAGGGATACACAGACTACCCGTTCGCTCTAAGAAACTGAGCTCGAACCGCCAGACATTTCATGAGGACTTGGAGGAACGTGTTGCAAAGCTCGACACTTAGATTCGGCTTGGACCTCTTACTGTACCTAGATGAAATCAGACAGGTAAACAAATCTAATATTGAGAAATGAATGTAGAACGCCAGGCGCTGCCTTGCAGAAAAGTAGATGGTACCATACGAATTCAAGCCGCTAAAACATGGTATAGAACCGTGCTCCGGAGCACACGGAGGCTAACGGATAGCGGACTCCGATACCCATCACCCGTCATCGTCGTCATCTCCATCTTGTAGGACCATCAAGTCATTGAGGCTGCAGAGGGTAGAGGCGTTAGCTAAACGCCGGGGACCCAAGGAGGAACGTCACGATACCAATGAACAAATGGCTGCAGGACCGTAGCCACCTCCGCCAGTTTCTGGTTGAAATCTGGTTCCAGAACTTCGGAGTCAAGGAATCTGGTATCAGCAATGAGGACAAGTCAGCTACCTGCTTCTGTTGTGTCGTTCGGAAACAAACCTACTTGTGCACAACGGCAAACGAGCGACACTTCAGTAGGTCGATATCCCTGTGATAGTGTGGTTTCAGACACCGTCTACGTCCCTGAACAGGTAAGAGAACTGACTTGTGGTCCTTTTCCACGCCTTTGGGGGCAATCTTCAACTCGTCCTCTCCTCCAAAGATATTCGATCGCTCGCCGTTGGCTTGGGGTTTGGCTTCGCCAAAATATTCAACGAAGTCGGGGGCAGAAATGATATCCCTAAATGGCTGTGGATTGCGCATGAGATTCGCCCTGAAATGTGTCGTAGTGAGTAACGGGGCATTATTTCTTGGGTCGGGAAGACGAACCTGATGGTAGCTAACTCATTCCTTCCCGGGCACCACGAACCGCCAGCGATAACGCTTTGACCTCCTGGTCGGACTGTATGGTCTGCATTAGTTTCATATGCGTCGACAAAACTAGCAAACCAACCTGATCTAGAAATACAATGGGCTAATTCAGCGTTGCATGATTCGTGAACACCGGTTAGGCTTACATGTGATCTGAAAAGTGGGCGCGTCTTCAGTAAATATCATGATTAAGCGAGGAGCGACTCACAATGAGCGAAAATCCCTTTTCGGCCACTTCGCGAAAAGGATGCAGAAAAGGAGCGTTTATATGGTGTCTTGTCATTGCTGAATCTGATCTGGAGATTGTTAGAGTCAGTACTGCAATTACAAGTCCATTTGTCTGAGGCAACTTTCATCTCTGTAGATCCGATGAATAACATCACGTGGAGGAAGTGGCGGTATTTGGTCGTCCACCTCAATCAAGAGGTCAGTGAACTTCTCCACAAAGTCTTTCCACTCCTTCTCGGCAAGACGATACACGGGCTCTGAGACTTGAGGTCAATAACCAAGAGGATGAAAATATTCGCATCACAAACCGTGTAGTTTGAACCTGTCCAAATTGAATGAATAGCGGGTTGAGGAGGGACAAGACTGGCGCACCATTCGCGATCGTTACAAGCTGGATCAGCCAGCTTTGTGAGAAAGTCCATAGTATTCTTTGATATTTGACCGGCAGAAACTATGCGAGACACTTCAGCCTGTCATTGCCTGGTAAAAAAGAGTGGGAATCACCTCTGCCGGTCTTGGGCGCTTGTACGACTTGACCAACAACCTCTTGACCTTCCTTCAAATCCAAGTCCTCGTATTCATCCTCAGTCTCATCCTTCGCGACCCTTCGTCGCTTCTTTCTGGATGGAGGTTTCTTTGCAGGAGACTCGGAGGTTGAAGCGCGTTTCCTCTTGGTTGAAGTTCGTTTCTTCGTCGGTGTATCCTCATCATCGTCATCGTCCAACGCATCACTATCGTATTCCTTCCTAGTTCGTTTGGTGCCTCCACCCCGTCCGACAACACCCAGGTCACCCTCTTCAATATCCTCATCTTCTGGTAAATCCTCCATTTCCTCATCCTCGTCCAATGATTTTGCTAGTGGTTTGGCTTTAGCCTTGCTCTTGGGTGCTTTTGCATTCCTGCCCGCCCGAGAGGCCGGTTTCCGGGGCGTACGACGTGTCTTCAAGCTCGCCAAATCTTGCTCTTCTACTTCAATCTCTTCTGTACCATCATTCTCCTTTCCTGGCTTGTCTTCCTCCTGTCGCTTCGCGCCTGCGCGAAGATTTCGTCTCGACGGCATTGGTCTAACTTTTCTGGGAGAAACTTGGACTTCCTTGGGTGCCGCAGATTTGGTTGACTTGGCCATGATGGTCAAGAGAATGAAGGGTTCTAGTTGTGTGGCAATTGAGAGCGTAGGTGGTCAAGTGTAATGTATTGTAATTTGTTTCAGTTTCGGTCCAAGCAGTTGTTATGGTTGGAGTTCTTACGCGATAGGCCACGCGAGCAGCCGGCCCGGCAGAGAGTATCCGGTCCCGGATCTTGATGTCACCCACTGACACCCACTACGTATTGCTCGACGCTTTTCTACGCTGGTTATTGTGGGTTCGAATCGATCTTCATTCAGTCTGAAAAGGCTCGAATACATCCTTCAGAGTCTTTCCGGCTTTCAATTGACTCTTTTGTCTGCATTCTCTAATGACACTGCCCTCCTTTACTCGACGTTTCCCATCCAACTCGGCAAGTTCAGTAAAACGCGTCCTTAACACTAACATGCCTGAGCATGCTCTCGAGGACCGCTCCTTTATGCATAGAACCCTTCAAAGCAAATATACAGCTACAGATAACTACAGGTGAGTTGTAAAATTGACCGAACGCCTCGAAGCAAAGGGATAATCTGTGTATCCTTTAGGATCAAGACTTCCTGCAACATAGAAAGTAGGTGCGTCGTGTGGGTTCAAGGAGATATTTTGTCTTAGCCGGTATGGTAAGTCGGGCTATCGCAACGATTAAGGGCTTTTAACTCAACGCTCTCCCTACGGAAATAGGATTCACGTACATTGGCGAGGAATCGTCTTCCATATGCCACAAGGTCCCCTTTTGTGTCCGCAATCTCTGCACCAGTATCAAGGTTGAAATTACCTGCAGAGATCAGCCTGCGTCCGTTCTCCGCTTCGTTCCCTCCTGGACCTTTTGTCCAGATCTCTCGGATGAACTCATGACTGTGGAGGCTACCGACACCGTTATCGACCGGACCATCAGCAACATGGAGGTACGCGAGATTTGGATGGGTCCTCTTTAGCTCTTTCACGAGGTACGAATAGGTTGGCACAGGATCTTGGTCATCAGTGTCTGCAAAGGCCGTGAGTGTTTGACCGGAATAATATCTTCCAACTTACGAACCTTGATATGTGTTCCAAGGACTCAGTCGCAGTCCTGTCTTCCGTGGTCCCACAGCTTTCACCACGGCATCAACCACTTCTAAGGCGAACCTTGCACGGTTCTCGGCACTACCCCCGTATGAATCAGTCCGCTTATTGCTCGCCTCCTTTAAAAACTGCTCCATGAGATATCCGTTCGCCCCGTGGACCTCAACGCCATCAAATCCGGCTTTTTGGACAGCATTTACCGCCGCTTCAGCGAAGAATTGGACATATTCTTCTATTTCTTCCACGGTCAACGGGCGAGGAGCCATCGGCCGTCCCGACATTGGTATATCGGACGCCGATACGTATGGGTACGGGGGAACCTCACCCTGAAGTCGTTCAGGATGTGCTGCACGACCAAGAGCCCATAGCTGAAGATAGATGAATGATCCCTTGGCATGTACCGCACTAACAATCTGCAGGAGTGAGCCCAACGACCCTCGGTTCACCCAATTAGACTCACCTCTTTCCACGCTTTGGTCTGGTCATCTGACCATATCCCAGGGACGTTGCCTTGTCCACCAGCTCGAGGGTGAACGAGCGTCGCCTCTGTGATTAGAAGAGTCCCAGGCTCGCTTGCACGCTGAGAATAGTACTCTTTCACCAAAGCAATGTGCGGTACGTGATTCGCATCCACTCGTAGCCTCGTGCACGGCGCAAGAACCACTCTGTGGCTCAACTTGATGTCTCCGATCGTTATAGGTTGGAAAAGTTTGGAGGTCATTACAGGGCTCGGACGTAAAGATGGTAGGCAGTTGAGAAGAATGGAACTATCGCTTCTTTGGCTTGCTGTTCGACGTTGCTGCTCTTATCAGAGACCCGTACGACGACATTCACTTCAGCTACGCAATGGGAGTGCGGGGACTCCGGCGACTCTTCGGGTTTGGTTTTGGAGGGAGGGTTAATCGTTCTCACGCTCGCGGCTCATTCGATAACCTCCGAGCACATCATCACCGAAATGGGAGTTTTTCTAGCGGTCCCGGAGCTCCTCCAATCCGGCTCGTTCATCGCTGAGACAAAGAGCTTACCATCAGTCCTTTTGCGTCGTGTCATTAGACCTATCCGCATGGTCGTTTACTCCAACATGCTCTCAGAGCGCCATTGTTATGATATTATCTGCGCGGAAGGAATTACCGGTATGTCCTGCAAAATATCGACGAGGCTAGTCCCTGAGAAGATTCTCAGCCCAATCGAGTCTGGCTCGCGAAAGCGAACGGCATCTGACCCTCAGAAGCAGGTTACCGTAATGTTTTTGTCCCAGTGAAATTCGTTCATCGCTCGGAAACTATTCCTGATATCTGGTATAAACGAGGGTTCTGTGTGTCTCCTGATGCACCCCATGGCAACATTAATCTCTTTCCAAGTGTTCGCGGGCCTCTGCGCCTTCTTTGCCCTGCGCCTACTCCTGCTTCGGCGTCGTCACAAACTACCACTACCTCCAGGACCAAGGGGTCTACCTTTGATCGGCAACATGTGGGACATCGCCAAAAGCCAGGATCTTTCGTGGATAAGGTATTGGAAATGGGGTCAAGTCTACGGGGACATCTTTCATTTGCAGGTTTTGGGACACCATATCGTCGTTCTCAACTCGCGGGAGGCAATAACTACGCTTCTGGACAAACGGTCGTATAATTATTCGGATCGGCCAGGTGAGTGAGACTCCTTGACTGGTGGCATATTGAGCTCAAGTGCTGACCACTCAGACATGCATATGTTCTTGGACAAGGAGCTTGTAAGGTTCGTCTCATCTGTCGTGGATCTCTGAATGAGGTATTGAATCTTTACTTGCGACCCTACCAGTGCGGAGTGGGGTTTTGTCGGTACGTCTCAGTCTCCCAACGCGATGCAACCACTGAAGTGCTGGCCCCACGTATCCTGTTTCGAAGGATTCCGACACACAGACTGGTGGCGGTTGGTCCTGGAGCGTTCACACTTCATACATCCTTTGTGCTAATAGTGTTGAGTCATCCAGGTTGCATCGAAGAACTTTCCACCAACGCTTCCAGCCACGCGTCATGCCGGAATACCACGATATCCAAAGAATAGCGACAGGATCTTTGATAGAGAAACTGGCAACTTCTCCCAGTGATTTCATTGGCCATATCAACAAGTGAGTGGGCAAGTTTGACGACGAGACCTCTGAGTTTACACAGATGCCACAGCTTCTCGGGTTCCATCATCCTCAAAATTGCCTATGGCTATACAATGCAAGCAAAAGACGACCCATACATGAGCTTGGTTCTTGACGCTGCAGAGGGGATTGTAGAATCATCCAGCCACGGGTTCTTTTGGGTTGACTACTTTCCTGTTCTGAAACACGTGCCCGGTATGTGGACGAGCCACCTTCTATGCAAATACTCACTCTGAGTCTATGGTCTCGTGTGAAGCATGGTTTCCGGGGGCAAAATTCAAAAGCAAGGCCAAGGAATGGAAACGGTCCAACCAGAAGCTGAGGGATGAACCTTATAGCTGGGTTCAACGAACTATGGTCAGACATTTCCCCCTTCGAACTATTTGAATTCCAGTATTCATTTGACCTCGCTTTTATAGGAAGAGGGAGCGGCTCATCCCTCGTTTTGCACCCGCCTGATGGACAGATTTTCGGTCATACCGGGCGACAACTCGGCGATGGAAAATGTGATCAAGAACTGCGCCGCTAGTGCTTTCATCGGTGCGTGAATCGCTCAATGTCCTGTCCTCACCGATTATGACTTCGATGCTACACTCTTAGCTGGGTCAGAGACGGTACGAGCTGAATTTGGGGATTGAACACTGACGGTTCTGTACTGACGCTCGGTCTATCTAGACCGCAACAGCACTCATTTCTTTCATTCTCGTCATGGCGCTTCATCCTGAATTTCAAATCCAAGCTCAGAAGGAAATCGACACCGTCGTCGGCTCGGGTAGTCTTCCCGACTTCGATGATCGTGATAAGTTACCGTTTGTCAATGCACTGATTGCAGAGACCCTGAGGTGGAATCCCGTTGTACCACTCGGTGAATAATCTGACTCTCTTTCCATTGCCATCTTAACCGCGGGTCTTCTAGGCGTGGCTCATCGAGCTTCAGATGACGACGAATACGAAGGCTATCTCATTCCAGCAGGTTAGCACACTTGTCAATCGTTACATCTCCGGACTGTGCTCATCATATACTACTACTCAGGAACCACGATCATTGCCAATGCCTGGTAGCTACCAATCGCTTTGAGTGTATCACTGGTTGAGAAGCTGAACTGAATGGTAGGGCAGTATTGCACGACGAGAATCTTTACGGGCCCAACCCAACGGAATTCAATCCAGATAGATTTATTAAAATCGACGGAGAGCTTCCCCCCAATCCGGCGCTCTTTGTCTTTGGTTCTGGACGAAGGTGCGCAATCGTTGACCCACTTGAATTCGGTTACTCCAACGATTACCTGCGTCTCGTTGTCCAATGTTGACCTTTTGAGACAGAGTTTGCCCGGGGAGATATGTAGCGATAAACTCGATCTATCTGGCCATTTCGCACCTTCTTGCCACCTTTACCATCGCACGCCCGCTCGACGACGCGGGAAACGAAGTCATTCCCGAGGTTGTTTTTTCAGACGGGGTCGTGAGGTACGTAAAGTCTCTTCCACTCGGCACATCATATTCTCGGGAAATGCTGAGCAGAATTGGTGTGCATTTCCAGTCATCCGCTACCGTTCAAATGCCGTTTCATCCCCAGAAATCCTTGCATGACGTCATAAATTAAGTGACTACACCAAAACATCTACCTCGCAGTACTATGGCCTCGATGTTTAGATCATGATTTTGATGGTACTGGTGGGCTCCATAATCGGGCCATCCGAACATTGCTAGCGAGTTTAGGTAGCCTTTCGTCTAGACCATGGTAGCTACGAGAGCACTACCGAGGTGCAATAGGGATGTTGAATCAGCGCTATTCTGATCTATCTGGGTGCCAGCCTTGGGTCGAATGCGTGAGATTGAAACCGCGCGTCATGTGTTGTCATATTCGAGGACGTGACGTTGGTTATCGTCAACGATGGGACCGGGATACCCGGATACCGACTCAGAGGATCAAGGTAAGTACCTGGACTGGTAAAAACAAAAGCACAGACCTTAAGCTTGAGGATCGAGACAACTGATTTGAGGCTTGTTGAGGAGGAAGCTATACACGGCCGGGGACACTGAGGGCATTTTTCTGTCAAGTAGGACATGTCGTGGTGGTGTCAAGTGGGCCAGGACCAAGCCAAGTCCAAGCAATGGTTGTTGCACCTTGGGAGGACTTAGAGAATCTTTGTTTAATGGTTCATTTCAGGGTCAGACACACTTGACACCAACACATCATGCCCTACTTGACAGGCCCCCAGTGGGAATTGACATGTCGTAGAGGCCTATTGATTGCACCGCGCCAAGTCCGGGCGCTTCTTTTTTTTTCTTCTCGAACCGGTACCATCACGTTGACTCAGAGTCCCAGTCAGGTTTGCGACTCATTTGACAGTACGTCACATGTCACATGTCACACTTCGTCTCGAGTATTTCGTTTCCTAAATTTAGAGCCCCGCGAGCGATGCATCTTTCTCGAGACACTACTGACACCAACTCACTTCAAAGCTTTATGTTAGAGACGACTCCTGAGTCACTGATTCTAAAGTTGAATACTATTGACTTGAGTGTTATCTTCTCATCTGGTACTAGGGGTATCGATATACCTTTTCATTCAGGCTTCGACTGGCATCAACGCGGAAAGACGGAACGGGAGTCGAGAGAAGGAGGTGTAATAGTTCCTCAGGTGGGTAGACTGAGCGTCTGGGCACGATATGCATATGGAACTCAAGCGAAGCGTACTGGAAGATCCTTGCTCTCGAAACTATGTGTACGCCGTACGTCTTGAATACCCCTTGATACCTGCTCGGAATATTTGGTTGAATCGCGACGTCGTATCTTGAAACCCGCTGGCCGCCACCCTTTTCCGCTCGCTCCAAGCCTTTCTCATCTCGACCCTCGAGTGAAGGCTCCATCTGTTGATTATACGGCTCAGACTGCTTGAGTATTATTCTGAAGTGCGCGATGATTCTCTGGCATTGCTGTTATAGTAATAGCAACATTGGGACTTGCACCGTTCGAGTAACCAAAAGTCCCATCAAGCATCTTGAGTCTTGACGTCGTCTCGACCAATCCAGTACTTGTAAGTGAAGTGATACTATCACTACCAATAAAAATTTTAAAGACCCAGAATCCGTATCGACAGGCTAACGTTCTTCAAGAATTGGTTTGTCTAGGTTATGCCGAAGAAAGATTTCACCAGCGTTTTCAGTCACATACCATGCCGGCACTCAAAGGGCGTCGTCAGACGTCACTTTGTAGCTCAGCTTACCTTCTAGTTTCCCAATTGTTACAGGGTGCAAGGTCCTGTGGGTGGTTACAGCGCTCGGACGAAAAGGTGGTAGTAGGCATTGAGGAGAATAAGGATGACGGTACTTTCGCCTGGTAACCAATTTTGCTATTCTTATTACAGACTCTCACGATAACATTCGCTCCAGCTATACAATGGGAATGAGGAACTTAACGATAGCTCCCACCCTCGTTCAATAGCCGCTAACAATCACGGCACGCGGCACTCTCCATACCACAGCGAGGGCTCCTCCAGCAATCCCCAAATCCCAATTCTTACAGATCATCTTCGCCTCTAACGTCGTTCTGATGGTTCCCTTGCACGTCGATGCGACTCCCTGAAGTCTCGTTCGCATCGCGGGAACTTGGTGTGGCACGGCGCATCGATATCCCACTGCCGAGATAAAGAAAACACCGTCGCACATCACATTGACTCTTCTGACCCCATGTCCTCGTTACTTGTACAAAGGAAGACTTATTTGCATGACGGTTACCAACCTGTGCTTCCATCGAGGCACCACCCATTCCACATCAAGTAAGTCAAAGCTATTTATTCGTACGTCTTGTATGAACTCTCAAACGCAGTCCCTGAGAGTATTCGCAGCTCGATCTGGTTTGTATTGCGAAACCGAGCGATTGTGACTTCTGGGATTTACTTCTGATGCAAGCCAGAAGACTGTTTGACGCAGCGGTTTCTCAGTACGGGTCTATCGTTCGGAAGCTATCAGTGTTCTCTGGTATAAATCGTCACCAGCCGGGGCTCTGGGTGTCTTTCATGTACCTCATGGCACCTTTAGTCTCTTCCCAAATGATCGTAGCAGCCCTCTTCGCCGTTCTTGCCCTGTGCTCGCTCCTACGTCGGCGTCGTCACCCGCTTCCACTACCTCCAGGACCGAAGGGGCTCCCTCTGTTCGGTAATATGTGGGACCTCGCTCGAAGTCAGGATCATGTGTGGATACAATATTGGAAGTGGGCTCAAAGCTACGGGAGCGTCTTCCAACTGGAGGTTTTGGGACATCGAATCATCGTCCTCAACTCTCGGAAGGCGATGAATACGCTGCTTGACAAGAGGTCGTATAACTATTCGGATCGGCCAGGTGTGTTGAGACTTCAACTTTCGACATCCAGGTAGCATGCGGCGAGTATTGACGCGGACGCCTCAGACATGCATATGTTCCTAGATAAGGAACTTGTGAGGTTTGTCCCTTGCGTAATGGCTCTGTGAATAAGAGATTGATTATTCGCTTGTGGCCTTCGGCGGGGATACTATCAGTGCGGAATGGGGATTTGTTGGTACGCCTCAGTCTCCCAACGTGTTTGCGTGCAATGACCTCACGTAACCTATCCTTACAGCATTTCGACATACGGACTGGTGGCGGTTTGTCTTGGAGCATTCACTTCTCGCAAGCCTTTGACATTAATGGCGTTGAGCCGTCTATGTAGGTTGCATCGAAGAACCTTCCATCAACATTTTCAACCACGGGTCATGTCGGAATACCGCAGCATACAAAGAGTGGCGGCAGAGTCCCTAATGGACAAACTGACCACTTCTTCCGGTGATTTCATCAAGCACATTAACTAGTCAGTGGGCTTTGATTGCGGAATGCTTTGGGCTTATTATTGGACGCTCTAGCTTCTCGGGATTCATCAGTCTCAAGATTGCCTATGGCTATACATTGCAAGAGAAAGACGACCCATATTTGGACTTGATTCTTGATGCTAAGAAGGGAATAGAAGAATCGTCTAACCATGGATTCTTTTGGGTCGACTACTTCTCTGTTTTGAAATACGTACCTGGTGTGTGGACGAGTTATCTTCTATACCCTTCACCTACTTCACATTCCCGTACGCAGCATGGTTTCCCGGGGCAAGATTCAAGAGAAAAGCCAAGGAATGGAACAAATTCAACCAGAAACTGAGAAACGACCCTTATCGCTGGGTCCAACGTGCCATTGTCAGTCGTTTTTCAAAATTGTGATCACCAGCCTTACTTGAGGTCTCCTCCATAGGAAGAGGGAGCAGCCGATCCCTCGTTTTGTACTCGATCGATGGACAAGTTCTCTGCTTTGTCAGGGGATAACTCAGCGATGGAAGATGTGATTAAGAACTGTGCTGCTAGTGTCTTCATCGGTGCCGAAATCCTGGCTCAATATTTTAGTCGATCTTGACACTGATATTTCACTATCTCAGGCGGGGTAGATACGGTATGGGCCGAACGGTGAACCAGGCAAATAGCATCGTTCTGACGTTCGATCATTTAGACCTCAACTGTGCTTAGTATCTTCGTACTGGCCATGGTGCTTCATCCTGAATTCCAGGTTCGAGCCCAGAAGGAAATCGACACTGTCATTGGCTTCGGCAGTCTTCCCGACTTCGATGATCGTGATAAGTTGCCGTTTGTCAATACACTAATTGCAGAGACCTTGAGATGGCATCCTGTCGTACCTCTCGGTGAAGAAATTATCTCTCTCTCTCCATTACTCCGCCGTAACCGCAGACATCTAGGTATAGCTCATCGAGCTTCAAATGACGACGAATACGAAGGCCATCTCATTCCAGCAGGTTAGCACGCTTCTGATAAGCCCGTCCTGTGCTCACATTACGTTCCGTAGGAACAACAATCATTGCCAATGCCTGGTAGATAGCAAATTTACTTCAATAACACTGAAAGCTAAACGGAGATGCAGGGCAGTATTACACGACGAGAACCTCTATGGGCCCAATCCGATGGAATTCAATCCAGATAGATTCATGAAAAGCGAGGGAGAAGGTCCGCCTGACCCGGAGCTATTTGCCTTTGGCTTTGGACGAAGGTGCGAACTAGACCCGGGGCCCACACTTGGTTCCCATTTCCCTTTGCCCGATACTAATCTCTCGAGCTAGGATCTGTCCAGGCAGATATCTAGCAATGACCTCAATCTATTTAGCCGTGTCACATCTTCTCGCCACTTTCACTATCGCACGTTCACTCGACGATGCAGGGAACGAAATCGTCCCTGAGGCTGCCTTCTCAGATGGGGGAACGAGGTATGTAAAACTTCTTCCGTACGGTTTTATGTACTGGAAACGCTAAATGGCTTTTGTGCACGTTCTCTAGCCACCCGCTGCCGTTCAAATGCCGTTTCATCCCAAGAAATATTCACGCATCATAGAAACGAAACAGGCATCACACCCTAATACTCTATACGAGCCAATGATCCTGATGTTTGTACTTCAAGTCTGCGACTTAAATCTGCTGTGGTCAATGTACAGTACGGAATTTTGAATGATATTCACATACCCCGCTAGTTACAAGGCCCTTTTCAAGCTGGCTCATCCCTCGTGTCAAATGAGAACCTCACAGAGTGGAACAGCATATCTCGTGCATTGAGCTACTGGCCTCAGATCGAGAGAATTTATACATAGCGGGTCGGTTCGATGATCCACGAAAGCCTGAGTTTCCAAATATGTGGGCGCTAAATCGGGCTCCTGGCAGATTCCGGGATTTTCACACGCCTGTGGCTGGCTTCTGATGGCGGTGAATCGAGTGGGTCAAACAGGTCAAAGCTATTCCCCGGTAGGTCTAGCATAGCATGATCAAGTGCAGGCCCTGAAAACATCTTTAGCTCAATCGAGTTTGGATTGTGAAAACGAGCGGTTGCTCGGTAGCAGCTGGGCCCGGCGCCGGGCGTATGCCAGTTAATTGCGTTGTTTCTCTCCGCGAATGCCTCTGATTCGGTAACTATCATTGATATCTGCCATCTGCCAGTATTTATAGATGAGGGCTCTGTGTGTCTTCCCGTGCAGCCATGGCATCATTAATCTCCTTCAAAGTAGTGATAGCGAGTCTCATCGGCTTTCTTGCTCTGTGTTCACTCCTGTGTCGGCGTCGACAGAACCTTCCACCACCTCCGGGACCAAGGGGCTCCCCCTAGTCGGCAATATGTGGGGAGTCGCCACTGAATGCCAGGATCCCTTGTGGATTAGATATCGGAAATGGGCTCAAATATACGGGGATATCTTTCAACTAAGGGTTTTGGGACATCGAACTATCGTCCTGAACTCGCGAGAGGCAATGACCACCCTTCTTGAAAAAAGGTCGCATAACTATTCCGATCGACCAGGTAAGTGGGATTGTTGAGGTACTCAGATAGATTGCGGGGAGCTCAAGTATTAGAATTCAGATATGCATATGCTCATGAATGAGGACCTCATGGGGTACGTCTTATATGTGATGATTCTCTGAATGCAGCATTTATCTGTCACCTGGGGGTCGACCGTGTTCTCCCAGTACGGAATGGAGCATGCTCGGTACGCCTCAGTCTCAGCCGACGTGATTGCATGTACTGATACCACATCTCTTCCCAATGCAGCGTTTCGGTATACAGATTGGTGGCGGTTTGTCCTGAAGTTTGCACCTCGTACGCATTTGAGTACCAACACTGTCGTATCGTCTAGGCGACACCGGAAAGCCTTTCACCAACATTTCCAACCCCGAGTCATGCCAGAGTACTACGGCATTCAAAGGGTGGCATCCGAAGATCTCTTGATGGAAAAGCTAGCCACTTCCCTACATAATTTCATTGAGCACGTCAACAAGTGAGTTTTGAGGACCCGTTTGACCACGAGATTCCGGGGCTGATTATCGGTCACAGCTACTCGGGCTCTATCATTCTAAACACATATGGCTATACAATGCAAGAGAAAGAGGACCCATACTTCCGCTTGATTCTCGGCGCCGTAGAGGGCATAGAGCAAGGAGCTAGCCATGGACGCTTCTGGGTCGACTACCTTCCCATTTTGAAGCATGTTCCTGCCACCTGGTGTGTGGACAAGCGGTCTTTTATACGACTCTATCCTCACTCACCCTACGGCTCTGTACGTAGCGTGGTTTCCCGGAGCAGGCTTCATGAGAAAAGCCAAGGAATGGAAAAGCTCTGTGAAGAAGTTGAGAGACGAACCTTGGAGCTGGGTTCAGCGTGTCGTTGTCAGTCAATTCAATACCCTGCAGGATTCCCAAATCCGGCCTGAGCCACTGTTGACGTCGCTCACACAGGAAGAAGGCACGGCCGACCCCTCGTTTTGCGCTCAAATGATCGAGAGGTTTTCGATAATTTCAGGTGGGGACTCAGTAATAGAGAACGTGATAAAAAATTGCGCCACTAGTACCTTTGCCGATGCGACGACTCTCGCTTGGTGCTCTGTTTGACTCAATATTGACTCCAATATTCTCAGCTGGCGCAGATACGGTAGGCGTCGGACAGAGTACATGGGAATGTACTAACGTTCTCAAGCACCCAGACTGCAATAGCACTTGTTTCTTTCATTCTGGCTATGGTGTGCTATCCGGGGTTTCAGGTCCGGGCCCAGAAGGAAATTGACGCCGTCGTTGTCCATGGGAAGCTGCCCGATTTCGATGATCGCGAGAAGTTACCTTTTGTCAGTGCCATTATTGCGGAGACCTTGAGGTGGAACCCGGTTACGCCGCTTGGTGAACAGACTTGACACTCCGCTATGTTATTTGACCTTCAACACGCTTCTTTATGTGTGGCCCATCGAGCTTCGGACGACGACGAATACAGAGGGTATCGTATTCCAGCAGGTCAGCGTGCTTGTAGATAAGATCATTCGTCCGTGATTCCCGCTCATACCGTGCGACAGGAGCAACTATCATCGCCAATGCTTGGTAGATATCAATTTTCCTGGGCATACCACCGACGGCGGGAGCTAAACTAAGAACCAGGACAATTCTGCATGACGAGAGTCTCTATGGCTCTGATGCAATGGAGTTCAATCCTAATAGATTCATAAGGAACAATGGGGAAGCTCCCCCTCACCCGGAGCTTTTTGCCTTTGCCTTTGGGCGAAGGTATGAATTCTGGGCCTGGTTTTCGCACTGACCGTCCACTCTTCACCGCCTGGAGCTAACTACCTGGGCAGGATCTGTTCGGGGAGATACCTGGCAACGAGCTCGATCTATCTGGACACGTCGCGTCTTCTCGCCACTTTTATCATCGCACGTCCGCTTGACGACGCAGGAATGAAATTCCTGAGGTCAAGCTCACAGATGGGGTGGTGAGGTATGTAAAATTTCTTGCGCACTGTTGTCTTCCGAGGAGAAGCTCAGCAGATCTGATGTCCATTTTTTAGTCATCCGCTGCCGTTCAAATGCCGTTTCATCCCGAGAAATCCTCGCACGTTGTAAGAGCGACTCCCCAATTGTACAATGTCCAATTTCCGACTTCATGGCCCTAATGATATGTGGTACTCTGCTAGGGCCATGTAAATTACGAAACGACTTTTGACCAAATTAGTCACTTAGTGGTCGTTTGATATAGAGTGTGGACATGTGTGGGCGTTGAATCGGGTCCGTTGCTTTTATAGTTTCGCACGCGGGGCTTCCGACCTTCTTACCGGGTCTCCCCGTAGGAAACACGGTCCTTATGGGAAGCGATGCAGATTAAATCGATTTATATCTACGAAGTACTAAGAGACACAGCTCAAATAGGCAAGAAACAAAATGAACGGCTAACGTTTGGAGAAAAGGGTTCATATGATACAGTGAGAATACAATTGAGCAAAAAAGCAAGACCGAAACAGACGGAACGAGGGGACAGCTTGAAGGTGTGGGAAATAGAAACATCCAAGAAACTAAGGAGGAAATGGGTAGACGATCGAAAGCACAAGTATGAGTAGTAAGGGGTAATTATAGGTTAAAGGAGGAAGCTGATAACATAGCATGGACGATACGATGATAACGAAACAAGAAAGATGTAGAAGCACACACGAATGGGATGAAAAAATGAAAGAGTAAGAGGTTAGTGTCTGATCGCGGAAGCTGAGGGGTGGGGAGAAGCAATCCACAGGTGGGACCCGTCTATTCGTCATCCAACTCATCATCGTTCTCACTAGAGTCACCATGCATCGAATGCTTTTGCTGTTGTTGCTGATGGAGCTTGGTTTTGGGTGTAGAAGTGTTCGAATTGGGACGGCCCGTATTCGCATTAGTACCACCCGCAGCACGCGCCTTCTCCCGGTCTCGTTTTTTAATCTGGTACAGGGGAGGTGAGGATCATATTTGGTGCGTGGAAGCAAAACACGAACCATTTTGGCGTAGACCAGCCCACAAGCGTTACACAAGGTCCTTGGACCCATCGGCCCCCTTCTCCATTCCGGAGTACTGGTCGCTGCGCAGCCTAAACAGGTCTGTTGCTGGCCTGACGTAGAATGTCCCGTCGATCCCGTGGGAGTGCTACTCGTAGTGGTTGTGCTGGTGGTGGTGGTAGTCGTGGACATAACTCCAACCATAGGCGTCGCGTCCTGTTGCGTCTGTTGCTGGGATTTCGGAGGAGACCGTGTCTGGGCTGCAGGAGAAGGATGAGAATTCGCATGCGCGTACGAAGACCCCTGATTGTGATGGTTCGTTTCCTCCGGGTCATGGTTTTTCTACCCAAAAAAAGACAAAGAATGTAAAAAAAGAATTGAGCAGTTCGTATCGAGCACGAACGTAAACTAAACTCACCCTCTTCACCCCATGTGGATAACTTTGTGCCTGCGCCGTGTAAGCATTTCCGTTCCTCTCGCCACCACTGTGTGTATCTCCCCATTGAGGATGACCGTTCTTAGGCGGCGAACTGATCCTCCCAAGACTAGTCAAAGTAGGGGCGATGGACGTCGGAGTGTGGAGAGGAGGCTGGGTCGGTGAAGTGGAACTTGCGCTTGCTGAGCTATGATTGGATGGTGGATTCCCCTGAGCTTGATTAGCGACACCATCTAACATCTGTGCGGCCATCGTGGCCGCATTGAGTAGCTGGTCTAATATCTCCGGCTGGGAAGCCACGCCATGCAGGTTTTCTTTGACGAACTGCATGTTCTTTGAGAGCTAGTGACGTTTTGTACGAGTCAGGAACAGAGAAGAGAGACACAGGGAGTGGCAAAGAAAAACTCACCATCCTGAGATCTAGATCCAGAAGCATAGGGGTGGGAGTAGGCGTAGACTCATGGGCGGGTGCGTTCTCCACGTGCTGCTGCTGTTGAATTGAACCTCTATGTCCATGAATCGGGTAACCTAGTGGCTGAGCATGCTGTGGGGTCGGCGGTTGACTTTGGCTCTGATTATGATTATGGTTATGATTATGAGATTGTGACTGCGGAGGTGGACCATGAGGGTGGGAAATTGAGCTGCTAATCGGCATCGTCAGAATCGCACTTGGAGATAAAGTCTGTGCCTGCGTATGTTGAGACGAGCTACCCGAGTGCGAAGAAGATCCATATCCATGCCCGTGAGGGGCAGGGGGATGGTTTAGGAGGTTCGAAGGGTGCGTGCTAGTCGGAGGAGAAGGATCGTGATGTTGGTGCTGTGGGGCAGTCGGTGTCGGTGGCTGAGGTGGTCCCGGCTGCTGAGAGTACTGAGGTTGGTGAGACTGGGAATGGGGATGAGACGGAGGAGGATGGGTTTGAGAGTGGTGAGTTGGAACTGAAGCCACGGACGGAGCATTCGAGTGCGAGTGTTGTACTGGCGGAGGCAATGTTCCATGATGTGATTGTGCCGGAGGGTGCGATTGGAGATGAGATTGAGAGTGCGAAGGGTGATGCAATGAAGATGAGGACGAAGGGGGTGGCAATGGTGGAACGACATGAGGATGAGAACCATGAGAACCGTAACTCCCGGAGCTTGACGGCGGAGGAGTGTGGTTGATGAGCTTCCTGGGTGAAATCCCCGAAACGTCAGAGATAGAGGAAGAAAGGGACGAAGGAGCAGCGTGGCTGGTGGCAGTATTGCTGCTATTACGAGTGAGTTGCTGAGGTACGTGTACATTATGCTGGGGATAGATGTTACTGCCGTAGTTGCTTGGCGGCTGGCTTTGAATCTGACTTTGAGAGTGCTGGCTTGAAGAGTAATGTGCGGGAGGATGTTTCGGTGAAGCAGAAGTCAAAGTCCCCGTCGAAGCGTTAGAAGACGCGGAAGAAGGTGGCGGTAAAGAAGAAGCGGGCGAAGACAGAGATCCAGACAGTGATGAATATGAGGACAAGCTCGAAGAAGAGCCTGAGGGCGGTGGCAATGTCGTGTGCTGGTGCGACGACGACGGCGGGGGATGATGTAAAGATGAAGATGAAGACTGTGAATGATGAGAGGAGGGCGGTCCTACATGTGCATGGCTAGGTGGAGGAGGTTGAGGAGGAGGATGTGTATAGGCCGTTGGCGAAGAGCCTGTAGACGAAGACCAATGGTGTCCTATATGAGCTGGTACTACGTGCTGCGGTTGTGGTGCAGCATAGGATTGGTGTCCCCCCCGTTCACTACTCCCGTGCGTAGGATGCCCACCTCGAATTTCCATGCTCCCTCGATGCTCCATTCCTGGGTGACCCCCACGGGAGTCGATTCCTTGATGACCACCGTGACCGTGTCCATGTCCAGGCCCCCCTCTGATGACTGCGTGCGTTCCGTGTCCCATCCCTTGTCCGACTGCAGGAGAAGCGTTACCGACATATCTTTGGTTACCTTGTGCCTGTGGTGGAACATCTGACATTACAGACAACGTCGGCGATGTTTCCGCCGGATTGAAAGGGCTCTGTGTAGGAAGCGGGGGCTGAATTGGACGCGTCGGTTGTGGATGATGCTGAACTGGGGCGTGTTGAACATGGTGAGATTGGTGATGGGCCGGTGGTGGTGCGGGTCGGTTGGAATGATGAACAGGATGGTGCGGAGGTTGCTGATGAGGGGCTTGCTGGTGAGCAGGGACTTGCTGATGATGAGAAGGTGCTGGAGGTTGATGATGGTACCCTGTATGGCCGTGATTTTGGCTCACGCTACTCCCGTAGTTCGCCGTCGTCGCTGACCAACTTTCGTTGCCCGCCGTTGCCGTCGCTCCCGACCACTGTTGATGATGAGAATGCGCTTGCCGCTGCTGCTGCTGAGGAGGAGGTCCTGCGGCCGTTGCTGGTGGTGAAGGACCATAGGAATAATGTGTTGTCGGTGGATTCAAAGCATGATGACCTGTACTGTTCCCATATTGACCCTGTCCTGCATGCCCATGACCGTGCCCGTGACCATGGCCATGACCTCCAGGGCCCTGCGGCGAATGCAGAGACTGTTGCGACGACATCGACGAGTTCGACCTCATCGTCCTCAACGGTGGAGGTGGATGCTGCTGAAGATGATGCTCCGCATAATGACCATGGCTTGATGCTGTCGGATGGTGATGGTGAGATTCATGATTCGAGCCAACAACACTGGCAGCATTGCTAGTCGAATAACCACCGTGATGACTGTGATGCATATACCGGCCGTCGGTTGCCATTATCCTGCCCTCCCGACCTTGTCTCGACGCGTCACAAAATTTTCAATGTTCTGTTCAGGGTCACCACTTTGAAGGTCAAGGTTATGGAGGTCGAGTGGGGAGGGAAGGAGAGCAAAACGGACCTCGCTGCTGCCAGAACGTCGGAGGAAGAGGACGAGAGGACAACTGAAATAAACTTTCCGCCGCGCTGGCACTGGACAGGGCACCCTCAACATGATACATCCGTCACGTCTTATTTCAGCAGTTCTATCCCCACAGCCCGGGCCGTTCCATATGAAACTCGTCTCTGCCGAACATTCAGCACCCTTCTACCTCAATTCTCATTGTTTTGCTTCGTGATTGACATTGATAACAGGCTCCCTGCGGATATAGCTATAAGCAATCCCACTGCTCGAGAAATTCGTACAACGACGCGCACTGTTCCGGGGTATAAACCGTTGTATATTTGACGCGTTTACGTCTTCTTCTCCCGTAAATTAAAAAAATACAGAAGACTTATCACCTTTGGCAAGCGACGGAACATCCCGAACCTGGGGACTTCGGGCTAACAGTTGAGGAAGCCCTTGGCCTGGAAGGCGTTCTCACACACCTGATTACCGGATTGAGGCACGGGAACACAAAAAAGTCGTTCAATCGCCACAGTTCCCATGTAACGAATTCATTGCGGCCAGCATGTTGCTGCCTGCAGGACGAGGTCCAGAGTACAAATTCAGTAGCAGTGATATAAACGTCCTAGGCCAACGCACGGTTAAAAGTATAGCGTGGCAGAGTGATAGGGCGGAACTGCTTGATTCCTGGACCTGAGCAAGGCGGTCAGAAGAGTCGCATGATAGAGTTCACCAAGGGTTGGCCAATGGCAGCAGTCGCCATGATGATGCAAAAACACCGAGAGGTTGGTGAATGTTCCTCCCTGACAGGATCCTGGATACTTCGGGTTGGAAAATGTAGACTTATGTGGATGACCTCCCGTAAATCTTGGCCCCGCTCTTTGTACGTGGACTGGCATGTAGGGGGAAACATGACAAGGATGTCAGTAAGTACTCGATCACATTCCAGATGTCCCGGAGGTCCAGCCACAATGAAGTAGTACGTGACGTACCGAAGTTCGTCAAAGTACCGACAGAGCAAAGTGTATTTTTGGAGAAGGTTTGAAGCAAGTGACCAAGGGGCGAATCGCAACAACAGGGTCGAGACCCAGATGTCCATATACGGTCCTGTTCGCCGGACTGGCGGTTAGAAATGAAGTTATATGTGGACGCGAGGGAGCGGCGATATGCCACTGGCCAGAAAGCTTGAGGCTGGTGACATACTGCATGTTCGAGAACCTAACGGCCTCAGCGCTTCGACTTTCGCGGGAAGAGACTAATTACGGAGATACCTTGTTTGAGCTGCCTCTTGAGTATACCCATACAGCCAAAGCGAGTTGGGGCGCAATCTTGACGAAGATGTCGCAGCTAGGGTTCTGTTGTAAGAACGTGTCAGGTTCCCAGGGCAAGCCCTGGATTTTACTGGTTTAGCTGAGCGGAAGACCTTCATTGAGCATACTGGGTGAAGACGTCAGAGTTCCCTACTTATGTTATGATGAGAGTTGGATGTTACTACACGAAGCATCACTCAGCGCAACCATAGAGACTACACAGACGGACGCTAAAAGAATGGCTGGGCTAATGTCCATCTACTACATATCTAGATTATAGACTACATAGCCCCCGTGCCTTGGTAGATAGTCTTACCTGCTAGCGGTAATCCGAGAACCCAAAAAAAAAAAGAAAGAAAAAAGATGAGAGTTGGATGATGAGAGCTGAGGTCCGAGCGTGTGAGAGGTGCAAGAAAGGTGGGACCCTGACGGAATGACACCAAGCTTTGCTATCGTGATTTCGGTAGCATTGCAAGCAGACACGTAACATGGTTCGATGGCGTAGTTGGTTATCGCATCTGTCTAACACACAGAAGGTTCCCAGTTCGAGCCTGGGTCGAATCACATGCGGCGTAATGTTTCACTTTTTTGACCCAGCGAGCTATGGGAACGCTCGTGACCTCAGAAGTAACTAAATGAAGTGTGTATTCGGTAGCAGGAAAACTAATCCACAGAGCATATGAATGGTAAGTAATGCCATGAACGAATGTAATAGTAAAGGGACGGTGTGTAATCAAGTCGGAGAAAGTATCCAAGTAAAAGATGGTGGATGCCAGGTACAGCAATGCATGGGGGAAACCAATCTCATGGCGAACAAAGGTGAATTCTATCCATAAGCCACTCCCGAGGTGGCAGTTTGTCCCACGCTCTCTTCGTAACCTTCATCGTCCTCCTCATACTCATCCTCATCGTACGCTTCGCTCTCCGGGTCTCCATCCGGATCAGCAACGGGCTGCTGGGATTGGGTCGTTTGAGCCTGATTGAATTGCTCCTTCTCTAGCTCTCTCTGCCGCTCTCTGACCCTCCGTCCAGCTTCTCCGCTCGCCTTGTCGGCAGCCTTCTCTCTTGCCCTCTTCCTTCTTTTCAAGATCGCCTTCCTCTTCCGAACTGCCTTCCGAAAGTCCGCGTCGTCACCGTAGAACAACTCATACTCGCAGAAAGCACATATCCATTCCTCTCCGGGCTGCGTCAGGTTATTGACATTAGAAGCTGTATCCACGGACGCGGTGCTATCGGCCTTTCCATTCTTCCCCGATCGAATTTGAGCATTGAGGAACCGCGTCGGCGGAGGTCCAAGCTCATTCCCATCGTTAGCGTTCGCATTCTGTGTGTTGTTAACGCCGACACCGGGCACCCTCGAAGGAACATAATTTCTAAGATGATGAGGATTGCTCGCATTTGCCAAAGCAGACCTCTTCTTCTTTTTCTTCTTGCTCGCGTTCTTGCTGGGAGTTGAGGGTTGCGAGAGATCATCCATGGAAGGTGTGGCTGTCGTGACGGTAGAGCTGGTGACCGGAATCGGAGAGTTGCTTCCGAGTGCCCCAGAGGCAATACGTTTCTTTGCCCCTCTACCGTCCAATTCGATGTCATTAGCCTTTGCTTTTGCCTTTGCCTCTCCTGCTAACTTTGCTGTCTGCCTTGATAACTCTGCTTCGAACCTTCCTCGTAGGAACTTGACCTCATCCTTGGTTGAGAGAAGACGATCGGAGGCTGTCGGGGTATGTGAGAAAGGTGGAACAAGAGAGAAAAAGAAGCGTGCCCGAGGTGGATACATGTGAAAAATGTGTAACAGAATGGTGCATGAGGGGAGAAAATATTATGAAGCGGACGATGCGTCAACGGGAGAAGGCAGAACCAACTCACTGGCGTTGCGACACATGAAAGTGAACTTGGACTTTGGCACCAATATCCCCTTTTCCAATGCACCATCTCCAGCGTCCCTCCCTCCCGCATTTCCCTTCACGGGTTCAACACGAGCAGCAGCAGCAGCTCCGCCTTTCTTCTTCTTCTTCTTCCCGGATGGAGAGCTGGTAGTCTGATTGAGATTCTCCTTGTTCGCTTTTCCTCCCACTCCTCCGCTCTTCCCAATAGCTCCTCCTTGCGGACCCTGGTTCTCCTGCGCTTTTAAATTTCGCGCTTTCCTAACATTCTCCCTCTTCGACAAGCGCACCTTCACTTTAGGCTTCTCTTTCAAGGGGTTGTTAAGGTTGTTCGCAGACCCTAAAGACGGGTAGGAGTAGAGACCAAGGCCGGTCAAATCGGACAGCATCTGGTCGAGAGCAATCTCGGTGGACGCCGGTGTAGTTGTGGGATGCGAAATTTTGACAACCTCTTTCGAACTGTCTCGTGCGGGTGACAATGGCACGCTGTAATCTAGCGTAGATGCGTCACCGTTGAACGTGCTTTCAATCCCACCATTACCAACGCCTCGAAGGAGCACGCTAGCCAGTTGACGTTTCCTGGTCTTGTGTTGAATGCCGGCCATTGTTACTCGGGACATCGCGGGGCGTTTTCGCAACCCACTAGGTGTCTTCCCTGCCCGAGCATACCCATGCGTGCGCCCCATTTCCCCTGTATATTCGATCTCCCGGACACGATTTCCTTCTAACATTTCCTCGCCCTTCCCTCCACCACCGGCCCCGAGCCCGCCATCACCGTCTTCTACTCCAGCCGTTCCATCCACCAAGGCGCTCCCTGTCGTTCCATATGCGCCCAACGAGCCTCCCTGGCCACCACTAGCAATAACCCCCGAACCCGATCTCGACGTAAGCCCGGGAACCTTCCTCTTCTTTGTGTTATTCCTTCCGTTCCCTCGATCGTCATCCCGATCGTCCAACTCGTCCTCTCGGTAATCTCTCTCTCTATCACGGTACTCACGATCTCGGTCGTACTCCTCGTCAACCTCGGAAACAGAAACTGATACCGAAACTCGAGAATGACTGTCTTCTTCGTCCGTCTCCCGATCTGGATATGTGGAAGACGTCCGACTTATCGCTTCTCTGGGGCGTCTATGGGCCGAGGCTGTGTCGTTTGACTTTGGTCGGGGCGTTGCTGCGGGTGTGGGTGGGAAAGGACCAGGTAGACCAGCCGCTCGTAGGGTAGCGTTCAGATGTTGGAGGTATGCGGCTGCGGCCACAGGATCGAGTTGGGACTGAGGAGAGGTCTGTGAGGATTGCTGGGTTTGGCCGTCATTCTGAGAGCCACGCGACCGTGATGGTTTCGACGTCAGTTGAGGAACGTTCGCGGCGGGTGTACCGTGCTGTGCAGCCACAGCGGCAGAGGCGAGACTAATATAACTCTCTAATTGAGCTATTGATTGTGAAGTGGGCTGGGGGGTGGCCTGATTGAGCGGGAGTGGGAAGTTCAAGGAGAGAGGTAACGGGAGGGTAATCCCGGGAATATTTGATTCGCCACCGTTAGCTGTCCCGTTTGGACTAGGGTTAGCCGTCGGACCATCACTTCCTGAGGCGCCGTTTGCTGAGTTAACGACCCCAGACGCTGTCCCGTTTCCGGTCCTCCCACCAGAGTAAACCTGCCCTCCAAAGCCACCAGCACTCAACAAGGCATCCGCTGCACTACCCAGCAGTGGCATACAGTAATTCTTCCACTGGTTGAGCAACTCATCAGAGATGGGAAGTGAAGATGGAATAGGGGGAGTCGGGGGAAGATTGAGAGGTAAAGGTGGCACGGAATGAAGGTTTGGAAGAGACTGGAGGGAGGAGGCGAGATTTTGGGGTAACGGGAACTGCAGAGACTGCAAGGAGGAAGGGAGGGAATGGTATGCGGTCGCGTGAGTACCATTTGTCGAGCTCGCGTGTGCATTCGGATAGCCGTAATGGTTCAAGTCGATGCTCGGAGGGTTTGAAGGGGCTGCTGGAGTAGATATCGAACCCGTTCTCCTGCGCTTTGGAAGGGGCTTGACCCTTCTTGGGGCAGTATTCGTAGTGGAATACATGCTTGCTTTTCCTGGGATTGCCGTGAACGAAGGCCGATAATTGAGAAATGCATTACGCACGGATTGGAGAACCTCTCTCTACTTCTGAACCTTCCCTTGATGTGAGATGATTTTCACTAGATGATATCTATCGATTGTCGACGTGAAATCGGAAATCAATGTAAGATCTTCAGAAAGCTGGCGTATTCCTCTTGTAGTAGGTTTTGGCTGTAATGCGACAAGAGAAAAGCAAATGAATTAGTATGTGGCACATCCAATTACGTTCCATGGAATACCTTGAGCTTTCCGAGAAAGAACGAAAGACTGGTGTTGCTGGATGTCAATCGACTGCCTTCATTCCGCACTCTTCAAAACCGGGTCTCACCTATACGAGAGGTGACTACTGAAGCGTTCGCTGAGAGTTCAAAGTGCGACAACACCCTTCTTGGGAGTGCTTCTCTCCGGGATTCTAGTGAGATGGGAAGTGTGGGGACGGAGCGCAGCAAGGTCAGTGCAATACTCTCTCTTCCCGAATGCACAGAAAACCAGACATAAGAGACAGAGACAGAAGAGGTACAGTTTCGGTGACGTGGAGGCCTTTCAGGCGGCCACTTTGAAAAATATCGAGGAGTAGAACGACATACCTTACACAAAGTCAGTCTTTCGTCGACCTCGTTCAAGTTCGGATTATTCTATCCAAGAATAAAAGAGAGCTTCGTTTCTAATAGAGTGTGCAGCACGAGACAAAAAGGAAAGATTTCAGGAGCCTTGCTGTCCCGGTGGTCGTCGAGTACAACTCAAATTGCCGACGGACAATTTCCTGTCCGAACGGAGCGGTGACGTTGACTCCGTAGGCTCTTTCTCATACGTCCATCTTGCCGAGGACCACTGCAATCCTTGCTCTTGCATTTCTCGGGCTCTTTCACTCTCAAATTCTCAATCGTTTTCGCGTTCAAACCTCTCTTCTTGCGCGAGCTTGCGAGGCGTGGTCAGTTGAAAATCGCGCGACCAGAGATATTCACGTACCCGCAACGCATTCATGAGATCTGCCTTCGTTGAAAATCGGTCTTTGGGAGTCGAGATCACTTGAAGAAGCCAAATGTAGCTGTAATACCTGAAGTAACTTCTCTCTGTCTGAGATAACACCTGTGGTACGTTGACATCTCCTTTATTGCTTGGCCTTCGTGTGAGCAAGGTGTACAATCTTCTCACTGCTCGCCCTCGGTCTACTCCAGAATATCGATCCCTCGTTCGAGCTCAATGTCCCTCAAAGTGCACACGCACTTTTGCTTTACACGCACGGCATCATGTCCCAGACATCCGTCAAGCTGTTAGTTCCCATGGCGGAAAAACAGAAAGTACCCTCGATACATTTTTCATCTTGCCATCCTCGAATTGAGCCTAAATCGCGGTCCGCGTTCTCTGAAGTGGCTGGATTTCCACCCTCCGTGTGCTCCTGTGCTTGGGATGCGCTATTGACGGTTTTGATTGCATGAGGCAAGCGATTATTGGCGTGTAAGATTCTTTTCGAAAGATGATCCTTTCCTCCTCCATTCAAATTACCTTACTATAGTCGGTCAAAACTCGACTGCGAGTTTAAACGACCGAAGTACAATCATCACAGTGACACAGCAAGCCTTCTTTAAGTCACGACGCGGCGCGTAAACAGTGTTAGATCGCACTTCTCCCGCGTCGTACCCTACACCCATTATCACGCACTTATTTCAGCACACCTGACACTCAAATTTCATTCGGACTCATCACGGTGCCAGACTCCCCAAGCCCATCGCGGACTCGTGCTCTATCGACGTACAAATGCCTGTCATTAATATTCAAAGCATATTCAAGCTGGCAGGCCGATGCATCCCTCCCTCTAAATCTCATCATGGCCAAACCGCCCCCACGGAATGTACAGGCCATGAAAGACGAAAGATTCCTCGCTGAGCTCGGATATAAGCAAGAATTCAAACGCGATTTCTACCGATTCGAGCTTTTCGGTCTGGGGTTCTCTCTCGCTGGCGTTCTTCCTTCAATTCCATGGGTCGTCGACTTTGCCCAATCCTTCATATCGTTGACCATCACGTTTCTCTCACAAGGACGGTCCTCGTGTATTCAGTCCCGTATGTCGGACCCGTAGTCATGATTTGGGGAGTCGGTGTTCATTCCGAGTCTCACGATACCCGAACGTAGACCCCTCATGATGCCATACAGTGGCTAGTCTGCTCATTCTTTCTGATGTTCATCGGTATGGCTATGGCCGAGCTAGGATCAGCTGCACCCACACTGGGCTGCCTTTACTATTGGACTTTCAACTATTCGTCCAAGCGATATCGCTACTTCCTGTGCTGGGTAATTGGATGTTCGTATTCTGCAAACTTTCGCTCGTTCCCGCTACTGGAGGAAAAATTCCTCAGATATCAACACAATGGTTTATATCAGCGCGCTTGCGGTAAGTCTAGAGCTACCTATCTGAAATTTGGTCTACGTTCGGACACTGAAATGAACATTCGGGCGTGTAGGGTGTTGAATGGGGATGTGCAGTCCAAATCATGGCAGCCATCAGTATTGGGACCCGACCTTGCATTCGTGCCCACAACATATCATATCTAGTAAGATCCTACCTTGATTGTCTATGCGATCGCCCTGGCCCACTGGTTGGCTAGCGGGGTCTTTCTTGCACTAGTATTGCTAACCACCGGTATCTCTTTGTTTGGGACGAAGATAATCGCACGACTCCAAACGTTTTTTACCATCGTGAACATGATGTACGTCTCTGACTTGTTATTCGGGTTCCGTGACTTTTCAACTCACTTCTGATAGAATCTGCCTTGTTGTGATTATCGCTCTCCTTGCGAGCGTTCCCGCTGAGCTGAAAAATGACGCGGCCTACGCGTTCACACACTTTGAAGATCGTAAGATCACTTACTACCTCTCTAAAAGCCTGATCTCATTGAATGCTTTGAGTCTCGGCTTGGCCCAACGGCTTCGTGTTCATCCTCGGGTTTCTTGCCCCTCTTACATGTGTGGGTAGGTACTTCGCTTACTCCTACTACCTCATTTCACTTCAACACATTCCAGGCGGTTTTGACTCGACCGTACATGTCAGCGAGGATGGGCGATCATGTCTTCCGTTACCCTTGCCTATATTCTTGGCTGGGGTAAGCCCCGATTTCGCGGCTTCGTGAGTGAAATGGCTCAAACATAGCTTCGTTTTCTTTCAAAGTTATCAACATCGCAATGGGGTTTACAATGGGAAAAGACCTCCCCGGTATTCTCCAGAACCCGATTGGTCAGTCGTTCGCTACTGTATGTGGTCGAGACTGTAGCTATGATGCGCCAGGGCGTTCTCTAACCACCACACCACCCCGTAGATTCTCCTGGGAGCGCTCGGCAAACGATGAACTCTCGGGCTATGGGTTTTCATTATCATGTCGCAGTATGTTACCTAGCCTCTTCGAAACATTTTGTTGACCGACTACCCTCAATCTGGTTCAACATAGACTCGTGACGACATCAACACTGCGCGTTTGCCAACCTCTTCTCAGCAGAAACTATACTGAGGCTGTTTACTTTCTCTCAGCTCGTGTGTTCGTCGCGCCAAATTTTCGCTCTGAGTAGAGACGGTGGGATTGCGTGCTCGAATATGTATGCTACGCAAGGTTACTTAATACTGAATCCTGTTTGCAGGCGCTCTACCCTTTTCCAAGTATCTCTACTACATCAGCCCATCCCAACGAATCCCCTCTCGAGGCGTGTGGTTCTCAGCGTTCTTCGCAGTTCTTCTGGGCCTCATCCCTCTGGCTGGGCCGACGGCAAGCGGTGCCCTCTTCTCATTGATTGTCATAGGACAGTACGTCTGCATCACGACGGTGATCTACGCCCGATGGTTCGGCCCTACAGAATTCCAACCTGGCCCGGTCAATCTTGGCACTATGGTAAGATTTCGACGCTCCTACACCCGCTTTCTTGCCCGTCTCATCGGCCGCATCGCAGAGTCTCCCTGTGTCCATCGTCGCAGTCGTGTTCATGACTGTGATGTTCGTCGTCCTCTGTTTCCCCTTTGAACTAGAACTTACGCCGAATACGGTGAACTACAGTGCCGCGTTGGTCTTTGGCGTCGTTGTTTTTCTGGCAACGTTTTGCTACCTCTGTCCGGGAATCAGAGGGCATTACTAGTTTGAGGGGCCTGCTGTCGCCGTTGAGTCAGAACCTGACGAGAAAGGAACGAGGAAGGAGGAAAGCCTAAGCACTTCTGAGGAGAAGTAGGATTCTAGCAATGACTGGTGGTCAGAGACTTTGCGACGGGGTCGTTGTCTTCTGTGACCCGGTGGGGTGTATGTCCACATGTCTGGCTTCAAGCTTGGGTGTTAGTAGGCGCAAGTTCGACATCAAAAATCTTTTCAGATTTCGACGTTCTCGTTACTTTGGCACTGAATGTTCGATACTCGCCTGAAACCAGATGGGAGAACCTATGACAATCCCGACAGATCACAGCGTTAGTGAACGTCTAGAGTACTTTAGAGCGAACAGACACTGTCACTGGTGACTGGACCTGACCTTCATTGGACGGTCTGCCAGCCGATTATCCGGCCGTTGACCGTTCTCAGCCGGTAAGCTTCCGAAATCAGTCAAATTCACACGGACGACTCTTTCTTCCGACTCTGATTCACGCTCTTACCAACCTGGCCGGAATCCCCGATCGCTGTGGCTCCTTCGACCTCAATGGGCCGCACAAAACTCTACAGTAATACACGTGCTAAGAAGGTAGTGGACAGTTCAACAGTGGTATATCCTTGTCTTTATCACTCCGACACGAATGCTCTTCGCCACAACCTGTTGTACTGTAAAACCTCGAGCTCTCTGACTTTTACGATATGCTCCCAGGATACTATATGATGAGTAGCAAAGCGGGTGGCCGCTCACATGCACACGTCTTGCCTTTTATGCCTTCAGTCCTACGTGACTGTCTCTATCTTCACTATCTGCGCACCATATCCGAGTCTTGGTCACCAGATAGAATGAATTAGATCACAACGGGGGAGTATAAAATAACCCAACTTGTGGTCTACCCAGCTCCCCTCCATGCCTAAAACACATCCAAGATACACGCAACGCTCGGAGGACGAGAATGTCCTTGCAGACCTAGGATACAAGCAAGAGTTCAAACGAGACTTTAACCTGTTCGAGGTTTTTGGTCTCGGGTTCTCGATAATCAGCGTTCTTCCATCGATTGCGTCAGTCGTTTTCTGCTCATCGTACCTGTATGTCTTCTGCTGACGTTCCTACTCAAAAGCACGGTTCTGGTCTACTCGATCCCTTACGGGGGACCTGTGGTTATGATCTGGGGGGTGAGCTTTCGTCTTGAATATCTACACACCCAGCGACTTACCACCTTGCAAGTGGTGTATCTGCTCATTCTTCCTCGTATTCGTCGCCGCGGCCATAGCTGAGCTCGGTTCGGCTGCACCAACTGCAGGAGGGGTCTACTATTGGGCCTTCAAGTACTCATCCAAGCGATATCGCCACTTCCTATGCTGGCTAGTTGGGTGTACGTACCTCTTACTCCACATCGCTTGAATGAACGTTGAGAAAGGTCCCTCAGATATGAACACGATGACTTACATTAGCGGGTTCACGGTAAGGATTCAGCTTTGGCATCCGTCAACACTTACTGAAGGTCTGCCCGGCAGGGTATCCATTGGGGTTGCGCGGTGCAAATCATGGCGGCTATCAGTATCGGGACCGATCTTGGGTACATACCAACGGTGTACCATATCTAGTGAGATCCGCCCTCCTTCCCTAGATTCCATACGGCTTACCATATGTGAGCGACCAGTGGCGCATTTGTCGCTCTTGCATTGCTAGCTGCAAGTTTATGTTCGTTGGCGACAAGAGTCATCGCAAGGCTACAAACGATATCTATCACCGTGAACATTGCGTAGCGCCCCGTTCTATTACTTGATGGTGAATTCAATATTCATACTGATTATGGAAGACTTTGTCTCGCCGCTATCATTGGCCTCCCCGCTAATGTTCCCCCTGAACTCAAGAACAACGCTAGCTATGCATTCAAGCACTACGAGAACTGTACGCCGATCTATTTCCTTACCTCCTGCGCTTTGTCTTACGCCTTTTGTTCCACCGCACATCACCCCAGTGTCAGGTTGGCCCGACGGGTTTGCATTTATACTCAGTTTTCTTGCCCCTCTCTGGGTGGTTGGTAAGTAGCGTTCTCGCGGGTGTGTTATTGAACCTCTCGTAATCGCGCTGAACAGGTGGTTTCGACTCCACGGTACATATAAGCGAAGAGGCAAGAAATGCGAACGTGGCTATACCTTGGGCAATCATGTTCTCGATCGTTCTGTCTTGTACCCTTGGCTGGGGTAAGCCTTGACTGCGTCGGGATATGAACAGCGCTCACACCTCCACAAAGTTCTCAACGTCGTGATGGCTTTTACGATGGGCAAAGATCTACTCAACATTGTTCAAAACCCAATCGGCCAACCATTTGCTACTGTACGTCTCTGTTCAACGTCGATACTTCAACACTCCGGCATCGTCTTTAATACTCTTTCGACACGCTTACAACGATTAGATTGTTTTGGGAGCACTTGGAAAACAGGGAACTCTCGCGCTCTGGACATTCGTTATAATCTCGCAGTGAGTATATTACTTGGTTGTGGTTGAATGACGCATCTCTGAAAATGAGCCTTCGAATTAGATTCATGATGGGCGCTTGCCTTGTAATGCCATCTCACTTACCGCGATGCGCACGTTCTGACGCATCCCTTTCAGCTCACAGCCGCTTCGCGGCAGATGTTTGCTTTCAGCCGAGATGGTGAGTCCGTGAACCTCTACAGCAACTTTCAAGTACCAAAGGGGTGTTTCAAGGTGCATTGCCGTTCTCCAGGTACCTGTACTACATCAGTCCTTCCCAGGGAATTCCCTCCCGTTGTGTGTGGTGCTCGTTAGGTGCCGCAGTGCTACTAGGCCTCATTCCCCTCGCCGGGCCAGCTGCAAGCAGTGGTATATTTGCCCTGGCAGTAATAGGGCAATATACGTGTAACGCAACCGTGATATGTGCCAGATGGCTCGGTCCTTCGGAATTCAAACCAGGTCCGTTCTATCTCGGAATCATGGTAAGTACACCTCCACCTCTACATCTCGCGCATCTGACGCGTCTCAAACAGAGTCTTCCCGTATCCGTTGTGGCCGTCATTTTTATGGTTTTTATGGCTGTCATTCTCTGTTTTCCCTCCGAACCAGTCGTTACGCCAGATACGATGAACTACGCTGCGTTGGTATCTGGCGGCGTTGTTCTCGTGGCAACATTCTACTATTTCTGTCCGGGCACTGGGGGGCGGAATTGGTTCGCAGGACCCGCCGTTACAATTGAGTGGGAGGAAAAAGAGGCCTCGGAGATGAAGGAGGAACGAGTGTCTCACGAGAAGTGACACTCTGGCAGAGACACACGGATGGGCTTTGTATTACTGCTGTATAAACGGTTCTAACTGCGAAACTATTTACTGATGTCATTTGTGGGCGCCAGTAGGCGCACATTCGACACGAAGACTGGAGTGTGCTCGTGGGTGATCAACCCTTTTGGTACTGAGAGGTTTCGCTTGCCCGACCTGGGATTCTGAGTTATAATCACCTGGGACACGATACCGTCCAGAAATTGATGCTCGTACTCACCCCCATCCCAGCTCAGGCTATTCAGTGATCATTTCAATGGCTGCTACAGAGTTTATCAGTGAAACTACAGTCTTCGAGTTATCGAACACTTGTTCGGCATTGGCTTTGAGGATGGGAAATACGTACCGCTTCAAGCTCAGGAGAGCGTTCCTCGAGCGATGCGACCAGGCCAGCCTCCAAGGCCGCAGCGGCGATGGCGACAGCAATCAAAGTGGTAAGAGTGGCAAAGAACTAGAGATTGAGAGTGAGAACATAGCTCGGAGAAAAGTTTTAGAGACTGACTTTCATGGCTTTGGAAGAGGTTGAATGCGTAGAACGGTTATTGTACTCAAAATGTACTCGAAATTTGTGGTCTTTTATACTCGAATCGGAGTAGAGCCGGATCGACCCTAGGCTGCTCACAAAGCCCAGGCCATCCAGTTCCTGGTTGGAGCGAGAGAGGTACATGTGAGTAGCAGTGATCTGTCTTGAACCGTGTGGTCACTGGTGTCCGAGGTTGTGGGTAGCCCTTGACATATGAAATGAGGGCTGTGGATCTGAGAGGCCGGGAACGTCAGAAAAAAATCCTACGCTCCTGAGCCCATGACGTCCTCGACTTTGGTTTCAAGTAAGTAACTTGGTCGGCCAGACTAGTGCAAAACTCGGGTTTGGCCGAGTCAATCTCCCACGACAGCGACGGCAGGCAGACGAGATGTGGCTGTGCTACTTACACTTACACCACGTCAACGCCGCCAACTGTCGCTTGACCTCCTCCCTTCGCGTCATCTCTCCCACAAGTTCTGCTCATCGCGTTCAGTGGCTGTTTATCCTACATTTCGTTCAGTTCTGGTAACTTGAAGTAATCTAGTCGAGCAGAACGATTGAAGGTGAGCATTTCGAGCCATCTGCACGAGTTTTCGCTTTGTTTTTCTCTAATGTTCTGCTTAAAAGACCACCAGTAATGGTAGTCAAAAAGCAACGTACGGTCGTAACAGGGCCAGCTGGGCCTTCTACACCCGCCCCGGCAATGGCGTCGAGGACAAACTCGTCACAGGCATTGCCGAAGAGCTCCCATAAACCGAATGCAACGCCCATGGCGAATTCCAATTCTCCAGTAAAGGCGACAAGTAAGAAGAAGGAGAAAAAGAAAACAAAGCCGAAGACTTCAGCATCCTGGATGGACACTCTTCTCCTCATTCTCCTTTCCGCTTTTACCCTCTATGCCTATAATTCCTGCTCTTCATCCGACCCCATATCACTATCACATACCCTCGAAAACCCACTTTGTCGGTCGTTGTACAGGTACAAGACCTACGTCGTCGACCCATACCTCCTACCTCCTCTTCAAAACGCCTATGAAACCGTGGTCTCGCACCCGACGGTCGAGAAACAGCTCGAACAGATAGCACCCTACGTCGAACGCGTCAAACCGCATGTAGATCGCGCTGCGAGAACCGTTGGACACCACACACAGCAAACGTATACTACTGTTGTCCGTCCGACGTGGAATAAATTCGTCGTACCCGTCTCTGGGAGAGCATGGAATGTAGCCTCGACACAATATCAGAAGTCAATCCATCCTCTCATTCAGCCATACCTGAGGCAGGTGTCACAACAATTCCATCCGTACACTTCCCAAATCACGTCTTACTCGGACTCGATCACTTCCACGGCCAGCAATATTTACGCTCAAGCCCATCCCTACGGCGTTCGCGCAGCGGGTTATGCAGAGGTCGCGTACCACCATGGAGAGCGCTGCGGTTCTATCGTCGCGGAGTACTCCCATCGCATATACGTTATACTTCGTCCTTACCTCCTGAAGGCCTACTGGTGGATCAAAGCTACCGGTGGTGTAGTGTACCAACGTACGAAGCCTCTTGTTGTTCAAGCATGGGGCACCTACGTCGACCCTCACCTTAGGAGAATTTGGGAGAAGGTTGTTGAGCTGAGCGGAAAGCGTGATGCGAATGGGAACGGTGTTAATGGAAGTGCACGGACGCCAAGCTCCTACGGAGCGAAGGCATCGACCGTTATAGAGGAAACCAAAGCCTCTGCAGCTGAAGAAACTAGTACTGACGAGGCCGCCCCAGCTTCTTCGGCTGTTTCGACGACGGGATCTGCCACCCTTGAACCTGTCGAAACTGCTGCGAGCCCCGAGGTACCAGAAGAACCAATCGTTCCTGTTGCTTCAGTCACTTCGAGCTCTTCGTCATCGGAGACCCAGGCTCGCACCACCGAGGAACTCGCATCTGCTTCGTCAGTTATTGCCGATAGAGCTCCACCGGTGGAGATTAAATCTTCTCTGGCTGAAGAAATCGCCTCGTCTTCGAGCTCTGTTGCAGATTCGCCCTCTTCTCCATCTCCTACCGCCGCCTCATCCTCGACAGCATCCATTCACGCGACAGAAGAACTTGCATCCGCCTCGTCAGTTATTGCCGCACGACATGCACCATCCGATGTCGAATCTTCGTTGGTTGAAGAAATTAGCTCAACAAAAAGCTCTGTCACGGCTTCCTCTGCAGTGCCTACGCAAACTCAGGAATCGGATGACCTAGACGCTTTCCTATCTGACTTGGGGGTAAAAGACGATGCTAAGTCCCAAGCTTCGAACGAGAGCGGCGACGACGAACTCGATTCCTTCCTCTCTGACCTGGGTTTGGACGATGGCGCTCAACAAGCCGTTGGACAAGAACAGGAGCAGGTCCAAGCCCCGCAGCAAGAGGAGGAAGAGTCTCCCGAAGCCCGCGCCCTCCGAATTCAAGAGAAGCGTGAAAATCTTACAGGTCGACACAGTACCTGGGAAAGTAAGGTAGCGAAACTCATGGATGAATCGGAGAAAGAAGTTCGGGATTTTCTTGATGCCGTGAGAGGTATTGCAGCTGCGGTCGTTGCCGGTTAGTTTATCCCCTATCTTGGAATGCGATGGGCTGCTGACACTGTCATAGGTAAGGGACCAGACTCGGCGTTAGTTGCCGTTGTGGACTCGAAGGTCGATATCAAGGCTTTGACTGATATCGATGGTGTTCGTATCAACAAGATGCTGGATGCACTGGAGAAGGAGGGAGAGAGGTTGTTGAGCGGCGTTGAGGGCTGGGTAAAACGCGAGTCTACGATTGATGCCAGTAAAACGAGTGGTATGTCTTTGGCGTTTTTTCGTGTGGGCAGAGTTCTGACGCGGGTTGATTGGTCTAGATGAGGAGAAGAAGAAGAAACTGGCCAAGCTTGAGCAACTGGTGAACAAAGTCAAGGATAGATTCCAAGAAAAGGTTGCAGATATGCAACAGAAGGTACACCAGTGGTTCAGAAGCGTCAAGGACATTGAGGCCAATGAGGTTAGTCGACCCTGCTACGTAGTTCGCACCAAGACTGATGTGATCTGCTCAAACTCTCTCTCAGTGCCTCCGACTTAACCGAGAGGTCAAGGGGCTCACTGACCGTGCACAATCCGACATCGGGATGGATTACGCGTGGCTGGAGGACGTGACATACGAAGATTGGCAAAGGTACCATGACTTGATGAGGGGTGGGTACCTTTTCCCCTTATATCTTTGTACTTCCTTACTCAATGGTTCGTTGCAACAGCCGCTGAACACTTTGACAAGAATATCCGATACATCCAGAACCCGACACAGAACGAACATCCAGGCGCCCTCCCGGCGGCATTTACTGGGTTGGTGGGCACATATAAGTCGAATCTGGAAACCAAACGTCCTCCTGTGAACGCTGAGGGTGAAGTTCAAGACATGGATCCTTTGCTGTTTGCACTTGACTCGTTAGGCCAAGAATTGGATCTTATGGTGCTGGGATGGGACTGGAGAGCGAAGGAAATCGAGAACAAAGGGAAGGAAGCTGTTCAAGGCCCTGAGCCTGAACCTGAAGTAGTGGCACCTGAAACGAAGGTGGAGGAAGAGGAACCGGTAAAGATTCTACCCATCTCACCGCCGCCTGTGAAGGAAAAGTTGGAAGGTACTGCGCAGGTACCTTTCATTGGGAAGAGCAAGGAGCAGGTCGAACAGGCGTTCAAGGTTGCTGGTGTGGGCGCGGAAGGTGAAGAGTTGTGATTGTCTCAATCGTGCTTATTCCATACTCGAATGCTTGCTTTGCCCCTCTGTCCGGCTCTCGATATCCCTGGAACTTTTTTTGCAATCGTACTTACATTACACTCACATGTATTCCATTCCAATCTTGTTCGTTCTGCCCATCATTCAAACTGTCTTTTCTCGTGCGTAGATTTCGCGAGCTTAGTACACGTTCATTCCTTCACCCCTTTCCGTCAATGTTTTCGCTAGCATTGCCATTTTCGCTGTCATTATACAACCTTATGAAGCTTCTGGGTATTTATTGCTTATTTCATTGGTTTGTGTTGGCTCAGACTATAGCGAGTATCATCAACCTGCGAGCTTCTGTAAGGCGGCTGGACCCCTCGAGACTGAGCGAGGCAGTGAGTACTTGAGGGCCGGTCAACCCGAGTCAAACGCGCGCGCACGACCCTGGCACAAACGAACAACGTAAACTCATCCAACTCTCGCCAAAGGTCACAATGATATTCTACCTCTCCATCCTTACTTTCATCTTCCTTATTCTCATTTTAATTCACCGTTTTTACAAGCCGTTCCTCCCCGCAATGCCTCTTCCAGCCGCTCTCACCAACCGCTTGCCTCGGATGCCTCGACGACAGGGCTATACGCAATTGTCTACGTTCTCGAGTCAGGCGGCAGCTGGTCTCACGTCCTCGAATTTCGATATCGAATCCGCGAACATACTTGCTGGGGACTCGAGAGCGGGATTGGATGAGCAGGGCGTCAGAGAAGTCGAGTCTATCATGAGGGAAATGAGGGTCGGGTGAGTTACATTACACTGCTTCCCCCGCATATTATGGCGAGGTTGTTCGACTGGGATTCAATACTGAATACTGGCTATCGTTCTCCTTCACAGATTCGACCAGGCTCGTCTCATCAGGCACAACCGAATTCTCGCGGCGAATGGAATCGATCCCTCTGGTGCGTCCTAAGTTACTTGTGCTGAATCGTTGCAGTGCTGACCCATGCTCTATTCCAGGTATGCCGCTCGACTCGAAGGCGGTAACGCGTCTCTAGTTGTGGAGTGACGTGTTGAACACGTCTGTCGAAGGCGTAGGGCTTATACTACTGTTTCGTGCTGCGGGCAGAAAATCTATTGTTGTTCCAATTGCTGTACACGTTCTCTTACTTGCTTTCAATATCGGACACTGCTACTTACCTTACTACGCTCTCTTTACTGGGCTTTTGTCCTCTCCAAACCGAAACACCTGGCACCCCTGGTCTCAATCAGCACCGCAGTCGTTGTAATCTATGACTATTCTTGGAACTCCGTGTTTTTGTGTGCATTGAATATTGAATAGCTATGGTCGCTCCCGATCCATTATAAAGATAGGTATACAATACAGTAAAAGTTCCTTACTCGCTAACTATTCTAGTCGGAAACTTCACCAGCGATCTCATCTAGTTGTGCGGGAGCATCAATCGCGGCTTGAGGTTCTTCAAGTGTCGCCTCAGGTGTTTCAACTTCTTGCGGGGGCATGGACTCAGGTTCGTGGTTCTTCAATCTCATCTCTACCAAGAACTCCTTGTCCCTGACCGACTGTGACCACGAGGCGAGCCCATCATGCAATAAGAGGGATGAGCGTGCCAAGGCTGTTACCACGAAGATTCCGGGATAGACATGGGTAACTGAAAGCCAGAAGATGAGAACCAAGAAAGCGAAGCTCGAAAGACAAGACGTACACATGAACCGGGTGTCGAATGCGACGGAGGGGATTAGGTATTGGACTCCTCGGAACAGTACGCCTGGAAGCAAAATCATCCCAACCAGCCCGCCAAGGAGAGGAAGAATGACATCTTTCGTCGCAGCAACAGGATCAGGATTTGTCCATCCATTGTGTTTGATCTGATCAAGGGCATTAGCTGCAGCACAATCCCAAACATCAAGATCACATACCTGTTGAATCCCCCGAGCAACCTGATGTTCGGGATGTACGCGCGTAACCCGCAGAACAATCCGCATATACAACAATCCCAAAGCCCACGAATCCACCACCCGAATACGAGGAACCCAATCAGGTTCTAAGAACAACCGGATAGGTATGATCATGTAGAGGTCCGCAACGATGGCGATGAAAACAGGAATAACAACGCCCAAGGAAAATACCATATAGCTCGACTTCCCCATCCAGACCATGCCATGCTTGACAACAACAACCCACAAAGGGGCTCTGGGTCCTCCATGGTCAACTCTTTGGCGCCGTTTATCCACCTTGTCGATCGACCGTCCGACAACGTAGCATCCCCAGAGCAAATAGAAGCCAGCAATGACAGAGTATCCGTCATGCACCTCCTTCGGCGTGAATAACCTGAAGAAGGCCCGTCCAAGAAGAATAGGGGCCGAAACGCTGAGCCCAAGGCACAAAGCTCCGATGATCCACAACAGGGTGATGAACCCGATGATACGGTATCGGAAGTGCGGCGGGATGTATACTACGGTATAATCATCCTGAATATTTCGCTTGGCCTTCAGCGTTTCTCCATCCTGCTGAGCCATCAAGAGCTTCGCACCATCGTCCACTGGTTGACCCGTCGCGGTGACAGCAACGGTCGCGCGCATATCCCTCGGTAAAGCCAGGTGGTCCGTATGGGGTACCCGCCTAAACGTCCCATCATAATCAGCCAACACCGCGTCATGGGCAGTACGTGCCCGAAATATGTTGAAGTTCCACGTTCTTGGTGTGAACTCTTCGGCACCATATCGTCCACCAAAGAAGTATGAAGTCAATCTCAGCCGTGCAGCCAAGTATTTCCAGACCACGGTCGCGATCTTTTTCAGAGCCTTCCGTGGACGGAAGTAGACCATTGTATATGGTAGCACAAAATGCAAGAAAAGGAGGTCGATAGGCACGTTTGACAGCGGTTCTCTGAACAACAATATTAACAACTTCAAACGTCATATTGTGGGAAACAAAAACACACCGATTCTTCCATCTGAATGGCATGATAGACCTCGAACCAAGGAGTAGCAGTCCAGCTACGCTGCCGACCGTTATCGCAACAACGAACGAATACATGATTCCGCTGATGAAGATCTTTCTCAGCTGAACTAGGGTTGGTCGATCGAGGATATCACGAATTGGGTGCGAGTTCTGGTCCTGGGGATCTTTTATGAACCACATAGCGCCAGGGCGCATGACGCTCCGACAACCCGAAAGAAGGACGGCGAAGGAATACCTAGAACAGCCGAAAGTTACAGAAACGTCTGCACTACGAGAGGAGGATACTCACATGAACATGGTCCCGGCAATCCAGTGGTAGAACATCGCGGTCAGCGGTGCTTGATAGAAGAAAACGGCTCTCGACGCGAGGTTGGCTTCAGGGAATAACCAAATCGTGCACAAGTCCAAAACAAGACCGCACCCGAATGGGAATACCACGAGTTCTATGAAAATGAAAGTCGCGACCTATGGAGAGGGAATTTCTCAGCCGCAATCAAGAGCATTGGTGATAAATGCGTACCTTGAGAACAAGAAGTTGTTGACGAACAGCAACCCTAACCGCGCGTCCCGCTGACCTGACATTCCCAACGGTCAAGACGTTGAGGTAAATACCAAGTCCCAGCGCAACCATAATGTATCCCAGAAACACCGAGAAGATTCTTTCACTCGGACCATCCCCAGTTGCGAACTGCTTCCACCCGTCGAGTAATTCAGACGACCCAACTCTGACTTCCTTTCCAATAGGCGCGAAGTAAGACTCGATGGTGTTCATAAAAGCAGGCATAGTGCGATCGAGCCAGGAGGATGTTGGAGCCGGCGTTGGAAGAACTACTTCCTCAACAGTCTTGGACGAGAAGAACTCCATGGAACGATTTGTCGCATCTAATATCAGGTCGAACTTGTGTCGATATTAGTGGGTGCTTCGTTGGGGGGTAAAACACAACGAACTCACAGTCGAGATACAAGCGTCTTTCGCAGAATCGGCGCGCCCTTGACCCAGAGCCACTCTGATCAACGAAAGGGTCACGGTCATTAGGAGGTTCCAGAGAAATCGGCCTAGGCGCATGTATGGAGGAACCACGAAATGACTGATGAGGAACACGACTCCATCAACAACGGGATCTGTTATGAGACGGATGGCTCGAATTGGTAGATGTGCAAGGTGAAAGACGCGAGTAGGGTCAAGCTTTCGTGCTGTTGTCAGCACGAAAAACTCCAACGGATGTATCGGACACTCACAGAAAGTAAGGCCGATGTCTTTCCAATAGTGAATGGTAGGCAGATCCCAACTCCTATAGCCGTGTCAAGCAAGAAAATCATGAGTGCGGCCTGTGCATATTTCAGTATCTGGCGCGCCACAAATAAATAATAGATTGGACTCACATTCTGGAAAACGCCATACACCGGGCCTCTCAGTCCAATGGCCTCCATCGCACCATCCATGTCGTCCTCAACGCCCCCCTCCAAATCATCATTGAGCTCACCCGCGATAGGATCACCTTGACCAGCTACATCTTGCGGACGGGCATCGTCGGCGTCATCAGCAACACCCGCTACGACCTGCTCATTTCGGGGAACAAGCCGGTCATCCTCCTCGGCATCCCAAGGTGCATTAGCACCATCAGCGTCCTCATCCTCGTCCTCGTCTTCATCATGTTCGGCATCTAGTCCCTCTAGAACCTCCTGCGCAAGCTCCTCGCCAATGGCAGGTATTCTCACGAATCCCTCCTCGTCATCATCTTCCTCCTCCTCTTCGTCATCCTCTGTCTCGCTTTCAGACCCCTCAGATGCACCAACAGGTGACATCCGCTCTCCATCGTGCTCATCTCCCGCCAAAGTTTCCTCGTCCACACTATCAGAAACCGCACCTTCATCCTTAAAGAAGTGATCAAAGCCGTCCGAGTTCGCCACCAGCTCATCGTCATCCTCAACATGCGTACCGTTCAACATCGAAGGCCCCGCCTCCGCAGTGGCATTTCTTCCAAAGTACTCGTCATCCACATTCAAATCCTCGGGTGCTCTGTAGGTAGCCAGGCTTGGCGAAGCCAAAGGAGTCTTTGCTGTCTTTCCTGAGGGGGTAGATGGTCCCGAAATCGGTGTTACAGTCGAAGGCATCGGAGGCCTGCGAATGACTGGATTAGGCATGTGTGAAATGGTAGGGGGTAATGGATGTTGGCGGAATGTCGTTGGAAAAGGGTTTTCTTCTTCGGAGGTAGTCGAGGAAGCCGGAGGCACGGCGAAGGTCGGTCCTACATAGCCAGGTGGGGAGATATTACTAGTGTCTGTTTGATTGGAAGTTGAGGAAGACGGAACTGGTTGACCAGGAGGAGGGAACACAAAGGAAAAGGGGATCGAGCCTGCTGGGCGTTCGAGTGTCACGTCGGGGAAGAATGTGGCCGGCGGCGAAGGCGTGGAAGACGCCGCCACTGGTGTTGAAGAGGGTGACGATGGCTGACCCGAAGCATCGGACTGGAAATCTTCGACAGATGAAATTTCGGGAGAGGGTAAGGACGGTAGGTCTGCTGGATTCAACGGGGCTCCAGGCGCATTCGGCAATCCACCCATTTCGTGTCTCCTTCGAGCACCACTTTGCCTCGCCGCATGTAATCGTCGCGCGAAATTTCTTCGCCGTATCCTCTCTTGCTTGACGTCACGTTCCGGAATAATATCGCCAGGTATGTTAGTCGCGTTCCTTTGTCTTCTCCTAGCGCGCAGTTCAGCGAAGCGATCCAATTCGTCCGCATCTCTCCTTCTGTTAGGATCAAAATCTGCAACTTCTTCATCACGTCCAGCAAGCATTGCATCAAGCGCCCGCATTGCTTCGAGCTGTCTTTGAGCTAATGCCAGGCGTGCATTAACATCATGTTGCTGACGCCGGGCGGGTTCCTGGGGGGGACGTGGGACATCCAAGACACCGTTTTCCTGGTTTACAGCGACCTCATCATCGAACACACCTGGTCGCGCGTTTTGTGCAATCCATTCTCGAAGAAGGAATATAGCCACAAAAGTCAAAACGACAAGTGAGGCGATAATTTGGCCTGTGAAGATATCTGAGGACACGGATAACCAAACTGGGTGATTGAGAACCCAAGATACAAGTGGTACGTCTTCATCGGAGAAAGGAGGTTCTGGACGTGGAAATGGTGTTGCGGCTGCTTGGGCAGCGCGTTCGACTTCTTCTTTGGCCTTCGCAATGACGTGATACTGGAAAGGACCCATGCTCACAAGACTTCCTGTATTTCCTTCGGGCGGCAAAGCTGGGCGCGGGCGGTCACTGATCCACCAAGCACTGAAATTAAGGGTGAGTCATGGTCCTGTGAGGAAGCAAAACAAACAGAGACGCACGCATTATCTCCCAGCGAAAAGTACATCCTCCACGACCACACTGTAATGAGAGGAACGATCGCTAGCCATATTATTGCCACCACAAAAGCCCTCAACCCGAATATGATTGCGAAGAACGACTGTTTGGCGAGCTGTCGCATCATCAAGAAAGGAGGGAGCGTTGAAGGCATATCAGGCGCGTAAACTGTTGAAAAGAAGCTCAGTTTGGTCACATAAAACGTGTTCAAGGCTGAGAAAACGACACCTTTTGTGAACGAATAGGGATGTTTGCAGACATCGCAAGTCTTCTTTTTGCTGTGAGAGAGCCATGTCGTCAAGCTATCGAGGTTGGGAACGCTGTGAACACGCCTACACAAGAACGAGAAGAACAGCACAAACCAATCCTGATGAATGTATCGTATCGTTCCAGAGCATTTGCAAGGATGAAAGAGAGGCTGATCAGGTTCAGCGGGAGCACTGCAGATACGACATGTGTCTGTAAACGCATTCAGCGGAAGTGCCTCGACGATTTCCAATGTTGAGAAGAACGGACCTTCAAATCCCTCTGCAGCTTCCTGCATGTGTACCAAGACCGCTCAGACCGAGTGTAGAAAAGATGAAAGAGCTCAGTTAAGAGTCTTTGAGGTCGGAAAGGAAAGGGAGGTCGCTCGTTTTCTGCCGGTGTTGAAGGTGGTGTGTGCGACTTGTGCTCGGAGTCGCTGTGAGGTACAGCCGAATTTGCTTAGTCATACGTTTGGGCACCTCCGACTGTACAAAATAACAAAATATTCGCACGATGGTGACTCCAGCTTCACCCTCCAGTGTACTAAAAATCTGGCTACGAGCTTGTTACATGCATGGTGGCCGCCTTTTATGGAAAAATAGCTTCGAATCTAGTCAGAAATTGCGGGAGGAGGAAACGCTGAGTAGCTTGAACCTTCAAAGGTGGGAGGGAGGCAAATTTCCGGCCGAAGGCTCAATCTGGAGTTCCAGCGCTCCCTACATCCCGCCGCACTGCTGAGCGACGCTTTTCTCTACGGGTTCTATAGAGACAAAAATCAAGCAAGCACTTCGGAACTTTCTGCTTCACTGGGTTATCCTGAGGAGGGTATCTCAATATCCGAGTCAGTGTTTGCCAGCTTCCGGAGAGGCTCAGCTCCACGGATTTCGGCCGTCAGTACAGAGTTGATATAGTAGAAAATGTCCACCAGAGACCTTGAATGCGAGTCTCGGAGTCGAAAAAGAGCTCCTTCGCGGCAATTTGTGCAGAAGAAGGATGGCCTCAATCTTTAAATACTAGTATGTCATCGTACACAGAAATAGCGCTCGGGACCCCGCGGGCTGGAGCTGGGCTGGAGCTGAAACTGGGTAAAACTGACTATTTAAGACGACATGCAGGTCTCGAGCCAGATTTGGGGGCTTTTTCCAAATCCAATTGTGGACCTAAGACTCAAAGGCTCAGAGAAGAAGTTTAACGCCACACTGAATCTAGACGTTCTCACGCCCTAATCCCTGAACCATATCCAGGACTCGAAAGGTTGTGAGTACTCGCAGACCTCTTGAGTCCGTCGTATGATATCTTGATCTTGTTCTGCTGTTATCGGACACTCCATTTCTGTCAATTACAGAGCTTGAGCCCTCGGACCTCCCCAACGCCGGTACCCAATGAAACCCGACACGGTGTCACCTAGCTAGCAGCTAGTATGATTTTGCTGAACCAATGTTCTCAGGCACTCCTCGCCCTTGTGCCTCACAAACATCCCTCGAGTTCCATTAGCTTGCCATTCTTTGTCCGAGAATTATCTTTAGCCTACGATTCAGCGGGTCGATTCTTACTTCATCAAAGCCACGGAGGCACCCCTCTAATCCGAGTTGTTTTACGAGCACCTGGCCCTAATTCGAAACTGAAGTCTTCATCGACCCTCGGAGTTTCATGATCATTGATGTAGACGAATTTAGCCTATAGAGCATGCCAGAAGGATCTTCCCAAGTAAAATTATGTCTGTTGGTGTTAGCCTGGAGATATGTAGAGATGTAGCCTCTTACTCGCACTAGAAAGATTATTCATGCAAGGGTAACTCCAGAGAACGCTGGGGGGATCCAGAAATTAGAATTGAGAAAATGATGTGGCAGTATCCGAACCATCTTTTCCGGCGGTCCGGATAGCGTCCTCGGACATAACTTTCCCAGGGCTGCAAGCTTGACTTCATTCCGCGACCTTGCAGGACGTTGCTCGTTCAATCCCGCTCACTCGCTCGTTACATACCTTCGGCCTCGCTTAAATTGTCGGCTGCAATGCTCAGGACACTCTCAAGGACGCGGAGTCAAACTCAAACTGCCCCACGAAGGAGCAACAGTCGTCGACCACCTTCGATTCTCGTTACTGCAGTCGATTCGCCCACTTACCGCCGGAAACAGTCTTCACTCACTCTTCCAACCGAGATCGTAGATAGGATCATCGAACTAGCATTGGCAGCTGTTGCTCAAGGAAACGATTTGTTTTCGTCCATCTCGTCTTTCTCCGTCGCTTCGGTCCATTTTCGTCGAATTTTCATGCGGAGGTTTCTCGAACGTGTTGATCTACGATCCAAGAAACACTGGAACTGGATATTCAAACTTGCTAGAAGACATGGTATAAGGAATGGCGGAGATTGTGGCCTCGTCGAAATTAAGTGAGTATATGCGGTTGTTTGATGGTCGGGAGGGTTTCATCTGACACCATGGTTATCCTACAGGTCCCTCGTCGCAGACTCTGGAACGGTCATTACCGAGTCTTCAAACCTCTCAGATCTTGTAAATCTGCGCAAGCTCAACCTCAGCTTCGAAGAAGAGGGTCCTTCAACTCAGCACACTTGTGTTACCGTCATCTTCAAGAATCTTCACTGCGCTTCCTCTCTTCAAGAGCTCAACCTCACCTTCCTGCCGCGTATTGACATCACATTGCTTCGCTTGATATCAGACTCGTTTCCCCTACTCTCGAATCTTCATCTCAGTGCCACGGATCGCGTAGACAATTACAACATGATAGATATATGCTGGTGCTGCTTCGAGGAACTTCTTTCTTGCTCATACCATGCTCCGATTCCCTACATGTTCTCGACGCCTGAGGGCCTAGCCGTACGTTCTCAAAATGATATGATTGCCCGACTCATCTCCGTTGATATTGACATCGTTTCCTGCAGACTGCCTTCGGACAAGCCCTACAGAAGCTCAAGAACCTGGAATGCCTGCATCTCGGAGTCTACCTCTCGGACGAGGAGTTATGGTGGAACCATATACCTTGCTGCAAGAGCGGTCAACCTGTCAGTCCTGAAAAGTGCAACAAATGTCAAGACCTTTACAGCCTGACCACACGCACGCGAGAGGATGCTGCGAGTACCGTCCTAGTCTCTGTTCTTCCTTCGCTTAGGCAGGTCAGCTGGAGCTCGTACTTCAATGTCAAATCGAAGCGTGAAGGCCAATTTATCGGAGATTCGGATGGACGCGTGTACTTCGATGTTCAGCAGGACGGCAGAGTACTTCGGAGGCGAGTTGATTGATTGGGTTGTTTATCGTTCCTTTTTCTGCTGCTTTGGACTGGATTATGATACTCCTGTTGTTGCTCTCGTTTGATTGCTTGCTATTCGTTACACTAGTACCCCTCATACCAATACCCCCTGTATGTACGCATGAATGCGATCAAGGACGCTACCTTGTTATGAGGATGATGACTACAAAGTCTTCCATTACTGTTCGAGAAGTGAACGTGTGGTAGCTTTTGGTGTCATTTCGTTTACTGCCGTCTGACTGAAGGCGCATTCTGTCCCTCGTCGTGAGTCGGTGTCACCACCAGGACACATGTTATGGCCCTGGATTCTCGGAGAGTGAAAGACCACAGCGGCTCAACTAGGTGCTAGTATGCTACCCTGCAAACATCAATGGCCAAGTCACAGAGCACCTTGACAATGGAATGTGATCGATCACCGAGTGACCACAGCGCGACCACAGAACAATGGACGAATGGCGGCGGCACACCCGTAAATGGAGAACTATAGCCCAACGACCTCATATGCCACTTTTCATTATGGGTCGGTCTAAGCAGAAAGGTAGTTGCCGAGCTTGTACATAAAGGGCGGTCTACGACCACTTTTAGACGTCCACCGTCCTCCGCGTCCTCTTTCGATGATGTCCTCCACTAAAAGCAAGACCTCCGACTTTACCCATCTTTTCGAGCTGTTCGATCAGCTCACATCACGTCGCAAGTCCACCACGACCAATAATGATGACTCCCAACCGGTTCCCGTACCAGAAGACTTGGAGCCAGTGTTCCGAAACCTCGTCACCCTTGTGAAAGCCCGGACCCGTACTCAACCAGGACCAAAGCCTGCCACACGCGCCCGGAGAAAGACCGTCTCGGTAGCTCCTGGTAGCAGCACCACCAACGCCTTCGATTCTGACTCAGAGGAGGTACCTTCATCAGAAGCTTTCCCTCTCGATGGCAAACAATACCCATTTACATTCAAGATGATGCTTCACAAACTCTACGAGTTGGAGGACTGGGGAAGGAAGGTTCAGGACGTTTTGGAGAGGTCGCAGAACGAGTATAAACCCTTGGCAGTTCAGGAGGGGGACGCCAAGAAGAAGGGTGCCGTCAAAGGACGGGAGATTCGTCCTCGCGTTGAGTTCGCGCCGGAAACGAACATACCCAAGAAGACAACTGTGGCCAGGACCGTAGGTCGTCCACGAAGCCACACAGTTGCTAGTATGAGTGGCAAGATGAAAGAACATGTCTCGCGCCCGGGGCTGGGATTTGCGGTACCAAAGTCGACCCAGGCGATCGACAAAGCCCGTAGCGAGGACACCAGGGTAGTCAAGAAACGATGCATTGGAAGACGCAAAAGCCTGGGGGGGAAGAGCGACTGGTTCTATGACGCTGCCGTTGCTTCTCGCGAGGTTGACGAAGGTCGTGGGTTCCCCACGGTGGGGAGGACGTCGAGGATGAATCCCGAAGCGGAATACAGCACTGGAGGGGGCAGACCAGTGATTGTTAGACGTAGAGTCATCTCTGTCGCTACTGCAAGCCCGTGGCATTCACCAGAACATGCATGAGTAAGCGGACTGGGGAATGGCGCCTCAGTGGTGCCGAGATGTTTCATCCTTGTTCAAAAGTACAGGATACAGTATGCATTACATTCTAGGACTAAACAAGTAGTCAGCTATCCACAAAATCATCACATTATTGTAGTATTACCTAGTACATAGCAATCGATTGTCGTAGGCCGAGGACTCCAGACACCCTTACATTCGTCGAACCACTATTTCGCTCTTTCGTTCTTTTTCGCCCGGAACTTGCACGGAGGGGGTGACAGTGTTACATGCGCAGGACCATGTCAGAAACGCCGGCTCCACTTGCATCGGCGGAAAGTCTGTCCAGTGTCATCAGCTTTCCCAACGTCCATCAGTGTTTCAAAATCATATAGCAATAAGATTGGGGTACGAACTACACTAGCCATTTTCGAGGCCCAAGGTATCAAGTCGTATGGGCTTTTGAACATACACCAGCGCACCAATGCTAGAGAGATATCAATTGAGCCAATAAGACGACCAGGTGCTTGATGCGTAACACTGCTTCCATGGATCCAAAGCGCGCGCCCCAGGCTTGCCCTCCCGTCGATAATCACCGACTGTTGCTAGGCCGCCACGGACTAGCCAGATGGGGTATGTAGAAGGGTGGAGACTTGAAGGCGGGTAAATAGCCACCGGCAAATACTGTAGGTGGGGAGCATCTTGAATCTTCTGATGTATGTGCAAGTCGGCATAAAGCGCCCAGGCGCTCGCGGTAGCAAGTCGACCCCGACAAAACGGACGTAAAAACGTCATAGTGGCGAAATTCAAGTGGGGGAACATCGGAACTGGAGAGATTAGAGCTGTCGAAGCCTCAATCGGATCGCATTTTTAGAAGCGGGAGACTGAGGGTCGACATAAGCATCGTAGAATCCAGTTATGAACTCCTCTGCCTTGAACCCAAAGCGGTTATACAGGAGCTGTTACATGATTTACCCTCAGCCTCTTTCGTCACGGAGTTATGAAGAGGCTTACCATAGCCGGATTATTAGCAGAGACATGTAGGGTAATGTCCTTCCCAGGATTTAATTTTATGAGATGAAAGAGCATCCACCTGATGTGGCAAGATGTCGGTCGTTGTTCAAATGTTAGTCTGCTATCGTCAAACGGAACCGAGAAAACTAGTAGACGCACGTAGCGATCTGAGAGTTGTCCCAGCCACTTTTGACAGCCAGGTAGGTGATGTAAGTCTCTCGAGGAGAACTGAGGATGGCGACTCCGACGACGAGCTTCTTGTATAGCGCGACCACAGTACATTTTTCGGGAGAATAATCAAGCGAATCAGCCACTGGGATGAACGAGTACGTTTCAATGGTTGTTGTGCATAGAATAAGACCCCCCGTACCGTTGATTCCGCTCCAGAAAGAGCGCTCTAAAAGGTCGTGTACCTGGTCTAGATGCACAGCCTGTAGTGTCGCATATGTGATGGGTGCAAACTCTTCCATTGGTTGGTCTTTTCCAGAACTACCAGGAAACAAGTCGGAAGCGTAATGATTGAATAGACATCATAGAATGTGCAGGCAACATCTGACGTACTGAGATAGTCGGTAATGCTCACGTATATCATCCATTAGATTCATCCAGGGCGTTCGTGTAGACCAATCGACTGAGATTAGGTTTGAAGCAGCAGGGCCGAATCCATGTAGCCGTGATAGAAAACTCCTCTCGTACGGGGTCGAATGGATCAGTGTCAAGCGATCCACTATGTTTGATTTTTCCGCGTTTTCTGACACCTTGATTTCAGGTTGGCTGAGAAGCTCCTCGTTTGTAAAGAAAGCCGATGTTGAGATCAAAGCTTGGTCGAGTCGTTCTGGTACACTAGTTCGACGGCGTTGCTTCAAGGCAAGTTCAATCGAGATTCTCGGAGGCAATATCCAGCACGCACCCTTTCGACCCCAAGTTTTCTGAGTGCTATAGCCTCTAGATAACCCATCCCATGACTGTCTTGAGATAGATTGTTCTCGAAAGAAACGACTTCTGCACGCGTCATCCGACGCAGCGAACTTCCAGTACCCTTCAAAGTGGATTCTCCTCAGCGAATTCGGTGACGGTAAAGACAGATTCCAGATACTGCCGTACATCGTCATTGCTCAGCACTGTAAAATTCGTGTTCCTCTCTTGAAGATATTCCTCCAGCAATGGATCAATGAGCTCCTCAAACGAACAGTCTTCATCCTCACTTTCAGCCATACGGTGCGTCATCTGAAAAAGAGGTTCGAAAGAGACCGTAGGTGTGTCCTTTTTCACAACATATCGCCCCTCGTCGAGTTTTCTTCTTTTGCTTTGGGATTTCTTTCGTGCTCGAGCCTGTCAAAGAAAGTTCATTCGGGGGTCAACAGCGAGGATTGGAAGAAGAGCCGTTATACCTTCCGGCTGTTCGTGGCCTCTATAAATTCGTCTGAGTCGCTTGACGGTTCTGAGACCATGTTGTTTCGAGTCTTGACCTACAGGGGTAATCTTTGAGAGTGCTGAATCAGAACAGGCGCGGAATGAGATTCAGAGTGAGAGGTTATTTTTGCCGCCCGGCAACCGAGCGGCGTTTCCTGTTCAAGTTGTAGCGTACGTAGTCACTAGTCAGCACTTATCCTGCCAACCAAGGTCCAATACCATTCTGTTTCTTGTTTTCTGCTTTTCCTTTGCTTTTCCTTTTCGAGTCCACACTGGACCCTCGAATAAACCTACAAAACAATGGCTTACTTCGGCCTGCCCGGTGGTATGTAAATCCAACTTGCACTGAATCGAACGTAAACCTGAGCCTCTCACCTGCTCTCACTACAAGGAGACACTTTCCCACAGAGGCTAAAGTCCGCCGTAATTCTGCTCGTTGTGTTGATCGTCCTCGGTCTCGCTATCTCAAACCGCATCGCTCAGTGACCCTCAAATGTCAAGGACCGTAGGTCTTTTTGACCGACCTTTCATCCGCTTGCCAGAACCTCATGCGAATCTTGTCATTGCCACCCCAAGTCTGGATGACGTAGACTCCAGTGTCCGGATTGTGAACAACCCTAGAGTCTTGAAATGGGTTCTAGGCTCCACGTCTCCTTACACAACCAAACGAGCCGAAGATTGGATCAATGGAGTGAAGAAAATCTCGGAGGAATTGCTACAGGCACCGTTGAATGCCCACGTTGATGGTTGTCCGTTCAGACATATCATGGACTTGGAGGCAGATGGTACCTGCGAGTTCATTGGCGACATAGGTATCTCCAGGTCGAACTGGACTGATATTACGGACCAAGAAGAACGACGACGTTTGCTCGAAGAGAATAGCTTGCGGCCGGTAGGAGAGCAAGCCATACTTTTCCAGGTTGGTTGTACGTTGTTTTTCGGCTTCACTGTCGATACGACGGTCCTGCTAATGATCCTTTCTTTCCAGATTACCTATCTCCTGCCTATCAGGGAAGAGGAATCATGACGAGTGCTCTATCTACCCTGCTAACACAGTGGGCCATCCCTCGTATGAACGCCCATAAAATCAAGGCCACTTTGTTCCAGGGCAACCTTGGCAGTCGCGCGGTCCTGACCAGGAACGGGTTCACTCAGATTCGTAAAGTAGAGAAGTACAAGGAACTCGATGGCGATATCACCGACTTGTTTGTTTTTGAGTGGACACGAGACCAGGTGAGCTGTCTGCGACACAACACTCACGATTAACGATTCACACCGCCGTTCAGGTCGCACCATGCCCTCCATCTGCAACAGGGGAGGATCTGGCTTCGCATCTTGCCTACCAATGTCCACACGGTGACGAAGCAGTACCGCTCCAATCAACATCTTCAGGTCTCAAGACTAGTGTTTGAGGTACCACTTGCCAGAATTACTAAGTACGTAGTCGAGGCTTCCAGCTGGTTGAGGTCGGTCATGATGGGAGTCAGTAGTCCTTCGCTTGACAGGACGTGATCTGTGCTCGCAAGATCAAGGAAAATATAAATATCGATATCGCGAAGATTGTCTTGCCTATAGATTGTGACGTGAATCAAGTGACGCAGTTCGACTGAGATTGTGGGCTCCTGTAGGTCATCTCTGAGAGCCTTCCCACGCATTCCCCCTCCTCCATTGACGACGATGTCGACGCGCAAACTCAAACGCAACATCTCAAACGATCCGCAGAACGATGCTACATCCAAGAAACCAAAAATTCGAAGGCCTCAACCACTTCAATCTAAATTCCCCTCTCATTCTTATGAAACACCTCACCCAACATCACAATCTCAATCCGAAGTCTACAAGCTTCCTTCTTCTGTTGGTGAACCCGTTTCACCTTCCGATTTCTCACCGGTGCCGAAGAAAGCCGTTAGGAAGATCGGCTCTACCAACCTGAAGGAGAATGCTGGGAAGAGCCCATTTGCGAAGGAAAGGTTCAACAAGAAAAAATATGGCAAGAACAAGAGTCAAAAGGGGACTTCTCGCGCCCTAGAGAGTCCATTCATCCCCTCCTCTCCAGCCTCGGGCGGTGTCGACGTTGATGACGAACCCAACGAGAACGCGAAGACTGGCAAACGTGGTCTTTCTGACACTGGCTACGACCCAAACGTCCTCGGTTTAGGCACTGGTATCGCACGAACTCAAGAATCACCGATCAAAGCACGGCGTCCATCTGCTCCCACACCTCCTCGCAGATCCGAGTGGAAGCTTGTTCAGAACAATAACGCGTCAGCTGTAGATCTTGGTCTCGTTGACACTGGCGGTGGTGGACTTGCCCAGGACTTCAACGAGCAAGAGAGAGTGGGATTCGGCTTCCAGAGGGATCCAAATCATTCTATCAACTTCAACAGACCTCCTTCTCAGCTCTCGTTGTATGACTATAATCGCACTCTCACCTATGAAAGTTCTCCCCATCAGGACGGCTTCTTTGCTGGTATTCGTGACGAATCTACTCCCTTCAAACTGCCTTCTTTGTTCAATCCTCCATCCATTGCTCAGGCTCAGGCTCAGGCCCAGGTTTTCCATCGTCCAGTGCTCGGAGGATCGGTCTCATCGGCATCGATGCTTCTTTCCCGGGACCTTGGAGATGTCGTTTCCGATACGGACACAGACTCCGACTCATGCGGTTGGGACTCGGACGAAGATATGGATCAAGGGAACACTCGTAATGGGACTCACGGTGACTCGAACTTCCAAAGCCTCAAACTCGCATCTCGAACAAGGGCTAGGTCTAGTGATGGAAGTGGTTATGCGACGCCATCAGCCGAGGACTCCGAAGATGACGAAAACGACAGCCAAAGATCCCCTTGGGTCGAGGACTCGCTGATATCAGCCCCCGATACTCGTGACTGGAGAGCTCCGGCTCAAAAACGTGGGTATATGCACGACATTAAGAGCGAAAAAGATGTTGAAACCGGCAGGTGGGGAGGATTTGGAGAGCGCGTTGGGGAGTATATTCGATTCACTTATTATTGGTGAGTAATATGGTCCAGCATTCAGAGGATTGAACTTATTTGACACGTAGTAACTTCTGCTTCAGATGACGGGACCACAGTTGAGGAGAGTAAGCAGCGATCACCGTCCGGATCTCACATCCCAGGTGCACGCCAACTACCCCCACTCACCAGGGCAGACATACCACATGCGACAATATTGAGGACGCGTTCACTGGGCGATAGCAACGACCTCCCTACGAGCCCGGCCACTGCAACCAACGCTGCTCCTGCTGTCGTCGCTGCCCCACCACTAGCTCTTACTAGAAGAACTAGAAGCGGCACCGTCGTGGCAGCGACAAGCTCTATACCTGCTCTCGCCCCAGCTCTCCCCGTTATCTCTGGTGTGTTTAGGCGAACGAGGAGCGGAACAGTCGTTTCTGGAAAAGTGGAAAAACTGGGTGTGGGAACGGCTACTGATGGGTTGGCCTCTGGCAACCACGCTATCCCTACTACGGCTTCCACTTCCAGTCTACCTCCACGCCGCACGCGTAGCGGCACAGTTGTGCTGGCGACTGCCGTCTCTGCTTCCTCTGAGCGCGACAAAGTAGCCCCTAACGGTTCGAATACCGGTACTGGCCTGTTTGGGACGAGGAGGACGAGGAGTGGAAATATCCAAGTTCCGCCTAGTTTATCGTTGGTCGGCGAGGCTGCGGGTCAAGCTCCTTCACTTGCTCCCGCTCTACCTGCTCGTAGATCGAGGAGTGGTAGTATTGCAGCCTTGGCGAACACGGTCGGCGCCAAGTTGGCCAGCTTGCCACTTCCAGGAACTGGAATGTTGCACCGTGCGAGAAGTGGGACTGTGGTGAAAGCACCTACGCTCCCAAGTGTCGAGAACCCGCCCAGCAGAGAAACCGGCGCCAACGACGTTGAAATGGATGATGGGGTTGTGGATGGCAGGTCCTGCGCTGGGGACGGGGACGGGGGCCGTGGGGATGGGCCTCGGTCATCGCCAGACCAGTTGGACTTCTTTGCTCGCATGTTACCGGACAGCCCGCATATGACGGGTGTCAGGGAACGAGGGACAGAGCCTCGAATTCGACGCGGCGGGCCACGGAGTGGCATGGCCCTCGGAAAGGGAAAGTCCAAGTCGCGCCTCGTGGCTGCTGATGCGATGGATATCGATGGGGATGCTGAGCTATCGGACGACCCACTGCTGTTGAAGCCGAAGGTTTGAAGCTTGAAGCTTGGTGATGATTTTGCCTTGGGTCTATCTGGGTCTGTACAGTTGTGATGTGGTGTGTCCGAAGTGTGGCTGGGCGGCAAGACCCAAGGATTTACCCCTTTGTCCCGCTTCTTCCTCGAATGCTGCTTTCTCTTACGGTCAATTGAATAGCTATTCTATCGACCCCTCCGTGTTCGCATTCGTTATTGTTTCTATCATCCATCATACCTTCCTTCCGGTCTTCATTCCCGTTTCAATTTCTCCTTTTGTGTTGTTGTCGAGCTAACAATACCAGGTTTTGCCCCTTCATAAGATCCCTGGAGCATGGTTCCTCGTTTTCTCCTGCATAGCTGTCCCTCGTTTCTTTCCATTCCTTCATCTTACATCACCCTCTGTCGCTGTGTTTGACGTAGTATACCCGGAATGACTATAGTTGTACTACATATGTGTTCCTTACGTTCTGGGCTTTCTCAGCGTTCATCATATCAGTCCTGTTTTTCGATTTATACCTAACGTGGGTTACATCGTTCCTTGCCGATCGTCGTGGGCTTTTCGGTGGCCGAAGGTTGTTCCAATAAGCGCATAATCTGAGCCACTGGAATGTAGTTTTCCCGAATTTCATGGACGCGTTTTGAGAGTTCCAACACGGACAATATCACCATGCATTCTTGTTATTTCGGGAGCGGCACCAACCGCAAGCCCGATGAGTACGCGCCGAGTGCAGCCCATCACAGTACCCCGACTCCCCGTAAGGAATTCGGAGCCAATTTTTGATAAGAGTTTGGGCACGAAAGTTCAACAATCATTTCGAAGAAAAAAGGAATATCAGAAATCGCACTGGCAGGGGTCCCACCGCAACGTTATCCGTGATGGTGCTGTCATGAAGCTGTTGGGTTTTTGTTCCGTCTGTTTTAGGACTACGAGGAGAGGGCGGATCGTCAAATATATTACACGTTCACCCGTGGGTATGTCACTTGTGTCGTTTGATCCATGGGCACGGTGTACCAAATAAGGCAACAAAACTTCCCGTTTTGGAACGATCGACAACTCACCCTGGCTCAAAGTTGCCCAGTGCTAAAGTGTCTGTGCAGGTTGCAGATGAGCCGGCAGTGTGCGCATGTGCAGACTGCATTTAAACATACGCACCTATTCATCCAGGGCGGGCCCTTTGATTGCCAGAGGCGGTGGATAATCGCCATGATAGGTCTTGGCGAGGTTGGGCCGGTGGCTCTCTTGAACGGCCGTTTATGGGTATATGCTCAAACAAATGGTGTGGACGGGCGGAGGTCAAATGTGGTGTTCAACGAGCCCAAGTACTGCGGCGAATTCAAGGACCCACGCGGATGGACGTAGGTCTCCAGACAAAAACGGCAGACACTGTATGAAAATTTTCTCTGGCACCTCAGCGCTCATGTTCACCATCCTTAGTCGTATAGAAATGTTGCATATGGACACGTTTGACACGTACGCATAGATGATATAGCGCGTGGGCTGCCATATAGTAGTAGCGCCAGCTTCGAGGTCTGATCTCAACTTACATACGTGCGGAATTGAGCAAGACCGACGTACCACAAGCTACGACCTTTTAGTAGGAGCAGCCCAGCTCTCATGAGCTGACTTACCAGATGGTGACTGATCGAGATTCTGAAGAGCTCGGGAACCCAAAAGTCGACTAGCTGGATGCAATCCTTCCCGACATCGGGCTGTGTTGTTCCTTAGATACGATTGTGTAGGATTGTCTCCGAGGTGAGCGAAAATTTCAGAGTCCTGGGAGTCGCCGTCAGCATCGCAAGTGTGTCCTGCTATTATGCTCTTCTGATTTTCTACCGAATATTACCTATCTGCTTCGCCTCGACCACACCGTACACGCTCAATCTCCGGTCGCATAAGTAGTGGGCCCGGCAATCTACTGGTGATAGCTCTTTCGACTTGGCCACTTCACTCAGAGGCCCCGTTTGATGCGAATGCGATAGGTCAGCCTGTCGATGATCAGAACTGTCCGTTCTGAAAACTAACGGAGAGAGATAAACGAATGCCAATGACACGTCATTCGGCGGGAAACAAAATATATACATGGTGGTAGAGTGTAATGATCTAGATTCTGAATGCACCGTCGGCGGTCCGTCGCGTCTTTTGAAGACATATTCAAAGCACAAAAACATACGGCGAACTCGTCTTTTGTGCCCTTCGAGAACGCCACCCCACTCAAGTCCATCCATTTAGCCTCTATCGTCCTGAGGAAGTCGAAGCTGAGGTTGAGCTGGCCCCGTTTCAGAATTGACTGCGGGTTCGTTCAATTCAATCCGTCAACGGTTTACTTTACGAATGACCAGGCCAGTTGCTGGCCCGAAGTAACGGTCTGAGGGGTCCAACAGCTAAGACCTGGTTGACAGTCAGTATCGTTGGGCTTCGCCTCATCGTATTACCACTATTAACACTGGATAAATTATTACATGGAAATAATATAATAGCGCCCGTGTATACTGCAACTGGGAAAGTAGAAATACACTATTATTGATACAGATCTATTTCGTAGGTCTGGGCTCATCATAAACCCCTCACGAGTTCTGAATCCTCGAAAACCTTTTCCGTAGCTTTCCCGTCGAATGTACTGTACTGGGGATAGCTCACCGCCACCGCCGGAAGGCTGAAGGCTAGTCCTGGCCTTGGCGGGAGCGTCATACTGTTACAGGAGCCGTCAGCAGCGTGTCGCGATCCACTAGAAACGATGTTTTCCGCGAGAGAACTTGATTCCACTGGTTCCAGCACATGATCATGTTCCCATTCTTGACAATTTCCAGCAACAATGCCACTTCCGTTGCCTTGCCTACGGGTTGGGACAGTCGTTTTTCGTGTGTAGTGTCGATAGAGTGACTTAATGGCTCGCGTGGTGGCCTAAGTTGATACAGATTATTTTGCAGGTTTGTAAATCTCTCTCTAGTGAGGAACAGAACCTACCGGATCCATGGAAGCGACTAACGCGTAAAGCGTACCACGAGAGACGTAGACTGTGCGACCTGCCAGGCGAGATCCAGTTAACGAACTCTTACGTCGTAAAATCGATTCTATTAGGCAAGACCTATCTACAAAGTGAAGTAGGAAAGACTGACGACGGCGACTTCAGTGCAAACGCTGACAGGAGGCATTAATAACGCACGGTGCGATCTTGTAATCCCGTCTTGATCACGGACAGATGCAGGACAGAGGCGATTCCCGCTGTGATGCAACAGGAGAGCGGGTAAAGTGAGATTCTCAAAACAATATTTCGATATTGCTTGGGACCTCTGGGTTTAGAATATTGGCGGGATGCTGAGAGTTTCGAACTGTCATTGATGCGAGCTTGTCTCCGTCTGAAGCCGTCATCAAAGACCTAAATGCGATCCATACATTAGGAACATCTTGTTTTGCCATAGCGTGGGAGTCATACCTGGAGACGAATCATGTACGTGAGAACTGAGGCAAATACGATGATCTCTCCAGCCATCACAGACAAGTTCCAGAAGTAGATCAGGACTACCTGTTGGGGTTTCTTCAGCCTGTCTCTTCCCAAAAGAATGTCCTCGCTGCACTCACTGACCACATCAAAGACTCCGCGGGATCAGATTTGGCAACTGCAGTACACATTTTGATCTCGGGGCTATACCTTTAGAGAGTGCATCCTTCAGTGATTGCGAATAACGAAGACGCGATAACATACCTCCACGGTTTGGTCCCCATATTCAACACACCTAGTATTGCGGCGATCATTAGACTCCCACCCACATAGTACTTTTCCATCTTCCGCCCGTCAACTCCATGGACCGTTACCAACCTAAATTATTCTTAACCCGCTGCAAGACGCGAGCACAGAGATAACACTGACTGAAGATTAAGTCCGTTGCAGAACAATAAAAAACTTGACCCATGCGATCCGAACTTCAAAAAACAAGGACAATCATAAACACGGGTAAGGACGAGCAGTAACTTGATACTCACGATGAATACAGAGGAAGCGAAATTGCAAACATTATGAGTATGACTTGACTCTGGTAGTCGGATCTCCAGTACAATAACTGATATGCCGAACAGGAGCCTGAGCCTGACGGCCAGGATTGCCATGCAGGAGTTCTGTGTGGGTACCTTACGTTCCGCATAAAGCATAAAAGAGTAGCCTGAAGCTAACACGATCCAGCATGGGTCGGGATACGGGATGGATATAGAAGCAAGTGATGGTCAAGAGGGCAACACCGCATAGGGACATGGAAAGATATTCCACGGGATGGTAGACTGAGTTTCTGGACGAGGTTGTTGTGAGCTATGGAAGAGACACATAGATAATTGACATCACCTGAGACGTATATCATTTGCCGAGGGTTCATACCCCGTGGTGTTTGCCCTCTGTACAAGCATGCGGGATGGTATATGCCTGACCGTTCGTGGTTGGCACGGTGTGAGTTCAAGGTTGAAAACTCGGATTTTCAAGGTTCTATATGAAGGGGTAAAACGGAACCCGAATGAGCAGGATCTGCTACGCAAGCAACATCGTCAATTGAGATATGTGTCAAGGCTTAATAAACGTGCAGGGACGTTACCACCTCTTACAGCCACCTCAAGGACTGTTCGAAGCTTTTCGAATTTTGGGAATCAGCATTCCTGTTCAGTTCGTGACTGAGCTTCAACCCAGACATCATCTTGAGGTGAAGTTATAGGCGGCAGTATGAGCACAGGTCCATCGAACCAGGGCTATATGCCGTTGATAACTTGATAGAAGGCAAGCATCAGCGAAGTTTCTCTAATACTTCGGAGGCAACTGTAAGGATGCCTCCTTGAGCGGTTTAACCCGAGGCTCACATGGATCGCAGACTAGTATAAAGACTTGCTAGTATCCGTTGTAGTCGATGTTAAGCGACGTGAGTCCAGTACACCCCTAAGCACGACAAAAGATAGCATGTGTTTCACTATGAACCACAAGTTCTCACTCGCCTTTCAGCCTTAGAAGCTTAATTGCCGAACTGGGGGAACCTACGTGGCCGGCCGTTGTATTTAGGCCCAGAGCGGTATCGAAGGAAAGTCAGCGGGGTCGTCACTCAGAGTCATGCAAATGGCAAAATCTTACTGTATTGTTTATATAGACTCGTAACGGTACGATCGAGGTTAGGGCAAGGGCCATTTCTGAACAAGTCCCGATATACTTACCAGTCATACACAGCTGGGGCAAAAACTTATTTTGTTGCGGAATATGAAGCAGAAATATGACGCCTTACTTTCCGGTGAGTATTTTTGCTGCCAAATATGTGGAATTCAATTCAATTTCGAATATCTTCAGCCTGAATATGTGTTGAACTGTGAGGCGTCATATTTTTCTGGCATATTTCCGTGCAAAAATAATATTCACGCCCAGCTGTGATAACTAAAAGCGTGTAGACCGTTCGGCTGGAGTGTGCTCGCGAGCTCTCGATTCGAGTGGTCCATTATGCATACTGCCGATCCAATGGTGACTTCAATAAGCTGGATGGGTCTGTGCAAAGAGGATGGTGGTCGGGAGGACGGACAGGTGCAGCGTGGGAATGATGACATTTCTCTCCCAACTCTCAAGGCCTCATCATGTCCAGTTCTGATGAGTCGCGATGGGGATTCTCGCAGACATTTCTCTCCCAATTCAACGCGTCCAAAGCCTGTATCGAAGACAAGGCTTCACAAGGGAAACGGAACGAAGCACAGGAGGAGCTACTCGACCTATCTAAACAGCTGAACGAAGCGAACGAATGGCTACCTGCTTTTGATCAGCGCAATTGCCAGATTCAGCTTGATCAGTTGAGGGTCCTCATTGCGGATGAAGCCAAGGAGAAGCCCAGATTTTCTTTCAAAAGGAGAGCGAAACCGGCGTCGTCATCTGCGGTAGTGACAACGATCCCTGCGACATCGACACCCTCTGTCATCTCCATGCCCGTTGACACCAATACTGTCAACGACATAAATCGCACCTATCTTGATCTCTCAACCAAGTCGCCGCTCTCGGGCATCCATATCCATTCTATTCGCGATTCTATTGTCCGTCTTCCTGACATCCAAGTGGGGAGCGCCATTCTTCACGATATCCAGAACTCCGCTATCGTATTCACAGGCACATGTCATCAGTTCCGCCTTCATCAGGCATCGAGCGTAATCGTTATATTCGAGAGGCAAACTCCCCTCAATCCGGTGATTGAAGAGTCCAACAAAATCACATTTATGTTTCCTCTGGGAGCGGATGTGGAGGTAAAGGATTTCTCCCATGTCAAGGAGACGCCGTCGCCAAATTGGTCAGTTGTTGGTTCGAAGTTGGTTACGGAACAGAGAGAAAATGAGAGTGTAGAGGAGACGCTGAAGAAGGTCTTGCCGTTGGGATTGCAGGACGGGTAATTGGTTCGGGCTTAGCACCGTCGCCCCAGTTGAATGGCGCGCAGGAGTGACAGATCACTGTACTGTGAAGCGGCTGCTATCAACGGATAAAAAGGGCCAGCGAGGTGCGCAAGCGGTCATTCCTTTCTATACCAAGATCCCTCGTGAATGAATGATGGATACAGAAACGTTGGGACATGTGCACGTCGCGCGAGAGACACCGAAATATCATGGTATTCCATTCCCAAGATTCACTTCCGGGATATGGAAGGCTAAAGGTTTGCTCATGTGCCAGATATAGCATGTCGTCGCATCTCCTAAGACCGCTAATACACATTTTGTCTGAAGATAGCACTGCTGCATTTCGAAACAGGTCCTATAGAGTTATTCAATCAAGATCGCCGATTAGACCATCAAGGATCTGTTCACACCAGGTCTCCTGGGATGTCTGGCTTTGGGTGAACTGGGGCCGAAGCAAGCACGGCCTTGTTTTGCACTCGTAGCGGATGTTCGGGGACGCTGGACTCGGAACAGACGAATTTGGCGAGCCCATCCTTTGCTGACGATCGCGGTTTTGGAGTACGGAATTTGCCGTCTAATCTGCTATCCCATTTCGCAGTCCTTTCTTCCCGATAGACGTTTGCTGTTGAGTCGATTTGAGGGTGTATGCGGAATCCTACATACGTGCTGAGTGCCCTGTGACGCCGAGCGGTGAGTCTCGTCTCTCCACGGGAGCTGGTCCTCCGGAGGACTCGATACTGGATGCTTGCCTATGGCCTGACCGAACCCTGCCCGGACGACCTATTCGCACCTCTTTCGCCTCGGCTTTCCTGAGAACCATTGGCCAGAGTCATATCATCAGAGTATGCAATCATTATTCTTGCTAAATGTCCTATGGCACTCGTCCTGACATGACAGGGACTTAAACTTAGTAACAAGAAGTGGCGCACCCATGTTGTCGGCCAAGCTAAAGGCTCAGGGCCCAAGGGGCTGCTCACCAAGTTCCTGGAAGACATGAGTTGAAAACACTCCCTGCCCAGTCACGCCCAGGCTTTCAAAACCAAAATTCTATAATCCCGCGTCTGCAGTCTGGTGTTGGTGTCAGACAGTGACTGATAATGATATAAAACCACCGAGAACCCCGCAATACAAGGAACGAATTTATTAACTGTCAGACTGCCATATATTGGTGTCACCCCGTTCGATGCGGACCTTTTTTGAAGATTACAAGGGTAATATAGGATATTGCGGCGCGGAAATCTGGATGAGGACTGTATTACCTGGGCAAGGTCCGCACCCGGAATCAAGCATCAAATTCGTTCGCTATCTGGTTCAGTACATTCTTTGAGCGGGGTGATTGGTCGAGCGAACTCTAAGTATCATATAGTGCCACCAGAGGAGGTCGCCGCGTGCTAACGACTTCATAGAAAGAAAAAATGCTGAACAGACCTCAATTGGTCCCTGCAGTCGGTAAAGTGAACTGAGACGCCCATACTTGGAATAAAGCGGTGATTACCTCTGCTAACAGGAGACGTCGGAAGTGCGTGGAGGTCGCAAATTGAGGGACATCGAATTTTCGACACTCGTGTTGGACGTATTGAGGTAATAATGGTCGACGACAAGTTCGGGTTTGGAATGTTTGAAACACGCCGTCGCCCACGTTTCTGGTGTGCAATCCTAATGTCCGACATTAGAGTTTTAGGGCGTCAAAGTGGATGTAGGTCACTTGGCGGTTGTGGAGCATATGTAAGTATGAAGTCCGAGGAAGTCTGAAACGGTTTACTGAATAAACGAGATACGAAAGGAGGCTCGCAGAGGGCTTGCCTGAGGGAGCTACAACAAACAAATAAATCGAGTCCGAGAGAGCACGATATGGATACAACAGCTCGCGTTGATAATCGATACAGATCGGAGAGGAATAAATGAGAAATAAGATAAGAGAACCAGTGTGAGTTTGGAGTGTGCGCGAGGCGCAACATCATTCAAAAACGACGGTCGCCCCGCAACATCGTAGGGCGTTCATACACACAAGGCTACCCCCGCTTACCCTTGACAATCAACCCCGCATCCCAGGAGCTAACAACCCACCCATCCTCGACTAGTGCCTTGCGTACAGCAGGTTTGAGCACGCTGACCTGTCCAGCAGAATGATTCCCCCTTCCAGTGATAATTTTAAGGTTATTGCTGGAGGTGCAACGCATTGCCTGAAGCGTTTCTTTGGCAATCTGTATACCTTCAACGACGGTAGTACCATGTAGGTCAATCGTGTTGGGATCGCCGCCTTGAGATAATCTGGGATTTGATGGGTTAGCTCTGGAGCTGATGTCGTGGCAAAGCCCAACAAGAACCACGGACCTCTTGGATTCGACCGTTAGCCGCGCAATGTCCAACGAATCTTTTCTGGCCATCTCCTGAAACTCTCTCGCCTAATGAAGCCAAAGGATGAGCATTGATTCGAACAAGATCACCAGAGGAAATGAGTAACCAACCCTCTCTGCGAAATATAAAGCCACTTCCCCTCCTCTCGTTTTCTTATTGCCTCGCTGCCACATTCTAGATGCCTCTCGCAACATCTCGTTCCTCTTCCTCAAGCTATCCTGAATCCTATCTGACAGTTCCCCGACGTCACCCTTGCCACCCTTCCCGATACCATTGCCACTTCCTCGTATGTTAGTCTTGATTTGGGGTCTGGTCTTCATCCCATTGACGTCTCTGTCATATGTCGGTACATGGGAAGACTTAGGATACGTCTGTTGCCTCCTAGGAGCTTTACGTGAGTGCACAGCTTGCCACTGGTAAGGGCTAGGTTTGTTGCCAGTTTTCGAGCCCGAGGCGGTTGTTTTGTTGAGTTGGGGCGGTGGTGGTGTGGGTGGTGGCCCGTCGGGCAGTGAAACGGTGGCCGTAGGATTCGCCTTCCGCGCGACTGGGCTGGTGGGTTGACTTTGACTGTTTCCTCGGAAACTCTTCGCCTCTCCAGTATGATACACTCCCATTTCCAGGGACCCTGTGTCACAGTCCTCTGCCAGTGCCTGCAGAAGGTTCATCAGGTCTAAAGCATCGTCACACCGGCCTTGAGTCGCAGTCAGGGCTAGTTCTACGTCTGCTACGAAACGGGAGTGCATGTGATGTACGGCGGATGGAGAGGAGGGGTCCAAGGAAGTATTGGGAAGGAGAATATCGAGCAATGTTATCAAAGAAACGGGATCGTAGGAAAGGCCAGGAGATGAACCTGCGTCTGGAGAGGGCGTAGACGATGGTTTTGACGAGGTTGAGGAGGGCGACTGAGCTTTGACGATGGCCTCTAAGGCCGCACACAAGGCAAGGTATGGCGTCAAATAGGTAGGTGAATGGAAATAAGGTTGGAAGAAAGAAGGGGGATGAGGTGGGAGTAAAGTGGAAAGGTGAGAGGATATCGACTGGATTTGGGTCCAGGGATCGGTAGACGGAGAAGAGGAGAATGGAGAAGTACTGGATGACGCTGAAGGGGGCTGTTGGTGTATCTGCTGTTGTTGTCGAATATCGGCTATTGCGAATTTTGTCTTCGACTGCTTCCTAGCCTTTGCTTTGACTCCTGATTTGGGTTTCTTGTTCAGGACAGTCTCCCAGTCGTCATTAATACTAACACGGTCCTCATCATCTAGTCCATCGAGCCCCCGTTCCTCCATTTCTCGCAGAGATTCTTGCGTTAAAATCCCAGCGATCATCTCCCACATATCAATCTCCTCCACGTCATGGACGTCACCTCGTTCATTGATAACCCCTCGTAGGCGTTCGATGGGGATATGAGGCAAGGCCGCTTGCAGAAATCCCAGCGCAGAGCTCAATTCGGATGGTACTGAAGCATTCGAGGCGGGAGGCGATGTGTTGCTCGTACTGAATGTCTCCAGGTCGTCAGTAGTCGTGGGGTCTGAGAATGAGAGTTGTTCTGCCGATAGTTCAGCGTCGAGCGCGAGCTCAGCGAGTGTAGCGCAGATCGAGTCAACCTGTTCCTTGGGCGGATTTGTCACATCTTCTAGATCGGATAAAAGGGCCAGGACGAGTGAAGAATCCAATGGAGGAGAGAATTTTTTCTGACTTGCTGATTGAGCTCGAACAAAACGTCGACAGTGAGAAAAGAACTAAGATTCGCACCAATAATGATTCCCTTAAAGATTCTGTATCGGATATCCTGGTATCGGAAGACATAGTGACGGTGGAGAAGGTGGTGGTTGGAGTTCAAGGCGCTGTAGTGTGTGTGTGTGATGACTTGTGCGGAATCAAATGGACTCTGAGGTCACTCTGCAGCTTTGACCAGTGGGATGCTGACTAAGCACTGGGTAGTCCACATGCCCCGGGCCAACAACGTGTTCTTCAACAACCGTGTTGCGCGCGTTGCATCGTTGCGTTCCGGTCTTTACCCTTCTTTCTACCCTTTTCTACTTCCCAACTGGTCACTTAGGTTGCTAGTTGTTGAATTTTTGTCGCGGTCATTCTTGTTAGAACAGAATAATTTGGTGAGTGGCATTGTAACCCTCCCGATGAACTTGGTTGACCGTGACGTGTCGAGCAGGATACCATTCTGGACCTAATCCATCAACTCGGAACGGATTCTCCAAGTCGTCACTTCTTCTTTCTTTCACATGGAGACCATACCACGACGAGCAAGTCGCTCTTTTCTTAAACAATCGCTGTCAGCTTCCAGTATAGCCGAACCTGGTTCTGAACACACCTCTCCCCGTTCTTCCCCTTCCGCTGGATACCCTTCACACTCACATACCCCGAGTCACTACGATTCAGATATGGCGGACGATATTAAGGAGGAGGAATCTTCTTACCTCGAGATACCGCAGTACAAACGTCGCAACGGTTCCCGTGGTAAGAAAGGTCGCGGTCCTCGCGACAAACCTCCTGGTGTGCTGATGTGTGCCAACTGTAAGGCAACCTCAAGTCCAGAATGGAGGAGAGGACCCAGTGGCAATAAAGACCTTTGTAATGCGTGAGTCGATGTCTACCCCGTTCTCACCATCCCCGCACTAAACCCGGCTCTTCGCCCCACCTTCCAGCTGCGGGTTGCGTTACGCAACGTCCAAGAAGAAAGGAGGCTACGACTTCACTCGTGTCATGGTCAAGTCGATTCGAGAGTCCAAGGCCTCATTCACCCCCACACGTGCAGAAAAGATGTGTAGTAACTGCATGACCACTTCGAGTCCGGAATGGAGGAAAGGTCCCACCGGTGAGAAGGATTTGTGCAATGCGTGAGTTATCATTACTCTCTTTGCGCCCCCTTATCATATCTAACACGTTTCGATGCAGGTGTGGACTTCGATTTGCCAGGAAGGGCAACTTCGTTGCATCTTCCCTCGACTCCGCCACTTCCCCCAGCTCTGCGTGCGTCTGCTGCCGGACGACCTCCACCCCAGAATGGCGGAGGGGCCCCAGTGGTAACAAGGACCTGTGCAATGCGTAAGTTTGCCGTCTCCGTCCCCTTCCTTTCTTTCGTTTTTGACCAACAACATTCCTCGTTTCCTAGCTGTGGTCTCCGCTATGCACGTACCGGCCAGCTGAGTTCAGGGTCGTCATCACCCGTCTCTTCGGTACCCCAGTCCCCGTCCCACGATGATTCCGATTCCGAGCCTACTCCGAGTGAACCACGGAGCATTACGGGTACGAATCGTTTCATTTCGACGTATAACGTACAATATTTACCTACCCTCTTTCCAGACCTGGATCACGCGCAAAAGAGGCGTCTCGAGCAAACGTTATTGACCCTCTTTTACTGCGGTGGCAACATCTTCCCCCCACAACGACTCATACACGAGTGGGCCAACCAACTCCACATACAATCGTCTTTCGTATTCTCGTGGGTACGGAGGGAACAAGAAAAAATCCGACTCGCAGTGGACACCCTAGCATCGTTGGAGGCGGCGGAATCACCTGCCGCATCGGATTCGTCCTCGATGGATGCCTCATAGACCCTGCAAGGTCTCCTCGATATCCCAGGTTTCCTTCTATCTTCTATGGGGCACCCTCCGTCGAGTGGTGTCATTGATTTATCCACACTAGAGCTCTGATTTATATGCTTTCTTGCTTACCTCTCACTGCTTTCTCTTCCGTTCCTCTCTCTCTCTGACTTATGTATGTCCGTCATCAGCTCGGATGATATGTGTAGGCTGTAAGTAGAGTCCGACAGGCTCTACTCCCATATGGTTCCAGTTCCGACGCTCTCTTTCTCAAAGGCGGACGCGGACTTCCTCTCTTTATAAAAACACTTCATGGATATGGAATATATAGACACACTTTAATTTGGATCGCGTACATATTTCCCTTTTATTACCTAGTACTACTCACCTGCACTATATGTACTTGCATCTCTAGAGTATATATATTGTACAGGGCTACCATCACACCCCACTTACTCCCCTTCCTCAATTTCGAGGACACAAAATTCACTTCGACTCGTTTGGGACGATTGAAATTTATACTTGTAACTGTAACTTTGTGGCTCTTCCCCTTTCGTTTACAAATGGACAACCATGAAGGCTCCGGGCAGACGCCGAATACGTGCTACTGCGCGCCAGAAGAACGGTGGTGAACCTCGAGTAAACTATGGGCTACGGCAGGTAGGCCTGGCCCAGTCTATATCTTAGAAGACTGCCCTACTTGGATCTTGGACCTTCCTGCACCACTGTCATGAGTACCAGCGTTTCTCGCCACGACGGCCCCCGACCTTCCCAACCGACAGCCAATCACATCACAACATAGTTCCAACCAAACTCTTCAGAACTGAGAGCTGGTATGGACTAGGTTGTGCTATAATTTCGTAGTACGGTAGGATGGGAGGCTGGAACCCAGTGCGTCCAACTGAGCATCCAAATGGACTTGAGGCGTGAGAACTACGCTCGGCATGTTCCGGAGTTAGTTCGAGTATTCATGAAAGTTGCAGGAAAGCCACCTTAAACTTATTCTCAGACGTATCCACCAACTCCCTCTCCCCTCCCACGGGATGACGTTGAAGTAGCTCCCCCCCCCATCAGTTGATAACAGTGAACGACCAGGCCTGCAACCCGAGTCGAGGTTACCGATCATTCATGAAGCTGAAGGAGCAGTCGTCCAGTTCTTAGGCTGGAGCACGAACCCTTGGAGTACATACTCGGGGCCAACCCTGGCTCTTGATATGTTTTCGAAGACCTCGGAAGGCATGGCCACCAGCGTCTGTTCACCTCTGAGCGACTCTATTCACTAAATACCATCAATCAATCATCAATCCCTGGACCAATACGTACAGATAGATCGCTACCATTCGGCTAACAAGTTATGCCTGCCTCCGCTGCCTCCCCCCTCGAAACGTATCATCCTCAGGCCTGGATGAAGATCCACTCGCATCATTCCAGTAAGCCGACACAATTGCCTCTACTTATCATGACCCTATCATCAGGCTACGCCGTCATTCAAGATTTTGGCGTCCCTGGTACGACTCTATTCTCACGAAGGCTCTCATTTCCGGTTGGCCCTTGGGGTTGCCATTTGCCATTCGCTAGCGCACAAAAGTGTTTCTGATAAACTCCCTGCACCTCTGGAGTTCAATCATAGGCTTGGGGATTATTCGGCCAAATATCGAGTGGCTATCCTCATATGGTTACTCAGCGAGAGTCAGCTTCCTTTGAATGGTCGTACGTCGTACTGAGCAGCCTCGGATCGCCTCCGGCTGTAGATCGTGCTGATGCGCGGGAAGGCAAGACCCCGACCCCGACCCTCTAGCTGCATCAATCATCTGGTTCCTGTTCGTCTGTCTGGAAGTGCCTCTTGTTGGATACCAGAAGCTCGTCGCGATCGCAGTCGCCTGGAGGCGTCAGAGTTAGTCAGTCACAAACTCTCCGGAGTTTTACCGCATCTAGTATCGACTGTTACGTTGTGGGCGATTGGGACTAAGGACCGTTGTATAGTTGTTTTGAGTTGTGTTTGGAATTCGAGAAAGACCCTGGTGAAATCCTTTTCGTGAACCTGAAGAAGATTACGAACGACAAAAAAACCGAAAACCGATCGTAGAAACCGTTGGGTCATCTCCGACTTCCATGTCGGCGGTCGGTACGCCCATTTTTGGATAGTCTCATTGAAGTGACTATATTATTTGCTAAAGTCACTTGATAATCGAATGAACGGGTAGGAGAGACGATCAGACTACTGCGATGGAGGACTACATTGGTACGTTGGTGCTCTGTACGATCGCAGCAACGAAGTCAATTGAAACTCCAGAAATGCTTTTCTCCCGGAGGAGACGCGCAATATTCTGATTTAGACGAAAGCGCACCGGAGACAAAGCTTCCGAGTCGCTAAGACGCACGGCCGTTTGCACGAGCTCGTTGAGCATCCCAGTACTGAGCACGCCATACAGGGATTCTCCAAGGGGCTCTCCATTGCTCGTACTGCGGGTCCTTACTCGAGGGGACTGCCTGAGCAGTAGAACGTACGATTTGCAGATACATTCGACGAGCGACTGTCCTTGGATCGTATTTAGAATATTGGGGAAGGGAGCGAAACGTGAGTCTTGCGACCACAAAGCCTTCAATGGTGTGGGCCTTTACAGGACTCGATCTCCATCTCTTGGCCACACACACGTCCAACTTCCCAGAACGTGTACAGCCAAAGAGCCAGCGCATCCTGCAGTGTTTCCACAAGCTCCCCAAGGCTCTAACGCCACCATTACTTCTGGGAAGTGCCCCCCCCCCGAGCCGGAGGGACGCGCTGGCACATTCAACGCTGTAGACATGTCAATGCACACCGAGTCGAGAAGGACAAACTCTATGCGAGTTTGGCAGTCTGCATGCTTGCCAACGCCAACCAGGGGGGCAAGGCCCAAGTAACCAGAATTCAGGACCTGCATACATAGCGCGGATCAATTATTCATTGACCGTAGCTGGATAGGGAGGTTGAACGTTGAGGACCTGATGAGTTGATTTACCGGTAAGGCACTCACCCCAGCTCTTCTGGACATTCGGTGTCGGTGGCCCTGAACCCCGACGATGAAGACATGTACTCAAAGGCAACAGGAGCGTGCCAAAAGGCCCTCCCAATCCGAATGTCTCTCTGAAAAGAGAGCATGCCCTTTTGGGGCCATCAGGCCAGATAGCTGTGGAAACCGTCGAAACCACGGACCTACATGCGCACAAGCTGATCGTTTGCAAGAGAACACAGGTGCGTCGCCTCGGACCTCCGGAAAAACGGCCTTCTGATGTCAATCAGTATTGCTCAGTCGTTACTAAACAGGTAGACTGGGTCGAGAGGGTGGGAGATGGTGAATCTGGTTGGGCGAGTATGTACAGTCTCAACAGGAAAGCACTGCTGCGGCTTTTAGGTTTCACCTTACCGAGTGGGGAAGGGCGCCACCCAGTGACAAATGAAACGCGTTAGAGCAGAACTCTTCGAGTGACGGTCGCAATTGACGGGAAAGTGAGGCGGGAAGTCGGCGGTCGACCTCCGACCTCGTTAGAGGGACTTCTGCAGGAGGGAAGACTAAGACGCAAGGACAAGAGTTAGATTGACATACAATCAGAACGGTCACAGGACCTGACAAGATACCGGGAATATAGAAGATATATGTACAACTGCGCAGTGGCAGGGTAGAAACCAGGCAAAAATGAGTGTTCTGGCGAACACGCCGCATCCGAGTTAAGTGAGCCCTGTGTGGGCCGCACTACGCGTCATCGTCCATTTCAGTCTCCTTCCACTTGAGATTTCCCTCGTAGAACTTGATCATCTGCCGGATGTCAGTTGAGAGATTATTCTCAAAACGTCCGGAAGAACCAACCTTTTGGGGAAACTTCTTGTTACAGGTTGCGGAAGGTAACTTGACGCGGTCGCCTCCTTCTTTTTTCGTCCTGACAGAACGAACGCGTAAATTTTGTGGTAATAGTCGCAGAAAAGCGAACTCACAATCGTATGTACACAGTCAGGTTCGAGCCATCCGTGGGGGAATGCTCTACTGTGTCTATCTCTCGTATGATCTCTTCCCAAGATGCCAGATGGTTGAACTTGTGCATGAATTTCGCGTCCCTGATTTTCACCGTACCGTCGTCCATCTCAACATCTTCCGGTTCGCTATTTTCCGTCTCGTCGTTCCGTTGTTTTTGTCTCTTAGATGCGGAGGGCTTCTCGTCCTCAGAAAGTGGTTTTCGACCGCGTTTTTTGGTGGAGATAGAAGGTTCTGGAGTTTCTGCTGCTGTTGATTTACGACCCTTCCGCGCGACCGAACCATTCTCTTTTCGACTCTTCTTCTCCCAATATTCGTCAATCAATTCCTTCGCGTTCCTAACGAGGATAAGTAGTTGGCACGCCAGAGCTAGTCTGATCCATCTAAACGCACTCAGCATCTGACTCGCGCACCCAAGTGTTGTCCTTGGGATCATCGTATCCTTTCCACTTGACATAAAAGGCCATTTTACCCTACATTGCGCGTGTGTTGAGTGGTTCATTGTATTACGAGGATAATTTGTCACGTACGCTTTCAAACTTTCCCTTCTTGTGGTTCAGAATCGCCTCAATCTCGTACTCCTCGTCATCCTCGCCCTCTTCCTCGTCTTCAATTTCTTCTGCCTCGTTCTTGTCTTTGCCCCTCTTATTCCGTCCTTGAGCAGGGGTTTCTTCTCGCTCACTATCCGAAACCACTGAAGCGGCTGCCATTATGTAGGAAGAAGTGGACGCTCGGAGAGGTTGTTTGTCGACAATGAGGTCTGTTGAGAAGTACAACCACGTCACGCCAGACAACGTGACTGACGTACCCGTGACTCTCGTTTCTTGTCACACGTGCACCTAAGAATCATCTGATTCAACGTCCATGATTATTGCTATCGACTGGAAGAATGCATTCTGTATATGTAGATTGGTTGTGCCAAGGGGCTACAGGGATGATACGCTGCTGCAAACCTCTTTCAGATTGACGCTGGGGCGTTGCTAGCGATTGTGCCCTGGGAACGTCGCTTTCGTGTTCCCGGGCCCCAACCGTCCGGATGGATTGCTCTGTTCCTTCAACCAGTTTAAGGTCAGAGACGATCTGCTACGAGAACTTCACAAATCACAGCATGGGCACTTGAGAACCTCCGGAGTCCGGAACTTGAACCAATTTTCGCTGTCAAGAAGGGACCAAGAGGGTGTCGGTTCCTGTAGGTGTCAATGTGATCCCTTCTGCTCCCTCCCTGAGGGGTCCATTGGTACCTACTGCTCCCAATCACATCTTTGGATATCGGATGACCGGAACAAAGGTCTCATTGTTCACTTCACTCGGGAAATTAACGGACGTCGGTGCTACAAGGTCTTAGGTCTGTTATCCATGGAAATTCAAAGGGTCGCGCTGCCACGAGTTCCCACTATTCCTACGCGTCTCTGCAATTCCGTTCTCTATTGTGAAACGGAGCCTCGTCACTCTTTGGTACTTCGCCTGATACATACGTATACAGTGGGTGTGAACATCGTGGAGGCCGTAGCAGTTTCGGGGTCCCATCTCGTAACTACCTATTGCGGAAATTTACACGAAAAATTTTGACTAGAATTTGGTGTAAAAATTATGTACAACGGTAGGTCCCTACTGTCTCCCATCTCATTTCGTCACCATCACTATCAGCCCCAAATAACGGTGCTTCCCTTCGTTGTTGCCTTTCATTGCATGAATCAAATCCCCTTTCATGACGGAGATCATCCAGGCAACTCCTCTATTTTTCGCTTTTACGACTCTTCGCGCCATGACTCCGGCCAGGAAGTCTTTGTCACCGTCGGTGCCATTTTTTATTTTTATTTTATTTATTTTTCAACATGTTTTGTTTCTCATGTGCCTGATAGGCTGCTCCGAACAAAAATGATCGAGATTTGTTGTGACTGGGTAAAGCCTGAAACGGGTTTGGCCATCCAACATCTTTTCAACATGCGACGAACTTATATAAGAGCGCTAATGGTCTTGTCCATCATCCTCTGATTTCCTCAGTCTCGACTCTTTTTCCGCCACTCGATATGCAAGGCATGCAAGTCATAAATCACCCTTGCACGGTGTGTTGTAATCCAACCTCTATGTGGTGCAGTCGCTGTCAAGGGGCATGGTATTGTTGCCCAGAACATCTGCAATCGGTGCGTGATACTTTTTTTCTTGCCTTGTCATACCCTCAAGGACTCCCCGAAATAGGACTGGCCGAGGCACCGCAAAGAATGTGTTCCAGCAGCTCATAACACCAGTACTAGCTATGGTGTCAACATGATCGCCACTCCTCCCCCGGCTGAGCCTCAATATATCAGCGTCTCTGCAATTCTTTTCGCGCCTGAGGAAGGCGAGTCGAAATTCCCGTGTTTTTGCGTGCTGAAGACTTAATATTAATGCCAGAACGTCCACGTATCATCACCGTCAATTGTCGTCCGGCCTCGCGTTCCTCTCATGGCGGAATGTGTCCTATTCCAATCGTTCAATCCTACTTCCCTGACGGTGTCTCCGAGGGCATTGTGCTTACACAAGGATTGAACGGTGAAGCCTTGCGATTCCCCCTTCACTTGTGGTACTCCCCGACTGCGCTACAAAAAAATTCGCCCGTCAATCGGTCGATATACAACATCACCTCCGGGTCAGCTCCCAAGGCCTGGTGTGGCGCTGTCGTCGTTCTCAAGTATAATGGATCCCGCCGTCAAGGGTACGCGGATGCTGGCTCCAACGACCTCCCTGCGCTTTCAGCCTATTTTCTCGCTTACAAATAGAACTGCTGTGAGTCCGACATTTGCATCCGGAACTCAGCGTCGCTAACCGATGGTCCTATGCTCATTAGGTCTTTATCTCGCCATCTGTGGATGGCATGTCCTGCGCTCCCCCTCGCTCTCTGTACTCGCAAGTCGCTGCTCAGTGCTATATCCTTGTTCTTTTCTATCTTATACCCCGTATTAGTATCTATTTATCTCCTCTCTTTCACATCTCATCGGCCCCCCGTCTGTATCATTGGTTCATCTCGTACGTACTATCTTGCTTTAAAATATTTCATCGACATCCTTGCAAAAAGTATCAGTAACTTCATACGTACTTGTCAGTCAGTAAACAGACCCATTCACACCTGCCATATCTTGTACGTTACCCTTTCTTGTCTCATTCTTCCTGCAAATTCTTCCTGAACAGCGCGCAGAATGGACGACATTGCTACATTGGTCCGTCTGAGAGATCTCCGCTGTCTCCAATCTCCACTAAATCTTGACGACAGGCGCATCAAAAAAAATGTTTTGAATGGGATCACAATAGAAACCTCTCAATGCGTCGAAACTGAAAGGGTTCCTTGCGTGATTCCCACGTGGCTATGCGTCGCCTGCGTTGTTGGTGAGGTGGTGTTCTGTGATGCCCGCCGTCTTGCCGCCATCCGTCCGATACAACAACGCAAAGTCATTTCCTGTCATTGCTCTCCAGTACCGACCACATATACTTACTTCTATCATCTACTCCGGGACTGCCGTCACTCCACTCAAATTCAGTATCCCATCGAATCTTCAACTCCATCTCCAAGTTTTCCCATTGTCAAAACCGCTTGACTCATCGCCGGAGACTGTCGATTTGATCCATGGTCTATGACGGTGGACTCGCGTTTTCTTCAAGACGGCAAAATAACCAGAACACAAGCTTGATGACGACAATGACCAGTGATGAAACGCGCGAAGCACAAGGTGCTATCATGAAATATTGGATTCGGAACTTGCGATCTCGCCGTTGGGAGTGTAGACATACGACTTTCTTTCACGTCCCCTGTGCATATTATGCAATTTCTGCTACCGTCATGTCTCTGTTGGAGGCTCTTGGGGCTTGAGCAGCAAAAAGATCAATCCCACGACCCAACCTCCATGATCTTGGTTCTCCAAGGCGTTGCTGAGGGTGGTTCATTGAAGTTTGTTGACTCCATTCGAATCGGTTTGAGATTGACCTCTAATTCATTCTCAGGAACGAGGTTCATACATGAATCGTTGGCATGAGGGACCCGACCTGACGCGGAGTGTAGCCTTTGGCACACTTATGACACAAAGGTCCCTAGGGACAATCGGTCAACAATGGTACTGGTGAGCCGCAAGCGACGTAATTCCATGTCTTATGATCCTTTACTCTGAGCTACGTCTTACGAAGAGGACAAGCTCATTCATCGCCCTGCTTCGCTACCCTTCTTTCTGTAACAACGAAGGGGACGTACTCGAGTCGCCAGAAACCTGGTCGGCATAGATGGTCGGCTACTTTGACAGAGATGAACATAAGTTGTGTGGTGATCCGCGGTTGGACAACACACCCAGCCGCAGGAAATGGCATCGTTGCAAGCCTGACGAATCAAGGGGGAGCCACACCAGTCCACACCGCCCTTGTGATTGGGTGACAGCGGACTATCCTTTGGCGGGACCTTCATAGACCGATCACCCCCATTTGCAGACAGGAACGCTGTGGGTACTTTCGGTCAGTGCGCTTCTGGGCTGTCTACAAAATACCCTCTGATAACCTTTCTGCACAGGACGAGCAATCCAAGCGTCTTTTCCCTTAAGCAGCTTCCATACTTAGGCGATTCACCTTGGCAACTACATGCCTCACTTTGCGTGATGAACTCATCAGAAGTCAGCTTTCCTGGGGCCCGAATGCCTCTATGCAAAGGCCACGTCCTCCCCTTGATGGCACCAACGCCAAGGACCAGCATTTCTGCCGTCGGCTCCATAGAGTGTGCTCCTCGGAGACGCAGACACAGTCTCAAGGTTAAGGCTGCCTTGCTTCGGCTTGCGAGAGATGTTGGACAGGATCTAGCCAGCCCTCTGGCTGTCCATGCTCATTTCTGCGATTCAGCGGTATTTACTCAGTTAAGGTTCATATCAAGGATAGAGGATTTGGCGAGCTAACTATGTTCCGGCGGCATCAAAGGTATGGTTAATGTCGATATTCCCTTTCCCTTCTCGTTGACATTGAGGCCGGTATCTTTCAGCCTCATCCGCGACTCTCCTCACTGGAAGCCATCGATTGGCGCCATAGCTGTGGTTTCATGGCTCTCCTCTCCGAAGGTCTCGGCACGGTTATAAAAGGTCAATTCTGTACAGGGTGGCTCCTTCTCCTCGAGACGGCCATCGTGGGGTCGTCCCGTATCTATCGCCTGATACTCCAATGCTGTGCAGTGAGTCTTGTGTGTGTTTGAGATCCGCAAGGTTTCATTGCTTACCACTTAGCGTTATGTGGGGACCGAGTGGCCCGCCCTCAGCTGACGAAGAGAGTTGGCCTAATCTTCCCATTGAGGATGTTACACTAAGTTTGCAATAGCGAACGAATGTTCCGTGGACATCGCTCGAGTTCAGGTATCAAAGATTCGCTAAATCGTTTGTTCCTTCTCCTTCCGAGACATAACCAGGTATCTGTGATTGACCCAGCCATACCTGGGGAGGCCCTATCCCCCGAACATGGCGTCTAGATCGACCCCGTCGTTTTTCATCATCCGGGGCGACCGCATCACGGAATTGTCTAGCCTAAGAAAAGCCTACAGCACCCTTCCCGACGTATGTGGTGCGACGTCGACACAGGGGCTACATGAAATGAGAATGGCAAATGCTATTGTTGGGACATCCTTACACGGGCAAGCGGCGGGCTCGGGCTTAGGCATGAACAGCCCGAGTCGTCGACATTTTCGCATACAGTACTGTACTCAGCAACACCGTACTCCGACGCCAGATTCACGATCGTCACCCCTACTGTCATTATAAGAAGTTTAATACGAGTGGTTCCCACTCTCATCTCACGTCGTTCTCATGACTGCCGTGTAAGTATTCATAATTCAGGTTACCTCTCATTTCTTGCCATACGGAATGATAAATGATCGTGTCCCGCTCGCCTTGCCTGTGGAGCACGTCTGTCTTTTCCGTGCTTTTCCCCTTTGGTAATTCAGACGACAGTCCCGATATCAATAGGTCTTGAATTCCGGACATTCAATACGAGCAGAAGACACTCTGGATATTCCGGAAAAGTACAGGGCTCCCGAGAAACCATTGACCGAACTCGACGTCAAGATTGAATGATTTCAGGGATTGTGTCAGCGACCTACACGACTTACTTTTGCCACTAACGTATTGAACAAGGGTCGCCGGGGTCTCACTGCTATCATCTGCAGTCACCTTGAAACTCTGAATGCGTACCAGAGCGCGGAGATGACTATTCGAGCTCCAGGGACTGAAGGTGAGGTAACAGCGCTTCGGTAACGAGAATGGCGGTCGCGACTTGTCGGACGAATTCAAGTTACTGAGCAGCCTTGAGTGCAGGACGTCCTTCCAGCTGGGCGAGTAGTGAGAGATAGTCCATCTACTTTAGACTACCTCAGAGTGATGCAACCAGGATGCAACAGCTCGTTAGTGCGACAGCCCTCACTAGTCCATACACTGACAGCTATACTTGCTGTAGAACCAAGAAGTACGACGGAGAAATACATAATCGTTCTTGGGACAAAGCCAGTGGCCCAACACAGTGGATCACCGGTACCGGTAGTGTAATTCTTCCTGGACTTAAGGTTCATGACAGCAACAGTTACAACACAGATAGTAATCTGGGCCCATTTTGATTCCTCGAGATGTGCTACACGGGTTGAAATATCTGCCTCAAATGTACGAATTTATCTCCGAGCTATTGATAAATCGTGGCCGGTTAAATTTTTGCTCCAGGATTAGGACTGCTCAAAGCTGTAGCTCGTGCCCCAGGTATCATGCCATCCGACTATTACAATCGATTTGCCGGGTTTGTGGGTCCCTGTGGACAACAGAATGTCGGTGGTCCACTCGGAGGCCGTCGCATTTGCCTCGCGTGGGATGACAATTCATGTGAGTGAATATAGTTTTTATACCTAGAGTGGCAAAATCAAGGAATAGGTTTAGTGTCCAAAAAAGTTGACGTTGAGCTTTCCGCATCTTCCTCTTGAAACGGACACGTCGGTTAAGTTTAAAACATTGTTCCATTAGGCCCTCACTGCTTCAAGCGGCCGTGCCGGTGGATGTGGAGAGCTCACATGAATCCTTTGAATCGCAGGAGGGTGGTATCAGAAAACCTGAGTTGAAGACTGGGCGCTGTTGGGCGCTGCGTAGCTGAACTCCGACGAGGCAATGTTTGATTTACACATTGGACGCCACGGAAAGCTTCCGGAAACAACGGGAAGAACGGGAAGCCGGGCCGGATCCATACCCGAAGTGAAATTTGAATAGCGTTAGTGTGTTGGGTACCCGGGTCCTTGTGGAAGATCTGCGAATGACGAAGGATGAAAGATCAGGCCCCTGTCAGGCCCCCGCGAGGCGGGGGTTGCAAGTGAGATTGGAACCTTCCTCAAACCTTCCTTGATACCTTTGATGGTGTAGAGAGCGAAATAATGCCAGTAATATAATTGTACAAAACTAGGCAAAATTTGGGAGAGGATCTCAGCGTCGGTGACGAAGCTGCTTTTCTGGATCTCGTAAGGTAAAACTGCAGTTATGGAGTCCCACAGATTTCGCACTCGGATATGACTTCTAGCATTGCAAAGTTCGCCAGCGACAGGCCAAGGAGTACACTGCCAGTTATTTGCTTGGTCGTCGAGCGTCGAGAGTTGAGTCAGCGAAAAACTAGGGATCTGGTCTCAAGACTCAGATACATACTCACCGAGCTTGGGCCCAAGTTTGCTAGCCATTGCTTTCGACTCTGAGGTAGACACATGAAAGTGGCGGTAGCTGCGATCTCATCATCTTCTTGAGCTATGACAAGCAGATGAACGACTGTGAGTCTGTCACCCAAGCAAACCATGAATTGAAGCGAGCTAACGCAAGTGCTTCAACCGGCGGTCAAGCCTTCCGACGGTGAGGTATTCGAAGACCAAACCCGCATATGAATCGAGGCACATAGGAGTGAAAGGCGACTAATCCGGGGGCCGCGACGGCGTCTTCAAAGAGGGGTGCTCATTGGGTCGCTCGCACTGAATTCCTGCCCACAGTTGTTTGACATTCGCGCTGAGTTTGAATGGCACATTGGGTGCCTCGACTGTGCATCGTCTGGCGATGCACAACTCTGCCTCCGTATTTCAATTGTGAAAGCACAGGCACAATCTCCATTTCCAATTCCAATGGCCCATGGAATAAACCCGACGACGATAGTGGTCCAAACTTGTTTGAACTGGTAAGACCCAGTCGAGGGATGGACGATTTCCTGAGTGTGGACAGACAAAAGCACGAAGGAATGGTGATTGAGGCCTATCCAACTTGAAGTATCACTATACGAGCATTTCCAGTCAACAATTCTATCGTCCGCGACCATTAAAACGGCATCACGCACCTCTCAGTTTTGCTATTAACATCAAGGCCAAAACCACTGACCACAGCTAGGTTTCCCTTGTTCGAGAGACCGACTCGCTGGGGGGAACGGGCTCCTCAAAATCGGCGACCAACCGAGATTGAGGGAAGATATCTGGTTCAGAAATGACATTGACAGCCACGAGTCTGTAAACGTCGACTGTCCGCACGATCCCGGGCCTACTCTTGAACGAAGCCCAGCTCGAGAATTCATGATCAAAGGATTCTAGTGGGACGCTCGTTGGCATCATTGTATATTGTTGGAATGAAAGCCGAGCATGATGCATGAACTTTGACCGGTCCATAAAGCCATATAGTAGAATCAGCGCGGCAGTGTCGATGGCGACAAAAACAGAGAGGTACTGGTGATGATCGATGACTTGTCGAGTCACCGCTATTCAAAGGAGGTAGTAGGCACGGGGATTTTTCTCTGCGTGATGGTGCTAATGGGAGGTGGTGATCGATGCATAAGGAGTGGCGGTCGTCGCTACAATCCAATTTGGGTGAGCGGTCTTGCTTACTGAGGATAAGTAATAGCACGCATCTTACCCGCCTTTGCTCATCGGCTTACCTTCGCGCTCGCCATCAGGCCCAGCCTCTCTGCGAGTCGATGGAGTGCTGTTAAGCAATCCGTATAACATGTGACGAAGATTGCGTTGATTGAGCGGTGATCGCCCCGGAGCGCCGCCAGTTCCAGTCGAGCGAGTGAGAGGACTGGCTGTGCCTTCCCACGGTTCCATAGTTTCTCCCTTTTCTTCTGCCATCATCCACCCACCGTTAGCTACCCTCGATAGACAGCCTTCACTCTCACTGTCATACTTTCTCGACCTCCCACCCACCCATCTAACATACACACAGAAATGTAGTTTTACACCACACCTTCTTGTTCTCTGATCATCTGTAGCTCGTATTCCCACTATTGTAGTATAACGCTTTTAATCTAGAGAACCAGATCAGGACTAGGCAATCACCAGAGACGTCAGAGGGCACCCACCCACCCAGCGGGCGTCCAACATCACCCGTCTCTTGTGTCCGTGCGCGCTTCGCGTGCCCATCCCAACCTTCAGCCAGACCTGGTCAGTTCTCTCGGACGGTTCACGAGACGAGACTGGATGTATCAGGGCCCCGGTCCCACGATGATCGTTTGGAAATAGGCACTTGAACCCTGCAGTTCCAAAATGGGACCACCGTAGGTTGACTTCTACACCTAGTACCAAGCTAAGCATATGATTACGGCCAGGGCCCAGGCGGGAGGACTGAGCATTGTGGTCGAGTCCACTGTCCGCAGCTATTCGTCTGAAGCAGCCTTTCAAGGGTTTCGACTCAAGCGGCAGGTTACAGCGTCAATGAAAGAATAAGATTATAATGGTACAGTAGTGGCACATCGAGAAATACAAATCAAAGAGGTATAGCGAGATAGAGAGAAACGTCTAGGCACCGAAACCGTAAAGGGTTCTGCCTGATCGTTTGAGTGCGTAGACGACGTCGAGAGCGGTGACAGTCTTTCGTTTTGCGTGTTCGGTGTATGTTACTGAATCCCGAATGACCTATAGCGCAGAAAGTAAGCATGAATCCGTTTGGAAGAAGGCAGATCGACGCACATTCTCGAGGAAAATCTTGAGGACACCACGAGTCTCTTCGTAGATGAGACCAGAGATACGCTTCACTCCTCCACGACGGGCGAGACGACGAATAGCGGGCTTTGTGATACCTAAGACCGTTTTGAATGAGCTTCAAGTTTTTGCAAACTCGCTCAAGTCCAACTCACCCTGGATGTTGTCACGAAGAA